>CM066332.1:59923160-61123160 GCA_033807585.1 Hydrophis major
CCCTCCTCCTTCTTGGCCTCATACATACAGAGCAAACACTCACACATCTCACAGTCCTGGAGGGACTTGCCCATGCACCGACTTCTTGCAGAAGATCCTCCTGGTGCCATGTGTGCATGCTCTACCCAAGGAGGAGGAGAAGAGTTACTGAACTTTTCTTCCTTCCCTTCCCTTCACAGCAGAGCTCCTCAGAAGGCAGCTCCTGTGGCCTGGCTATCCCTTTATGGTCCCCCCTCCCCCCATCGAAATACCTTAAAGGGACAGGCTGCAGCGGCTACCTTCGTGCTGCAAAGGGAGGAAGAAAAATTCAACAACTTCTTGGGCATGCACACAGAGCATGCCGTGCACATATTGTGTGTGCACGGTGCTGGAGGGACTCGCCCATGCACAGAAGGTCCCAGCTTCATGTGTTCATGCTCTGTGTGAATGCCTGACAAGGAGGAGAAGACTTGCCAAGTTTTTCTTCCTCTCTCTCTTCTGACACACTGGCCAGACAAGTGAGCAGTGTCACGTGGGGCAAGTGTCCTCCCAGCCAGCACAGCAATGGGTCTCTGACCTCATACAAATGCAAGTTTGCAGACACCCCAGGATTCCAGGCTTTGGCTGCAAGAACTGCAAACAGCCTTTCCCACTACACATTTCCTCCTCCCGCTGCCCCATGCAAAGCAAGAGGCCCGACAGAAAGCACCTGACCCAAAGACACAGCCCTCCATGACAGAGTCCTTCCCAGGGAACAAAGCAAAAGCGTACTAATCCATCCTGAAGGGGAGCTTCAGAGTGGTGGCGGCAGCACTCTAGGAGGACAGTCCTCCTGTAAGTCTTCATCAGGAAACAGCTCCAGGTGGCAGAGAGGAACAGGATTCAACCTGGCTGCTTCTCTGCCACCTGGAGCCGTTTCCTGATGGGGACTTACAGGACCCAAAACTAAATTTTGCTGTCTCCCAGCTAGACCAGCAGGGAGAGAAGCAGCTTTTGATCCTGCCAAAGCCAACATTAGCCTTTCCACACATTCTCCGGCTGCTTTTGCTGGGAGAGCGACAGTATTTCTTGCACAGCAGTAAGCTAAATTTCGCTATGCCAAGAAAGACTCTCTCGCTTTCCCAGCTAGATCAGCAGGGGAGAGAAGCAGACACTGACCCGGCTGAAGCCAACATGGAGCTGCTCCATGTGTTCTCCGGTGAAGGCAAGTGGAGGGGGGGGGAGATGACCAGCAGTGGCAGCAAAAGGCAAGTGGTGGGGGAAAGGTGACTAGCAGTGACAGGTAGTGACCAGGACTCACTCACCAATTGCGAAGGGAGGGAGCAATGGCCGGCATGGCGGATGGGCAAAAGCAGGTTGCAGGCAACCATGTCGTATATGCAAGGTAAGGACTGGCTGGGTGGGGAGGGGAGGGGTGGGCAGAGAGGGGCAGGGCCAGCCAGTGGTGCAATATGCCAGTTCTCCAAACTGCGCAGAATCATAACTGGTTCTATAGAATTCCACCCCTTAACAGATGCAAAAAACAAGTTAAATAGTTCTGTTTTCTCCCTGTTGCTTGTCATCTTGTCATTTTCTACCAGCAATAGACCTATTGTTTCCTTTACTTTTTTTCTTGTTTTTAACATGTTGGAAGAAATATTTTTGTTATTTTTTACTTTTGTCTCAAGCCTTTATTCATTGGGTACCTTAGCTCTCCTCACTTCATCTTTACACGCTCAGGCTATTTGCTGATATTCTGCCTTGGTTATTTGTCCCGCTTTCCACTTTTTATACTTGTCCTTTTTGTCTTTCAATTTGTCAGAGAGTTCTTTATGCAGCCATGCTGGTTTCTTTTGAGAGCTGTTGTTTTTCTTTTTCATTGGTATTGTATTAGACTGGGCTTTTATAATCTCACTTTTCAAAATTTCCCATGCTTCTTGAGTTATTTTTCCCTTGAGGATTCTCATCCATGGAATCCTTCCCAAACTCTTTCTAAGTTTATTGAAATTATCTCTCTTAAAGTCCAAGACTCTAGTTTGACTTTGTTGTACTACATTTTTATTTATTTATTTATTTGTTTGTTTGTTTGTTTATTTATTTATTTAAAGTGATTATAAAATAAGAGATATAAGTATAAACATAGTTATGAATACACAATATTCATATTCAAAAGAAACAATAGGACAGGGATGGTAGGCACATTGGTACATTTATGCATGCCACCTACAGACCTCTTATGAAAGGGGTGAGGTCAATAGTAGACAGTCTAAGGTGAAAGTTTTTGGGGTTTGGGGAAGAAACCAGAGTCAGGTAGAGTATTCCAGACATTGACCACTCTGTTGCTAAAGTCATATTTCCTGCAGTCAAGTTTGGTGCGGTTTACCTTGAGTTTGTATCTATTGTGTGCTCTTGTGTTGTTATGGTTGAAGCTGAAGTATTCATTGGCAGATAGGACATTGCAATGTGTAATTTTATATACTATACTTAGATCGGACCGAAGGCAGTGTAGTTCTAGGTTTTCTAGGTCTAGAATTTCAAATCTGGCGGCATAAGATATTCTGCAACGAATAGAGAAGTGGAGAACTCTTCTTGTAAAATATTTCTGCATTTTCTCAACTGTGTTAATATCAGATACATAATGCGTGTTCCAGACTGATGAGCTATAGTCGAATATTGGTCTAGCAAATGTTTTGTATGCTCTAGCTAATAGTGTGATATTACCAGAGAAAAAGCTACGTAGGATTAGGTTAACAACTCTTAATGCCTTTTTGGCTATGTAGTTACAGTGGGCTCTAACACTTAGATCATTAGAGATGAGTACTACAAGGTCGATAGAGTTTGGATCATCAACAAGGTCTTGACTATTCAGCTGGTATTTTATTTGCTGATTTCTTTTGCCAATATGTAAGACAGAGCATTTATTTGTTGAGATTTGAAGTTGCCATTTGTTTGACTATTCTGATACACAGTTGGGGTCTTTTTGAAGGGTAGCAGTATTATCTGTGGTGTTGAATAGCTTCATAATGTTGAATTCCAGTAGTGCATGATCACTTGCCCCCAAGGTTCCTGTAGCTTCAATGCCTTTTATTATTTCATCTCTGTTAGTGAAAATTAAGTCCAGTATGGCTGACCCTCTTGTTCCCTTCTCTACTTTTTGAGAAACAAAGTTGTCTGCTAGGTTTGTTAGGAACCTGTTGGATCTTCCACTTGGTACAGAGTTTGTCTCCCAGTTGATGTCAGGATAGTTAAAATCCCCCATTACAATTATGATGTACTTCCTACATATCTTAAGTTACCTGACTAGCAAAAAGTTCATTGATTTCCTCTGTTTGGTTGGGTTGCCTATAGTATAGTCCTATGGAAAAATATGGCAAAAATACACTTGCTCTTCATCAAACACTGAAAACCAATACTAGTTTAAGATTTAAAAACAAGTGTGCTATAATGGAATGGGATTTTTTTTTCATCTGTGATATTGGATAAAGGAACAGAGTTTTCCATATTTGTATTCTTACTAATATTGAACACACTATTTCTTTGTTTCTTAATTGTATCTGAAAATGTAACAGAAACAAATTTAAACAGAATTTTATATTTATGTTTCAGTTTTGTATATTTATTTGCTTTTTAAAAGATTCACCTATTATTGCAATTGATTAGGACTCTTGATAATATGCAATATCCCAAACTGTTAATTTATTATGGGAGTCAGGCAACATATGCATGTTATTATTATTAATAATAAGGCCTTGAAAAAATCCCTATCAGTTAATTGCAAATGCAGATTTTCTTGGTGCAGCTTACAGTTTGTGAAGTTTAATAACTTATGTGTATTGCATTTTCATTGTAAGAAGTAGAACTTTAATTTGTCAATTCAGCCTGCTCAGCTCTTTGTTTTTGTACATTTGACTGCTTTATAGATTCCTAGCACACAAATTATGTCATTCCCACAACAAATTTTACTGTGCATTATTGATGAAAAAGAGATGAAAAATAGTAGGGAATAAATCTGCTCTATCACATAAATTGTAATTCAAATAAAGATACATTTTATCATTGTTACCAGTGCAACATTCATCAAATCAAGGCATATACTAGAGTTAATCTGTGGGAAAGCATGCAGTTTTCATAGCAGCTATCAGTCTTTCCAATACTGTGTCATAGTATTATTGAATGGGATCTATTTATATTGGGTATTTCTTGTTTGTGAGTGTGTGTATGGTATTTTCTTATAGCTTCTTCTGTGTAACCGTTGTTTGTTTTATTAGTAAAGTGAAATTGTAATGTTATATTAAATTATATTAAATGATTTGGATACTTACTACATACGTGATCATGTGATCAAAATCAGGGCACTTGGCAACTGGCATGAATTTACAATGGTTTAAAACCATTACAGCTGCTATTCTTCTAATTTAATAGTATATCCGAAATTTATTTATTTTTTATTTATTTGATTTGTCAATCGCTTACAAAATAACAGGTATAGGTATAAACATGAGCAAGAATACAGGAAACAGGTACGAATAAATGGGGACAATAGGACAGGGACAGTAGGCACGATGGTACACTTATGCACGCCCCTTACAGAACTCTGAGGAATGGGGTGAGGTCAATAGTGGATAGTTTGAGGTTAAAGGAGTGGGGGTTAGAGGATGTATCAACAGAGTCAGGTAGTGCATTCCAGGCATTGACCACTCTGTTGCTAAAGTCGTACTTTCTGCAATCAAGTTTGGAGCGGTTAACATTGAATTTGTATCTGTTGTGTGCTCTTATATTGTTGTGATTGAAGCTGAAGTAGTCATTGACTGGTAGGACATTGTAGTAGATAATTTTGTGTGCTACGCTTAAGTCCAATCGTAGGTGGTGTAGTTCAAGATTGTCCAAGCCCAAAATTTCAAGTCTGGTGATATAGGGTATTCTGTTGCGAGCAGAGGAGTGTCGTACTCTTCTCAAGAAATACTTCTGGACTCGCTCAATTGTATTAATGTCTGATATACAGTGCGGATTCCAGACAGATGAGCTGTATTTGAGTATTGGACTAGCAAAGGTTTTGTATGCCCTAGTTAGCAATTCAATATTTCCAGAGAAGAAACTTCATAAGATTAGATTTACAACTCTTAATGCCTTTTTGGCAATGCTGTTACAGTGAGCTCTGGCGCTTAGGTCATTAGATATGAGTACTCCTAGGTCCTTGACAGAGTGAGGGTCATCAATGAGGTCATTTCCGCCTAGTTTGTATTTGGTGTACTCTATTTTTTTTTACCAATGTGTAGGACAGAGCATTTGGTGGTTGAGATTTGGAGTTGCCAATTGTTTGACCATTCAGACACATAATCAAGGTCACTTTGAAGAGCAGTAGCATTGTCAGTGGTGTTGAATAGTTTTACATTATCCGCGAAGATGACGCAGTTGCTTATAAAGTGATCCCAAAGGTCATTTATATAGAGTGAAAAGAGTGTGGGTCCAAGAACGCTGCTTTGGAGGACACCGCTGTTAACCGGAGCAGGGTTTGATATAGCGCTCTCTGTTTTTGCCATTTGTTGCTGTTTGAGAGGAATGCAGTAATCTACTTATGAAGGGATCCGGAAATGCCGTAAGAATTTAATTTTAACAGTAGTTTGTCATGTACCACTGAATCAAAGGCTTTGTAGAAGTCGATGTAAATTGCATCTATTGCTTTACCCTGGTCGAGTGAAGTAGTCTGTATGTTTTTGCAGTGTAGGAGTTGTAGGTTGCAGCACAATTTTTTCCTGAAATCAAATTGTTTTTTGGAGAGTAAGTTGTTTGACTCTAAGTGGAGAGTGATGAATTGGTTAATGATTGATTCCATGACTTCACACGTGACACAACACAGTGAGATTGGTCTGTAGTTTTCAATCCGGCTGGGGTCACTTTTTTTGAAGATAGGGATGACCATAGCTAAGGAGCTGGTTCTGGATGATATATAATGCTTAGGGGTTCAGCTATGGCAGAGGAAAGTTTTTTTAAGAAGTATGCAAATAATCCATCGGGGCCAATAGATAGGGATGCCCATGCTATCATAGATACTTTTACAATTTCTTCATCCCCATTAAATCTTAGCAAATAGTTGTAAGTTTTTGTTATAATTTTCCCTTCCATTCCCACTAAAATTTTATCTAATTGTTGCTGTTATTTGTCAAATCCATATTCCTCTAGGTCTTTTTTATATCTAGCCTGCAGTTATACGTATGGCCACCAATCAATATTTATTTCTTGATCTCTCAGCTCTTCGTTCATTTTAAGCCTCCCTTGATTGTCTAATAGATCATTATATCTTGCCATTTTCCCTACGTCTAGTGTATTCAGATAGATCATCACCTCCATAGTTGACAGCCAGCCAAGTATCTTCATATAGTGCTTTTTTAAAATTCTCACCCAAGTCTGTATGAGTGAGTCCCTCATTTGATGTCTATAAAAATATGAATGCACCTTGCTCCTCTTTTCCCAAAGGGAAGCAGGCCATCCTATCTGGAGGACGTGATCTTCTAGATCCTTTTATTATTTAAATTTAGCCAATCCCTTATCCAAATTTAGTGCCGCAGCCTGATAGTACAATTCCCACTCTGGGAGTCCAAAATCACTTCTACAATCCTGCAATATTTTGAATTTTATATGTGGTTTCTTCCCTAACCAGACAAATTTCATTGTTGTTTAATTCTTCAGGGGAAAAGGTTATCTAATTTTATAGCGATCATTTGAAATAGATATAACAATTTAAGTAAAATATTCATTTTTATTGTGGCTATTCTTCCCAGTAGTGATAATTGTAAGTTCCCCCATAACTCCAAATCTTTTTATTTTATTTTAATAATTTATTGTAATTATCTTTTATTGAAGAACATCTTGACATTAACCATATTCCTAAATATTTAACCTTTTTTGTAGTTTGCAATCCAATTTTTTTTTCTAATTCTCTTTTCTGATTTTCAGTACAGTTTTTGACTATTACTTTGGTCTTATCTTTATTAATTTTAAGGCCTGCCACCTCCCCAAATTTTTCTATTTCTTGCAGTAAAATATGTCCAGTGTCTATTGGTTCTTCTATAAAAAATATTAAATCATCTGCAAATGTATGAATTTTATACTTTTCCTTTCTAATTTTGATCCCTATTATTTCTGATTTTCATCTGATTTGAACTAATAGCACTTCTAAGGACAAGATAAAGAGCAGAGGTGATAACTGACATCCCTGTCTCATTCCCTTACGTATCTTAAATTTGTCTGTAAAATCCCCGTTTAACAGTACGCTGGCCTTTTGCATAGAGTATATTGCTTGTAACATTTTTTTTAATTTTGTTCCAAATTTCATATTTTTATTTATTGAAGCAAAAACTGTTAATTTAAATTATCAAAAGCCTTTTGCACATCCAGAAAAATTAATGCAGCTTGTTTTTCAGGATGGGCTTCAGAATATTCTAAAATATTTACCACCATTCTTCTATTGTTCCTGATCTGTCTATTCAGTAGAAATTCATTTTGGTCTGGATGTATAATTTCGTTCAATAGTTTTTTCATCCTTTCTGCTAATATAGTCATAAATATTTTATAATCGGCATTTAGCAGCGAGATAGGTCTGTAATTTTTAATTTGTTGCTGATTGTACCTTCTTTTGGAATTAAAGTGATGTATGCCTCAGCCCAGGATTCAGTTAATCTAGCCTCTGGCAGTGCCTCATTATATACTTCCAACATTATTAATTCCAGAGATTTGTATATGTTCTTATATAATTCTCCTGGGAGACCTTCTGGCCCCAGGGTTTTATTGCTTTTCTGTTTTTGAATTGCTTTTCTCAATTCTGCTAACATTATTTCTTTGTTCAGCATCTGTTTTTTTTTTCCCCGAGATCGGAGGTAGACCTTTTTCTTCTAGATACTATGCTATATTCTCCTTTACTATTTCTTCCTGTTTATAAAGCCTCTCAAAGTTGCCTAATTCTTTTCTTCCATGTGATAATGTAGGTTCCCTTTTTTTGTCTCGTAATTGTTGTATTAATCCTTTCTCTCTTTTTAATTTATAGGACAACCATCTTCCCGGTTTGTTCTAAAATTTGTTTTACAAATTTTAGATTTTGCACCCTTTCTTCTTGTGTTCATAAATTTAATTTATACCTAGTCAGGACCATTTTCCCCTTAATTTCATCATTTTGATGTTCTTTTTGTAGTTCAGATTCATATTTTTTTATCTCTTCCTGTATTAAGTTTTGTTGTCTAGATTTTTCTTTGTTTCTTCTTGCCATATAGGATATCATTATCCCCTTTACATAAGCTTTAGTAGTGTCCCATAGATTCTGCAGTGATGTATGCTGTTTTACATTTTCCTTAAAAATAATTCCAATTCTTTTTTAATCATTTGGCCATATTCTTTTTATTTCAGGATCTATGGGTTCAATGTCCATCTTCTTTTTCCTTGACCTTTCCAAATTACCTTCAGAGGATTATGATCTGCCCATGTATTTGGCATAATTTCCATTATATCTATGTCTTTCTCCATTTCCCCATTTATCCAAACCGTATCAATTCTTGACCATGACTTATGTGGATTAGAATAAAAGGTATATTTGTCTGTTTTGAGTTTAATTTTCACCAAATTTTTCTTCCTTCATTTATTATTTCAAAAAATTGTTTTGGTAAAGTTTTCTTTTTGTTCTTATTTTTTTATTACATGTGTAATCCTTTTCAATGTCTACTACAGCATTAAAATCACCAACTAGGCATATCTTTCCCTATCCTGTTTCTATTTTTTTTTCCGTACAACTTACTATAGAACTCCTCATTATCATTGGGGGAGTATATTACCACCAATAACATTTGTTTTTGTTGCATCATTAGTTCAATCATTAAAATTCATCCGTTCTTGTCAGCATCAATTTATTTGGCTTTTAATCCTTCTCTCATATATGCTACTACTCTTTTTTTTTTTTTTTTGGTCCGCCAGTGATGCATGAAGTGCTCCTAGCTTTGGATAGTTTAAACAGTTGCTATATTGCTTCTTGATGTGTACCTCTTGTCGGCACACTATATCTACCTTCTGTTTTACTAGTTTTGTGAATGTTTGTTTTCTTTTCGCAGGAGAATTTAATCCATTAATGTTTATTGATAATAGTTTAATGGGAGAAATTATGGACTAAGAATTATAACAGAGGTCTCCAAACTTGGCAACTTTAAAACTTGTGGACTTCAACTCCCAGAATTCTGTTGAAGTCCACAAGTTGTAAAGTTGCCAAGTTTGGAGACCCCTAAATTATAAATTAACGCTGTCCGTGGCCTATAAAGAAAACCTTTATAAAATGTTTTACTATTGGCATTTAGCTCTGGTGAGATTGGCAAAGATGTACCCTAATATGAACCTGGAATGCTGGAAATGTAGGCAAAAATACGGTACCTTCTTTCACATGTAGTGGTTATGCCCTGAGACTAGGAAATATTGGGTCAGAGTAAGGAACTGGCTACAAGAGATAACAAATCACCAAACTGAGCTCAAACTGGAACTCTTTCTGCTAGGAATTATGAAAGGTGAATGTAGTAAAAAGATCAAATATATTATACTACACATTGTGACAACAGCCAGAATAGTCTTCACACAAAGACGGAAATGGGATAGTACCCACCCACCCACCAAGGAATTGGTAATACAGAACGTGATGGAATGTGCCAAGATGGATAAGCTCATGTTGGAACTAAAAGGCAGAGAAGAATCTGAATATTATGTGGTATGGGACAAGTGGTGTACTTAGTTAAAGAATAGAAATAAAGATTAATGTAAATATAATTACATATTTGTATGTACATTGTCAATGTCACAGTGTTGTCAAGAATGTATAAGAGATTTGTATTTTGGAAAATCACAATAAAAAGATATTTTTAAAAAACTGCTGGGTCACATGATCATCATTTGTGACCTTTCCAGGAGGCTTCCAACAAGCCAAGTAATAGGAGAAGCCAGATTTGTTCAATGACCAAGGCAAAATCTATTGTAAAATTGGTGTGACTCACTTAATGAGCACATCTTTAGTAAAGGCAATTCCAGTCCCAGTTGTGGTCATAAGTTAAGGACTACAGGTAGTCCTCAACACAACAGTTTGGTTAGTTTACAACAGAACTGAAAAATGTGTCCTATAACAGTTTTTCAGAGTTACGACCTTTGCAGCATCATCATGATCATGTGATCAAAATTCAGATGCTTGGCAACTGGTTCATATTTATGACCCATGCTGTGTCCCAAGATCATGTGATCACCTTTTATGACTTTCTGACAAGCAAAGTCAATGGGGAAGCCAGATTCACTTAACAACTGAATTACTAACTTATCAATTGTAATGACTCACATAACAACTGTAGCAGGAAAAGTTGTAAAATGGGGCAAAGTTCACTTAACAAATGTCTCACTTAACATAAACTGTGGGCTCAGTTGTGGACATAAGTTGAGGACTGCCTGTACCTGCACACTGGGATGCTACAGAAAAAAATAGAAAAAATTAATGGAAATAATGCTGAAGGGCAGTTTATTTGTCTATGGAATAGGGTCTAGTATATTCCCAAAAGGATTGGGACTCAGCTTTGGGGATGCTCCTGTAATTGTTATTTGACGCTCAAATGGTATAAAGAACAAATTTTCTCTGCCTAGTCTGATAATTCCTTTTTAACTCTGTCTGGGTGGTAATATATTGATTTCAAATTCAGTCAACTCCTGTTTTGATTATTGGAAAGATAGACTAAATGTTCAAATGTTTAAATTATTCTAATATAGACCTAAAAGTGGCTTTATTCTGGGATTACTCTGTGGTTCAGATGAAATCAGTGCTTTGTTAGTATAAATTTTAATTTACAAGCTTCATCTGACATTAACTTGCTTTTAAACCTTTTTAATTACTTGAGGAAAGTGTGAAGCTGTAACTCTAGCCTTAATCCTAATGCCTAGCTATATACAATACAGTTGTTAAAAGCCCAGTCAACATTTTGATTCATCTAAGTTTCTGCAAAAGAAGCTAGAACAGATTGTCAGTTTCTTTGAGGACTGCATCAGGGTTGTGGTTGACCTTGATGGAGCAAGGTGGGCGTGACTGGCTGGGCTTGGCCAGTTCCCACTGCTGCTGTACTCGCTCTCCTTAGGCAAAAAACTCATGGTGTGCACGGAAGGGCAAAGTATGTGGGTCAGAGGGAGGCCCATTCCCTCTCCTTGCGAGGAGACCCAGATTTGTAACCAAAGCATCCTCAGGGATAGGATGGGAGACCACCAGGAGAGATCAGAAGGAAGGGACAAGAGGATTGCAAAAGAAAGCAGGGCTGCTGATGGCCAAGTGCTAAGGCAGGATTTCTCTCAGATCCTCACTTTCATTATAATCTCCCTACCTCATTTCTTTCTTCCTTCTCCTTCCTTCCTTCCTTTTTCCCTTTTCTTCCTTTTCCTTCCCTCTTCATTCTCCTTTCCTTCTTCTTCCTTCCTGACTTCTTTTTTCTTTTTCTTTCCTCTTTCCCTTTCTCCTTTCCTGTCCCTTCTTGGATACTCAAATGCAAAACGGGAAACATTTCTCAATGCCTCCTCACCTTGTGATCAAATGCCACTTTTGCTAATAGTTTGTGGCCATGAAAAAGACTGAGAACAACCAGGCTCAATTTATCCCATGCTTGCATTTAGTGGGGGCATCCACAGACAACAATACAGCAAAACTGTCAAAGTGGTGGCTGTGATAGTTGATCAGAGCTCTTCTGTTTTTTATGTGCAACAGCTCTAGCGTTTAGGAACAGAGCTAAGTTAGTTGTTTTTGTATTAATACACAATCTTTAAAAAAGCTCTCCTGTAGGGACCCTGCCATAGTCTAATTCAGACTGGAAATATAGCAAAGAAAAATATCCCCCCCCCCCACTCTGCTTTGTCCTGTTTTCCCCACTGGAAATGGCTGTTTGCAACACACAAGGAGGTAATACTTCTTAAGAGCTCACAATTCAAGAATACCAATGTTAACTTGGATTGCCAACAAAGTCCTGTCCGTGACAAAACAGAATACAAAATTGCTTTCTTCTTTGAGCGCAAGTCTCAATGGAAAGAAGTCTTTTAGTGCAGGGATGGGATTCAAATTTTGTAACAACTGGTTCTGTGGGCATGGCTTAATTTGTGGGTGTGGCTTGTTGGTCATGAGACTGGGTGGGTATGGCTTGTTGGTCACATGACTGTGTGGGCGTGGTTTGGTGGCCATGTGACTGGGTGGGTGTGGCCAGGTGGCAATGTGACTGGCAAACCAAATACAAGTGGTCTTCAGTTAATGACTGGTTGCTTAGCAAGTGTTCTTATTTATGACTGATCTCCCCAGAGCAACTTGACCTATTTTTTGCAGTTTTGACAGCCATGCACACACACACAAACACAAACACACCCTTTAACCCTGCTATTCTTAGATTCTGTAAGGATCTCCTCCTGGAGCAGGGTGTTGGACGAGATGACCTCCGAGATCCCTTGCAGGCCAGCCTTAGATTGCTGTGCTGCTTCAAAGAGTCTTCTGAAGCCAGGGTTTGTGTCCTCCCTTCCTCTCCTTTTTGTTCTCTCTCCCTCCTTCCATGTATCTATCTATCCATCCATATATCTCATTCACTTTCTCCTCTCTCCCTCACTTTCTTTCACTTCCTTTCTCTTTCCCTTTTTCTTTCTTTCCCTTTTCTCTTTCTTTTCATTCTTATCTTTTCCTTCTCTCCCTTTCACACTTTCTCTTTCTCTTTCCCCTTCTTTCTTCCTTCCTCTCTCTTTCTCTCCCCCTCTCCCTCTTTCCCCCCTCTCTCTTTCTCTCTCTCTCTTTCCCCCCCCCTCACACACACAAACACACCCACCCACACCTGGTCTGGGATGAACTGTGATCCGGCAAGCTCCAGTCAGCAGTGGGTGGCAGGAAAAGGAAAAAAGGGGGAGGAGGGGTGGTGTGCGACTGCAGCAGGGCCTTGAGCACCCCCTGCCCCAGCCCTCCCAAAGCATCTCAGCAGATGGCAGAGGCGGTGGACCTGGCTGTCTCCCGTTTGCCCCTGGGAGAAGCAGGCAGAGGTGGCGGAGATGCTGTGATGATGGTGCTGCATACGGGCAGCAGCCGGGTCTGCCGCCCAACCGGTTGGAGGACTGCCACATGGTAGGGAGAGCTGGGGATGTTCGGGGGGACAGCTAAGTAGGCCCCAGCCAGCACTGCTGGTGGGGTGGGGCCACGCCAATGGGGAAGCCAGCCAGCTGTGCCCAGGGATGTTGGGGGGCACCTAGGTAGACTGGACGAGGCCCAGGGAGCCCCAGGGACAGTGGGGGAAGGGCTAGTATGACTTGCAGGCTTACCTGTGAGCAAGCAGATCAGTGGAGAGGTTTGTATTGGCTCCGGACTGCTCTTGATGGGAGAGCCTCTCCCGGCAGAGCAAAAAGCTTGCAAGTTCTCCTCCTTTCAGGAAACAGCTCCTGGGCAGCAGAGAGAAACAGGATTCAACCAGGCTGCTTCTCTGCTGCCCAGGAGCCGTTTCCCAAAGGGAGGGGGACTTGTAAGCTTTTCGCTCTGCCGTAGTGAAAGGCAGGCAGCAATGGCTGGCCTGGTGGGCAAAAGCAGGCTGCAGGCATGTCGCACTTGTGCACAATGTTGCGCATATGCAATAGGGACTGACTGGGCAGGGAGCGGAGAAGCAGGCAGAGAAGGGCGGGGCCATCCAGGGGGCTGTTTTACTGGTTTTCTGAACTACGTGGAACTGTAACAACTGGTTCTATAGAACTGGGCCAAACCGGTAGAATCCCACCCCTGTTTTAATGGCAAGAAACCAAGACGAGTGACATTCAGCAAAATTTCTTGGCTAACTAGAAAGATTTGATATTCAAACGTGATTGTTATATACCCTTTCTGAGTTTTGATCTAAAACTGGTTTTTGATGACATTTAATTCTGTGCTTGGTGATGCTTAATCTGTGTTTATTGATGGGATAATTCCCTATTCAACTTTGTCTGGAAGGAAGAAGGTTAATCCCTCTTCCTGAAAGGAAGCAGGGTTGAGAAATCTAATTCCTGTGTCTATTTGTTCTGGTAATTGGTCTGACAAGCAACAGCTATTATGTTTATGTTTACTTTTTTGATACATTCTATAGTGCTAATTGCATTTTTTGTGGTTAGGTTTATCTCAAGTGTTTACACCTGAGCTTGCTTGAGATGGGAGCTCTGCCAATGAGCCAGACGGGGCTTTTCTTCCCTTGTGTAAATGGTTATGATTTAATTATTTGTATTGTGTTTGGATTATTTGTGCCCCATTGTTTCTTCTTCTATCTGGGGAGAGGGCCCTTCCTTCACTCTGTTGAAAAAAATCTTCTCCTAATCTGAAGTCTTTCTAAAAAAAAGATTGTTCAAATGCTTATGTAATTTTATATCTTGTAATAATTCATAATGATGAAAACAAATGAAACGTACAAAAATCAAATAATTCATACATCTAGGCTAATTCTTTACTCCACATGTTGGTCATGTACCTTAAAGTGCTTTTAATCATAACACAGAAACACATTAATAAATTCCTCTCTCATATTTAATGATAATAACTTATGATAGATAGCATTATATGGCTGCTAATTATGTACTCTCCAACGAAAATGTTTAAGAATCAATAGGAATGTAATACTTTTTGCTTGAGATTTTTCTCTCTTCATGTTCATCAGAACAAAATATTTTTATTTGCTTGTCTAATGTATAATATACTTTAGTAAGTATTTCAAGTATTTCTCTATTTAGCCAAATGAAGTAGTATACAGGGGAAGCGTAAGGTCTTGCCTCTCCAATCCTCTCAAGAAAGCAGGACTCTTGAAACAGGAACCATTTCAAAAGGAATTTTTATTGAAAAATAGTAATAGCAAGAGATGTAGGCAGGAATTAAGTTTCCTGCTTAAAAACAGTAAATTAAATCAGTGCAGACAGAGCCTCTCCCAAAGTCCAGTATATTGTCAAGCCAATCACAAGGTGTAAAGATATTATGAGAAACCCAGGCTGAGAAGGTGATAAATGACAATATCCCAGGCATCGCTGCTTCTCTTCTCTAGAGACAAGATAAGGCACCTGGCTTGAGGCACATTCCTTTCCCACTCCCAGGCCCCAAAGCAATGCAGGAAATAGAAACAGAATACAGAGATCCCTCCAAGCCTCCCCACTCCTGTCAGAATGCCAGCGTCCCTTCCCTGACAGGAAGCTCTATTTTCTTCTTTAGATTATTGATGTACATTTTTATGTTCATACTGATACATATCTATTCCATTTTTGTGTGTGTCTCCATTACATTACACTTCATTCAAATCTATCTACAAGATAAGGCAGATTTTATACTTTAATCTTTGGATTACACTTTGGATTAGTATATCTGCTGCAAAAGTACAGTGATAATATTTGGAAAATGAGATCTGATTTTTCTTTATGGAAAATCACAATAACTTGCAACAAATAAATTTTCTTCGTTCTTACAATGTAAGTTTTTCTAAATTTTATGATATTAACTTACTGGGAAATAATGTGAGTTGTAGCCCAAAAATAATACATTTTGAGAACTCTAAATTGATGAAGCCTGGTTTGCATTCATCTATATTTTCTGTTTCTGAAAGCTGGATTCACAATTCTTATACTGACAGTTCCCAAAATGTAATATTTGTGTTCTCTTGTCTTTCAATACATTTATTCATTTGTATAATGTTGTTCAGAAAATCCCAATAAATATTTTCCTAAATGGCTTCTCTGATTTCATGAATCAGTCATAAAACTAGTATCTGCTTACATGTAACAAAATCATTATCTTAAAATGGTATTTGCATTATAACAACTGGAGATAATAATATATTCCCCAAAAGAAAGCACTTTGTTTAGCCAGCTATATAGATTATTGGAATTAAAATATGGTAATAAAGAAGTGAAATTTGAGCAAGATTGCTGGATAAAACTGCCCAAATGTAATTTATGTGATTTCTATTAAGTCAAAAAATCAAAATATGTCATGTTGGGGGTACTTACAGATCAATTTATATTGGATTTGATTTTAAGGCATGAAAGCATTTGCTCCAGTACAGGAAATATGCAACATATAAATGGAGAATGGCAGCAGTTTGAAATGTATAGTATTAAAAAGACTTCTCCAGTTAAGCTGAATCTGATATTTCTTAATTTATCAACATCACCTTTTTCAATATATGGATTATACATGCTGAATTTATTGTAACATAAAAAGGTAACTAGATATGACTTTGAATCATTGTGCTTTGTTTTAACCAGCCACTTGTGTCTAGAAGTCCTACAAGCAGTGTGGCAACACCATCCAGTACTGTCAGCACACCTACTAAAAGAGACAGCTCAGCCCTCCAGGACCTCTACATACCACCACCTCCAGCAGAGCCTTATATTCCCAGGTGAATCATCACAATTGATCATACTCTTAATTTTACTCAGGGTTATAAGAAAGTGCAGTGATCCATATCTAGAGGAGGGGGGAGGACATGAAACCATCATTATTATATTGAACATTCAATGTCCAAAATTTTGGCACTTGGTTTTGGATAAATTATATCAGTAAAATACATATATTTGTGATTTCAGAATGCACATTGCCTACTTTCAATTTGCATTTTTTGCAATTGGATATTAATTGTCTTGAACATCCATTCCTGCCCCCACCCCTCAAAGAAGCTAGCTCACCTACTAAAAAAGTTTCCCTACATTTATATGGAACTGGAAGTAAAAAGCAAAACTATTAGCAGGCACAATATTCAAATATTAATTCATAGAACAAATTTATTCACTTGTTAAAAACAGTCCTTTATTAAAAATAATAACGATGCTAATTCTCTTTGTTGCAATTGGAAAGGCTATACTTAGCCACTGCATTCTGTGCTAGATAGATGCCAATACTTTGCTCAGAGTTGAATATTATTATTTCTGAATTGAAGTTAGAAGTGTCATTGGAGATAAAGGAAAATATAAACCATAAAGGATAACAAAAAAACAACAATACCTTACATCAAAAAAAGGGGAGAGAAATCCCAGTTGCCATTAAAGTATTTTGTTTTACTTAGAGAAATTCATAGAAAAATGTGACATTCTAGCTTTGTTATTTTCACAACTGCAAGTATTTCAAGCATCATTTGAATAATACTGCTATATCAGGATTTGATTCATCTGGTTAGAAAGATAAATACAGAACACAATGAATGAAGAAAAAAAATGAATTCACCATATTGCCCAGAAAATAAATAGGACTTATTTTGGGGGGGGGCTTATTTTCTGGGAGGTCTTTTTTTTTCTAAGTGCAGGAGGTGGTGAGTGAGCAGACTGACAGGAGTGGGAGTGCAGTTACCTCTGGCCCAACCCTCTCCATCCCACTGTCTGCTTGCCTGCGGCTGTAACAAGCCAAGCTTGGCATGCCCTGGCCTCCACCCACCCTGCCTGTTGGCCCAGCTGCTTCTGGGACACTTCTTGGCTGCAGCAGGCACTATGCTGGCTGCCAAGTGGCTGCCCATGCTGCTGCTGGCCTCACAATGCTTTTCACCTTCCTGGCAGCACTGCTGTCAGGCGCCCTGTTGGGCGGCTTCTGCCTAGTGTGAGGTGAGTCATCCCAGATTGAAAATCTTTGGACCACCACCAGCCTTTGCGAGTGGCTGCCAGTGGAGCCATGCTGCTTTCCCCGCTGCCACCTTTGGGCTGCTGAGCTCTGACCTGCACGTCTATTCAGTTCTGCAGGTGCTGGGTTACAGCTATGCTGAGCCCGGCACTCTTTGGGCCCTGGCAGGTACTACAGCTCTCTTACTGGCTGTGCAAGACAGGCATGGGGCTGCCCCTGGTCATCTTTGGTGTCTGCCTCACCTGCAGTGGCTCTGCAGCCCATTTCCAATCCCTAGCTGTTACCCAGCAGCTTTCAATACCTTCCGCTGGAGTGACTTCATGCGCAGCTGGCAAGAGAGTTACAGCACCTGCAAGAGTCTGCAGAGCACCAGGCTCAGCATAGCTGTAAGCACCTGCAGCACCAAGTAGGCATGAAGGCCTGTGATCAGCAGCCCAAAGGCAGTAGTGGGCAAGGTGGCACAGGTGGCATGGCTTGACTAACGGCTGCTCACAAATGGGGCCTGGCAGGCGGGTAGCAGTCCAGGGGTTTTCGATCTGGGATGACTCAACCCACAACAGGCAGGAGCAGCCCAGCAGGGTGGCCGAGAGCAGCACTGCCAGAAGGGTAAAGAGTCTGTGCAAGGCCTGCAGCAACATGGGAAACTGCTTGGCCACTTTAAGACTTATGGATTTCAACTCCCAGAACTCCCCACAGGCTCCCCCCCCCCATGTTTCTGCTGGTCATCCTTTCCTTGTAACATTTTTTGGGATGTGTGTGGGGGAGCTGATTCTGACGTGCCACATGGCTTTCTGCCTCATAGTAGCAGCCTGAGCAAGACCTGAGCTCCAGGCCTGGTGGAGCACAAACCGTGGTTGCTGCCTGGTGAGCCACAAAGTGAGCTGCAGAAGAAAAAGGTTCTTGGCTGCAAGGTTGCCTGGTTCTGCAGGCAGGGCTGGGGCTGGCAAGAGTGCACCAGAAACACCTCCGGGTGCCCAGAGAGAGAATGGGAGGCAGTTCTTACCCCTCACTGGCTCAGCTGATCCATGGGGCTGTGATTAAGGGGCCGAGCTTCCATGAGGTGACGAGGGAGGGAAGGGCTGCCTCCTTTGCTGGCCATGCTCACCCTCTTCACTTGGGTTTATTTTGGGAGTAGGGCTTATATTTAGGCCCAGTGGTGGGATTCAAACATTTTTACCACCGGTTCTGTGGGCATGGCTTGATGGGCGTGGCAGGAGAAGGAAACTGTAAAATCCCCATTCTCTCCCCACCCCACTAACTTGCTTTTTTTAGCCAGCTAGCTGGGACTCAGGAGCCAGGAATAGATGGGGGCGGGGCCAATCAGAGGTAGTATTCTAAACTATTCAAAATTTCTGCTACCTGTTCTCCAAACTACTCAAAATTTTTGCTACTGGTTCTCCAGAACTGGTCAGAACCTGCTGAATCCCACCTCTGATTAGGCCCATCCCAAAAAATCAGGTCGTATTTTCAGGAAAACCCAGTATTAATCCTCTTAGATATGAATCTGTAAGACACTTGTTGCCAAAAGGGGCCATCCAGCAATATCAATAGAATAAAGTAAAGTAGAATAGAATAGAAATAGAAATAGAATTTTTTTATTGGCCAAGTGTGATTTGGCTAAGGTATTTGTCTCCAGTGCATAAGCTTTCAGTGTACAAACAAGCAACAAGTGATAGATCATGATTATAATAAAATACTTTTATCATAAATCATAAGATATTACACTCAGTGATAGTCTAAATAAGCAATCAACATAAATCATACTAGGATACTAAATAAAACAATATAAATTATAAGATACAAACAACAAAGTTATAGTCATAAGAAGATAAATAAGGAATAGGTAATAGAAAAGATGAGATGGATAATAGTAATACAGCCCTACTAGGTAGTTTGATAGTACTGTGGGAATTGTTTATCAGAGTGATGGCATGGGGGGAAATAACTGTCCTTGTGTCTGTAATAACTGATTATACTGTAGTATGTCAAGCATCCAGAAAGTATCCATGATATCAATCACTCTGAGACATTATCTCTCCAATTGATTTATTAGAAACAGATCTGGAATGTCAAAAGCAATTTCCCAAATGAAGTTTTTTTCGTGCATTACACAGAATCCACCTTCTCTCCTCCCACTTCTACACTTCATAAATCACGAGAACCAATTAACTGCAACTGGAAATTCTTAATAGGACACACAGAATAACCTTGAACTTTTCAACTCCTCGAACTCTCTAAAGAAAAAAATGTGGCAGCTGAATTTCAAAGCTGACAGGCATCCCCCCCTTGAAAAGTCCTCCTCCTAAAAGAAAAGAAAAAAACACATATACGGCCTCCCCCCCGAGGACCCTTAGGTTTGTGGGGAAAACCCTCATGGAATTGGTTAACCAATTGATCAGCATGAACATCCCAACTCTTTACCCAACTAGCATCTGAGAGGGGGTATTCTTTCCATAAGACCTAATATTGCAATCGGCCATGGTGTAATCTAGAATCGAGATTTTTTTGAATCTCATAATGTGTTTCCCCATGTACCATCAACAGTTTAGGGTGAGCGAGTGGCAGTGTTCTTATCATCGATGTAGTAGCTGATTTTAGTAAATTACAATGGAACACTGAATGAATTTTCCCCAATAGTCGAGGAAGACGTAATTGGACAGTGACTGAATTGATTATCTTTGAAATTGGGAACCGACCCAAGAATTTGGACCCAGCTTCTTACTGGGAAGTTTCAACCTAAGATACTTGGTCGACAAATATACTTTGTCTCCTACTTTAAAAGGCGGTTGAAGGGATCTATGTTTATCCGCCAGTTTTTTATAAATTTTTACAGCTTTGTTCAAAGCTTTTTTTGTATCTTCCCAACCTTTCTTTAATGAGTTCATCCATTCTGTCAGGGACATGGATGAGTGAGGTTGTCTAGGTAACTCTGGCATCGGGACAAAATCCATTCCAGTGTTGACTTGGAATGGAGTCAATCCCATGCTGCTATGTACTGCATTATTGTAAGCAACCTCTGCAAAAGGTAATAACTCAGCCTAATTTTCTTGTTGATAATTTACATAGCATCTAATGTATTGTTCAGTCATGGCGTTAGTCCTTTCTGCTACTCCATTACAAGCAGAATGGAAAGCTGAGGATAACCCTTGAGAGGAACCAATGGATTTCAGAAACTCCCTCCAAATTTTTGCGGTAAATTGTACCCCTCTGTCTGATATTACTCTACAAGGTACACCATGTAGTCTATAGATATGTTTCATGAACAGCTTTGCAAATTTCTTCGCAGATGGAAGCCCTTTGCAGGCTGTAAAATGGGCCTGCTTAGAGAATAAGTCAATAATAGTTCAAATGACCGTATTCCCTTCACTCTTAGGTAATTCAACAATAAAGTCCATTGTGATTTCTTCCCAAGGTTGGGTTGGTTCAGCAACTTGTTGCAGGAGGCCAGGGGTTTTCCAGTTCTGTGTTTCATTGTGGCACAAATTGAACAACTTTTTACAAAGTCCTCAACATCAGGCTTCATTTTTGGCCACCAGAACTATCTTCTTAGTAAATGTAGGGTTTTTAGGAACTGAAGTGACCTCCCAGCCGGGAGTCGTGGCTACAATTTAGTGCCAGTAGTCTTAGGGTTGTAGGTACATAAAGCTTAGTCCCTTTCCAAGCTAGCCCATCATTCATTGTCAACTCAGTTTGATGGTCCAGGAACCAAGGATCGGTCAATAGGCTGTTTTCAATTCTGCAGTCAGCTTATCTTCTGGCATTTGCAGTTGGCTTGGGTTTGAATGGTTACTTGGCCTGCCAATTGAGCATCTGAAATTAAGGCTTGTACTATTTCCTCTCGGTGGCTGTCAAACTGAGGTTTTCTGGACAGAGCATCCGCCAGTACGTTTTTCCCTCCAGGGTTAAAAATTAAAGTTGAAATTGAATCACTTGAAATATTGGGCCCAGTGGACTTGTTTGGGCAATAATCACCTAGGGGGTCTTTAGAGCCTCGAGGTTCTTATGATCAGTTCATACCGCAAAGGCCTCTGGTGCCCCTTCTAGAAAATACCTCCAAGTCAATAAAGCCCATCGTACAGCGAATGCTTCTTTCTTCCAGACCTCCCACCTTCGCTCTGCGTCTGTTAGCTTTTTGGACACATAAGCGCAAGGCATCAGTCAGCCTTGAGAGTCTTTTTGCAGCAAAAAGGCTGCCACCGCTACATCACTTGCATCCGTTTGGACAATAAAAGGCTTGGTCGTGCCTGGGTGCTGGAGGATGGGCTCTGTTGTGAAGAGGAATTTTAATGTCTCAAAAGCTTTGTGACAGTCCATAGTCCAAGCCAGGGGTTGACTTGGCATTGGTTTGGTGGGTGACGGGCCCATTTTTAATCGCTCTGTCAGTGGGAGGGCAAATTCAGCAAAGGATGGAATGAGTTTTCTATAAAAGTTGGCAAACCCCAAGAAACTTTGAAGATATTTTTGGGTTCTGGGGGTTGCCAGTCCAGCAACGCTTTCACTTTTCCAGGCTCCATTTCAATCCCCAGGTTGGATATTCGGTAGCCTAAATAGTCTAGCGACTCTTTGTGGAATTCACATTTTGAGAGTTTCACTTATAATTTGATGGCTAGAAGTTTTTCTAGAACCTGTCGGACCAATTGAACATGTTCTTCCATAGTTTTGCTGGAGATAAGGATGTCACCCAGGTACAGGAGGACCCCCCGATAAAGGTGCAGATGTAGCATCTCATTGATGAGCTTTATAAACACTGCAGGAGCCCCCTGAAATCCGAAAGGCATGACTTTGAATTGGAAGCTACCCAGAGGGCAGTTAAAAGCAGTTTTCCACTCATCTCCCTCTTTGATACGGACCCGGTAGTAAGCTTCCCTGAGATCTACATACAATATCAATCTGCCATCTATCTTCTTGAACAACATGGGGGCAGCTAATCTTGATTTGGCGGGCTCAATAAAACCTTGTTCCAAATTGCTGTCGATGTATTTCCTTAATTCAGCCATTTCAGCAGGCGTCATGGAATACAGCTTTGATTCTGGTAATTTCGCCCCGGTCTCTAATTCTATGGCGCAATCAGTGGCTCAATGGGGAGGTAAAACATTGCACTCTTCTTCACTGAATACTTTAGCCAAATCTTTGTATTGGTCGGGTACCTGGTGGTTATCTGGGAGAAGGAGGGATGCCATGGATGCTGGCTCAGACTCTGGGTTTGAGCTGACTGGTGACTTTGTAGTGGGTGGAAGAGGGGGTAATGGGCCCAGTCCAATAAGGATTTTTCTGAATCCATCCTCCCATTTGATCGTTGGGGCCCATTTGTCTAACCAAGCAAGTCTCAGTATTATTGATTCTGACATCTTGGGGGCCACTATAAAGCGTATGAGTTCGCGATGGGGTCCTAATTCCATCTTGATTAATTCTGTCAATTGAGTGGCTGGGCTCTGCGCATTAAGGTTCCATTCACTTCTCAAATCTGATTGGGTGTTTTAGCAGGTTAGTTTTTATGCCCAATTGTTCAACGATGGGGAGTCCGATAAGACATCTAGAACACCCAGTATCAATGACAGCTTCTCACTCCCTAGCCTCCCCCGTATTTGGTACCACTAATTTGATCTTGACTGTAAAAGGTATGATGGGATCATTCATCATTGGGTCGTCTTCACAGGTCAGGGTTTTGGGGACATGGTGTCAGTCTCGTGGTCCATTGCTCCCATCTGCGCAGAGGGAGCTTTCCCAGCTGTGTTTGGCGAACCCATCCCTGGCTGGAGGTCTTCCTTGATTCTTCTGACCTCTAGCTCTGACTGTGGAGCTTGTGGCATAGGAGCAAGGGCCAGACAGTCTGCTGCCCTATAACTGGCTTGGCCACATCAATAACATTTCAGCACCCTGATGGGTCGGGTACAAGCAGGTTCAACTGGTCCAGTTGGCGGTCTTCTCACCACAATTGGCTTAGTTGGGGTTGCTGGAAGGGGTTTCCTGTGTGCGTTGATGCTGCGATCTAAGCTGAGGGAGGCGGTATACCACAACTGTCAGGTCTCTGGGATTCCCTTAATTTCACAGGCCTTCTTTACTTCTGGATCAATGGCTTTTTTAACATAGTGTAAAGTCATTCTTTTGGGCCAATCCATGAGATGGCTTACGACCCTTCTAAAGTCCCAAATGAATTCTGACAATGGTCTCTTGCCTTGCCTCATTTCTATTAACTTCTCTTCATTCCCTGCTACCCTGTCTGGGTTTTCAAATCTGAGTCTTAATAATTGAATAAATCCGTTTACATCGTATAATTCGGGGGCTTGTTCATTGTGTAGTTGGGCCACCCAGTCTGAAGCATCCCCATCCCCTTCATTCATCCCATTTGTTATGGCCATAACCAAATCGCGCTCTGTGGCATATTGATCTCCAAATTGTTCTATATAGTATTGGATTTGAGTGAGGAAGTAATTGAAATGTTCTTGGCGGCCATCGAATATGGCCTCAAAGGTATTCGGTCCGGCCTGGGTTGTGGTTGCAGAGGTGGCACCTGCCAGGCCCCTGCAGGTTGTACTGGAATGGAAGGAACAGGCTGCGTGGCTTATGTAGGCTGGGTAGGCCCTCTGAACCCTGGCTGGGTGGTGCCTCTCTTGAATAGGGGTCCCTGTGGCCTCGCTTCCAGTTGGGGCTGCAATTGTGGTTGCCAGGAGGAAGGTGGGTGTGGCCTGGTTCCCTAGTCGGGTTGAGGGTGTGTGGCTTCTGTCTGCTGTCTGGGCAACTCCCCTTCAGACTAGGGCTGTGTTGAGGCTAGCTGCCATTGGCATTGAATCCACCCCTGGCCTGGATAAAATTCCCACCCTGGAGGGATACTCTCTGCAGCGGGCAAAATTCCTTCCGGAAAATGAGGGGATTGCCTGTGAGGCTGCAACCTACCTCTGTTAGTTGATGCTTCTTTCTGGCTTCCTCCAACTGGCATCTGTATAGTCTTCTCATTCCTCATGATACTTGGGTAAGTGAATATGGGTGGTCTCAAGCTTCCACCTGTCCAAACAGACTGTGAGACCAAACTTGTCACGTTTAAATTCTGGAATTGTTGATATAAATCTGCCCTTGATGGACTTCCTGAAATAATCTGGAGATTGTCTTCTTGAGAGAATTCCGACCGAAATTGTCTCTCTTCCCTCCAATCTGACAGAATAGCCATATGGCTGGGGCTAGAGAAAGATTTCTCTTCAGACAGCTGGGTTACCTCTGGGTTATAACAACTTCTTGAGTTGAAATGCTTCGGTATAGCTCCCAAATCTCTTTCTCCTACTTCCATCCTGAGAGCATCCATCATCTCCTCTGAACTAGGACTGGCAGGTTCAATTAATGCAACGGAGGGAGGGCCCCCACATGCACACCTCCAACTTCAGCGATTGCTCCCTTTCTCCATTTCTGGGAAAAGAACTCTTGGGCATCAGCCAAGCCCATTCAAAAAATAAAAGTGTGACTTGGGAAATAAATGTCAATCATCCAGAAAGTATCCATGATATAAATCACTCTGAGACATTATCTCTCCAATTTATTTATTAGGAGCAGATCTGGAATGTCAAAAGCAATTTCCCAAGTGAAGGTTTTTTCACGCGTTACACAGAATCCACCTTCTCCCCTCCCACTTCTACACTTCATAAATCACGAGAACCAATTAACTGCAACTAGAAATTCTTAATAGGACACACAGAATAACCTTGAACTTTTCAACTCCTCTAACTCTCTAAAGAAAAAAATGTGGCAGCTGAATTTCAAAGCTGACATAGTATACTGCATATTCAAGTTCCAAAAAGCAAATAAGTTCCTCACTGTATAATGTGATTGATTACAGCAACCATGTCTAGATATACCTTGTTAAATAGATCAAAAAGTCCTATTGGATTCACATTGCAACATAAATTGTACAATATTTCCAAATACTTGCCTTTGAAAAATTCCTAGGTACAGAACAAGTCTAAGCAGAATTATTTGATTTTCAGGAGTCTTAAAACTTTTAATGTCCTAACTCTTGCAATAAAAAACTTCAGCATAGGAAATAGGAGTTGCTGAAATTTAATGTTAGTTAATGAAAATTTGTGCAATATTTATATAATAATATAGCACAGCATAAGCAATAACAATCATTTTCAATTTTCAAGCATCTAAAAGTATGATTTCTTACAGAGACGAGAAGGGAAACCTTCCATGTGATGATACCGGAAGACACCTAGTGGGAAAGCCAGTACATAAAGGATCTGAATCTCCAAATTCATTTCTCGACCAAGAGTATAGAAAGCGTTTTAATGTTGTTGAAGAAGATGCCATTTTGTATTGTTATGAATATGAAAAAGGAAGAACAAGTAGTTCTGGAAGAAGAGAAAGCACACCAACATATGGTATGTATTAATAATATTAATTATTTAAAAGCTATTTTTTAGATTTGTTTCTATTTACATATTCCCAATCTCAAAGACATAAACATTGTTAATGCCTATAAAAGCTAAATTATCATGTCCTCCTTCTCATTTTAATCCTCTTTTGTGTTTCATTAAATTTATCCCCAGCTGTGGAAGTCAGTTTTTGAAACCTTCTGAAGTGATCTAGGGTTCATTGAAATACAAACCTTGACAGCTTTAGGTTGGTTCGAAGATAAGGAGGAAAGTGAATGAAAGTTGATGGATATTTGAGCACTGCTAATTTGCATAAGCTTCCATTTTCATTTGTGCAAAGTTGCATTCATTTATTTAATTAGATAAATTAAAACTGGAAAATTATAATTGTATGCTATAATTTCAGCTTCCAGACTACATCTGGACTTTTTAAAGTTTTTTTTTTTAAATCAAATTTTATTAATTTTACAAAAACAATACACAATCCAGGCATAACAACTTGAAAAATCTTTTCTAAAAAATAATAATAATAATAATTAAAGAGAGCCAATAGAACATACAAAATAATTCCAAATTGTAACATCAATATTTACATTATCTATTTAACTTCATATCTTATCCAGACTTCTCCTTTTATCCAAATTATATTTCTTGCTTATTAAAATTTTATTGCCTTTCATAAACATACAAAACACAGAACATAAAAAAAAAACAAAAAACTAAAACATCTTTTCTGAAGGCTGCCTGATTCCGGGTTGAAACTCTTCTCACAGACACAAATTCAAACATCATATTCACTTTATATATCCTTCCATATCTTATTATCATTTTCTTTTTTTTTATAAACCAATTTTATTAATTTTACAAAAACAGTGCACAAACATAACAGCTTATAAATTCTTTTCTAAAAAAAAATAGTGATAATTAAAGAAGAAAACCAATAGAACATAATGATTCCCAATTATAATATCAATATTTACTTTATCTATTTAACTTCATATCTTATCCCAACTTCCAAATTATTTGTTAATTAAAATTTTATTGCCTTTTATCAACATACAAAACCCAAAAAAACATAACAAAACCTTTATATATCCTTCCATATCTTATTACCATTTTCAATAACATTCTTTGTCTATTCTATTTCCAACTATCCATTCATCTTTTTTCTTTTACTATACTTCTCCTATACACTAATTGGAGTGACGCCTTTAACTCATTACCCTAACTTAAAAATACTTCATATAACACTTAATTTGTCTTGGGATTCTGTTTAGTAGATTCTAAAATTACACAATAAATTTTATACTCTAAATACACATATAAAAACACAATCTTATGTACCTTCCAGAATCCCCCTTTTATCCTTAATTAGATTCACCCATTGTCTCTAAATAAACTTTTTTTCTTTAGATCTTGCTTCCCATCATTGAGGCTTCTCCTCCCCCCCTTTCTCTCTTGCTTATTCTTCTCCTTGCCCTTTTTACCCCTTTGTCTCTCCTCCTCCCTTTTCTTACTCCCTTTTCTTTGCTCTCTAACCTTGCATCCACCTTGCCTCTCATTTTTCTCTTTTTTGGTTGTTTTTTCAAACCTTAAAATCCCCTTTTTCTTATCCTCTTTCTCCTCCTCCCCGGAAAAAACCCATTGTTCATCAAAGATGGCTTCTTGTTCCTCTTCTTCTTTGTCCCAGTCATTCTGCTGCGTAGTCAACTTTTCATAAGTACATAACGCCATTTCTAAGAATTGAAATAAAGTGCCCAAAGTATCTTTTCCATCTTGTTCTTCCTTTTTATATTTTTGATATTCAGTCTTTAGTTCATCCAGAAGCGATGCCATCCTGAAAAGAGAAACTTTCCCCAAAACAACCAAGTATTTTTAATCAAAAATAATTCAAAAAAAGTTCCAAAAGTTAATACTTTTCTTCCTTCTTCTATTTCTCCTTCTGGGGTTACTGTTTAATCAAAGAGGTCCAATTACCATATATCTTTCTTTGAGATTCTAGGCAATCTCCTCCTTTTTCCACTTCTGCTCCAATTTTTTTCCTCTCCCTTCCCACTTGCAACATCAATTTTTAAATGATCAGAAATCCATACCTCTAATAAGAGTTTTCCGATTTCTTAAATTTTTAAGTCCAATGTCCAAGAATTCTTTTGTCCCTTAACTTCAATTTTCAGAATAGTTCACCTTCAGTGCCCAAACAAATTTCAAATCTTCATCTGCTGTTTCCATGGGGTGGGAGAATGAAGAAAAAAAAGTTCCCTTTAACAGCTTCTCCGCCGCTTTCGGTCTTCTTAGGGATACAATGTATCCTCCAGCAATTCAGACAGCTCAGTTCCAGCGAATTTAAAAGATGTTGATTGACTCGGCTCAGCCAGCACTTTCACTTTTCTTGCTTCCTCCAGCACAATCTTACCCGGTTGCAGGCTTCTTCGTGGCAGCCATTGCTGACCGCCACTCCACCACCTTGGGAAAAAGGGGTTTTTCTGGACGAGGAGGGGGTCTGCGACACCCCCAACCCCCTGTCCGGCTCCCCTCTCTCTTCGGCTGTCCCTACAGGGCAGCCATATCCCCCTGACCCATTTGGATCGGGGGTACCTCGGCGGCAAGCACAGCAGGAATCGCGAACGGTCGCGAATTCCTGCTGCCACCGAAGCCACGCAGAACAGGAAACCTGGACTTTTTAAAGTTTTGACTTAATTTGCAAATGTTGCACAGATAAAACAGGTAGGTCCATGCTAAATAGAGAAACAAACATAAAAGCCCATTGAACAATTCTAACAGACTGTTTTTGCTTCCATTCAGTCTTATTAGTCACATAAATATTCATGATTAATGCAATAAAAAATCCAGGAAAACAATCCCAATACCATTGTCACTCTCCCTCTCCAGATTAATATCTTCTGGTGGAGTCATTAGGATAGTTTCTGTTCTCAGAGCAGATGTAAAAGCTGGTTATATCAGTCTAAAAAGGGAAAGATTTTGTGCAAGAGGATAATCTGTTAAATCCTCAAGCATGCAAAGACCCCTGCTTGTATGTGGATGCCTTATTTTAGTATATGGGGATCAACAGTCTCCTCTTAACATTTTTAATGGAAGAAAATATTCTGCTTCTATATATGAAATTCTATTTTTTGCAGTCATCTTAATTATTTCAGAAATCCATGTGGCACACAAAAATACAACATGGTAAGGAAGCACAATAAATGCAATAATCCCAGATCCTTGGGAAAGTCTTGATAGGAGGGTAAAAATGCCAAATCCAGTCTGGCTGGCTATGCGGTGCATAACAACAATTTCCTTTATGTTGGGAACATCCTGGATAGACAACTGTGTGAACTTGTTGCTCCAGTTTTTGTTTTTATTTTGCAAGGTTTTGGAAGTGCTTGCCTCCTGCCTACAGCTGAGAGAGATTGGCCTTAAGTCCTCTAACTGGACTCATGCCAAAGGTAGGACTAGGACTTAATTTCCCAGTTTCTAGTTGGTGTCTTAATCTCCACACCAAGCCAGCTCTCTCACACTAACTATACTGATTATTTGGTGACTTCATTTCAGGATATTCAGATTTTGATTTGATATTGGTAATATGCCTGGATTTGTAATGATGGTATTAGATTGGCAGTGTCATACCAAGTTATAATGTATAGATAATTTTTCCAACTCTCATATAAATCCTCTTGAATTTGCGTACAAATTGTTTGACCACTCCAGTTAATTTTTCAAATCTCCATTTGTTTTTGATTTAAAGTTATTTATACTATTCCTGTAAAAAATTAAGCTTATTAATCTCACCTTTATTTTTAAATATATAAATATGTGTCTGTAGAAAAAAAAACTCAGAACTGTTGGACTATCTGATTATGTGTCTGTTTTAACACTGAAAAATACATCATCGTGGTGGTTTTTATTTCTGTATTTTTGCATAGAAATCTTACAATTGTTGACTACTATATGGTCCTTCAATGTTATTTTAAACACAGCAGTGATTATTAAAAAGCATATCATTTGTAGCAGTATCTAAGAATTAGTGGGAAAATAAGCAAAGAAATAAATATATCCTTATGTTGAATTTACTTTCTTTGTGATTTGGAGTACAGCAATGCCCAAATTAAATTAAGCTATAAATTAAGTGGTTTGTGTATGGCTTACAAAAACTAAACTAAAATTCTAGCAATTTGCATGAAAATTTCACAAGCAGAATTTCTGATTTAAGTACATAAAACCATTGAATACAAACCAATGTATTGTACCTAACATAGTCTATCCAAAGAGTACACCCATTCCAATCAATGGGACTTAAGTTAACCATACCTTATTGAAATACATGTTTTCAATTGATTTGCCCTAAAGATGAGAAGATTTGGATTTAATATAAATCATCTGGAAAGGATTGATGCATCCAGTTTCAGTTGTGTTCTTTAAGTTCTAAACTGTTGCTCTGCTTTTATCTTTAATTATCAGCTCTAATATTACCATCTCCTTAATAATGATTTAATCAATTTTGAAAAGGTTGAATTATTACACTAACGTATGATAAATGAGCTTGGCATTATTGCAAGTTAAAAAGCAGTAATTTATACTGGGAAACACATGATTATAATTTAATGAAAGCCATTCCTATTAAGCACTAAGTTTTATTATTTTGACACAAAGAGAGACGTTTATTCCACTAGAGATAGGAGTTTCAAAAAAAGAAACCCTCAATTTTACAAAATTGGAAATCTTGTTTCTGTATTTCACACATATATCCTTATATATTATATCAAAAGATAGTTAACTTTCAATATAGCAGTAATTAGCATTAAAATCAAGCAGGCTATTGAGAAAAATGAGACATTTCTTAGATATGTATGATAAAAAATATTTTTATTTTTTAATTTTATTTGGTTTGTCAATTGCTTACAAGATAATAGGTATAAGTAAAAACATAGTTATGAATACATGGATACATATAAGAAAAATAAAAGAAACAATAGGACAGGGACGGTAGGCACGTTGGTGCGCTTATGCACGCCCCCTATAGACCTCTTAGGAAAGGGGTGAGGTCAATAATAGAAAGTCTAAGGTTAAAGTTTTTGGGGTTTGGGGAAGAAACCATAGAGTCAGGTAGAGTATTCCAGACTTTGACCACTCTGTTGCTAAAGTCGTATTTCCTGCAATCAAGTTTGGTGCGGTTTACCTTGAGTTTGTATCTATTGTGTGCTCTTGTATTGTTATGGTTGAAGCTGAAGTATTCATTGACAGGTAGGACATTGCAATGTATGATTTTATATACTATACTTAGATCAGACCGAAGGCAGCGTAGTTCTAGGTTTTCTAGGTCTAGAATTTCAAGTCTGGTGGCATAAGGTATTCTACAACGAGTAGTGGAGTGGAGAATTCTTCTTGTGAAATATTTCTGGACTTTCTCAACTGTGCTAATATTAGATACGTAATGTGGGTTCCAGACTGATGAGCTGTATTCGAGTATTGGTCTAGCAAATGTTTTGTATGTTCTAGATAGTAGTGTGATATTACCAGAGAAAAAGCTACGAAGGATTAGGTTAACAATTCTTAATGCCTTTTTGGCTATGTAGTTACAGTGGGCTCTAGCACTTAGATCATTAGAGATGAGTACTCCAAGATCCTTGACAGAGTTTGGATCATCAACAAGGACTTGACTATTCAGCCTGTATTTTATTTTCTGGTTTTTTTTGTCAATATGTAAGACAGAGGATTTATTTGTTGAGATTTGAAGTTGCCATTTGTTTGACCATTCTGATATATAGTCAAGGTCTTTTTGAAGTATTGTCTGTGGTGTTGAATAGCTTTACCTCATCAGCGAAGAGAATGCAGTTGCTCTTAATATAATCACAGAGGTCATTTATGTAGAGTATCAAGAGATTTGGTCCTAAAACACTGCCTTGGGGGACACCACTATTGACAGGTACAGAATTTGATAGGACACTCCCAATTTTGACCATTTGTTGTCTGTTTGACAGGAATCCTTCTATCCAGTTATGCAGGTGTCCAGTTATACCATAAGATTTTAGTTTTAGGAGTAGTTTGTTGTGTACCACTGAATCAAAGGCTTTACAGAAGTTTATGTAGATTGCATCTATTGCTTTGCCTTGATTGAGTTGTGTAGTCCATATGTTTTTGCAGTGTAAGAGTGGCAGATTGCAGGATAGTTTTTTTCTGAAACCAAATTGTTTATTAGAGAGTAAGTTGTTTGTCTCTAAGTGGAGGATAATGGATTGGTTAATAATTGATTCCATGACTTTACAGGTGATGCAGCATAAAGAGATTGGTCTGTAATTTTCAGCTAGGCTGGGGTCTCCCTTTTTGAAGATGGGGATGACTGTGGCTTGTGACCATGGTTTTGGCAAGGAGCTGGTCCTGAAAGATTTTTTAAAGATTATGCTTAGAGGTTCGGCAATGGCAGTAGATAGCTTTTTAAAGAAGTAGGCACATATTCCGTCCGGTCCAATAGATAGAGATGGTTTTAGAGTGCGTAGTGCTTTTTCAACGTTGTCTACTGTAACATCGATATGTATTAGATCATTGCAATTGTCTGTGGTTTGACAAGGAAATACTGGGCATGATCCATTGCTATTTACAAATACTGAGCCAAAGAAAGTGTTAAAGAGGTTGGCTTTAATAATGTCATTGTTACAGTCTTTCCCATTAGGTCCTTTTAGGGGTGGGATGGACCTTGAGTCTTTTAGTTTGTTGTTTACAAAATTGTAGAAAGCGCAGGTAGAGTTGGTGCATAGAAGGTTTTCCTCTTGTTTAATGTGATAATTGGTGCATTCAATCTTTATCTGGTAGCATAAATTTTTGTATCGGTTTTTAAATTTGGCAACGTGACCAGATTTGTTTTTCTGCCAAAGTGATCTCATCTTGGATTGAAGCTTCCTATTGTTATAGGTAATCTGTTTTTTTCTGGTTTTTGGAGTTGTTATTGGTATATATAGTTTGATGACTCTTTTGACTTCAAATAAAAATATGTTGTAATGGTCTTCAACAGTATTGCATCCAGTGAATAGAAATTGCCAATCAAGAGATGAGAGATCATTGTTCATAAGATCATAGTTGCCTTTTTTGAAGTTATAATTGGTGATCACATTGTTGTGTTGATTTTTGTGTGGACGTATGTTGAGGCAAAAGTTAATCATGCTGTGGTCACTGTTGGAAAAGGGTTCTTTAATTTGTATTCCATAAATTGAATTCAAACTATTGCAGAAGGTGAGATCGAGGCAGTTGTTAAGTCTAGTATTGTTGGTTACTAGTTGTTCCAGTCCCAGGTTTGTTACAGCATTGTAGAAGATTGCATGTGTGGGTTCAGTTTTACATTCATTTAGGGTCCAATTAATGTGAGGTAGATTGAAGTCACCAAGAAAGATAAAAGTGTGTGGGCAGGATGTTGCCCATGTTAGTAGTGAATTTAGCTTGTTTGCATGTTCAATGTCATAATCAAGGGCTCTGTAACATAGCAAGAATCGAAATGTGATATTTAAGGACAGTTCAGAGACGATGGTCTCAGGAAGAGCAAGCTCTTGGGTAACTTGGAGGTTTTTTAGATGTAAGGACTTTTTATAGAAGATAGCAACACCACCTCCTCTACGGATTTCACAATCTGATCGGTAAACATGACAGTCTCTTACTGTGGTAATGGAGTCAGGGAGAGATGCATTGTGCCATGTTTCACAGACAAATATGATGTCAAATTTAGCCATATTTAATAAGAGGAGAAATTCTATGTGCTTGTTTTATTTATTGATTTGTTCTGTTTTAGTTTTGTATTAAAGGAGAGAAATAAGATTGGATAAGGATAAATAAGGGTGAGCAAAAGGTTAAATGCAGGACTCAAATTCTTTTCTGATTCTTTTTAGAATGATCACATGTTTTTCATCCATAGTATTAGATGCTAATTTATGCAGACATGTATGCATGACCGTGTTCCATGCAAATGTATTACATATGAAAAGTAACATAGAGCAATCTGATTTATTTTGTTGCAGGGAAATTAAGGCCTATATCTATGCCAGTAGAATATAACTGGGTAGGGGATTATGAAGAACCTAGCAAAATAAAAAGAGATAGCAGGAGAGGTAAGTAATTCCAGTTACAAATTATACATAGCATTATTTGATTATTTATTAGAAATAATTTCATTCCAAAATAGATACTCTTTAACTACTATATCTTTCAGAGTATAAGATGCTCCAAAGTACCTTGCTTTTGGGGAGGAAAACAAGAAAAAAAGTCTGCCTCTGCCTCCCAGCGATTTGCCTCCTTGGAGCAAACAGCAAACATAGCCTCATTAGTACAAGCAGCTGATTGTCGGTTGGATCGTTCTCCCAACGATCAGCTGTTTTAGGCTGTAGGGATTGCCATCACCTATTGCCACCTCTGCACCCCATTTTCGGCCTCCACACACCCCAATTTTGGCCTGTTCTGGGTGGCGGAGATCAGAACAGGCTGAAAATGGGGCACACAGATGCCAAAAACAGGGTGTGGAGGCCGAGAATGGGGCATACGGAGTCAGCAATAGGTGATGGCAATCCCTGCAGCCTGAAACAGCTGATCGTCAGGCCGATCCAACCGACAATCAGCTGCTTATGCTAATCAGGCTATGCTGAAGCTGACCAGGCTATTAGCTGCAAGGAGGCAAATTTCTCGGAGGCAGAGGCCAAATGATGGGGGCCAGTGGGTAGGTGGGGCTTCAGCAACCTTTGCTGTATATGACGCTCAGACATTTCCACCCACTTTTGGTGGAGGGAAAAGTGCATCTTATGCTCTGAAAAGTATGGTACATATTTTCATTTATTCAATAGTTTTTATGATACACATAGATTTGAAAAAATGCCTTGTTAATATATTTGGTTCATCATCATCATCATCTTAGCCATTGTTTATCCACTGCAGGATGAAGACCTCTTCTGCATGTTTACAACCAATACAGTCCTGAGCTTCCTTTTACCAATTGGACTCACATTCCTAGCTGATGTCATCAATCCATCTAGTTTTAGTTCTCTTTTGTGGACGCTCTTTATTAAATGGGATTCCACTTGATTTGGTTGACATTTAAGCATATATGTTGTTTATATTTAATTAAATCCCTAAATTGCAAATTGCTGTTTCCTAACTTACCAATTTTATAAGAGCGCGTGTCATATTGAATCAGGAAAAACATAATTAAAATGTTCCATTGATGTTCTCTCTTGCCATGCACTTAAAATGTTCCTCTTTGGTTATCCTTCCCCCTCCCCCCATTTAAATGATTAGAGTATTCTGCACATCAAAATACTTTATGTATAGAGTACATCACACTGCATGTGAGCCTTCAGATCAGGGCACTGTGGTGTAAATTAGTACTTAGGGATATAAACTGGAAAGTTATAATCATGTTTTCTCTGAGAACTTTAATACTTTGGAAGAGCTAAGTAAGTGCAGTAATGTACAGATATCTGCAGGGGAAAAACTGATGGTTACTGTTGCCTGTCTGTTCCATTTACATCAGTAGAAAAATATCAGTAAATTTTATTTATATTAAATCAAAATTGCAAGATAAAATCAGTGGGGCCTTGTTAAAAAATACTCTGTAGCAATAGCAATAGCACTTAGACTTATATACCGCTTTCCAATGGTTTACAGCTCTTTCTAAGCAGTTTACAGAGTCAGCATATTGCCCCCAACAACCTGAATCCTCATTTTACCAACCTTGGAAGGATGTATCTCCTTCTTTTTCCATGTTAGTATTGTACATGCTTTGACAACTATTCAGAAGTGCTTTGGAACACATGGAAGGGCAGTATCTCTGTGTTATTCATTAAACCAGCCCAACTACTTTCATGTTTCAATGTAAATCTGAAAAAAAGGCTGCTCTGAAGTTTCTGAAAGAAAGGCAGGATATATATCTAATAAAAACCAACCAACCAAATAAATGAAGAGATCATGGACATATTCATTCACTCATTCAAACTTACATACTCACATACTTGTTCTTTTATGCTTTGCCAAAGTGTATGTCATTTCACTTCATTCCTTTGTTGATTTGCCCAATGGCCGTCAATGTTCTTCTCTCTGACCATTGTCCTCCTTCCTCTGATTGGTCTTCTTGGTTCCATGCTTTTCAATTTAGCATAGGTCTTGCTGAGGCTCTATTCTTCCAGGTTGTTTTCTTTGTTCATTTCCCCTGTTTATTATTTTGATTATCACTAGTGCCAGTGAAATACAATTTGTTGTATTTCAGATTTCAGGGAAATTGAAGGAAAAGTTAAATGAAGTTCCTTTGACCTAACTTATAACAAGGATCATTTAAAGGTCTGAATCAGAGCAAGCTACATAGTTAGAACTGATCAATACTGGCAGTGTGCTGAATTTGCAGTATAACTGCAAGTTCTCTGCAGTTTGAAAAGTATCTCTTCATCTTTTGACTGTTTTATTGCCTCTAATTAGTAAGCAGAAAACTCATATTGTATTTACTTTCTTAAATTACTATTCTGTGGTGGTAAGTTATTGATTTGAAGTAAAAGAGAGAGAAAGCAAAATCACTTCTTTCTCATCTGAATAGAAATGGGAACAGTTTGTCAAAGCTGAAGAACAGCCAAATACTGAATTAATTGCTGACCCACAACAGAATACAGAAAATAAGGGGGGAAGAAAGCTAGGTGGGGATCTTTATTTTTTAAAAAACCTGTTTCTTATGATTTGCAGTCTTTTAGAAAGACTGAATATGTGCAGATAAAAAGCAGAATGAATGAAGTAAAAGTCAACTTTTTGGAAATAAAACAGACATGATTCTTCTGATTTTAAAATGGTATAATTAAAACCTTAGTTATGGTTTATATGAAAAAAGAATCATTCAGGTTGAGAATTATAGTTTGAAAGTAAATATGTTCAACATGAAGTACCAATTTACTTGGAATTCAAGAGAATCAGGTATTTTTTGCATTCTAGAATAGTTTGGATTAAATTTTAAAATGAATAGATACCACATTATTCATCAGATTTTATATAATTAAAACATTTTTGTACTTTATTCACAACATTAATGGTTTTTGAGAGGCAAGTATGTTTATTATGCAACTTCTTTTAGTTAGACATTTTAAATTGCTAGCATTTAAGAAATAATTTTGTAATACATTTTTATATCTCCTGTCTAGAAAATTCACTTCTTCGATATATGAGTAATGAGAAAATAGCTCAAGAAGATTACATGTTCCAAAGGAACAGCAAAAAGGACACAGGGAAAAAATCTAAAAAGAAAGACAAGAATAACAGTCCTAATCATTATTCTCTATTACCAAGTTTACAAATGGAATCATTAAGGCAAGACAGTATGAGTACACCTGGGCCTGAAACAACGTTGTACCATGTAAGTAAAATGATAAAATGTTTCATTCTTTGTTGAAGAACTAAAATGACTACATATATCTGTTAACACCTTATATATTCTTATCTTTTAAATACTATTTCCAACTTTATTTTTTATTATTATTATGATTCATCACACATTCTATCAGATGTTTAGATTGGATGTGGCATTTTTATCCACCTATTAAGTCCTTCCAAGGACCTGACATGTTATTGAATGATGGTGTTAAAGGTATTGTCTCAGGATGTAAACTGTTCCAAGTAAAGCTGCCTTTTTAATTGATGATGATTTTGTCAATGCCAATGGTATTCACCGACTGCACTCAAGGCACCTTTCACTATTGATACTATTTTTGTTTTATTTTGCCACAGTGTTATTACGGTTAATCCTTCAAGTAAGTATTGACTTGTAAAAAGTGTCTGCACAGATCAGTTCAGTTTTCTTGGCAAGTATTTTTTAGAAGTGAAATTGCTTTTGTCTCTTTCCTATGCTTGACAGATTAATGGGCTCAGAACCACCCAGCCAGTTTTTCATACTTAAGGCAGAAGTAGAATTCAGTCTCTTGTTTTCTAGCTACTTTGATAGCCCAAGGTTATTCTCCATGAGCGTAATTAGATATTAAGGCCCTGCTCTTATTCCAGAAAACAAATTTTAATGTTTAATTAAATGTTAATATTAGAATAACAATGTGGATTTAGCGAAGTATAATATAATGTATTGATTTTATACATGTAAAATAAGAAACCAAACACACATGCACAAGCGCGTATGCACACACACATTTATATATCTATATCTACACATACATCTATCTATCTATCTATCTATCTATCTATCTATCTATCTATCTATCTATCTATCTATAGAGAGAGTTTTATGGTGCATTTATTTTCTAATAGAAAACATTTTTGTTGCATTCTGTAAAGCATACAGACTGTTGCTAAATATACAAAGAAAGGCAATATATAGGAGTTGCCTTTTAAGACATAGGTTTTAAATTTGAATATTGGTCAGTAGCAGTCTGTGGGTGATCTTTTTTGTGTTTGGAAACTAGTCATTCTTAGGAATTAGAACTTGCGAAGGAGATGTTCAAGTAATAAATAGGACTATAGATTACATTAGGAAGTTTTTTTTAAAGAACATACTTAAATAATGATGAATCACTTTGGTTTTGTTACCAAACAAACTACTTAGATATGTTTATGAAGTCACAAAGAGTTGAGGTCTACACCAAGATTTAACTTGAAATTTTCAGAAAGTTTGTTGTGTCTTCATATTCTTCATATAAACTGGAAATGACCAGTTTGTGTACAATAACTTTTAGACATGTGAATTATCTTTTAAATAAATTGAATTTTGCTTTAGATACTAAGCTTATGAAAATATAAATATATATGATATATCTATCATATAAGTGCAATTTATATACATTTGTGAAGATATATAAATCAATCAATTTTTATTATGGTTACAGACCAGCATTACAAATGAAAGCATTAAAAAATAACAATAGTAAAAAATAAAAAACAGACAAAACAATATTATGATTAGTGGTGGATTATCAATGGGTAGTTAGAGTCTGCCTAATTTTGAATGCAGTGTAACAAAATTTGGCTACATTCAAATAAAATACTTCGTGTATTTTATTAGGTGAGGTGTTCTTAAAGCGAGTCCAGGAGTCCTTAAAGAAGACACAGTGTAGTAGGACATGAGCTGCTGTGTTAACATCCCTTTGTCCATAGGACACAATCTCAGCCTATGTGGGGTTTGTTGTGTTTTTTTTTTTTTGGCAACAGCCCTCCAAAATTATACAAAAATCTAAGCTTGCTTTCAGCAATGGCTTGAATCAGCAATTAAACACGAAGACTTCCTTAAAAATATAAAATTTCTTGGAAAATTGGTATTTAACTAACTGTAACAGAGTTATAATGATTAGAATTTACAGGAATAGACGTACAGAATTAATTATCATGCCTTAATTCAATAGATCTAAATCCAGCTGATAAAATTGTTCAGAAGAGGCAAGAAGATTTAAACAGCTGAGATAACATAGAACCTAACTGTAACATTTTGATGCAATTGTATCAAACTTTTGCAGTGCAGAGGAGGAATGAAGAATAGCGATTTCCCCAGACCGATTAATAGAGAGCATGAAAGTACTAAGGAATCATATAATGTTTACTTATTTATATGTAGCACTGTACAGCATTTGACTTTCCAGAGAACTGTGATATTAAATAAATGCTTGGGTAGCATAATATTTTTTCAGGAAAATCAAATGCCATATAGTCTTACTTAAAAATAAATACAAGTTTCACTGAATTACAGTTAAAGGTCTGTGATTAGAGATATTGATTTTCTTTGCAGTTATCATTCATTTATATTTCTTTCCAGATTCATAGCGATCAGCCCCTTGGCTAACGTATCTGGAGCACCAGGCACAAATATCTAATTTCTTCCACTGACAGATTCCCCCCTCCCCGCCCCTTCTGAATGTTTGTATAGTGTGACCAAATCACAATTTGTTTAAATTAGACTTGACAGAAATGGTTGTTTCAAGTTATTCCTTAAAACGTTTAAAAGATATTACCATTGAAATGAAACAAATGAAACAATGAGTAAATTTTTAATATAATAATTCTGTCGCCTTGTCAGCCATATATATATCACACTTATCCAGAATGTGCATATAAATAATTCTAGAAATTAAATTAAATTTGTTCATAAACTTTCAATATCCTTTTCTATTTGCATGAAACTTGAAATGTAAACTTTACAACAATCAAAAACCAGCATAGAACAAAATAAATTAGTTTTTTAATCCTTATTAATGAAGAGGGAGAAACATACAAAACCAGATGAGGTCCAAGGATAATCTAGAATACAATATCTCGTTAAGACCATGTTATTCTCCCACCTTCTAAAATGTGGTTGATATAGAATTTTTTGCCTCCTCTCTAAAGGTTTGATAATTATATTATATGATTGTGATTAGATTGGCATATATTAACCAGACCACATGCATGTTTTTCTCCCAGACATTTCAACAGTCCTCTCTTCAGCATAAGTCTAAAAAGAAGAATAAAGGTAAATATTATGTGAAATACTTCTTGTATTTCTGGTGGCAAATAAAATAATATTGTAAATTGTACAAAAACATTTTAAGTTTAAAATGAATATACAGGAAGTCATTATCTTCAGTCTATTTCTATAAAAAGAGCTTTTTCATTGTTTTTTTTAATCTATAGGTTTTCAAAGCACATGTGATTTAAAAGATATGTGAACTTTACATAATTATAAAAAGCCACATACTTAAATATTCTTGCTATCAGAGAAATATGTTGTGCTTCAGACATAGCTGTTTATTAGTGGATTTTGTTTTCTTGCAGAATTTAACATTAATAATAATGCATGGCAGAAAAAAAGATTTATGTTAGACTGAAACCTTTATAAAGATCAAATATAGTTTTGCTGTATTAGTTCAAATAGTCAAACTGTGGCAAGATCATAGCAAAAATGACTGAATAGCATCCCCACTCAAGTATATAGCCTTATGACTAGCAACTGCTAATACTCTTTGTTTTTATCATAGTAGATGCACACTAGTTGAAGTTTCCATTTCTCATTCCTTAGTAGCTCAGCATGTACCCTTTAGGCTTTATATTTTGTAGATGGCATAACTTTGTATATGTACATGTTAATTCATTTTCCATTTAAAATATATTTATATAAATGTTGAAAAAAAAATTTTTCCAGGTCTAGCACCTAGTAAGAGTAAGCGGCGGATTTCTTGTAAAGATCTGGGTCGTGGAGATTGTGAAGGCTGGCTGTGGAAAAAGAAAGATGCTAAAAGTTACTTTTCACAAAAATGGAAAAAATACTGGTTTGTTCTAAAGGAAACCTCCCTGTACTGGTATATCAATGAGGAGGTAAGAAATAGGCATAACTATGTCTCTTTTACCAAAACTAACAAATCTATGAACATCAAAGATACAATGTATACTTATCTAGAATATTTGTTATTTTAATTATTTTAATTAATTAATTTAATTTAATTATTTTAATTATTTGGAGTACTGAGAAGTACTCCAAAAATCAGCACTTATTTTACTGCAACAGTGAAAATTCTTATAGCATAAAAAAATAAATGGAGCACAGTGTACAGTTCCTCCCATGCATATATCAAAATTAATATTTAATCATAGTGAATTAAAGAAAATGAAACCTTTGTCTTTGCTTTAAAGAAAAACAGCACACAGTTCCAGGAGGGAACTGGAAAATACTGTAGTCATTATTTGAAAGACATGCATTTTCAGGATTCTTTGACTATTCTGTACACATATATCCCATTGCGTACAAGGCATATATCCCATTGCGTACAATCCTATACATTGTAACAAACTTTTGTAAGCAAAACACATCTGGGATTTTAAGAGAAGGATAAAAGTGGTCTCGTAAAATGACTGCCAGTGGATGGGCTTGCATAAACTGGTTACCAAAGCAGTAAAGCCAACTATATAACATAGAATGAGATTGTTCTGTAAGTACAAGTTGCCTGCTTCTACTAGTCATATGCAGAATTAACTGCCCTACGTAATAATCTTAGTTTATGGGGACAAATGTGATTTTTGGTATAAGTATTTTTTTTTTCAAAGAACTTAACTGTTCTTTTAGTTCTTGGAAAGCTTAGTATTGTTAGATTGATTTAATTTAAGCATAGAAGACTGTGAGAGAACAATGAAGTAAAATTAGAGTATAAAAGATATACTTGAGTTTAACATGAAAAATAAAAGGGAGAAAAAGACATGAAGACAAAAATAAACAATTGGTCAAAAGACAGTAATTAAGGAGAAAATTGATAATGACCTATAAAGTAAGTTCTTGATCGTTCAATATGTTATGAATATACAGTTAAGGAAAAGGATATTCAGAATAAACATTCACATAATTTCTTAAGTTAAGAGAGTTGTGCAATTTTGTCAAAAATATGACAACTAGGCAAGGGTAAAGAAATATAGAATTGCTAGATCTAGAAACAGGATCTCAGAAAAAAAAATCTGATTGTAGTTCTAAACTAGTAGTAACACAAGAAATGTAATTCTAAGAAGAAGCGATAGCAGAAATACAGTAGATGCGAACTTCAAATTTTATATGGGTATTCTGGATTTTACATCATATAGCAATAGCATTTAGACTTATATACCACTTCATAGTACTTTACAGCCCTCTCTAAGTGGTTTACACTCAGCATATTGCTCTCAACAATTTGGGCCCTCGTGTTACTGACCTTGGAAGGATGGAAGGCTGAGTCAACCTTGATCCTGGTGAGATTTGATCTACCAATTTGCAGGCAGCTGGCTGCAGCAGAAAGAGCTTGCAGTACTGCATTCTAACTACTGCACCACCGAGGCTCTTATGTTCCATGTATCCATCCATTTAGTATGCCACGCATAATTAAAATATTGTGTAAGGCAGTGTGATTAAACCATCATGGATTAATTTGTTTCTTGAACTCAGTTATTGTTTTGAAATAACCAAGTAATATTTTGACAGGTGACTTTTAATATCTTTAGGTCTAGATCTGCATTATACTTCCAACAATATTTGTCATAATATTCTGCCACATAATTCTTATGTTAGTAGAATTAATTTAATCAAGATTTTTTGGTACGCCATTATGACTTATTTCATATATTATGCCACTATTAATCATCCATCATCTGAATTCTCTCACATCACTAAGCCAAAACAAAACTGTTATTTCATATTGCTCACTCTTACCTGTAATACAAATTACACATTTTTCTTGTTAATAAAATTTAACTGTCACTATGATCCACCTTTTATCAAGATTTTTAAAATGACTCTAGCTGAAGTGTTTATTAAATTAAATTCTCTCTTCTGGAGGCCAAATAATTTATAAGTATACTTCCAGGGTGTCAAAGTCGATTTCATTGAGGGCCGATTCAGGGTTCTGTTTGATCTTGGGGGGCGAGGCAGAGGGGTGTATGGCCAGGATGGGCATGGCCAGCTCAACTTCACTCATGTCAGGGGCACCTGTAGTGGCCAAGTGCTAAGGCAGGACTTCCTACAGACTGACCCTCACTCCCATTATAATCTCCTCCCTCCCTCCCTCCCTCCCTTTTCTTCTTTTTCCTTCCCTCTTCATTCTCCTTTCTTTTTCCTTCCCCCTCTTGCTTATTTTTCCTTCCTTCCACTTTTGCCATCTTTTCTTTTTCTTTGTCTTTCCTCTTTCCCTTTCTCCTTTCCTGCCCTTTTTTGCATGCTCAAATGCAAAAGGGGAAACATTTCTCCTTTTGTTTTGTTTTTAGTTTGTTTTGCTAGTCCTCCGCCAGCAAAAAAGGAATTCAGGTGGGGAGGGGCATGCACAGCTTCCCCTGGCCCCTTTTTCCACCACAACAGTCTCCTGCAGCCCTCTGCCAGAAAAAATGGGCTCCATTTTTGCTGAAAGCTGCAGGAAGCCATCATGGCCAAAAAAGGGGCCTGTTTTTGCTGACAGAGGCACTGCAGGTAGGTCCTTTGCTGTTTCCAGGGTGGGCCCACAGCCAGATCCAAGCACCCCAAGGGCCAAATCTGGCCCACGGGCCTTGAGTTTGCCACCCTTGGTATAGTAGCATTTGTTTGTTTAATTTTGCCTGCTTTTGTTTTTTAATGTATTCATTTTCATAGGATGAAAAAGCAGAAGGATTCATCAGTTTACCAGAATTTAAAATTGATAGAGCTAATGAATGTCGCAAGAAGTAGTAAGTATTGTAAATTAACAGCTAGAAACAGTAGGACAAAAATGACATCTTTCTCTATTTTAACCTATTATTTATTGGAATTCCTTTATTATGATGGTTGGTTCACAACAAGCTGATGTTTATGTGAATTTTGCATGTTTATTCACTTAGTGGGCCCAGAGGTGGAATTCAGCCAATTTGGGCCAACCGGTTGTTAAGATTTTGCGTAGTTCAAAGAACCAGCTGATTGGATCACTGGCTGGCCCCACCCTGCCCTATCCCACCTTAGCCAGTGGCTAGAGCACACCCATGCTCAGCTACTCTCTGTCTCCTTCACTCATTTGCTTGCCCAGACCATGCAGCCCATCTGATCTCCATGCCTCACCCATTTGCCTGCCTTCGCTGTGGTCTACCATGCTAGCCATGTGGCCCAGCTGATCTCCGTACCTCGCCTGCTCTGCTCATCATGGCTGCTCGTGAAGGTAAGGCACTCAGCTGAAGGTCCATGTCAGGGTGGACAAAGTTTCAGGCCTGGCTCTCGCTACCCTTCCACCCACATGTAGCCCATTCACCCTTCACCTCAGATTGGGAGTTGCACCAGTTCCTGCCTCTGGCTTTCCCTGGGGGGGAATGCCCTCTTCTTGCCATTAGCCTTGGGTCAGGGAGCACGCCAGTCCCTGCCTCTGGCCTTCCTCAGAGCCTTCTAGCAGATGCCACCCGCTTGCCCTTCGCCTTGGGTCAGAGGATGTACCTTTCTAAAGGGACACTCCTCCCATCGCCCCACTTGCTTCCACATGTTTCGACCATGGCCTCACTCTTTGCCAAATCAGCTCACTTACCTCTGCTCTGATTCACCTCTTTCAGAGGCTCCTTACTCACTCTCTCCACTTCTTCAGCCACAACTGCCTCTTTCTTCATCCTGTGACCTTATCTTCCTTTCACGACTTTGTATCTTGCTCTCCACCCGGATTCTCCACCACTGCTGGGCCTTGCCTGCCAGCGGGTGGGGGGGCAGGAAAGCAATCAGGGAGCCCAAGGCTATGTATGCCATCTGCATCTCCCCTCTGCCAGCCACCCCTCCTCCACCAGCCCACATGCTTCGGCTGAGCATGGGCCATCACTACAAGAATGGTGCGAGCCCCATGGGCTAGAAAGGAAGGCTGATGGAGGGGAAGGAAGATCCACTTTGGGTTTGCTGCACTCAGCTGAAGGGCTGCCTCAGTAAGGGGGGACACAGTGAGGTGAGGCTACTTTTCAGGCCCAGCTTCAGCTTCTGTGGAGCCTCTGGGTGGGAGGCCTGAGAGAAAATGCCTTCCCCGAGAGCTGGCCACTCACCTATCTGCCGGCCAGGCTGGCCTGGAAGTGGCATGTTCCCTTTTTGAAGTCTGGATGCGGGACCCGAGACAGAGGGGAGGGTGAGCAGGCGGCACCTCAGAGCAAGGCCCAAAAGTGGATGAGCCTCGCCATGTGCTTCCTCCCACCAAGGCGGCCCTTTGGCTGAGTGCAGCAAGCCCGGAGTGGATCTTCCTTCCCTGCATCAGCCTTACTTTCCAGTCCGCAGCTGCGGAGAATCCAAGCAGTGCATAAGAAGCAGACTGGGAGGGAGCTAAACAGTGATGGCTCAGCCTTGGCTCATCTTCCCCTCTGCCTCCAGCTGTAGGAGGAAGGTAAGGTTGAATTGCAGCCAGCTGGGAAAGCCAAACCACTGCCCAGCCTAGAGCTGCTGGTGGGGTTGAGTGAGGCTACAGCATGTACCTGGCTTGAAGTTCCCAGCCCTTTGTTTAAAAATCTCCCAAAAGAGGTTGGGGAAGGAAGTCCCATCCCCGGCCCCTTTGTTGTACCTGGAAGCCTCGCCTGCTGGCCTTTCCAGGCAACACAGGGCTGGGCACAATCTTCCCTTCGTGCCTGGTCCTTGGGAGACTGGCCAAGAGTGTGTGGCAGGCTCGGGCTAGGCAGGCTGGCTGGCTGGCTCATGAAGTGGTGGTGGCCACCGGTGCTGGGCTCACCACTCAGGAGATGAAGTTAGGCCTGGATACAGTGGACTGCCTGCTCCAGGTGGCTCCAAAATTAAATGCTTCCTTTTCTTGCAAGTACGTACAAATATCATTAAAGGGAGAAATGATGAGTGAAGGAGAAGGGAAGTTCTGTAACCAGAAAAACTGAGAATGGAAACTATGTATTCCAGTTATATTAGAAGTGGGTCTTTGTGAAGGATCTGTGAAAGTTTTGGAATATGGAAAAAAGTAAAGCAGAAAGATTTAATTAGAAGAGAAAGAATGGTAAGACATCCACTAACTGATTGCTTCAAAAAAGCCTTTCAAATGTGTTTTCATGTACAATGGATTGGAAATATTTGCTTGACTATATGCTTTAATGTTCAAAAAGAATAATCTTTATCAGTTTATGTAGAGATGTATTCTTCAAGCTTTAGTGCATTTTGCAAAAATCATTATAGTAAACTGAATGCCACTGTAGAACATCATTTCTCACCAAAAATGCAATTTAATAGAGAATAAAGTTAAGATTTTACACTTAGGCAAGGAAAAAAACCAAATGCACAGATATAGAATAGATGGTGCTTAACTGGAAGTAACTGTGAGATGGATCTGTGAAATGGAAACTTATCAAAGAGATTCAACCAAGAAATAAGAAGAAATTTCCTGACAGCGAGAACAATTAATCAGAGGAATGGGATGCCTTCAGAAGTTGTGGCTATACCATCACTAGAGGTTTTTAAGAATAAATTTTTCCATAATATTATAGGGTCTCATGCTTGAGCAGGGATTGGACTAGAAAACCTCCAAGGTGCCTTCCAACTCTTATTCTTTATAAATCTCTCCACTCAGTCTTACCAAGAGAATGGTGATAAACAATATTTTGAAATGAACATTAGGTCTTCTGATAGCAAAATCTCCTCTTATTGGCTAGTATCAAGGGGAAGATGACTTTGAAAACGTTTCCTCTCTCACCATAACATGCAAGACGAGTCGAGGAGTGGCTGGGAGGGGAGGGGCAAGGAGAGGCCAGGTGAGGCGCCCCTTGATGAAAAGACATCAAGTTGACCATGCCTACCAGTGACATGACCAACCAGCCATGCCTACCAGCAGTCATTAGGGCAGAGAACCAATTGTTAAATTATTTGAATCCCACCATTGAGTTGGCCTTTATCATTATTTAATGTGTATTATATAATACTAGATAAACCTATAAAGGTTTATCATTGCTGCTTCTTACAGTGCTTTTAGAACATGAAAATAAATAGTATAACTAAAAATGTAATATGGATCTCTAGCTAACTTTTACATTAACAAGATATTTTACAAATGATTTGTTTATATTGACAGACACTTATTTCTTTGTAATATCTTAAACTAGGCTTGATGATTTAACTCAGAACTAACTTTTCAAATACACTGCTCAAAAAAATAAAGGGAACACAAAAATAAGACATTCTAGATCTGAATGAATGAAATATTCTTATTAAATACTTTGTTCATTACATAGTTGAATGTGCTGACAACAAAATCACACAAAAATTATCAATGGAAATCAAATTTAGCAACCCATGGAGGTCTGGATTTGGAGTTACACTCAAAATTAAAGTGGAAAAAAACACTACAGGCTGATCCAACTTTGATGTAATGTCCTTAAAACAAGTCAAAATGAGGCTCAGTAATGTGTGTGCCTGTATGACCTCCCTACAATACCTGGGCATGCTCCTGATGAGGTGGCGAATGGTCTCCTGAGGGTCTCCTCCCACACCTGGACTAAAGCATCCCCCAACTCTTGAACAGTCTGTGGTGCAACATGGCATTAGTGGGTGGAGCGAGACATGATGTCTCAGATGTTCTCAATTGGATTCAGGTCTGTGGAATGGGTGGGCCAGTCCATAGCATCAATGCCTTCATCTTGCAGGAACTGCTGACACACTCCAGCCACATGAGGTTTAGCATTATCGTGCATTAGGAGGAACCCAGGGCCAACCGCACCAGCATATGGTCTCACAAGGAGTCTGGGGATCTCATCTCAGTACCTAACGGCAGTCAGGCTACCTCTGGTGAGCACATGCTGTGCGCTCCCCTAAAGAAATACCACCCCACACCATTACTGACCCACTGCCAAACCGATCATGCTGGAGGATGTTGCAGGCAGCAGAACGTTCTCCATGGCGTCTCCAGATCCTGTCACGTCTGTCACATGTGCTCAGTGTGAACCTGCTTTCATCTGTGAAGAGCAGAGGGCACCAGTGGTAAATTTGCCAATCTTGGTGTTCTCTGGCAAATGCCAAACGTCCTGCACGGTTTTGGGCTGTAAGAACAATACCCACCTGTGGACATCGGGCCCTCATATGGAGTCTGTTTCTGACCGTTTGAGCAGCCACGTGCACATTTGTGGCCCGCTGGAGGTCATTTTGCAGGGCTCTGGCAGTGCTCCTCTTGTCCCTCCTTGCACAAAGGCGGAAGTAGCAGTCCTGATGCTGGGTTGTTGCCCTCCTATGGCCTCCTCCACGTCTCCTGATGTACTAGCCTGTCTCCTGGTCATGCCTCCATGCTCTGGACACTACACTGACAGACGCAGCAAACCTTCTTGCCATAGCTTGCAATGATGTGCCATCCTGGATGAGCTGCACTACCTGAGCCACTTGTGTGGGTTGTAGACTCCGTCTATTGCTACCACTAGAGTGAAAGCACCGCCAGCATTCAAAAGTGACCAAACCATCAGCCAGAAAGCATAGGAACTGAGAAGTGGTCTGTGGTCACCACCTGCAGAACCACTCCTTTATTGGGGATGTCTTGCTAACTGCCTCTGCTTTCCAACTGTTGTCTATTTCATTTGCACAACAGCATGTGAAATTGATTATCAATCAGTGTTGCTACCTAAGTGGACAGTTTGATTTCACAGAAGTGTGATTGACTTGGAGTTACATTGTGTTGTATAAGTGTTCCCTTTATTTTTTTTGAGCAGTGTATTTTCAGGCTATGGAACTTGTTAATAATAATCCTGAGTCCCTCTGATCGAGAGGCAAACCTCAAGTGTTAGCTGCATTTGAGTGATTGCCCCTGTCCTTAATCTGTTATGAAACCTTCTCAAGTTCTCATAAAAGCCTAATTTCCATGGGATGCAGTTTGAAAAAGCCTTGTCTAAATTTGAAGATATTATTTTTGTACTTTGTTGAAAGAAAACATCTATGGAATTTGCCATTACTGTGAATGATTTTATTTTAATAGATTGTCACAAACTTTGTTCTCCTCAACTACTAAGAAGTTGAAGCTCCAATGACCTATCTAGAGATGCATCTGTAGAATTGCTACATCAGCCCTATTGAATTCACTGTGTTCTTAAGTAGACTCATATCATATTATATTTTAAGAGCATTATGTGATTACACATGCATATTTCAGTTAAAAACAAAAATTAGACATAAAAATATTATTGACGTCCATTTAGATTTTTTTTATAAAAAGAGAACACAAACATGAAATGCAGAAAGAAATGCACTAACATATTTAGTATTTTGTTATGATTTTTTTCATATTTTTTGTATAGTGCATTCAAGGCCTGTCATCCCAAAATCAAAAGCTTTTACTTTGCGGCTGAACATCAAGATGATTTGAACAGGTAATTAATTCTAAAAGATGAAAATAATCTTTTTATTTTATAAATTTTATTTGTATTTTGTGTTGTGTATAATTCAAGAAAATTGACTAACCAAATAAAATAAATAAATAAAATAAAAATATATAGTTTTACATATTAGGACCAGCTATGAAAATATAGGAAAATATGTAAGATAATTATATTTCATTCAAAAAATGCTATGTGTGTGTGCTTCTATCTACATATATGTACACAGTGTAACAAGTATGTCACACATACAGGTCTGTTAAAGATAACTTTTGAGTATTAAACTTTCTGCAAGGGTAAAAATCTGGATTTTGGGTACAACAATCCTGATATATTCATAAGTAGCAAAATTCAGTAGGCATCCATAGTTAGCTCTGATGATAGAAAATAGTGCATAGTGATGTCACAATTGAAACTCCCATATTATCTCATTGCTGCCTAACACCTGATACAAATATGGTAGTCCTTGACTTACAACCACAATTGAGCCCCAAGGTTTTGTTGTTAAGAGAGACGTTAAATGAGTTTTGCCCCATTTTACAACTTTTCTTGCCCCAGTTGTAAAGTGAATCACTTCAGTTGATAAGTTAGTAACATGGTTGTTAAGTGAATCTGGCTTCCCCATTGATTTTGCTTGTAAAAAAGTTGCAATGACTTTGGGAGACAGCAACAGTCATAAGTATAAACCAATTACCTAGCATCTGATCACATGATCATGGGGATACTACAAAGGTTGTAAGTGTGAAAAATGGTCATAAATCACTTTTTTCAGTGCTGTTGTAACTTCGAACAGTCATTTTCCTGGCCTGCACCACAGCAGATCTGCTGCTTTTAAATGTTAGATGAGCCTGCAATAACTGGCAATAAAATTATTGCCGATTTGATCCTCGAAGAGAAAGCCGATCTAGCTTGTATAACCGAGACCTGCCTGGGACCAGAGAGAGGCATTCCCCTTGTAGAAATGTGCCCAGTGGGTTATCAAGCATGGCACCAGTCTAGACCTCAGAACAGGGGAGGAGGTGTGGCTATTGTTATCAGAGAATCTCTAGTAGCCTTCAGAGGCACTGTTCCACAAGTGCCGGGCTGTGAGACCATTTTTCTTAGGTTGGGCTCAAGGAATCAGGTGGGATTGCTGCTGCTATACCAGCCTCCCTGCTGCATGACAGCTTCCCTACCTGGGCTCCTGGACCTCATTGCAGGGCTGGCAGTGGAATTCCCCAGGCTTATAGTTCTGGGAGATTTCAACCTGCCTTCTCTGGGGGTGGGGTCAGAGGTAGCCCAAGATTTCATGGAAACCATGACCTCCATGGGCCTGTCCCAGATCATCGAGAGCCCGACTAATAATAGTGGTCACACACCCAGTTTTGTGTTCTTGTTAGAGCAGTGTCTATGTGACCTGGAATTGGTGGACCTGTCCTTGGTCCTCTTGTCATGGTTGGATCACAGTCTGGTGGCAATGAGTTTCTCAAAAGATGCACACACACACACACACACACACACACACACGCAGGGTGGCAGGACCTATTAGATTGGTCCACCCCCGTCAACTAATGGACCCGGATGGGTTCCAGAAGGAGCTGGGGGTTATAACTGCAGATCTACTATGCAGTCTAGCTAGTCACTGTTTGAAATAGAAAGGTGACTGAGGCTCTGGATAGGATTGCATCCTTGCGACCACTCCTCTCTGTGCCCCATGGTATACAGAAGAACTGAGAGAGATGAAATACATGAGGAGACATCTAGAGCGCCACTGGCGGAAGATGGGATGAACTTGATCGAACATGGGTAAGAGGCAGGTTCCTGCCTTATTATCTGGGAACGGTTTTACCCTGTTGCTCCTGAGGAAGTGGATAGGATCCTAGGGAGTATGCATGCAAGCACCTGTGTTTTAGACCTATGTCCCTCCTGGCTTGTGAATGCTTCCTAGGAGGTGATAGGTGAGTGGACTCTGGCAGTGATTAATGCTTTCCTACAGGAGGGGACAGTGCCCCAGCACTTTAAGAAAGATGTGGTCCACTCTCGTCTTAAGAAGCCATTGCTGGACTCTATCTGGTTGGATAATTTCCAACCTGTCTCCAATCTTCCCTTTTTGGGGAAGGTTGTTGAAAAGGTGATCACGCAGCAGCTCCAAAGGTTTCTGGATGAAATGGATTGTCTTGATTCCTACCAGTCAGGATTCAGGCCTGGATTTGGGACAGAAACAGCATTGGTTGCACTTTTAGATGATCTCTGGTGGGAGCGGGATGGGGGTAGTGCATCCATCTTTGCTCTACTTGACCTCTTGGTGACTTTTGATACCATTAACCATGGGATTCTCCTGGGGTGGCTTCAGGGGATGGGAGTGGGAGGCCTTGTGGTGTCTTGGTTCACTTCCTTCCTCTGCGGCCGCTCTCAGTCAGTGTTGATCGGAGGGGAGAGATCCAGCCCTTGCCCACTGCTTTTACGGGGTTCCTCAGAGCTTGGTATACTTTCCGTTTAACATGTATTGAAGCTGCTGGGTGAGATCATCTGTCATCATGGATTGAGGTATCACCAATGTGCTCATGATACTCAGCTGTATGTCTTGGCCCATGATGAATTAAGTGTTGCTGTGTCTTCCCTCTTGCAGTGCCTGGAGGCTGTTAGGGGCTGGATGGGAAGCAATGGGTTGAAACTAAACCCTTGCAAGATCAAGAAGTTCTGGATTTGGGATTTATTGGCTCAGGGAGAATTGCCACCTTTGGTCTTGGATGAGGTGGCACTACCCCAAACAGACCCTGTGAATAATCTAGGGGTTTTTTTGGACCCACGACTCCTGCTCGAAGAGCAGGTGGCAGTCGTGGCCAGGAGGGCCTTTGCGTAACCACGGATTGTGCACCAGTTGCACCCTTTCCTGGACCAACGGTCACTACTCACAGTCATTCATGTTCTAGTCACTTCCTGTCTTGATTATTGCAACACGCTCTACATGGGGTTGCCCTTGAAGAACATCCGGAAGCTCCAGTTGGTGCAAAATGCAGCAGCCTGCATGGTTTTGTGCAGACCCTGGTGTGCACGTTTTCACCTCTCCTGCGGGAACTGCATTGGTTGCCTATTTGCTTCCAGGTGCAATTTAAGGTGCTGGTTGTCACCTTTAAAGCCTTTCATGGCTTGGGACCAGGTTGTTTGAGGGACTGTCTCTTGCCGGTCACATCTACCTGACCCATCAGAGTAGGGAGGCAGAGAATGCGGTGGGTCCCATCCCTGAGGGAGATACACCTGGTGAGACCCAGAAGAAGAGCCTTCTCCATGGTGGCTCTCTGTAACATCATTCCCCCAGAGATTAGAATGGCCCCTCTCTAATACTCTTCCAGAAGGCACTGAAGACCTGGTTCTGCCAGTGGGGCTGGGGAACCCAGAGCGGGATGGAGCCCATCAAATGACTTGTGTGATCTGCTGTCGGTGGGGAGGGGGTGGATGGGAGTTATTTTTTTTTCCAGATTTTGTTCTATTGTATTTTATTAATTTATTTGATTATTTTTGTTAGTTTTTATTGTTTTTTTTTAATATAATTTACATTCTGTAAGCCGCCTCAAGTCGCCATGGGCGAATAGGCGGCAATATATTAAATAAATAAATGAAATGAAATGAAATTTTGTAAGTTAAGGACTACCTATATAATTTTCCAGCTGGAGGAAATCCAAAAGGGCTGAGTTCAGAGATTTTATAGACTGATTTCTAAAGTTTTTGTAGTTAACATAATGTTAGTAAGAAAAAGCTTTAAATTAATGCTAATTATTATCCATGCTTCATCTATTATGAATACTTTTCAAATGTGTGACCTCTTAAATGCTAAACTTGAATACTCCTTCATGTGATATAATTAGAGTAATGCTGGTAACAGTGCTCATATAGGATGGTTTGCAGAGAACCATTATTTATTATTTCAAAAAAGTCTAATTAGACAGACCAGCATGCTTGGCACATATGCTGTAGTTCGGAAACCAGATTGTGCAGTCTGTACAGTAACTACCCTATTTTCTTCTGTACTGATGATGTTGTATTACATGTAGCTCACTCCCCGACATTAAATCAAGAATGTGGGTGGATCCAAATTCTACTATGTATTGCTAAAACTTGTAGCATAGTTCAATATGTTCTAATATAATCAGATCATTTTGTCTTCCAACAAATGTATTTTCCCCTTCTTAGCCAGATTATGTCTTTCAAATGGAAGATATTAGTGAAATCAGCTTTTATCATGTATAGTATATTTTACTCTGCATGGTTAAAATATTATTACAAATTACTGTTATTAATAATATTGTCCTTAGTGGTTCTCTGTACCATTAATTTATTATGAAACAATAATAAAAATCACATCATATTAAAAATCTCAGATTATCAAAAAGAGGGTTACACTGCTTTTTCAAGTATTGTTTAAATATCTTTCTACTCTTCTTGGAATGTAATCACTGGTAAAACTCCTAGCAAGATTACAGGTTGGATGGATGGATAGAAAAATAAATGCATAGTGTACACTATGGATATGAAGCCTAACAAATTTAAAGAAATAGGTTCATTCTAAAATTCAGATTGTCTTTTTTTGTATAGTTTGCTTTGTTCCATTTTGTTTTGCCTATGAAAATATATAAGTATGTTAGCTCTTCAAGATGGATCAAATCAGACTCCACGAGTTTCACTGGAATTTTATTTACTGCTGGAGGTTATAGTAACAGAATCTTGAAAGCCTGCTTATTTCCCTACCCAATTTCTGCCTACTCCCCTACCGCCTCTTGCTTTAGTTTCCTGTTTCTTTCTCACATTTTCTGTTTTTAAAATGCCTGTTTTTGTAACTTGTTACCATGTGTTTGTTCCAAGGCATCTTTGAGGTTATCTACAACATACTTTTACACAGTGGCTTTCATGTGATGCTTCACAAAGGGCTGGAAGCTATATTGGTCCTAAAACATTAACGAGGAAGCACACTGATCTATTCACTTCTCACAAGTTGTTTTAGCTCTCCCCTTTCCTTATTATCTTAGTCTAGTTTCTTTTCTTTCTTTTTTTGAACAGCTGAGCAAATTATTTGGGCTTACCTAGGATCCTGATATAATCTGGAAAAATTACGATGGAGTCTGCCTTTTTTGTTTTGCAGCATGCAAGCTTGCTATTTTATTTTTGTAGTTTGTTTAAAATAGTATTTAAAAAATAACCATGGTATAAAAACTAGCAGATGTCAAGGTAAGCATCTATGGACACATTGTTGTATACCTTGGCAGGAAAAAAAACCCACAAAATTTTGTTGCATTGTCATTTTTTTACCCATAGAAATTGTCAAGTCTTCTGTAGGTTTCCATTCATGATTATGAATCAGCTTAACCAATAGGATCCACTTTCTTCTTTCATGGCAAAATGGAGTAAGACTTACCTTTCATTTCTGAAACTGTTCTATTATAGTATTTCTATGTAAAATGTCTACAAGAAAGGCAAAAATATTACTGTTAGAAGGATATAGAATGCTGCAGAAATGTTGGTGATATTGTTACTTTAATTTTCTATGACATGTCACAAATAGAATGTAACTTGCTGGGTTAGAAACTGGAAACTGAGTTCTAGACCTTTACAGGCATGAAATAATGAATTGGGTGACTTTGACCAATCACTCTTACTTAACCCAACCCACTTCACAGGATGATTGTTGTGAGGAATATAGAAGCAGAAATATTAAGTATCTTCACTATCTTGAGTTCTTTCTCCCCCCTCCCCTCCCCCCTCCCTCTTCCTGTCTGTCTCTGTCTCAAAGCAGAATAGAAATCTCATAATAATAGTAAATTGATAATCCTGACAAATTTATATAAAAAGAGGTCCAATTTTACTACATATGAATGTCTTGTTGACAGAAGTATTTGGTGCTTAGAACCTTATTTAATTGTAGTTTCTGGATAATATCACCAAAATGTGCAGGTTAGAGTAATAGACTTGTTATCTCTCTCAATACCATCAGTATTGCTTCAGTTCATGCTTCATAGAGAAGTTAAATCATTTAACATAGAAGGGGATTCCTTATCTTTCCCTGTTTAATGCCCTCAATTATATCTGTGTTGTTTTAGTACTTGATTCATGAACTTTAGCATTAAAAAGAACATACAAAACCACTTCATATTTAAACTTCTTGTTGGTATGATGAGCAATAGTTTAGATAATTTAACATCTATAAAAATCAATTTATAGAAGCTTTCAACATCTTAAAACATTTTTTAAAGTTTAACTTATTGAAGAACTAATTATAAAATTAGCAAGGAACTTTGCTGTCTTGATCTTATCCAGATGTTTTATAGTTTTAATAAATGTCCTATAAATGCATCAGTCATGTCAGTAATTCAATAAACATGTTATTTCAGGTGGTTGAACAGAATTAATATGCTTGCTGCTGGATATGCAGAAAGGGAAAGGATCAAACAAGAACAAGGTAAAAAGTTAATTGCTTCAACTACTTCCGTTTACCTCCTAATGAAAATGAACTATTATTTTAGAAAATGCATTATAGTATTTCTTAATAATATTCCTTCACACTCAGACACATTAGTATTATACTAATATTAGTATAATATAGTATTAGTATTATACAACAATGTGTTACAATTCAAATTCATTTTCACTGCATGTGTCAATGTTTCAACAGACAAACCCAAGCAAGCAATCAGTGTTCCAGCAAACCTCCATTCCAATCAGTAACTCCCAGACAAACAAATCTCAAAAGTACCTTTATTAGAATAGCACCTGGCAAATCTGTGGAAACCCGAATCTAAAAGCAGACATGATATTCTTCTGATTAAAATCGGAATTCCAATTATTTTGGGAATCACCCCCCCACTCTTTCCCCCACCCCTTCTTCTCCTCCTTCCCATCCCCTCGGAGGCCCCGGGTCAGGAGTTGCTACCGCTGGTGTGGCTCCGCGCAGCTCCAGTCCTGCGTTGCCTCAGGAAGGGAAAGGCAAAAAGGAAGAGCCGTGGTGGCGCTTTGCAACGGCAGCAGCGGCTCCCAGTTTTGCCTTTCCCTTCCCAAGGCAACGCATGACTGGAGCCGCGCGGAGCCGCACCGGCGGTAGCAACTCCTAACAGCCCCAGCCAGATACCTGAGCGGAGCTCGAGCGGTGTGAGCGAAGGCCTCTGAGTGGCAGGAAAAGGAAGCTGGGCAGCCACAGACCAGCCTCCGTGCAACACACCACTGCCCAGCCCTGGCGAGGGAAAGCAGCGGGCGCTCCCCGGGCGGCGGCCTTGGCCCCACCACCAGGGAAACGGCTTCCCAGCTCCGGAGCTCATCCACACCTGACCAGCTGGAAAGAAAGGGGGTGTAGCGTTGGTGTTGTGTGTGCGATTTCTTGGCGTGCAGCAGGGGGTCTCTTTTGGCCGGCCCCGATTTTTTTTTCAGAGGGGAATATCATGCCTGTAAAAGATTTTTCAGATTTCCACAATTTCTCAAACTACAAATCCATCCCCCCTTGGTCATCATCACATCACATGACCCAATCACAATCCGTTCAAAAGTAAGATCCTTATTTCATCCTGCGCCATACTAAATTACCTTGAACTAACAAAGTAATTTTATTTTGTCTACATAGAGCTACTTAATTGAAATCATCCCCCTTCCACTCTCCCAGGCCATGTGGCAGCATGGAATATGGCTTCCAAAGCTGACAGGCATCCCCCCTTGAAAAATTTGCCTCCTAAAAGAGATAATAAAGAAATTACAACCAGAGGTTAATGCAATGCCCTTAATCCTTCCCCCCCCCGGGGCACCCTTTGGTTTGTTAGGGAATTCATTATGGAATTGGTTAACCAATCTATCTGCATGTACATCCCAATTTTTTACCCAAGTAGCATCTGACAAAGGGTAACCTTTCCATAATACCAAATATTGTAATCTCTCTCCTAGAATCGAGGATTTTCTTGCTTTCATAATGTGTCTCACCTTGTACGATAAAGAGTTTGGGAGGAGCTGTTGGTATCGGCCTTAAATTTGACCCTACAGCTGGTTTCAATAAACTACTATGAAACACTGGGTGTATTTTCCCCAATAGCTGGGGGAGACTGAATTGGACTGTGACTGGATTGATTATTTTTGATATAGGGAATGGACCTAAGAATTTAGGGTCCAACTTCCGACTGGGAAGTTTCAATTTGAGATATTTAGTTGGCAAAAACACTTTGTCTCCTACTTTAAATGTGGTTGGAGGGATCTATGTTTGTCTGCCTGTTTTTTATATTCCTCAGCAGCTTCAGACAAAGCTATTTTTGTATCCTCCCAATCTTTCTTTAATGAATCCATCCATTCCATTAAAGACATGGATGTTGGGTAATTCCGGCATAGGTAATTCCTATGGTAATTGGGTAATTCCGGCATAGGGACAAATTCCATGCTGCTGTTGATTTGGAATGGAATCAAGCCCATGCTGCTATGTACTGCATTATTGTAAGCAACATCTGCAAATGGCAACAGGTCTGCCCAGTTCTCCTGTCGATAATTTACATAGCATCTAATGTATTGTTCCATCATGGCATTCGTTCTCTCTGCTGCCCCATTGCATGCAGGATGGAACGCTGAGGGATAACCCAATGGACTTTAAAAATTCCCTCCAGAACTAAACGGTAAACTGTACACCTCGGTCCGCGATTACTCTATGAGGTACTCCGTGGAGCCTATAGATGTGCTTCACAAACAGTTTTGCAAGTTTTTTACCCAAAGGTAGTCCATTACAGGTTGTAAAGTGGGCTTGCTTAGAGAATAAGTTGGTAACAGTCCAAATCACTGTATTTCCTCCAGTCTCCGATAAAATCCACTGCAATTTCTTCCCACGGCTTCGTTGGTTCAGCTACTTGTTGGAGGAGGCCAGGGGTTTTTCCATTTCTGTGTTTCATCATGGCACAAATTGAGCAGCTTTTCACATGGTCTTCGACATCAGGTTTCATTTTTGGCTACCAGAACTGTCTCCTAACTAAATGCAGGGTTTTTAAGGAACCAAAGTGTCCCCCCAACCACGAGTCATGGCTATGCTTCAGTACTATTAGTCTTAGTGTATTGGGTACACTAAGGCAAATTTTTGCCTCTTTCCAAGCCAATCCCTCATTCATTGTCAAATCGGTTTGATGCTCAACAAACCAGGGATCGGTCCAAAGGGCTGCTTTCAACTTAGTTGTCAATTTGTCTTCTAGGCATCTGGGGCTGTGGTTGGCTTGGCCTCAGGTGGTTACTTGGCCTGCTGGTTGGGCTTCTGATATCATAGTTTGCACTACTTCCTCTCAGCGACTGTTAAATTGAGGTTTTCTCGACAGGGCATCCGCCAGTATGTTTTTCCCTCCTGGGATATATTTCATGTTAAAGTTGAACCACTTGAAGTATTGACCCCAGTGGATTTGTTTAAGTGATAGCTTCCTAGGTGTCTTTAGAGCCTCGAAGTTCTTGTGATCAATCCATACGTCAAATGGTTTCTTCACCCCTTCCAGGAAATGCCTCCAAGACAGTAAAGCCCATCGCACTGCAAACACTTCTTTTTCCCAAACCACCCATCTACATTCTGTGTCTGTCAACTTTTTGGACACATAAGCGCAAGGCATTAGCCAGTTCTGTGAGTCCTTTTGGAGAAGAATGGCCATGAAAGCCACATAACTAGCGTCCACTTGGACTATGAAAAGTCTGATTGGGTCTGGGTGCTGGAGAATAAGCTCACTGGCAAATAGGCATTTTAAAGTTTCAAAAGATTTCTGATAGTCCATTGTCCAAGCAGGAGGTTGGTTGGAGAAGGCCTAGTTTCCAATAACTCTGTTAAAGGGAGGGCAGCCTCGGCAAAAGAATGAATAAATTGTCTATAGACATTGACAAAACCCAAAAAGCTTTGAAGTTGTTTACGTGTTTGGGGGGGTTGCCAGTCTAGCACCGCTGTCACTTTTCCAAGGTCCATCTCAATTCCCTGGTTGGATACACGGTAGCCTAGGTAATCCAGTGACTCTTTGTGGAATTCGCATTTCGACAGCTTTACATATAACTTGGCAGCTAAAAGTTTTTTCAGCACTTGTCTGACCAATTTGATATGTTCGATGGTTTAACTGAATATAAGAATGTCATTCAGGTAGATGAGAACCCCTTTGTATAGGTGAGGATGTAAGACTTCATTGATGAGTTGCATAAACACTGCAGGGTGGCCCTGGAATCCGAAAGGCATGGCTCAGAATTGGAAACTACCCAGAGGGCAGTTGAAAGCAGTTTTCCATTCTTCTCCTTCCTTTGTGCAGACTCTGTAGTAAATTTCTCTCAGATCTAGTTTGGTGAAGACTTTGCCTTTAGACAGGTGATTTAATAAGTCCTTCATGAGGGGGGAGGGGGTACATGTTTTTTATGCATACCACATTCACACCCCTAAAATCCACACATAATCCTAAGATGCCATCTTTTTTTTTTTCTTTGAACAGTACTGGGGCAGCCAACCTAGATTTGGCAGGTTCAATGAAACCTCTGCCTAAATTGTTATTGATGTATTTTCTCAACTCAATTATTTCAGCTGGTGTCATGGAATACATCTTTGGTTTTGGCAGTTTTGCCCTGGGTTCTAATTCTATGGCACAATCAGTGGCTCAATGGAGAGGTAAACATTGCATTCCTCTTCATTCAACACCTCAGCCAAGTCCCTGCATTGTTTGGGGACTTGGGACGCACCTGGAGGAGAGTCTGAAGCGGTGGCTGCTGCTTCAGGTTGGGGATCTTTGTTGGGTGGCAGTTTCTTTGTGGGAGGAAGGGGGCAGTGGGCCAACCCCAATTATGATTTTTTGGTATCTGTTCTCCCACTTGATGGTAAGGGCCCATTTATCCAGCCAAGCAAGTCCCAATATGACAGATTCTGACATCTTTGGAGCCACTACAAAACATATGAGCTCACGGTGTTTGCCCATCTCTAATTTAATTAACTCTGCCATTTGGGTGGCTGGGACTCCCCCAATTAAAGTCCCATCTACTTATTCAAACCTGATGGGGCATTTCAGGTTTTTAGTTTTGATTCCTAATTGTTCAATGATGGGGAGGCCAATAAGGCATCCAGAACACCCGGTATCTATTACAGCTTCTATCTCCCCCACCTCTCCTGTGTCAGGCACCACTAACTTCACTTTGACTGTAAAAGGTGTGATGACAACAGTCATCATAGGGTTGTCTTCTTCATCTGCTTCTCTTGGGAGAATTTCTCAGGTCAGAAGTTCATTGCTCCCTTCTGCATGGAGGGGACCTTCTACGGTGTGTCTAGCAAACCAGCTAGTATCTGGAGGCTTCCTTGAATTTCTTCAACCCCTGGTGGCTGTACTAGGCCTTGGTTGTGGAGTTTGTGGAACAGGTGCAGGAGCAAAACAGTCGGCTGCTCTATGGCCATCCTGGCCACAATAGCACTTTATCATTCTTGTGGTTCAGGTAGGAGCAGCTTCAGCAGGTCTGGTCAGAGGCTGTCTGGCCACAGCTCTCTTAGAAGGGACTTTTCTGTGGGTTGATTTCCCTGAAGAGGTTAATTTTACTGTGACCAGGTTGATCATCTTCACTATGGGAAAGGCCCTATGTACTTGGGACTCAGTTTCCTGCTAGGTGGTCTCAGCTTTTACATCATGGACAGATATATCTTGTCTCCTGTGAGAAATCCCTTGGGGAGTCCATTTCTTATTGGGTTGCTTTTTCTGACTCTCTGTTGCTCTAGCTAGGACCTTTTTTACATTGCCACATGCATTCTGGAGAAAATCTACTCACTCCGTTAGGATTACTAATGAGGGAGGTTCTCTTGGGTACTCTGGCATAGGTACAAATTCCACCCATAGCTATTATAAAAGGGGTAGGTCCAGTACTACTATGCACTGCATTGTTGTATGCAGCTTCAGTGAATGGCAGGAATTCTGCCCACTTTGATTGCTGATACTTGATATAGTACTGTATGTACTGCTCCACCATTGTGTATCACAGCCCTGTTTTTGCTCAGATGGAATGCAAAACTGAGCCCTGGGAGGACCCTATTAAATAGCCTTATGAATTACTGTTAGGAATGTAAGTCACCTAATAGTTGGGCTGGAAATATATAAACCAGGATAGATATTTTAATACTGTCTCTTTAAGGGAATGCTAAAATTGTAATTGGGTGTGGTTCCTCAAATGGCCATAAGATGGAGCCAGAAACCTGGGTTGTTTAGTCCTGTTGTTGAGAGTGTTGCCGTTCCTGCATTTCCCTATTGAATATTGCTGATCTTCTTGGATTTGATTTGAGTCTATTTACTAAACTGTTTATGATACTGGACTTTGATTTGGATTATCCCTGGACTGAAAACTGACTGCTTTAACTGTGTATGACTGCTTGTTGGACTTTGCTTAACCGTTTACTGGAAGTAAAAACCTACATTTTACTCATTCTCCTAACAGGGAATTACTTTAACAATTACCACCAGAATTTGGCTGTAAATTGGACCCCTCTGTCCTAGATAATGCATTTTGGCACTCTATGCAATTGATAGATCTGCTGCAGGAATATCCTGGCTAACTTCTGGGCTGAAGGGAGGCTTGAGCAAGCTACAAAGTGAGCTTGCTTGAAGAACAGGTCAACTACAGTCCAGGTAACAGAACTTTCTGGGAGTTCTACTATAAATTCCATAGCTATTTCTTCCCATGGCCACAGTCCTGGAGCCTTTCCTGGTCTCTGCTTCATGAAAGTACATATAGTGCAACTTTTTACATAGCTGTCTATGTCCTTTTTCATGCTTGGCCACCAGAATTGCCATTTGGTGAGATTTTTAGGAACCAGAAGTGACCAGCTTGCTTAATGTTGTGGCTGCATTGCAAAACTAGTGTCTGAATTTTTCGGGAACATACAATTTGTCCCCTTTCCAAGCCAATTCCCCGATTAACTCCCCTCAGTGGACCCCGAACCATGTGTCTGTTTGTAGTTCTTTTTTCAGCTGTTGGGTCAGTGTTGAGATTTTCTTCTGCTGCTGCTGCCAAGTGGCTACTTGCACTGCCAGCTGCAATAATATTACTATTTCCTCTCAGGCATTTATGTATTGGGCCATGTGGGACAGTGTATCAGGAATTTCTGCCAGCCCTAGATTGTACTTCAATGTGAATTCAAACTTATTGAAGTACTGGGCCACTGTATTTGCTGCGGGGAAAGTTTGCAGGAGGTTTTCAATGCCACTAGATTTTTGTGGCCAGTCTGTACTTTGAAAGGGATTTTACTGCCCTTTAAGAACTGTCTCCATGCCAACAGCAGAGCCACTGTGCAGCTACTGTGAAGGCTTCTTTCTCCCTTACTGCCCAATGCCTCAGTCTCATTCAATTATTTTTTTTTGAAACAAATTTTATTGATTTTAAAGACAAACAAACCATCATTAACCATTAAATACATAGAACCTCTTTCCATTATTAATTTTACAAGTCAAGTAGAATATTATTTTATGCAACATAATTCTGTTTTGCACCATTTCAATATAAACATATAGATATCTCTTAACAAATTTCTCATTATTTCTCTTTTCATATTCAATTTCATTGTTATTATTTTCTATATTTATCCAGTTGATAATCATCATCTTCATTCCTCTCTGACTTGATTACCATTATTCTCATCCAACATTCCTCCGAGGTTTTATTAATTCTCAAACAAAACATAGATACACAAAACACAAAAATATAAAACTTCTTTTAAGAAAGTAGTTTGGCCCCAGATTACCTCTCTTTGTATGGACTTCAATTAAATTCGTGCTCATCTTATATACCATTACCTATCTTATTTACCATTCTATATCTTCTATATAACTTCTCCCTGCTTTTCATCCTTCTTATTTCTATTTTATTTAATTCATTTTAATTTAGATCATTGTATTTGAATTTTTTGTCCATTCTTTCCAAATTATCCATTTATCTCATTCTCTATAGTAAGAAAAAAAAAAAAAGAATTTCTCCTGAAATCACTGATCAGAGTATGATGCCTTTCTATCCTCCCCCTAAATTAATATTTAAAATAATGCCTGATACCCAATCTGATTCTGCTTAGTACATTCTACCTACTAACCTTTAAAGAGAAAAAAATAATAAGTTCATAATAATTAATATAATTATATAATAAATCTAAATATTAAATCTTATAACATTCCGATTGTCTATTTCAAAAAACAAGTGCTACAATTTTGCTAAATTTTAAAATCTGTCATTACTAAACATTTCAATATTATAATCTTTTATTAATTCTTATAACATTCTAGTTTTCTATTTCTAATACATAATACCATCTTATGTACCTTGCAGAATCTTCTTTTTTAAAGAAATTATACCTTACCTTTTATCCCTAAAAAAAATCTTTTTTTCCCATCTTGTTTCATACCTTTGTGGCTTTTCCCTCCCTTTCTTATACCCCCTGGCCTTTTTACCCCCCCCCCCCCACTAACCTCCACCTTTTTAGCTTTCCCTCTCTGTTGTAATCCTTTCTCCTTTTGCTCAGTAACATTAAGTTGGTTTTGCATCTTATTTTTTCCTTTCTTAAGTGTTTTTTTAAGTCTTAAGTCCTTCATTTTCCTTCCTTTCTTTCTCCTTTCTCTCTTAATTAATTTTTTAGATTCACCAAAGATGGCGTCTTCTTCTTTTTCTTCTTCTCCTTCTATTTCCTCCATCTGTTGTTGAGTTTGCTGATAAATAGCAAGCGCCATTTCTAAAGAAAGGAAAGCTTCTTTCACAGCATCCTTACTTTCTTGATATTCCTTTCTAAGTTCATCATCAGATAAAGCCATTCTTTGTTCTTCTTAGAGCAATAAAACAATTCCTCAAAGTCCCAGAGACATCAATCAGCCCAAACAACGCACAAAGTTCTCGCTTTCTCTTCCTGGGGTGGTATCAGTAAAAGGGAAAAGAAAAAAATCCCAATCTGTATTTTACAGCCTTGTTACAATCAATTTCTAGTCTCAAGATCTTCAAGGCATCTCCTCCAGCAAGATCTTAATTTTTTTTTTTTGTCCTCTCCCTTCCCACTTATAACAAGAAGCCAAGTTTTTACCTTTTATAAAAAACAACAGGTTTCTCAATGGCCATTTGTTGATTCCATAGGGAAGGAGAGTAAACTTTCCTTTCAGCACCTCAATTTTGCCGCTTGAAATCCTCCTCTGGAAACAAAGTATTTTTCAAAAAGTCATAGTTCTCAGGATTAAACGCCTCTTAGAGTCCTGGATCAGCCAAAAAACTTTCTCTTGAAAACTTTCTCCCCTCTTCCTCCTGCTCAGTCTTACCCAGCTGCCGGCTTCTTTGTGGCAGCCATTACAGACCGCCGCTTGACCGCCTTGAGAAAAGGGGGGTTTGCCAGCTGGGGAGGGGGTCTGCAACACCCCCAAACCCCTCACCAGCTCCCCCCTATCTTCGGCTGCCTCTGCAGGGCAGCCTTAGCCTCCAAACCCGTCCGAATTGGAGGCACCAAAACGGCTAGCGCGGCAGGGATCGCGCGGGATCGCGAAACCCTGCCGCTGGCAAAGCTGACAAACCGGAAGTTCAGTCTCATTCAATTTTTGAAATGTGTAGGTACATGGTTGCAATTTCCCCTCTTTGTTCTTTTAGAGGAGAATGGCCCTCACTACTACATTGCTGGCATCTGCCTGGATAATGAATGTTTCCTCGGGGTTGGGGTGCTTTAGGACCAACTCAACAGCAAACAGTCTGTTAAGTTTCTCAAAGGTTGTTTGGCATTCCATTGTCCAATTTAGAGGCTAGCTGAGCCAGGGTTCCCCCCTCCCCCCAGTCTTCAATAACTCCATGATCAGTTAGGTGATTTTCGCAAAGGAGGGGATGAATTGCCTATAGATATTTGTGAAGTACAGGAAACTTTGCAATTGTTTGTGAGTCCATGGGGACTGCCACTCTAAAATGGCTTTCACCTTCTCTGGGTCTATTTCCACTTGCTCACAAGACACTCTATATCTTAGATAGTCTATGCTGGTCTTATGGAACTCATATTTTTATGTATATTTCTGGTGTGTATGTTGCACTGAAGGACGAGTCGCTTAATTTCACTGTGTATGCGTATGATGCAAATTGTACACGTGGATAGTGACAATAAAGGTATTCTGTATTCTGTATTCTGTATATTTTGACAGTTTGGTAGACAGTTTTGTAGTACTTGGCATACTAGTTTCACATGTTCCTCCATTGTCTCAGAATAGATGAGAATGCCCTCTAGATACACCAGGACTGCTTTATATAGGTGCTCATGCAGCACTTCATTTATTAGCTGCATGAATGCAGCTGGGGATCCTTGTAGTCCAAAGAGCATTGCCCTAAACTGATAGCATCCTAATGAGCAATTGAAAGTGGTCTTCCATTTGTCACATTCCTCGATTCTCACTCAATAGTACACCTCCCTGAGGTACAGCTTGGTGAACACCTTCCTTTTGGCTAAATGTCCCAGCATATCTTTCATGAGGGGAAGCAGGTACATGTTTTCCACACATACACACACTGTTAATCCCCCTAAAAATCTTTGCACAATCTCAATGAGTTTTTATTGATGTAATCTCTCCACTCCCCCACCTTCTTCAAAGTCATCGAGCACATCTTGGGCTTTGGGAGTATTGTCCCTGGCAGGATCTCAATTGCATAGTCCGTGGGACAATGGGGAGTAGGACATTGCATTCCTTGTCACTGAATGCTTCTGCTAAGTCCCAGTATTCTTTGGGGATAGTCTGCACTTTTGGCACCAATTTGGATGCCGCTTTTGTGTATTTGAGTCCTTCCCTCTATTTCCCCTGCTGGTTAGACTTGCCCTGCTTCCTTTTTGAGGGAGTGCCCCTTCCTGCCATTGCTATATGTCTCTCTCACTTTCCCCAATGCATGATGAGTTTCCACTTGGTCAGCCAGGATAATCCCAATATAGCTTCTGCTATTTTTTGGGTGACCATGAACCGAATGGTCTCTTGGTGAATTCCTAGCTTTAGGTGCACCGGCTCTGTTAGGTAGGAGGTGGGCAAGCTTCCCACAGTGGAACCTTCAATCTGCTTGAATTTCATGGGTTGGCAAAGTTTTCTCATTCACAGTCCCAACTTCTGCACTGTCTGCATGCTGACTAAGTATCGGGTGCAACCTGAGTCTATTAGGGCTTTTAGAACCAAATGGGGTACTATGATCTCCATTTGGGCCGACAGGGGGATGGTGGTCTCACCATTAGGTCATCTTCCCCTTGCTGTCGCTCTCATAGAGGGTCAGCTGGGGATCCTCCTCAGTTGGAGTTCCCTCCCCTTTGCTATTGGGAGAGAGAACTCTACAATTTGGCATGTCACTCGTGACTTCTCCTTTCTCCGCTTGGTCTGCTTCCTCAGTTTCTCTGAGCTCGGGGCCCTTGCGGTCGAAATGAGCACTGATGCCAGGTAGGCTGCAGCTCTGTGGCCCTCTTGGGCCACATTGGAAGCATAAGCTGAGTCTGCACATTGGGGCTTCAGAAGGGGCAGGTACCTTCATGATAGTGGCTTTCCACCCGAGCAGATGCCTCTCCTGGCTCCTTTTCAGGCAACCTTCTGTTCCTCCATGTCATTTATATTCCAATAGGTTTAACTCCACACTTGTTGCCAGATGGTACCAGTTATGGATTTGTTTGGATATTCCACAAGATAAGCAATTCAGGACATCTCAGAAGTAGTTTACCAGAGTCACTCCAGCCAGTACCTCAGCCACCCTGCCAGTCTTCAGAACTGACAAATGTATTCAGTCACTGGTCTACTTCCTTGCTTGGTGGCACAGATGTTGGATTTCACCTGCCAGACTTGTGCGGTACCTCTGAATCGGGCTCTGAGCTCTCCCAAGAAGGCATTGGGATCTCCCAACTTGGAAGCCCCTTTGTTGTGGAGGCCTGTCATTCATTCTGCTGCTCCTCCCTGTTCACCACAATGGCGTTCATGCAAGCCACATTGTTCACCACAATGGCGTTCATGCAAGCCACATTGTCAAAGTTTGATAGGGCGTGGGGTGCCAGAGTATCCCTGTAGGGAAAGGGCCAGATCTGTGCACCCATTGCTGCTGGTTGTGCTTGAGGCTTCCTGGTGATCCTTTGCAGTTCGGCTGCTGCCTGTTGTGGTCCAGCGGCACCTTGCCCTGGAGCCTGGCCTGGCTGGGAATGGCAGTCGGTGGAGGAGGGCTGGTGGCTCACCCCATCCTCAGTTGGGGTTAATGCAGCAGAAATGGGAGAGTTGCTGAGGGTTGACTGAATCCTGCTCTGGAAGCTTGGGCTATCTGCTGCACCATTTCTGCTCCCTGCAACTTCATTCTGACAAACCTCTCTCTCAGCTATTCGATGGGCTGCGGCAGGCTGCCAGGTATCTCCACTCCACTGGCTCTTCCCACTCCAGTGCTCTTTTCTCTCTCCATCTTGAGCCCAGGTGAACATCATTCTAGGAGGAAGCAGAGAGAACTCAGCTTTGGACGCCTTCAGCATCACACTCCGTCATAGCTCCTCAGTCACCTGATGTAATCCCCCAGCTGCCACGGTCTCCTCCCACCCTGCTTGCTGCTCAGTTTTCTCCGCTTGTCCCTTCGAACAGGTCATCGCCATCTGGGTGCTGAAATCCATCTAGCCTGCAGTATCCATCTAGCCTCTTTCTCTGGGCCTGTCCCAGACTTTGCTGTCTGCTCTTCTTTATATTCCTCTGTCACATTCCAGAACTGCAACCTCCCTGGAGTGCCCAGGAGTATAAGGTATTCAATGCTCAGAGATATGGCCATGGTAAGAAAGGCTGAAACCCAATCACCACTGAAGAAGACACATAACAGAAAAACTGGGCCAAGAAACATCTGAAGACAGATTTTTCAAAGGTTTTATGGATTGATGAGATGAGAGTGACTCTTGACGGAACTGATGGATGGAAATGTGGCTGGATCAGTAACAGGCACAGAGCTCCACTTAGACTCAGACACCAGCAAGATGGAGGTGGGGTACTGGTATGGGCTGGTATTATTAAAGAAGAACTAGTTGGACCTTTTCTGGTTGAAGATGGACTGAAAATCAACTCCTAAACCTACTGCCAGTTTTTAGAAGACACTTTCTTCAAACAGTGGTACAGGAAATAGTTTGTATCTTTCAAAAAGATCATGATTTTTATGCAGGACAGTGCTCCATCGCATGCATTTCAATACTCCATGGTGGGGCTAGCCAGTAAGGACCTTAAAGATGAAAGAATAATGGCATGGCTTGCTTCCTCACCTGATCTAAACCCTATTGAGAATTTGTGGGCCCTTCTTAAATGAGAGATTTATGGTGAAACAAAACAGTATACCTCTCTGAACAGTGTCTGTGGTTGCTGCTGCACAAAAAGTTGATCGTCAATAGATCAAGAAACTGATAGACTCCATGAATGGAAGGCTTATGACTGTTACTGAAAAGAAAAGTAGCTATATTAGTCACTGATTTTTTAAATTTTGAAATGTTAGAAATATTTATTTGCACATTTTGAGTTATTTGTTTATTATTCTCACTTTAAAAGATCCAAATAAATGAGAGAGATGAGCAACTGTTTGTTTTTCATTTAGTTGCATAATAATTCTGCACATTAATAATTGCCCAATAATTGTGGGCCTATAGATATTCTCCTAAAAAAGCCAAAACTTCACTTTTACTGTCTTAAATATTCAGGTTTGAGGTTTATTAACATTTTGAATTGACAGAGAGCATGGCAATTGTTCAATAATAAAATTATTCCTCCAAAATACAACTTGTCTAATTGTGCACACAGTGTATATTTGGACCAACTACAACTTGCAAGTGCTCTTCAAGGGCAGCCCCATTGTAGTAATAAAGGATAACTAAGGTATAAGTCACCATGAACAAGGCCTCCCAATCATAGACTGGATTCAATTGGTGCACAAGAAAAATCTGTGCAACCCCCTCCCCCCATTCCACAGCTAGCACTTACTGTTCAAACAACTGACTATCCTCATGAAGTCCCCTAATCACTGTTATAGATTACTTCTGACTTTGTACTAGATTTTTCTTCCTCACAAGTTGGATTAGACTATTGAGGAATGCAAATATCAATTCCATGGTCTTTTGTCTACAACTTGAACAAAGAACAAAAATATCCAGCTTCCTGTTATTCACTTCTGACTTTAATTGCTTCTCTTTCTACTTGAACACATTTGCAAATCCCATCTATGAGTGCTCCCACCTACACCCAAATGACAGAATTTTAGAATGTCAGAATTACAGATTAACAGAGTTGGAAGGGACCTTGAAGGTCGTCTAGTCCAACCCCCCATGCAAGCAGGAGACACTCCATCTGGATCTTCAGCCTATCTTCTAGGGTGTTAGCTATTCCTGCCAGCTTAGTATCATCTGCAAATTTGGTAAGGTCCCCTTCCATTCGCTTATATAAGTCGTTTATGAAGATATTGAAAAGTATTGGGCCGAAGACAGAACCTTGTGGCACCCCACTGTTTATACTTCCCTCCATGTAGACTTAGACCCATTAAGGACTACTCATTGAGAACGGTTTGTCAGCCAGTTGCAAATCCATCTGGTGGTGATACTATCTATCCCACTTTTTTCTAGCTTACTAAGAAGTTGGTTGTAGTCTACTTTGTGAATGCCTTGCTGAAGTCTAAGTATATTATGTCCACAGTATTTTGCTAGTCTAATTTAGTCACTATGTTGAAGAATGAAATCAGATTTGTTTGGCATCATCTATTTTTAATAAACCTGTGCTAACTGCTAATTGTTACTTTACTTGTTTCTAGATGTTGGCACATCTGTTTTTTATTATCTTTTCCAGTATCTTCCCAGGTATGGATGTTAGGCTGATTGGTCTGTAGTTTCCTGGATCTGTTTTTCTTTTCCTTTTTTGAAGATGGGAACCACATCAGATCTTTTCCTGTCCTCTGGTAGTTCCCTGGTGCTCCAGGATTTTTGAAATATGTGGTACAGTAATTCTGAAATGACATCTGCCAGCTCCTTTAGAACTCTGGGATATAATCCATCAGGTCCTGGTGATTTGTGTTCATCAAGATCAGACAGGTGTTTTCTTACTATTTTTTTTATTATTTTAACTTTTATTACTAGTGTGTCTTTTACAATTATGTTTTTGGTAGGTTGGGCTATAATTTCTTTTTGCATGAAGACCAATGCAAAGAATGAATTAAGCAGCTCTGCTTTCCCTTTGTTGCCTGTTACTTCCTTGCCATCTTCTCTCTTTAGTGGACCAACTGTTTCCTTTGGGTTTTTTTCTTGTTATTTATATGTTGGAAGAAACTTTTTTTTTATTATCTTTGACTTTTCTTGCAAGTCTTTGTTCATTCTGAGCCTTTGCTTTCCTGACTTCGTCTTTGCAGATTCTGGCTATCTGCTGATATTCTGCCTTAGTTTTGTTTCCCTCTTTCCATTTTTTGTCCTTTTTGTCTTTCAATTTGTGGAGATCTTTGTGGAGCCATGCTGGTTTCTTCTTGGAGTTCTTGTTTTTCTTTCTCAGTGATATTTTTCAGAATTTCCCAAGCTTCTTGAGTTGTTTTCCCCTTTAGGATTTTCATCCAAGAAATCTTTCCCAAGTTTTCTCTGAATTTATTAAAATCAGCTCTTTTAAAATCTAAGACTCTCGTATGATTATGTTTTATTGCTTGTGTTTATGTTATGTTGAATTCTAGTATGACATGGTCACTCTTACCTGAGGTTCCTGCAATTTCAACTCTCTCTATCACTTCTTTTCTGTTTGTAAGAATTAAGTCCAGTATGGCTGTCCCTCTAGTGCCCTCCTCTACCTTTTGGACGACAAAGTTGTCAGCTAGATTGGTTAGGAACCTATTTGATTTCTCATGGTGTAGAATTAATTTTCCAATTAATATCAGGATAATTGAAGTCCCCCATTACTAATGTAGTGTGTTTCCTACATATATTTGCTAGTTGATTGGCAAAAAAGTACATCTATTTTTTCTGCTTGGTTGGGTGGCCTATAATATACATCTATGGCCATGTCATTTTTTTTAATATTTACCCATATGCATTCTAGGAGGCTTTTGTCTTTGGTTTCATGTATTTCTGTAGCAATATAATGGTCCTTTACATACAGTGCACCTCCTCTTTTATGGGGTCTGGTTTTTTTAAACCGTTTTTATCCTTCTATCAGTATGTTCCAGTCATGGGTTTCATCCCATCAAGTTTCTGTTATTTCAACTATATCGTATCTACTTTCATGTATAAATAGTTCAAGTTCACTCTGTTTGTTCCCTCAGACTTTGTGCATTTATATATAGGCATTTGAGATCTTTATGTCTGATGCTGGGTATTCTACCTATGTCTCCTATTTGGTGTTTGAGTTTGTTTTCCTTCCTATCCCTCCTTACTTCATTATTTGACTTGCTTTCTAGGGATTTTTGCATGGAATTGGGTCCTGGAGATCCTAAAGATTGGTCACCCTCACCCCTCAATTTTAGTTTAAAGCCCTCCAGATAAGTTAAGCCAGTCGTTTTCCAAAAGCACTCTTCCTAGTCTTTGTGAGGTGCAAGCCATTCCTTGCCAGAAGCCCATCATGGAGAAGTACAGATCGTGGTCCAGGAATCCAAGTTTTTTGGGCGACACCAACCCTTTAGCTAGTGGTTCACTTCCAGATTTTTTTTTTTCTCTTACTGGATGTTGTCCATTCATTGGCAGTACAGATGAAAAAACTACTTGTGCACCTAAGTCTTTGACTTTCTTGCCTAGCTGCTCGTAATTACTCAATATTGTTTTCAAGTCCTTTTTTGTGTCATTCATCCCTACATGTAGTAGTAGAAAGGGGTAGTAGTCTGTTGATTTTATTATGTTGGTTAGGTTCTCAAGCCACATCTTTGATTTTAGCTCCAGGGAGATTACATACCTCTCTGGATAGACTGTCTGCTCTACAGACGGCTGGTTCTGTTCCCTTGAGCCAGGGGTAAGGAACGTTGGCTCTTTTATCACTTATGGACTTCAACTCCCAGAATTCCTGAGGGAGCCATAAAAGGTTCCCCATCCCTGGCCTACTGGTTTTTTCAGTTGTGAGGGAAATCAAGTTTTGACTTGAATGGGACTGTTTAATATACAAATGTAGGACATACAAAGAATATATATAAAAATATGTCCTACATTTGTATATTAAACAGTCCCATTCAAGTCAAAAATTGATTTCCCTCACAACTGAAAAAACCAGTAGGCCAGGGATGGAGAACCTTTTATGGCTCACTCAGGAATTCTGGGAGTTGAAGTCCGTAAGTGATAAAAGAGCCAACGTTCCTTACCCCTGCCTTGAGCATTGAATCTTCTATCACTAGCACTCGTCTTTTTTTTCCTAGGGATGTTTGGGGTGTTTTTCTATCACAGAAGCATTTGATGGTGCTACTTTTTTAGGGACATTTGATGGTGCCTCTTTACTATGTACCTGTTTTCTTCCGGCGAGAGTCCATGAAATTGATTGCTTAGTGCCAGTGGGGCTGCATCAGAGTGGGTCGATTTGGACTAGGTTTGTGTTTTTTCTATGAATTACATCAGGGGTCTCCAACCTTGGCTCCTGGAAGCCTGGCGGACTTCAACTCCCAGAGTTCCACAGCCAGCTGGCTGTGGAACTCTGGGAGTTGAAGTCCGCCAGGCTTCCAGGAGCCAAGGTTGGAGACCCCTGAATTACATGTTTCCATCTGTCTTCTTCTTCCTCTAATGCAGAGGTGTCAAACTCAATTTCATTGAGGACTACATCATGGTTGTTTGATCTTGGGGGGCCAGGGTAGACATGTCCAGCTCAACATCACTTGTGTCAGGAATGCCTGTGGTGGCCCGAGCACTCTGCCAGCGAAAATGGGCTCCTGAGCTCCATTTTTGGCTTTGACGGCCTCCTGCAACCCTCTGCCAGTGAAAATGGAGCTTGGGAGGACCTGCGTGCAATCTTCCTAAGCTCCATTTTTGCTGGCAGAGGTACCACGGGGTGGTCCTTTGCTATTTCCAGGGCCCCCGTGGGCCACATCTAAACATCCTGCGGGCTGGATACAGCCCCAGGCCTTGAGTTTGACACCTCTGCTATAGATCCTTTACTTTTTCTTCTAGTAATTTGATTAGTTTACATTTGGTACATATATAGTTTGGGTATTCTATGGGCATAAATGTATAAATGGAACATGTTCTGCAGATCACAATAGTATCAGTTTCTTCTTTCATGAGTGGATTTAAAAAAATTGAAAGTAGAAGTGTAGAAGGTTTTACTGCAGATTTTTAACTGGGAAAAAATTTGGAATATAGATATTCTAACAGATCATTTAAGTTTCAAATTTGGGTGGGAAAATGTAGCTAAAAGTTTAAGGTTCTACCAGTTAAAGAATGTCTGATTTAAGGATTTAAAGTTATATAGTTCAAAATTGTCTAATTTTGTCGTGTCCGCGAAAAAGGGTTCTGAGTCGGTGACTTTCATTAACAGCTCTTTATTTCCAATAGTTGAACCGAACCGGCAAAAGGCAAAAAGCCTCCGGCTTTTATACCTTTTGCCGCGGCGGCCGCGACCAATGGCAGCGATTCAAGTCTCCCGCTCTTGGTTTGAACCAATCGCAGGAGACTTCAATCGGGCCAATCGGCGCGGCTCGCCTGGCCAATCAGAAATCCCCGCGCCTTAGCCAATCAAGGCACAGGGATTTCGAGTAGTCCATTTTAATACATAACACCCCTCCCCTCTTGGTACGGTCTTTCACGTGGTGTAATCACGCAGGTAGGCGGGGCTCCGTCGGGTCCTAGTTGACCTGCGCAGCTCACTTCCTTGTTGTAACTCGGCCGGAGCGGTCATCTTTTTGGCTGCTCCTGGCTCTGTGAGAACTGGCTGGATGATCGGGCCGGTTCTCTCGCCGTGGCTCCCGCCTGGGCCTTCCGGGTCGGTTGAGTCACGGATTTTGCCGCTCCCGCTTGGCTTCTCCGAGTCGGTAGAGTTGGCCGGACGGCTCTTCTCCGGATGGGACTCGCGAAGGCTGCGTTCTGGTGAGTTTTTAAATTTAATTTTCTCCTGCGTTTGTGTTACCGGGTATTCCCTCCCCCCTTGGTTCGTGTCTTGGGGGTTGAGGTCAGTCATTGCTCGAGACCGGAGCTGGTCGATATGTCGTTTCCAGGCTCGCCCATCGATGGTTTGGAGCCGGTACGACCGTGGGCCAGTGATTTGGGTTATGACGGCTGGGATCCATAGGGGGTCCCCCGTCATGTTTTTGGCGTAGACCAAGTCGCCTGGTGCAAAAGTCCGGTACCTGGAGCTTGAGTCCGGGGGTCGCTCCGGGTTATAGGTTGGGTGCAGACGATCGAGTGGGGACCGCAGCTTCCTGCCCATCAGGAGCTCTGCAGGGCTTTTGTTGGTTGTGGTATTGGGTGTGATGTGCTGTATGAAAAGTAGTTTGTTAATTTTTTCGTTGATCTCCCCGTGGTCCATTTTCCGGAGGGTCTTTTTTGTAAACTGGACCATCCGTTCCGCCCTACCGTTCGCCGCCGGATGCGCCGGTGCTGTTAATGCGTGGCGGATACCTTTCTCGGCCAGGAACCGTTCGAATTCGATGGATGTAAATTGGGGCCCGTTGTCTGAGACAATGACATCTGGGAGGCCATGTGTGGAGAACAGTTTACACAGCTCTTTAATGACAGCCTCTGTGGTGGTGGTTTTCATGTCAGCCACCTCTAACCAATTTGAGTATGCATCGACTGTGATTAGAAAAGTGTGTCCATTTGTGGGGCCAGCAAAGTCTAAGTGAATTCTGGACCAGGGTCCCCGTGGTATTTCCCAGTCCCGGATAGGTGCTGTGGGTGGGCTGGATCTGGTCTCCTGACACCGGTGGCATTTGGCGACCCATGCTTCAATTTGTTTGTCCATCCCTGGCCACCAAGCGTAACTCCTGGCCAGGGCTTTTGTCCTGACGATGCCAGGATGACCCTCGTGTAACATCTCTAGGACCCTGTTTTGCAATTTGCCTGGAATTACCACCCGATCACCCCACAGGATGCAACCTCTTAACAGTGAAAGTTCAGTCTGGCGCTGCCGGAATGTTTTAAAAGTCTCGTCAATGTCTCTTTCCGGCCAGCCTTTTTCTAACCAATGTAAGACTTGCGCCAATTGTCTGTCCCTAATGGTTTCCCTGGCAATATCAGATGCAGTTATGGGCAAACTCTCGATACTCAGGGTGTTTGTTGTTGGTGCGGGGTCAGGGTCAGAGTCCGGCAAGGGCGAGCGGCTTAAAGCGTCCGCGTGCGAAATTTTCTTACCTGGCTTGTGTAACAGTTCGTAGCTGTAGGCTGCCAGGAATTCAGACCATCTTGTCATGCGGGGCGACAAGATGTTTGGTGTAGCACGGTTTCCAGCGAGGATGCCCAATAGTGGTTTATGATCAGTGACTATTTTGAATGGGCGGCCGTACAGGTACTCGTGGAAACGCTTAACGGCGGCAACTATAGCCAAAGCTTCTTTGTCCAGCTGGCTATAGTTCCGTTCCGGTTTAGTCAGAGTTCTGGAAAAAAATGCGATCGGTGCTTCTCTCTGGTCTGGGAGGGTATGGCTGAGGACAGCGCCGACGCTGAAAGGTGATGCGTCGCAAGTGACAGCTAAGGGCAAAGTCTCACTGAATTGCATCAGGACGGCGTCGGAGGTGAGGAGGTCTTTGGTTTTCTGAAAGGCGGCTTGTTCTCGTCTCCCCCAAGTCCATGCTGCCCTCTTGTCTAGGAGTCTATGTAAAGGTTCCGCCGCCATTGCCTTCTGAGGTAGGAAGACATTATAAAAATTTAGTAAGCCTAGGAATGCCTGTAGTTCTGTTTTGGACTTCGGGGTGGGGGCTTCCTTGATGGCTTTAACTTTTTTAGTTGTAGGGTGGATGCCCTGCCGGTCTAGGAGGTAACCCAAAAACTCTATTTGCTGTGTACAAAGTTGGCATTTCTCGCGTTTGACTTTAAGTCCTGTTTCTTTAAATTTTGTTAAGACTTGTCTTAATCGGTTTTCTAATTCGGCTTCGTTTGGCGCCGCTATTAATACGTCATCGAAATAGGGCACCACCCCCTTGATGCCCTGTAGCAAACTTTCCATCAGGCTCTGGAAGATGCCTGGTGCCACGCTGACTCCAAATTGGAGTCTGTTACACTTGAAGGCCCCCCGGTGTGTCACAATTGTTTGGGCTTCTGCCGTTTCCTCGTCCACAGGCAGTTGCTGGTATGCCTGGGCGAGGTCGAGCTTGGCAAAAAAATTTCCCCCTCCCAGTGAGTGCAGTAAATGTTGCACTATTGGAACTGGGTAGGCGCTTTGCTGTAGCGCGCTGTTTAGGGTGGCCTTATAGTCCCCGCAGATTCTCACGGACCCGTCAGGCTTTACTGGGGTCACTATAGGGGTCTCCCATCTGGCGTGGTCTACCGGTTTTAATACCCCTTGTTTGACGAGTTTGTTGATCTGCTCGTCAATTTTTGGCTTTAAAGCAAAGGGCACCCTTCTAGGTTTAAGCCGCTTGGGGGGAACCCTTGGGTCTAAATCAAACGAGATAGGGGGCCCCTTGTACTTGCCCAAGCCTCCATCGAAGACCTCCTGGAACTCCTGGACTAGCTGCTGTTCCCAGGCTTCAATGGAGACTTGGTTGACACCTGTCAGCGCGATGTTCAGCGGTGCGAACCATTGCAGACCCAGCAGGCTCGGGCGGTCACGATCGACTATTGTGAGTGGCAGTTGTTCGGTGTGGCCTTTGTAGGTTATGTTAAAGTTCTTGGTGCCCACTACCGGAACGCGATTACCTTGGTAGTCTTTTATGATGATTTTCTGGGCAAGCACGTTTTTTCTTTGTAGAGTAGGCACTAGTTTTTTTATTTCGCGCCATGCAATCATGGAAAGGTAGGACCCGGAGTCCACTTCCATTTTGCATGGCCGGCCTTCGATGTGGACTTCTACGTGTACCTTCCTGGCGCCGTCGGAGATGGCGTGGCCGATGGTCACCGTCTGGTGGGTTTCTTCTTTCCGCCGACCGTCGCCGCTTCTTTGAGGTCGTTGCTTCTGGTCCCATCTACCTGCTGGCTGGCGCTCTCTGGCTCTGGGTGGGGAGTTCTCTCTTCTTCTGTCCTGCTGTTCCCATCTTGGCGGGCTGCGGGTCTTCTTTTGGCGGCAAACTCGGGCGATGTGGCCCCTTCGGTCGCAATGCCTGCAGATAGCATCAAAGAAACGGCATTCAGACCTGGGGTGATCGCCGCCGCACCCGGCGCAGTTGGTCCTCGACCTACGACTGTTTTGGCTTCGTTGGTTTCCGCGTCCCGTCTGCACGCGATGTATGTCCTCCTCATCATCTGACGTGCTGGAGGTTGACTGGTAGTCGCCGTAGTGTGCGGTTGCTTCGTTTCTTGCGTCGGCCGACCTCGCGGGGTTGTTGTTTCCGCCCTTCGCGTCGGATCTTCGCATGGTGTCTGCTGACGTGCGGGTTGCTTCTGCGGCTGCGGCTGCGGTGAGGGCATCGGCTAGGCTGATGTCGCCTTTGGCCATAAGTCGGCTCTGGAGTGTCGGATCCCACAATCCGAGTACGAAACGGTCTCTTATGAGACTATTCAATCCTTCAAACTCACAGAGTCCGCCTAGGCGCCTTAATTCAGCGACGAAGTCGCTCAGTTTTTTGTCTGGTCTCTGGTTTCTCCGGTAAAATTCATTTCGTCGTATTAGGATGGGGACCTCGGGGGCGTAATGGCGCCTCAGTATGGGTTCGAGGACGTCCCAATCCATGGCAGTCGCGTCTGCCGGTTTGGCCAATGCCTTGGCCATCTGGAAAACCTCTGGTCCGCAATGCGTAAGGAAGACGGCGCGTTTTAGCGGGCCCGGGGCGTCCTTCATGCCGGCGCATTCCAGGTACATACGGAATCTATCCGAGTACGATTCCCAGTCCTCGGCGGCGGGGTTGAAGGGGGCGGGCGGTGCTATCTTCGCCATTTTGCTGTCGCTAGTTCTTAGATGGACACGGGGTTCGGTTCAGGGGCGAGATCCCATCCTCGTCGCCAGTGTCGTGTCCGCGAAAAAGGGTTCTGAGTCGGTGACTTTCATTAACAGCTCTTTATTTCCAATAGTTGAACCGAACCGGCAAAAGGCAAAAAGCCTCCGGCTTTTATACCTTTTGCCGCGGCGGCCGCGACCAATGGCAGCGATTCAAGTCTCCCGCTCTTGGTTTGAACCAATCGCGGGAGACTTCAATCGGGCCAATCGGCGCGGCTCGCCTGGCCAATCAGAAATCCCCGCGCCTTAGCCAATCAAGGCGCAGGGATTTCGAGTAGTCCATTTTAATACATAACAAATTTAAAAATTTGAAGTTCTTCAGATCATTTAGATTGTCCAACTTTAAAATTTTCAGTGTTGGGTGGGCTTAAGTGCAAGGTTTGTTCTTAGGCTGTGCTGGAATGTTCTATGATTGTCCTTTTCCTCCCTTCCTTCTTATGATCCTTTCCCTCCCTGCCTTTTTGTGGGCTTAATTTATCTCTTTCTTCTCTGCTTTTATATGTTCCTTACTTGCTATTGTTTATTTGCCTTTGGTTTTTGTGGCTTGTGTCCTCTGTTGTCTTTTTATCCTCCCTTCCTACTTGCTTTTCCTGCCACTTCCTGCTTTCCCTGCTTTTCTCAATTCATGGTGTTTCCCCCCCCTCCCTTGCCTGTTGGTCTCCCACACTGCTCTGTTGCCATTCTCAGTCACTGGGTCACTGGTCCCTTTTGCTGAAATGTTCCACCAACACCGACAGCCTCCGGTTGCACCAATGCTCTCCTGTTGCTTTCCATGCTCCTCTTATGATCTGATTTGCTCTGTTGCCCCTCACTGCCAGTTCTCTCCTCTGCCGCTGCTGCTCCTGTCTCTCTAGCCATGTGGCTCCTGTTTGCACTGCTTCTCACATCAAATAGGACCACCTGGATGGCCTATGGTGAGCTCACCACTTGTCTCCTCTCTATAGCTAGTTCTCCTCCTCCTCCCTGCTCCTCTCCCTCACTTGCTTGCCTTTTCCTTCTCTGCCAGTCATTGCTTTACGCTCAGTCGGCTCTACTCTCTGTCCCATGGATGATTTTTCTCCCTGCTCCACAGCTGGGCCCCACTCACTCACCAGCTCACCTCGCTGTTCTCCACCAGTTTGTTTTGCCTCTCCACTCACCTCATTTCAATGGGCCTCCGGGCTCTTGGGTAGGCCTCTCAAGTGCAGCTGGACGTCTCTCAGCAGACCAAGTTCCCCGTGGATTGTTTTCCTCCTATTTCTCCAACCTTTCCTATCCTTTTCCTTTCTCCACTTTTTTTCTTTCTTTTTCTTTGATTTATTGTATGATTTATCTTTCCCTCTCCACTTCTCCTCCTATCATTTATCTTATTTAATAGCAACTTTTCTCCATGTGATGTAACTATCTTCATAATTTCATAAAGGAGTGGAGTTGCTGTTTACTTATATACAGTATTTGTCCTAGCAATCTCGGTTGGAGTGTGGTTTCTTCCTAGATGGTTCCTTGGTTAAGATTGTCTGTTTATCCAGGGCCGTTCCCTGCTAATTATTTTCCAATTAAGAGAGACAGAGACAGATAGACAATCACTGACTGATCAACCCACTCGCTCGCTTGCTCACTCACTCTTCCTACTGTTGATATTTAGGAGAAGGGAGAAATAGAAGAACTTGAAAGGCAGAAGAACACAGTCATTCTGAAGAAGAAAGAAGGCTGAGGAAGATTATTGCCCTCTGGCCACTCATATCCAGAAAGTATCAGGAAGAGGAGCACCTGATACCTTCAGACTTGGAAGTGAATGGCAAGGAGAAAATCTGAAAGGCAGTAGTGTAGGAAAATAAGCTAGCAAGGCAGAAACAAATATTTGTCATGCTAGAAAAAGCCATTATGGCCAGATGATTTCCAAGGTACCAAGAATGTTGACTTGAGAAGGTATGGGGGGGAAAGCTGGAACTAACATTCTGGAGCACAGACAGATGATAAGGATTTAATATCTGTGTACTAAAGTGAACAGTTAGTATTTGACTTCATTTTTGTTTTTAATGAAGACATGAATCTAATTAAATAGCATCCAAAAACATTCTGGATAGTAAGCCAATTTCTGTATTACATGACTGGAAAGATACACAACCATCCCTTCATCTAATGTGAACCCTGATATTAATTTTTATTGTGAATCTCTATAGATAATGAGTTACTTTTTATTTATTCCTCTTTCTATTTTAAAAATCTGGTGAAGATGTCAAAAGACATCACTATTCTCTACAGCTACCTTTTGTTATGTCTATAATATTGCTCTCTATTTTAAGCAGCAACTGATAATACCTGAAAGTCTAACATAGCGACATATCTGCAATCTTAAATTTCAGCAGAATTGCTGGAATAATTTGTCTGGATGATTTCTTAATGGGAAAATCATGCCACATTTATGTTACAAATCTGTATTCATTATTAATTATTTTTTAGCTCAATGCTACTTAAACACCTGTCAATGTTTGCTTCACAGTAAATCAAGTTTCTGGCTTTCTGTCTTGTTTAGATTATTGGAGTGAAAGTGATAAGGAAGAAGTAGACACACCTTCAACACCTAAACAAGACAGTCCACCTCCACCATATGACACATATCCACGACCTCCTACAGTAAGTGATTATGTATAATAATTAGTTGTCATTATTCAGAGCTGTTTGCATAAATGTTTTCAAATTCAAATATCACCTATTTATAGCACATATGAGCATTTATGGTGGATGATATCCAAGTTATCTTTTGTAGATGCTTGCTACTAGGGAATCCTGCTTTTACATTTTTCTATCAAAATATAGGCAAACAGCCTAAATTGGTGCAGAAACAAGAACAAGCTCTATCACGCTTTTGCCTGCTTCATTGCTTCAGGTTTTCAGTGCTTTCACAGAGAACATAGGCCGTACTGTGAGATCATGTAAAATCATGTAAAATCGCACGTGATCTCGTGCTATTGATCTCGTGTGATCTCATACTTTAGGCCTCTATTCTCTGAGAATTGAGGCCTTGACATTTACAAACAGATGGAAGGCTCCAGTCTTTCAGTCCTTCCCTCTGTTTGCTGTTTCCTTACCAAAGTCTGCAGGGAGATTGTGTTCCTGTAAGCTTTGGCAACTCTTTTCAAAAAGCTTTTGTGGCACCAGTGGAGGTTGGGAGGAGCGGGTGCATCCCTCCGAAGCTTTGTTTCCACTGGCAAAGGCTTTTTGAAAAGGGCTGCTGAAGCCTAAAGGGACGCATTATTCAAGCACTTCAGCAATGAGAAAGGCACGAAAGGTTGCACATGGCCTTCCGGGCCTCCTTTCTCCCTGGTGACCTGCTTGATGAGGCCTCCGGTGACAAAAAGGGAGGCCTTGTCAAGTGGAGGCCTTGTCAAGTGGATCACTGGCAAGAAAGGATGGATTCCCAGCTTCTTTTTTCATCACCGGAGGCCTTGTCCATCCCTTTGCTGATGAGAAAGGAAGAAGCAGGCAAGAAACAGGCTGGAGAGGAGACAGGTCTTCATAAAGTAAGTCACTTGGCGTGGCAAAATATCTAACCCTATTAATAATATCTCTTCTTCATCTTCTGGATAAAGCTTCACCTGCTTTAAGCAGGCTTAGAAAGTCTGCCAGTGTTGTTCCTTGCTTGTCAATGCTTAAGGGGAATTAGGGGCTAGAAGCAGTTAATATTCTCATCTCTGCTACAGGTGAGGCTGTCAGAAATACAACCTCTTCTCCAACTCTCTGGCACTAATGAGAGACATGGCTCTACTGTCCAGGGGAGGCAAGGCCTCTCATTTTGTACACACCATCCGCTGCTGGCAGATACACACATACGGGTGGTGTGGCAGGTCCATCCTGGGCACAGTAGTTCTGCCACTAGCCCAACAGCCTGGCCCAAGCCACGGTTTTTTTTTTTTTTTAAAAAATTCCCTACCGAAAATTGGAAGTGCACCTCTGCCTGTGTAATTAGGGGGAGACTCTCCACCCTGCAAAAAACAATGGCTCAAAAGTGGCTCCTCTGCCACCCTCCCATTCCCCCACTACCTTCCCCAAACACTCCCCCCCATTGCAAACATGGCGTGCCATTTGGGAAATGCCTGGAATGCAATGAAGCTCACCCACTCGTTTCCTACTGGCAGGCTGGCTAATGGGGTGAGAGGAGTGGCAGAGAAGCAAGAGGGGAGCCAAACGGATAGTAACCCCCTAAAAGAAGGAGGCTGAGGGAAAATGCATGTGCTATGACATGCTGCAAATGCCCCTTGCTCACCCCTTTGCCTGGGAAGGAGGTGCCTTGCCTGCCACAGCTGCCAACTGGCATGGGGGTGGCCAGGGACTGCAAAGCTGCACTGCCCGCTTCATCCCTTTGCCAGCCAGCTCTTACCTGCTGGCCCATGCTCTTCAGCTGAGCGCGGTGGGCCTGGAACACATCTCCCTCCCACTCTGTTGACTTTACCTTCCAGCCTGTGGGGCTCACATTGCTCTGCTGACCACTGCTGACCATGAAGGTAAGGTTGATGGCAGGGGAGAGAGATCTGCTGCAGGCCCTCCATGCTCATCCAAAGGGTGCAGGCTGGCAGGTGGGTAGGGGAGGGTGATGAGGGCAGTGCAGCTTTGTAATCCCTGACTGCCTCATGTCCACTGACAGCCATGGCAGGTGAGGCACCTCCTCCCCAGGCTCTCATCCATTCCCTCCAACAGCCAAATAAATCTAGGCAAAAAGCAAAAAAAACCATGAAGAGTGGCTGGGAGGAGACAGGCGAGGGTCAGGGTCAACTACTGGTGCTAGCTACCAGTTTGGGTGAACCAGTGCAAATTTGATGAATCCTACCACTGCCATAAACCACTTCTAGATTTCTAGTCTCTTCCAATGTGTATCTTTATATGACATATCATCATAAGAAATATGACATCTTCTCAAGAAATAGCAGGGATACTTTTGCTTTAAATTCTCCTGTGATCTACAATTAACAGAGCAATCTAAAGGATATTTTCTGAATTATCTTTATGAAAGCAGTTCATTGTAATGCATATTCCTAATATGCATGCTTTTTTTAAAAAAAGGAATAGATAAATAAAAGAACTGTAATTATAATCATTTACCTAAATAAATATTGTATACTTATTTTACATTTCTTCAAGCCAGAATGTCAATTTTTATTGCAGATGAGTTGTGCAAGCCCTTTTGTGGAACCAAAACACAGTCGACTGTCATCTACTGAAACTTCCCAGTCCCAATCGTCACATGAAGAGTTCCGTCAGGAGCTGGTCGGGAGTACTACTGATTCTCCAATCCGCAAAACAGCAAGCCAGCGACGGTCTTGGCAGGATTTAATAGAAACACCGCTGACAAGCTCAGGGTTACACTACCTTCAGACTCTGCCTCTTGAGGATTCAGTGTTTTCTGATTCTGCTGTTATCTCTCCAGAACACAGGCGGCAATCAACTCTTCCTACCCAGAAATGTCATCTGCAGGATCACTATGGCCCTTTTCCTTTAGAGGGTGAACAAATACAAGTTTTAAATGGGAATGGGGGAAAGCCCCGTAGTTACACTCTGCCACGGGACAGTGGGTTCAATTATTGCTGCCATTCGCTTTCTGTCAGTGCTTCAAGCCATCAAGAAGAAGTGTCACAAAAAGAGCAAGAAGAAGAGGAACAAGAAGGAAAAATTGCAGAAGAAAATCAAGTAGAAGAAAGTAAGCATGAATCATATTGCTATCATTAAAACAATTTTCATAGAAATAATTGAATACTGAGAAAAATTGGATTAAATATATGGTTTCAAATTTACTTCTTTCTGCACATGGTGGAAATAGTTTCTCTAAATATAGTTATGCACAAAATAAAATATATTTAAAAAATATATTCATAAAATATATTTAAAAACTTTATTTATTGCATAGTAATTAATGAAGGCATTGTCATAATTATTAAAATTAATGATAATTTTAATACTAATAATAATTTTAATAATTATTAAAATTATTCTTGTTTGGCCACATCCTTGCTTGCTGACATATGTGTGACTTGTGTGTGTTAGGCGTTTTTTTTTTAATGACTGGATCTGCAGAATTTTGGAAAGCAAATGTTTCATGGAATATGAGTTTCCATTTCCTAAAGTGAATGAAGTTTAGGATGTAAAATAATCTCTTTCTGAAAAGCATGCTCATAGTCTATTACAACATAGTTAATGAGCAGCTCAAAGATTGCATGTTGTTTTCTTGGAATCATTTATTGTTTTCATTTGTAGAGTTGTACAGTCAGATGAAGGAAATAATTAATTCTAACTGGATGCCAATTTAAAAAGTAAATGTTCAGTGAAAGATCTTTTCTCCACTATTGCAATATTTTCTGTTGCATGTGCCGAGTTCAGGAAAAGAAACAGATATAGAGTATAAACATATTAAATGCTGAGTGCAGAAGCTGAATCCTTGTTACTATGGTTACCAATGGTACATTCACATTACTGACTCTTACTTTCTCTGTATACCCACACATATACATACACATATAGTAGCCTTGCATTCAAAAGCAAATGGAAATTTTTGAGAAACACGGTTATAATTTCCAAGCTTATGACTATTGCATTTTCACACACATGAATGAAGGCTTGAAATCTTCATATATTTTCTATGGCTGAGAACATTGTACTCACTATACATCAAAGAAGGAAAATGGTTGCTATAAAAAATAATGTAAAAAAATGATACTAGCATCTCCCCCACTTAGAACAGTCATAGTTTTTTTCTAGCTCCCTTATGAATTGAGTAGAATATTTGAAATTTGCGAATTGTTGGCTAAAACATTACTATATGTAAGTAGTATAGGTAGTCCTCAACTTACGATCACAATTGAGCCCTAAATTTCCATTGCTCAGCAACACAATTGTTAAGTGGGCTTTGCCTCTTTTTACAACCTTTCTTGCCATGGTTGTTAAGTGAATCACTGCAGTTGTTAAATTAGTAGCATGATTGTTAAGTGAATCTGGCTTCCCCATTGACTTTGCTTGTCAGAAGATCACAAAAGATGATCACATGACCCCGAGACTCTATAACAATAATAAATACATGCCAGTTGCCAAGTGTCCAAATTTTGATCATGTGAACACTGTTGATGCTGCAATAGTCATGAGTGTGAAAAACAGTCATAAGTCACTTTTTTCAGTGCTGTTATAACCTCGAATGGTCACTAAACAAATGGTTGTAAGTCAAGGACTACCTGTATGTAAATTATTCCATTGATTTCTTTTCAAGAAATTCTGGATAGGATAGACTTAAGTGATAATAAATCACTTTAGTATAATAAACATACACAAATGACACAATGTTTTGGATGTTCCAGGCTATAAAATTGGTATCAAGTAATATGTATTGTAATAGAATAGAAATGTGCCTGATTTGTTGAGAATGTGTGAGTGATAAATGAATATCAATTGAATATAATATAATTAATACAAAATAAATATGTTGAGATATTTGGTTGAATGGAGAAAATGTATGAGATTCAAAACAAATTATAAAGCAAATAAATGTAGAAAAAGTTAATGGATTGCGAGGAAAGGAGGAAATGTGATGGAATTAAATTGGTCATATCCTCAGGATAAAAGACAAATGTAGGGAACAAAAGGCAATGTCTAATGAAGTATATTGACATGATAGAAATAAGAATGTTTGATAATTAAATAGGTATGGAGACCTAGAGTGAAAGGTGTTAGTTTAAACTAGATTTGGTTAGATTTTATTTTCTCTTATGTCTTTAATTTCTTTGATTTACTCCTTATATTTCTGTGCTTTGCCTCATGTTGCTTACCATAAAATGGATTAAGATAATGGATATGAATGTATATACATATATCTAATAAGTTATAGTGCATAGTTGAAAGTACACAACATGTGGTACAAAAATCACTCTTCCACAATTCAATAATTTAGATTTAATCTGTATCTACAGTATAAATGTATAAACTAAAAACCACATTTTCTTTATATTTTTAGGAGTGCCTGTATATAATATAAAAATGAGTTAGAATTGTAGGGATTTCATGTTTGATTAGTACAGTCATACGTAGGCCCTCAACTGCTTCAAAATGCGTCAAATTTAGTATTCAACTCATTTTGAAGCAGAAATCTTATCCCAACACTTGTCTTTTTCCCGGTAGTTAACATGTAAAAAAAAACAACTTGCTGATATCAGCTGCCTCATGTCTCCTATTTTTTCTGGCCAAAATAGTGAGCCACATGGTAAGTCACATGATTTTCTCAGTATCTGTCAGTTTTAGTGTTGAGCACATCTTCTGGAACGAATTACGAGGACTAAGGTGCCACTGTATAAGTTAAACCAGGAGTCTCCAACCTTGGCAACTTTAAGACATGTGGACTTCAACTCCCAAAGTTGCCAAGGTTGGAGGCCCCTGAGTTAAACTGTTCTGTAGAGGTTTCAAATGGCCTTGCTATCTATTTCAATGAAAGCATTTTCTGGCATACATGCATATGTGTGGAAAACATTGGGGGAGGGCTATGAAACAGCCATACCATAACTTTGATTTACTCTGGCTGCTTCACAGCTTCAGAAAATTCCAGGAACTGTTATACTCATGAAACATAATGGAACAATTTGCAACACCTGGTACAAAGTACAAAAATACAGACTCCAGTTTCTCATTTATTTTCTTCTTAAATATACTGCAACCTGTTTCTGGATTAACTGTAATTTATATAAGAATCTTGGGCTTAATTTTATAGAACATTCATATTGCATTTTACTGATAGCAAAAAAAAATTGTCCTGGAGCAGCAATAAAAAATGAATCTCTAAACAGGCTTACAGATAATAGTGTAACTTATACAGAAAAGATCAGGAAAGGGGGTATGAAACAGCAGCTCATTCTTAAAGTTATAATTCATATTATAACTAACATGATGACAACATAATAGTGTGGTTATCACCAGGTTAGAATTGGAAAACCAGAAGCAATTGGTCCTGCAGGAGATGTGATAGTTTTCTTCCTGAACTTTACAACTTGGAAATGCATCGCAAATTCTGATAATATTTGTAAATATATAGTAAATATATATTTAGTTTCCTGTATTCCTATTCTCTTAAGTTTTCACGGGTACTTACATGTATGGTATTCAGCTTTGCTCGGGTATTTTCCCACATCATTGTAGTTGTGCTTTTAAAGTTGTAGCAACATTTTGGCAGAATCTCACAGACAGAACAGACAGACAGAAGATATTAGAAACACCAATCAAGCAGAACACAGCAAACTCCAAGACCAATAAACACAGACCAAGACTCCCAACCAATCAGGATGAAGAAAAAACCATTCTGGCACAGCAATAGGCTTGCTCCAAATTTAAACTGAAACAACTGTAAAAGTCTGACTCACAGACGAACACAATACAGAAGCCTGATGATGGCAGATGAGATTCTGCCGAAACGTTGCTACAACTTTAAAAGCACAACTACAATGACGTGGGAAAATACCCGAGCAAAGCTGAATACCATATATTCATTCATTCATTCATTCATTTTTAAGTTTTTGTGGGTATTTATATGCATGGTATTCAGCTTTGTTGGGGTATTTTCCCACGTTATTATAGTTGTGCTTTTAAAGTTGTAGCAACATTTCAGCAGAATCTCATCTGCTATCATCAGGCTTCTGTATAGTGTTCGTCTGTGAGTCAGACTTTTACAGCGTTTCTGTTTTAAATTAGGTGCTAGCCTACTGCTGTGCCAGAATGGTTTTTTCTTCATCCTGATTGGTTGGGAGTCTTGATCTGTGTTTGTTGGTCTTGGAGTTTGCTGTGTTCTGCTTGATTGGTGTTTGTACCCTGTTTCTCCAACAATACGCCCTCCCCCAATAGGAAGTCCCAACATGTTTTATAGGCATGAAATGAAATGAAGCCCCTCCCCCCCAAATTAAGGCCTATATTAAAACATGCGAAATGGGGGGGAATGGTGGGGGGGCTTGCCATTAGAAAGTACTTTTGTTGCACACCCGGATATAGTGCTGCCTGCATTGACCCCGATACAAAGTGCCCCACCAATGGCAAGGTCAACATCCAAGCTGTCGCCACCCACCCGCCTGAAGATGCAAGAGGGGGAATTAAGTCATCCCCGAAAAGACGGCCTAGCCATTTTTTCGGGGCTCAAAAAAAAAATAAAACCCGGCCTTATTATATGAGAAACACGGTAATATCTTCTGTCTGTTTTGTAGCTTTTTTTGTCTTGATTGGCTGGCAACTTTGTGTTTTCTGTATTGGAGGCTTTTAGTGCGGCTTGGCTCCGAGTAAACGGACAGCTATAATTTACTAGGAAGCTAGGTTTTGTCTGGGTGCCTGGTTGGGGTGTGTTTGAGCTGGAGGTATTGGGGGGCGGTCTGTTTGTGCCCAGGTGTTTGCCTGGCTTGTGGTGTGGAGTTTTTTTTGTTTGAGAGTGCAGGCTTCCAGATAATTGACATCTGGTGGAGTCATCTCTTCTATTCATGCTTTCAGGTCTTTTTTCAATCTCTATGGCTCCCCCTGATACCTCCAACTCAAACACACCCCAACCAGGCACCCAGACAAAACCTAGCTTCCTAATAAATGATAGCCATCTGTTTACTCGGAGCCAAGCCACACTAAAAGCCTCCAATGCAGGAAACACAATGTTGCCAGCCAATCAAGACAAAAAAACCCTACAAAACAGACAGAAGATATTAGAAACACAAATCAAGCAGAACACAGCAAACTCCAAGACCAATAAACACAGACCACGACTCCCAACCAATCAGGATGAAGAAAAAACCATTCTGGCACAGCAGTAGGCTAGCACCAAATTTAAAACAGAAATGGCTGTGAAAGTCTGACTCACAGACGAACACTGTACAGAAGCCTGATGATGGCAGATGAGATTCTGCTGAAACGTTGCTACAACTTTAAAAGCACAACTATAATGACGTGGGAAAATACCCAAACGAAGCTGAATACCATGCATATATATATATGTTTTCTTAAGTTTTCGCAGGTACTTATATGTATGTTATTCAGCTTTGTTCGGGTATATTCCCACATCATTATAGTTGTGCTTTTAAAGTTGTAGCAACGTTTCGGCGGAATCTCATCTGCCATCATCAGGCTTCTGTATTGTGTTCAAAATTTGATTCTGCGCTTTTTTTTTTTTGGTTAGGAGATTTCCCCCTCTCTCTTTCTTATAGATGTGATTTCTCAGTATCTCCTGCTAATAGCAGGTGAGAAGATCATACAACTACTGAGCTTGCTCAGTTTCATCAATTTGTTTTTGTTTGTGTTTTTATCTTTGAGTCATTTTGGCTCCTACTGACTACCTGGACCACTTACTTCAGTTTTCTTGGCAAGATTTCAGAAGTGGCTTCCCATTGCTTGTTTCCTATGACTGGCCCTAGATCACCAGCTGGCTTTGTGCCTGAAGAGTTTCTTGCCTATTATCTTAAGCACTGCACATATTGTCCTATAAGCTGCAAAATCTGTTGGTTATACAGTTTATTAGAATAGACCTGGAATATAAGGGCATACTGTGAAATGTTTCAATTCACTTTAGGCTTTTATGTGATAGATTACTTTTGTCTAATATTAAGACCAACACATGTCTGAAAATTAATGTCAGTAAATATTAGAGCAATTATAAGGCAGGGTGTAACATGCTTTGAGTGACTAGATCCACATCGTAACAACTAACACACAAACCTGTTAAATAGTGGAGACCTAAATCTGGACTATTTGGCTGGTACCCAAGTAGCGCTTCCCATGTAATAGATTCGATTGGCCATGCTAAATGACAAGCATTTGGTGGTCCAGTCCACGGGTGTCTCAGTACTATAATTTAGATGAAGCCTGTCCAGTTGGGATCTGTTTTCCGGCCCATTAAAAGTTCTACCAGGCTTCTATGTGTGGTGGCACTAGGTGTGATATGTTGGTCTAATAATAGTTTATCAATTTTTTCCTTCCAATCTCCTGGGACCATTCTGGCCAGTATCTTCTTGATTGATTGCACCATTCTCTCTACTTTTTTTTTTCCAATACATTTTTTATTTTTGTTTCTTTAAATACATCTTTGGGTGAACAGTGTGGTTCCAGGTCTTTCTCCTCCATGCTGCATCGAGAGCCCAGGACGGGTTGACTCCTTCCTATGATGTCATAGCTGAGTCTGTACTAAGATATAAAAGCCAGCCCACGGGAGAGACCCCAGCTTTTGACTCAGCTCCTTTCAGTCAGTAGCTGTGTCTCTGAAAGCGTTCTGTTAGATAACAATCACCAGTGATCTTCAGTATTTTTTTCTTCTCTTCAAGCAGCTCCCAGGGATTTGGGCAGCTGCTCTTCCAGGAGAGCCCTGCAACACTGGGAGCAGCGTCACAGAGCTCTGTGCAGGCAAGCTGGGCAGTGTCTGCAGACCTCCCCCACGCCTGCAGTTTGGAGCGATCGTAAGCACGATCGGCAAACTGATAAGAGCTCAAGCCAGCTAATCATGTAGCTGGTTCCTGTACTTTTCCCTTGCTGACTTTGCTCGGTGCTCTGTATAGCCTAAGGAGCGATTCTTCAATCTTGGAGCCTGTTTTCCTGTAGTCAGCAGCCATCTTGGATTCAAGCCTTCCACCACGAGGTGAGCGGCCATTTTGTAAGCCCAGGGGCCATTTTTTCCCTAAGGGGCTTAATAGAAAAATGTCTAAACAGCTTCTTTCCAACGCAAGAGCCTTTATTTTACAAATGGAGCAAGATAAGGCTCTGGCAGAGCTTTCCCCCCCAGTGGAACAGTCTCTTAAGCCCAATAGGAGGAAAAGATGTAGGCAACGCACCCAATCAGTCCAGAGGGAGGTGGCTGCTAAAATCAAAGCTAAGGCTCTAGCACCTAAAAAGGCAACTCAGGCTGAATTGAGGGCAGAGAAGTGCAGACATGCAGCTCTAGAGAGGCAGTTACAACAGAAGGGAGTGCAACTACAGCATGTTTCAGGTGATACTCATGGGCCCCAACCAAGCCCTCCCAGGGGAGGAGAAGTTATCTATGAGCCTTTCCATCCTCCATCCTGGTCTCCTGAGGCTCTTGCTGTACAGTCAGATCCTCAGGATTTAAGCAGATCTAGGTCTTATTTCCAACAGGCTTCTGTGCCCTATGCTCCTCCCCCTTCCTCCAGGCCTCGAAACTCTCCTCAATCTAGGCCTGAAGCCACCTGCACTCCCACAGCAGTGGGCCTTCGGCCCTCTGCCTCTACCTTTGAGTGTAGACCAAGGGATATCCAAGATGTAATCTCATCAGCCATTAGGCAGGGATTGGCTGAAGGCTTCAAGCAAATTCTTCAACCTCTGGAAAGGGTTCAGGCCCTTCTCCCTTCTCAATCTGTAAGTTCCTTGCCTCATCATCCTGATTTACACAGGCCTCAGGACCTCAGGGTCCATTCTTCTTTATCAGAATGGGAGGAGGTTGATGAGGAAGGAAGGCCCTCACCATCTGAACACAGTTACTCCTCTCATTCAGAGTGTGAAGAGGGTGAGATTTTTGACCAAAATCTTTCAGAGGAAGAGGATTCTCGCCCAGAGCAGACATCCTCTGCATTGGTCTTCAAACCTACTCTCTTCAGACCATTACTCAGCAAGGCCTTGGTCACTGCCAAGCTGTCACCAGAGGAAGTGGCTCCCGAGCCACAAGGAAATCCCTCTAGCCAAGGGGATTCACTCTTCTCCAAGCCTGCATGCAGAGGTTTTGCCTTCTCCCATTTTGTTCCTGGACATGGTCAAGGAACAGTGCGCTTCTCCTTTGGCAGGTCCTCGACCATCTTCTCTAGATAAGCGTTTCTACAATGTCAGCGCAGCTCTGGACAATGCCCTGAGAGTGCCTTCTGTTGACATTCCGGTTCTGGCCTCGTTCTCATCTTCTGGCACTCCCATGGAGCCAGAAGATATCCTGAAACCGGATGATAAATGTTCCGAACAGACCCTCAAGCGCAATCACCAGGCTGCTGCTTGGGCTGTTCGGGCTTCAACAGCAGCATCCTTCTTCACCAGGGCATCCATACGATGGCTGTGCCAACTCCAGAATAGATTGCCTGCTCCTGACTTTCGGTCTCACCAAGACCTTAATAAGATTATTGCAGCGGCGGAATTGACTGCAGATGCCACTCTCAATTCCGCCAAATTTGCATCCAAGACCATGGCATCTTCTGTAGCAGCAAGAAGACTTTTATGGCTCCAAAATTAGCAGGCAGAGTCACGCCGAAAATGGAAGCTGGCGTCAGTTCCTTTTGCAGGCGATAACCTTTTTGGCGATGCTCTGGAAACTTATCTCATTGAAACTAGAGATAAACATAAAATTCTCTCTTCCTCTGGGAAGAAAGCCGACTATTGCCCTGCTCCTTGTCGCCCTTCTGCCTTCCGAGCGGAGACCTCATCTCGCTTCTTCCGCTCTCACAGGCCATACTCTCAACGCCAAGACCAATGGGCGGAAACATCTGGCAGGCAACAACCTTCTACTGGTAAATGGCCCTTTCAGGGGGGAGGGGGTCATTTCTTCTGTCGCTCTAAGTAATCCCTTGTTCTCCCCACACATCAGAGGCCGCCTAGTCTTCTTTGCCTCCAAATAGGAGGAGTCAATGACGGGTGCCTGGGTGCTCAGCACTATTAGGTCAGGGTTATGATTGGACTTCCTAACCCCACCCCAACCCAATTTTTTTTTATGTGTCCTGTGTCTCGGGACATTTCCAGGCAAGCCCCATTCAGCACCTTCTTGAAATCAGAGTATTCAACCTGTTCCCCCGTCTCAACAGGGACGTGGGCTTTACTCTCGCCTTTTCATCATTCCCAAAGCCTCAGGGGGGTGACGAGCCATCCTTGACCTAAAATTTCTCAACCAATTTGTAAAATACAAGCAATTTAAAATGCAGACTCTGCATTCTCTTTTAGAGAGCGTTCGGGAGGGCGACCTCCTCTCTTCCATTGATCTCACTGAGGCTTACCTCCACATCCCAATTTGGCCGCATCATCGCCACTTTCTCTGTTTCTGTTATCAGAATATCCATTACCAGTATCGAGCACTTCCCTTCGGTCTCTATCGGCTCCAAGGGTCTTCACAAAGGTTCTGGCAGCATTGGTGGCATCTCTGCATTCTATTCCAATGAGGATCCAGTGCTACTTGGATGATATTTTGATTCTTTCCTCTTCCACCCTTGTGGCCCATCGGGATCTGCAAATTACCCTGTCATGTCTCCAGAGCCATGGATTTTCCATCAACACCAAAAAGAGCCAGCTCTCTCCAACAACCAAATTGCAACACTTGGGAGCAGTCATCGATACCATGTCGTGCCAGGTTTTTCTGTCCCCAGCTTGTGGAAAGAGCCTTGCAGAGATCATCAGCCAGATCCAGCAACATCAAATTGTCCCCCTGTCACTGCTGTCCAAACTTCTGGGGAAGATGGCTTCCTGTATTGGCATTGTCCCGTGGGCTCGGCTCCACTCCCGAGCCCTTCAATGGTTCCTGCTTCCCTACCAATGAGCAGGAACCAGCCACTCATCCATCAAGGTCCCACCCCCGCCACAAATCTGGAGATCTCTCAATTGGTGTCATTCCACATCTATCTTGAGGGGACTCCTGTTCAGGGACCCAGACAGGCTAGTGATAACCACCGATACCAACCTCCTGGGTTGGAGTTCCCATATGCAGGACCAGATAACTCAGGGCGTTTGGTCCAGATTGGAACAGACCCTCCCCATAAATTGGCTAGAGCTCAGAGCTATTTGTCTGGCTCTCAAGCATTTCAGGAAATCAGTGACCGGCTCTCATGTTCTAGTCCTTACGGACAACATGGCTACAAAGGCTCATGTCAACCGGCAAGGGGGGGACGAGGTCCAAATCCCTTATGAGAGAGGCTCTACGGCTGGGGTTATGGGCAGAGAAACACCTGTTATCAATCTCGGCGGACCACATCTCCGGGGTCAACAACTCCCAGGCCGACTGGCTCAGCAGGAGCCTAGTCGACCAGGCAGAATGGTCCATTCCTCCATCTCTATTCAGGGATCTTTCCCTCAGATTTGGAACACCGGAGGTGGATCTTTTCTCCACTCCTCAAAAAGCCCAAGTCACCAGATTCTTCACCAGATTTCCTTGCCAGGGAGCGGAGGGGACCAATGCTCTTCGGTGCAGATGGCCCAAGGGTCTTCTCTATGCCTTTCCCCTGCTTCCCATCATTCCGGCAGTAATTCAGAAGATGTTGCAGGAACGTGTGGAGCTCCTCCTGGCACCCTATTGGCCAAGGAGGCCCTGGTTTGGGGACCTGGTCAACCTATTTGTGGCTTCTCCTTGGAGGATCCCTGCCCATCTAATCTCCCTTCACCAGGGGGCCCTGCTCCACCCAGAGCCCCAGTGGTTTAAGCTGACCATGTGGACTTGAGCGGCAGCGGCTAGAGGAGGCTGATGTTCCAGATGGGGTCATTCTCACTATCCTGGCTTCTCGCAATCCTTCTACAAGGCGCATCTATGATGCCACCTGGAAGACTTTTTCCCAATGGTACCTCAGGGAGGGTCTTTCTCCTGCTTCAGCCCAGTTGGCAGAAGTTCTTAGCTTCCTTCAGCATAGGCTGGAGAGAGGTTTGGCCCCCAACACCTTACGCAGGCAGGTTGCGGCCCTCTCCTCAGTCCTTTCATGGGGTTTGCTTCCTTCCTTATCCCATCGCACTTCAGTAGGAGGTTTTTGAAAGGGGCTTCCAACCTGCACCCTCCGGTGGTTCACAGGTATCCTTCCTGGGACCTTCATTTGGTCCTTAATGCCCTTACAAAGCCCCCCTTTGAACCCCTTAGAACAGTGTCTCTCTGTTTCCTGACTCTGAAGGTAGTGTTCCTTGTTGCCATCACTTCTGCCAGGAGGGTTTCCGAGCTTGCTGCTCTTTCCATCAGACAGGACCTTTGTTCCTTTCACGATGATAGGGTTGTTCTTTGTCTGGACCCCTCATTTATTCCAAATGTTAACACCTGGTTTCACAGGTCCCAGGACATTGTTTTGCCTGACTTCTGTCCTCTCCCGCACCATGACTTAGAGCGGCAGTGGCACACGCTAGACATAAGAAGGGCTCTTAGAATATACATTAAGCGCAGTTCCTCCTTCAGGAAGTCAGAAGCCATGTTTGTTTCCTCTTTCCCTTCTCACTTGGGATACAAGGCCTCTTCTCCTACTATTAGCAGGTGGGTCAGGTCTTGCATTGAGCAGGCCTACAAAGCTGCGGCCCTTCCGGTTCCCTGAGGTCTGATGGCGCACTCTACCAGAAGCGCAGCCACTTCTGCTGCCTGGGTGACCCAAGCATCCTTGGAGAAGATTTGTCGTGCGGCTACGTAGATTTCCCTGTCTCCTTTCATCAGACACTACCGTCTGGATGCCTTTGCCTCAGCGACTGCAGCCTTCGGCAGACGGGTGCTTCAATGAGTGGTTCCACAGTCAGTGTGATGAGCCAGACGAGGACCCGCCTGTGAACATGCAAGCTTTGGTATGTCCCATCCTGGGCTCTCGATGCAGCATGGAGGAGAATGGGCGTTGGTAGAAGTTACCGTGAACGCCGTTTCTATCTATGCTGCAAGAGAGCCCAGCCCCTTCCTTGATTCGTCTGGAGAGGGTACGACATTTTCTGTATTTATTTTGAGCTTTCAGAGACACCTTTCAGTCTGTCAAGTATCTTCACCAAAGCTGGGGTCTCTCCCAAGGGCTGGCTTTTATATCTTAGTACAGACTTAGCTATGACGTCATAGGAAAGAGTCAACCCGTCCTGGGCTCTCTTGCAGCATAGATAGAAAGGGCATTCACGGTAACTTCTACCAACGCCCATTTTACATTTTAAAACAAACATGACCATAATTGCATATTCCTACTATTAACATTCTTATCTGATTTAATATTATTACATATTATCAATTTTATCATTCAATATTCTCATATGTTACTTTATATCAATCTCTATATTTTTAATGTCATTTAGTACATATTCTTGTAGTAGTCATATTTGCAAAATTTATTGAATTATATCATTCAATTAGTCATTCATAAATTCATCTTAGTATATATTATCCAGTATTTATCCCCTTTTTAATGTTAATTATACCACCATTATATTTTTAAAACAATATATTGTATATTCTCCATCAGATTCCACATGGCATTTCTTGCCCTATACTATCATATTAGTTTTCATGTATGTTCCATAAACAATTATAAAGTTTAAATAATAATCCTATAATAAAATTTTATTTTCATATTTATTCCAAGATATTAACCCTTATTTTTATTCTAATTGATACTTTATATATCTTTAATGATAATTCTATAATAAAATATTAAATCCAAATTTATCAAAGTTAATAATTATATATCTTAACTAATGAAACACCCATTCATGTGGAATCCTTATTCTTCCCTTCTTCAACCATCGTCTCTTACTCTCCTTACTGTATTACTTATTCTCTTCCTAGCTTGCTTTCCATTTTCTGTCAGTTTTTACCCTTTCTCTTGCTTGTTCCTCCTTTCTCTATTATATTCCACTGTTTCTTTTTCCAATTATCTCATTCTCCACGTCCTCTCAAAATCTTTCTGTAATTTCCTTCCCTGTTCCTTTACCCTCAGAATATTCTCTCATTGATTTATTACATCAGTCATTAACATTTTAAATTTAATTTCCTTTTTATCCTTTCGCTTTATTTGTTGCTCCCTTTGCTCTGTTTTGCTGATTTCTCTTCTATTTAACTTCTCCTCCTGCATTCCTTGTCCTTCTATAGTTTGCGATGCCATTGCCAAATTTTCTTCTATGCTCTGTATTTTATCTTCTGTTCATCATTTCTTTTATAACTTGAAGTTCCAACACTATTGCTTTATTTATTTCATTCATTTTTATTTTACTTGTTTTATTTTTGTGTCCAATTATCTAATTGTTCTGCAGTCTTTATTTAAACTAGCGTCTTTTTTCAATCTCTAAGTCCAATGTCCTTAAGTCTTTGTATCCCAAATTTAATCAGTCTATTCCTTTTCAAAAATCCAAAATATCTTTATATATTCCTCCACCATTTTAAGTTTAATGTTCCAAATATCTGGGGTCTTTTTGTAGTACAGTTCCTTTTGTTTTACTTTAAATTCCTCTTTAAACAGATCATAAAGTTTAAGGGATCTACAGGATTTTTTTTTAACAGTAGATGGTGGTCTTATTCCAGTTTTCACTTTCCACTCCCCCCCTTCTTTAAATTTTCATCAGATTTGCCAACATTTTCAAATGTTAGTTATTTTCTTTTTTTCACAATTACAGCATTTTAGATAATGCCTGTCCATCGTCAAATCCTGTGCAACCACCAATTCCAATTTTATATTCTTTTTTGTAAAAAATTTCCATTTAAATTGTTTCCCATTTGAATTTTAAAGATTAAATTATTTACGTTTTCCAATTTTTTCTCTCACTTTAATATTGCTGCCAGTCCCGTTCTTTATGATATCTCTTTTCTGTTATTTTGTTGGGGTTACCTTTTGAAGTTCAGAAGTATTTTCACCCAGTTCACACACCATTCCCTGACTCTTTGCTCCACTACAGTCTTAGATTTTCAGCCTGCCTCCCATCTTCATGGCAGCCATTTTGACTGCCACTACAGCTCGTCTTCGGAGGGGGTTTTCCTTATGAGGGAGGAGAGATGCAGCACTCCTCTACCTATCAGATGGTTTCCCTTTCTTCACCACTCCTCCAGGGTGGTTCTGGTTCCGATTGGGACCCTCTGATGAGAAGAGCTTGAAGCAAAGCCACGGACGATTGTGGAACTTGCATTGACTGTGATGGTAGTACCTTTCTCTCTGCTTGACCATTACTCAAGGGGTGTGCTGCCACTGATAGGGCGTGGCAGATTCCCTGTCCTGCTAAGAAAATTTCCGCTTGATTTGCCATAAATTGGGCCCATTGTCTGGTACCACAATGTTGGGTAGGCTATGTGTGGAAAAGAGTTTCCTTAACACTTTAATTATTGCTTCTGCTGTGGTAGTGGTCTACCTTGAGCCACTTGGAATAGGAATCTACCACTATTAAGAATGTATGGCCCTGCACTGCACTGCCAAATCTATATATATGCAGGACCATTATGACTTAGGAGTCTCCCATTCATGTGTGGGTACTGTGGGTAGCGCCGGTCTGGATTCCTGGAATGGCCAGCATGTTGTAACCCATTCCTCTATTTCTTTATCCATTCCAGCCCACCAAATGTAACTCTTGGCCAATGCCTTCATTCTAACAATGTCAAGATGACCCACATGCAATGTTTCCAATACCGAGTCCCTTAATACTCGGGGTATTACAACTCTGTCCCCCCATAGCATACACCCCTTTAGTACAGACAATTCCATTTAGCGAGTTTTGAATAGTTTGAATTCCACTCTACATAGTTCCCTCTGGCCATCCTCTCCACACCCAGTTTAAAATTGGCACCAAAGTTCTGTCATTGGCTGTCTATCTCATGATTTCGGCTGCTGTAATAGAGTTGCTCAGAGAGTTCTCAGAGTTTTTGATTAGGAGAATGTATATGCCTGGGGCAGGGTCCTCAACAAGGTCTGGAAGTGGGGAGTGGCAGAACGTGTCTGCATTGTCAATGGTTTTGCCCAGCCAATAGATGAGGCAATACTTATAAGCAGCTAAGAACACAGTCCATCTTGTCACTCTTAGGATAATATGTTTGGGGTTGGTTGGCTCCCAGCTATGATGTCAAGGAAAGGTTTAAGGTCCGTAATTCATTCAAAGTCTCTTCCATAAAGGTACTCATGGAATATGTTGACCCCTGCCACTGCAGCCAATGCTTCCTTGTCCAGCTGGCTGTAGTTCTGCCTTGGAAAGTGTTTTTGAATAGAATGCAATTGGGGCCTCATTATCATTTGGCATCCGGTGGCTAAGGACCGCCCCTATTTCAGAAGGGGAGGCATCACAGGGCAAAGGGCAACAACACAAAGAGCAAAGTCTCATTGTATTGTACAAGGATGCTATTCGAAGTTAAAAGTTCCTTTATCGCAGTGAATGTGGCTGCTTCGTTTCATCCCAATTTACAGTCTGCCTTTTTATCAAGTAGTCTGTAAGGGTTCAGCAACAGTCACTTTCTGCAGCAGAAAAATACTATAAAAGTTTAGTAAGCTGGAGAAGGCAGAGCTTCGTTTTGGCGATACAGCTGCGATCTTGGGGCTCTGAGATCGCAGCCGATATTTTCGCCCCTGGTCGGTCCCAACGGACCTAAACCATCCCGTAGAGACGGGGATTGAGAAGGGTACTGTCCTGGGATCCCAGATATATTGCAAAGTCTCTGGTTTGATCCAGGAGAAGCCCTTTTGCTGGTGGCGGAGAGGCAGCCCCCATGGCTGCTGAAGTCGGGACAGCTCCGGAAAGAAAGTGGCTGGAAAGGAAGTGTGTCGGCTGGGTGAGAAACTCCTTTTGTGTTGTAAATTCGCTGAGGTTTGAAAGGGCATCCTGAACAAAAAAGAAACCTGTGAGACTTTTTTTTTTACCAAAACTGTTTGAGCGGCGTTTTTTAAAGTGATGTCAAATTGAGGCTTGGATTTTTTTTTCTTTTTCTTACTTTTTTTCTGGGGACTTAAGTGTGACTTTGTAGGTAACCGGATTGAATTTTCTCTTATATATATTTTTATGCTCCTTTTGATTTTTTAATTTTCTCTAGGATAGAGGCTCCCTTTAGCTATTTTCTTTTTCTTTTTTTTTTCTTTTTTTTGTATACATTATTCCTTTTTTCTGGCTGGGGGGAGGAAGAGCATTAAGAAACATTGCAACACTGCCAACTAGAGGCTTGAAAATACTTTATTTGAATTGGAAAGAATTGTAAGAAGACTCCTTCTCAAGGACATTTCAACGTGATAAGATAGAGGGAGAGCACAGCAAAATATTATTACAAGTGTTTTCCTGGACTCTTATCAATATTTCAACACTTGAGGCTTAGCTTTGAAGCTGCTGGAGAAGAGAGTCATAATAAGAGCCTTGGATAAATAAATAAAGTGCAGTGTGCTCTTTTATATATATATATATATATACCCCATTCGCCAGCCTTTTTGTAAATTTCAATTCTAGTAATATTCTTATTTTTGCCTTTAATTTTAAAGGGAAAGTCTCAGAGTTTTTTCTTTATTTTTCTTTTTTCTCTATATTTTTATTGGGACTTCTTTGCTTTTTCTATCTATGTTTTTGGACCACTTTGTTTTTCTTTTTTGATTATTGAGATTAAGGTGTGAAGAACCTGAAGGAATTTCTTTTTTTCTTTTGCTTTTTTTTTGCTCTTAATCAATAATATCATTTTTGGGTTTGTTTGTTTTTTTCCTTTCTATTTTTCCTTTTTTATGGTGGACTACTTTGTAATTGGATTAGGGTCAAGAAGAACCTGAAGATTTTTCTTCTTTCTTTTTTCCTTTTTCTTCTTTGGTTTTGGGCCTTTTCCTATTGGATTTTTCCATTTTGGATTATAATTGACTGCTCTACCAGTTGGATTAAAAGTCAAAAAGAATTTGAAGCTTTGGAGGCATTAAAATGAGCAGGAAACCAATACCAGTTGGCATTTCTACTTCTACCTCTGCTTCCCCACCAGCTGGAGGACAATGTTTAATTCAGACAATGTTGAAGCAAAATAAAGAACAAGAAATAGTAACTTTACAGATGATCTCAAGATAAAATCAGACATCATTGAACAAAGAATAGAGAAGACTGATGAAAAAGTGGAAAATATTAAACAAATCATGGGGAAGTATGAGGAGAGATTCCAAAACATTGAGGAAGAAGGAAAACAAAGAGAGGAGAAGATTGGAAATATTGACAGTAGATTAACAGTGGTTGAACAAGAAAAAAATGGGATGTTGAGGTGGGAGATGGAAAGGTCAGAATTTTATCTCAGATTTCAAAATATAGAAGAGGAAAAAGGAGAAAATTTGGCTGCGATAATGATAGAAATTTTGGCAGATGCTTTGGAAATTACAGAGGAAAAGATGATGGATGGAGTAGATGAGGTATATCGAGTTTATACAAGATATGCGATGAGAAATAAATTACCAAAGGAAGTCCATATTAGATTTACCAAAAAATCCATCAAAACACAAATATTACAAGTGGTAAGAGAGAAAACATTGAAATACAAAGGTAAAGAGATTGTGGTTTTAAAACAAATACCCAGAAGAGTGAGAGAGATGAGAAGAGAATATCGATTTCTGACCAAAATGCAACTGGAAAACGAAGTGAATTATAGATGGCTGATTCCAGAAGGATTAATGTTTACATGGCAAGAGCAGAGACATAGAATTGATTCAATTGAGAAAGCAGAACTTTTCCATGCAGAATTGTTTGGAAGAAGAAGAGAGGAGGCAGAGAAAGAGGTCTCATTAATTGAGTTTCAAGAGGAACAATTGGAGACTGAAAAAGAGAAAGGAGCTGTAGGTGGACAGGTGGACAGTAAAGAACAGCGTGAAGTGAGATCCACGAGAGCTGTTAGACCTAAATATAAAGCATAATCATGGAAGAAAGAAAACTGATTACAATGAATATAAATGGACTTAATTCAGCTGTTAAAAGAAGGAAAACTTTTCATAAATTAGAGAAATTAAAATTTGATATAATTTGTCTCCAAGAAGTTCATATTAAAAAACAACATGAACAATTGTTAGTACAGCCAAAATTGGGGAAAATATTTACTTCTTTGACTCAATGTAAGAAAAGAGGAGTGGTTCTATACATTAAAGAGGCTATCCCAGCAAAACTGATCTACACTGATGAAGATGGAAGAGTATTAATGGTGGAAATAATGGACAATAATATAAAAATACTCTTGATTGCAATTTATGCTCCAAATGAAAAACAAGAAGAGTTTTATAAAAGCTACACATGAAAATAACTGGACTGGACTATGTTAATATAATTATGATGGGAGACTTTAATGGAATTGTGGACAATAAGTTGGACTATATAGCAACAACAACCAAGCAAAATAGAAAGGCTCTCCCTAAATCGTTTTTTAAAATGACAGACGAACTATCTTTAAAACATATTTGGAGAGAAAGAAATGTTAAAGCTAAACAATATACTTTTTATTCAAATAGACATTTATCATGGTCCAGATTAGATATGATTTGGATATCAACAGAATTAATATCCAATATTCAAGAAATAAATATTGAAACAAGTACTTGGGCAGATCATAGCCCAATGACAATTAAATGGAAGGGACAAAAAAAAAGATCGAGATGGACATTAAATAATACTATTTTAAAGGAATGCTTGAAGTTCTGTCTTATTTGTTGGAGGTGGGGCTTCCCATTTGCTGTTAGTAGGATGTATGCCCATCCCATCAATTAGATAGCCCAGAAATTTGACTTGGGGCATGGCTACCTGGCATTTTTCTTTTTTTAACTAAGTCCAGCTTCCTGAAATCTACTCAGTACTATCCATAACTGATGATTTAATTGCTCTTTGCTGCTGGCAGACAGGAGGAAATCATCAAATAAGGGACCACCCCTGGAATGTCCTCTAGGAGATGTTCCATTATGCTTTGGAAAAGTCCTGAAGCCATGCTCACACCGAAGTGCAACTGGCGGCATTTAAATGTTCCTCTGTGAGTTACAATAGTCTGTGCTTATGCAGTGGCATCATCTAACTGCTGATATGCATAGGCTAGATCAACTTTTGCAAAAGTTTTTCCTTTTCCCAGGGAATGTAACAGGTGTTGTATAACTGGCAAGGGGTAGGCACTTTGTTGTAATGCCCGATTTATTGTGCATTTGCAGTCAGCGCAGATGAGGACTGAGCCATCTGGCTTGACTGGAGTCACAATAGGTGTCTCCCACCTAGCATGGTCAACCGGCTCCAAAACCCCTTGGGAAATTAGTTTGTCCAATTGCTCATCAATTTTGGGTTGTAGAGCAAAAGGAACCCCACGCGGCTTCATTCTGATGGGCAGAAGTGCGGTCTAGACTGAAAGATTCCCCTTATACTTGCCATTGAAAATGTCCTGGAACTCCTGCAGCAGTTGTCTTCTTGGAGGATATTGATGCCAGTCACTTCCAGTCCTAGGGCATTGAACCACTCCATCCTGAGCAGGCTGGACAAAACCTTGTCCACAATGGTCAGTTTTAGATGACCCACAAATTCCTTGAATGCTATTTTGAAAAATCTGCTTTCCAGCACTGGAATGTAGTTGCCTTGGTAATATTTTAAAAGTATCTTTTGAAGTTTTAGTTGCTGCCTAGTTCTTTCTGGGACTACTTTTTTATGTTCTTCCAGGACATCACAGATAAGTAAGATCCTGTTTCCACCTCCATTTTGCATGGAGTGCCCCCAATCTAGACTGATACATGGATCTTTTTTGAGCAATAAGCATCAGCATGTCCCACAATTGTCTGGTGTATTTCTCCCATTTCAGCGGTTTGGTCATTTCCTCGTTTGTTCTTAATGAATGGGAACCTGTAGGCTCCCAATTGTGAGAAATATGGTCATGTAGAGGAATTAGGTTGTCTCTGCCAGTGTGAAGCTGTCTGTGATGCCTGGCAGGCTCTTGATATGTGCTCTTTTCATTCACATCTTTGGCATACAGTGTCTTTGAACCTGCACTCTGATCTAGGATGATTTCCATCACCCCAGAAAGGTTTTTTTTCCTTTTGTTGAGGGTCCTACCTTTCTAACAGAGCAGATGCAGTTGATTTCATCATCCTCTTTGGAGGATCCTCTGTGCTCTGTGCTCTCTTGGTGTACTATGGTCGCTTCTTTTAATGGGTTTGCACTGTGTACTTTTTCATAGTTACAGCAGACTGTTGGGAAGCTTCTGTTGTGGTGGCTTCTTCCAATGGAGCTTTAAATGTGATTTTTGGTTTAGCTAGCAGTTGGCTCTGCAGAGTTAAGTCTCTTAAACTCAAAATGAGCCTATCCCTCATTGCTTCATCCAAGTTGAGGAATTTGCACTCAGTTGCGATTTCCCTTAATTTTGCAACAAATTCACCGATTGTTTCTTCTTCCTTCTGATCTCTTCAATAAAATTAATGATACTTTATCAATGAAGGAGCTGCTGGTGCGTAATGCGCTCATAGCGTTTTTTCTAATGTAGACCATGTTAATGTCTTCAATTCAGCGGGTGCTGATAGAGCTTTAACTATCTTGAAAACGGAAGGTCCGCAGTGGGTTAGGAAAACAGCTCTTCCTATTTTCTGTCAAATCAAAATCATTTGCTTCCAGGAACATATGGAACTGCTTCATGTATGAGTTCCAGTCTTTGCCAACTGGGTTAAATGGAGCTGGTGGGCCAGATGGCAATGCAGACATCTTGGGTTGGCCGTTTATCTGTGATGGCTGACGATGCCATAAGGATGCCTGACTAGTTCAGTTGTTATGTCCTTTGTTCTCTTCAGATCCCACTTTCGTTGCCAGTGCTAAATAGTGGGCGGAGTGAAGATGCAGGACATCAGTAACAGAAAATAACTTTATTTTAGGCTCCAGTAAGAACTCGCTGCAGCACGCTTCGAAGTCTTCCATCAGACTTCACTCTCATTGCATATTCAACAAAACCTACCCACACACCCCTACACTGTTGATTGCTGAACAAATGACAGCACAGCTTGGGATTTTTTTTCAGAACATCCAAATGGATTATGTTAAAGTGGATTCCACCTTGTTCTGCCTTGCCCCTGAGAAATATTAAGATGCTTTAAAACTCCTTAGGGTTTTGTAACATTCATTGCCACTTCATACATTATTTTTCAGCTTCTGGAAGAATTTCAATTAGTTTAGGCTGTAAGTGTTATTGATACAGAACTAACTGTATTAGTTCAAAGGTTGTGCTCCAAAAATTGTGATATAACACTCTAAGTAATTATTTTCTTCACACTTATCTTCTTGGGCAAAAGTTTTTAATAAATTAAGGTAAATAGAAGCAAAGCAGAGAATATGGGCATTTTGTTGCTAATACTTAGGTTTGGGTATATTTCTCCTAATTTATTGTTAGAAAATTGTTGTATTAACTATCTCTGTTGCTATGACATTTATTATTAGATAATAGCATGATGGCACTTAGGTTTTATCATTTGCTGAGTTATAGGAAACAATGTGCCCTGCTCCTTTTTGCAATGAACTATGAAATCTTCTTCTGTCCTTCCCTCTCAGTTTCTCATCAGCAAGGCAACAAGTGTCTGCCCCCATAATTGAGCTCTGAGATCAAATGCTTCAGGTGGGTTGTTGAAACACTAACAAATGTCTTATTACTTCCAAGATATTTGCCATGGTAGGCCTTGTATTACAAAAGAGTTTTTATTTTTCAGAAATACAGCTTGATTTCTTTGCAGACTTATATATCAGGGCTATGGAAAGATATAGATTTGAAACATATATGGGCACATATGTAAGTTGTGGTTTTTGCTGGGTTTATGCAGTTTTCCTTTGCTGCTAACAGTGCAATCATAGGAAGGGGTGGGAATGTTTACATTAAGTTCTTCTCAGACACAAGCCCTGAATTACATTTCTAATCTGGATCTATGCATAGTCTTTTTTTCCCTTCTTTTCTCTGTATTCCTAATCAAAACCTAGAATGGGGAGGAATAATTAGGAAAACTGAAAATCAGTATAATAGTTTATGTAATATAATATATCTTGTATTATAATATAGTAATTTTAATGTAAATGTTATCCTGGTTTATTCATTTTTGTTTAGTTATGTATTTACACAGCTCCCATTTAGGAGGGAAGAATAGATACCATATAAAATGTGATTATGTTTAAACAAGAATTAGCAATATAATCCAATTGATAATGTTGATTTGGAGTTCATGAGACCTAGATTGAGGTTTGTTTCCCCATTACAACTTTAGATGTAATGAGGCATTTCAGGCATGTCTTGGCTGTTGTTTGTTCAGTACAAGAAATCTGTGACCTTCCCAGAAGTGTAGTACCGCAGTTTGCTGTAATCCAGTGAACATAAGTAAATGTGCAAGATGTGGGGATTAGAAAGTAGTAGTAGTAGTTTGAAGTAAAGGTTTGCCACTGTTGGTTTAATGAAAATTTAAAGATGGTATTTTTCAAAACACTGTGAGAAGCAATAATCTTTTGGATCTGACACACAATATAAAATATATCTTGGATGGTGATGCTGATGATGTTGATTACAACAATGATGATGTTACATTTTTTAGAAACTCAAGGAAGCTCATGTTAAAACTCATACTTGATTTTACCACCATAACAGCAACCCCATATGAGTTGGGCTAAGAGAGAATGACTAAGACATTGAGAGAAACAGTTTCCATGGCTGAGAATAATTTAGAACATTGATCTTCTCACTTCTTATCCAACTCCTTGTTCATCATATCCTATTGGCATACTTTACAAATACTGATATTTTTTAAAAAAACAAAATCTTACTGTTTGTCTACATAAGACAACAAAGTACTGGTTAATTAATAAAAATATTGAGCAGTTGAACTAGGGAAGCCTCAAATGTCCTTTAAGCTGGATTAGGATCATAATGTCAGAATCTTTATGTATGATAAGCACCAACCTTTACTGCATACCTTTGGGGGGCGGGGGATGGTTACCATTCAAAACAAAATGTTTAATATCAAACTTTTTAATAATAATGAAATGTATCAATTAAATACCGTGTTTCCCTGAAAATAAAACTGGGTCATATTTTCTTTTGATCTCCCCAAAACCAGCTAGGGCTTCTTTTTGGGGTGGTCTTATTTTTTTTTCTCCATGTACCTGGGGGCGGAGGAAGCTGCCCCCTCGTGCCTTCTTGCCTAATGGTCTTATCAGCAGCTTGGTCCATGAAACAGTTAATCAGCAGGTGATCTCCTGCCATCGCCTCAAAGAACTGCAGCTGCTGTTGCACCCGATTGAGGCTGCAAAAGCAGCAGGAGGCCCCACGCACCTCATGCCCCCTTCAAGAACAGTCTTACCTCAAACAGCTGCAATGGTCCAAGTTCTTGGCATACCTCAGCCTTCACCTGCCATTCTTGCTGGCCCTGCTGCTGCTGCGACACTTTTGGCCATTAGCAGCCGAGCGGCTCCCTGTGCTGCTGCTGGCCTCGTGGGGGCTCTTCATCCTCCTGGCAGTGCTGCTTTCAGCAATCCTTCTGGGCTGCTTCTGCCTGGTGTGGGGTGAGTCATCCCAGATCTATGATCTCTGGAGCATCCTGGAGCACACAGCTGGCATCAGAGCTAGTGCCCGCCAGGGCCCAAAGAGTACCAGGCTCAGCTCGTAGTCCAGCACCTGCAGCACTGTGTAGACCTGCAGGAAGGCACTGAGCAGCCTGAAGGTGGCAGCAGGTGAGGCAGCATGGCTGTACCGGTGTCCCCTGGCGAAGGGCCCCTGGCAAGCCAGTGGGGGGGCACTCTGGAGGTTGTAGATTTTGACTGACTCACCCTGCGCCGGGCCGGAGCAGCCTAGCAGGGCATCAGGGCAGCCAAGAGCAGCTCTGCCAGGAGGGCAAAGAACTCCTGCAAGTCCAGCAGCAGCACGGGCAGTCGCTCGTGCCAAATGCTGTAAGCACATCAAAAGCGAAAAGCAGGGCTTGGCTCTTTCCTGAAATGAGCTTGCAAGCAGCTGCTGGACATGGAGTGGGCAGCCCTATGCCTCTGCCTACTTCTGGTGCCATCCTGGTATATTTTGGAAGGGAGATAAAAATAAATCCTATAGACTCTCACTGCCGCTATGCAAACCCAGCATGGGCAATGGCAGCTGTGCCTTCTCCTTTTCAAAACATGCTAGGATGGCACCAGCAGCAGGCAGAGGCAAAGGGCGATCTGATAAAACCTCTCTTTGTGTGTTTGTATCCCAGAATTGCAATGCTGAAGGCTCAGCAGGAAAATGCTGTTTTGCGAAAACATGCAGGCTCAGCTCAGCAAAGCTGCTGCCCCTTTTGGAGTCTGAACGGGCTCCGCAAAACAAAATCAGTTATTTAGCAAAGACATGCAGGCCCAGCTCAGCTGTTTTGCAGAGGACATTCAGGCTCTGAAAGGGGTGGCAGCTCTGCTGTTCAAAGAAGTATGCAGGCTCAGATTTTCCTGCCAATCGCCAACAAGGTTCCATCCCGAGTCTTCAGCATTCCAATCCTGGGATACCCCCAGCTTCCCAATGCTGCTCCGGGATTCCCACAGTGCCAGGGTTGGAGAAGCCATCGGGGGATCCCCATGCAGCCCCCACCTGGTTCCACTTTGCCTTTACCAGAGTGGTGGGCACTAGAAGGTTGCTGGCTGGGCAGTCCCAAGTATCATCCTGAATCCTCCCTGCCGCTTGGTTTGGGGCAGATGGCTGCATGGCTCACTCAAGTTGCAAACAACCTAGGGATTTGGGCAGCCTTTACGTGACCAGTATGCCTGCAAGATCCCTGGTTTCTGAGGATGGCGAAGCTCAGCATTTGAGGTACGCTCACTTTTCTTCTCCTGGGTGGTGGCTGTATGTATGCGGTGCATCTGGCTTACCGACTGTGGCCTGCTGATATTGGCTGGTGGTGGCTTTGAACCAATCCTGGCCACCAACATTGCAGGTGAGAACCAGCCATGCCAATCCTGCTTCACGGCCGTGCAGATGTAACCCGCACTGGTGGCTGCTTCATGTGGGAAAGGAGGCACTGCAAGAGAGCCCATATGTTATGTTCTCCAGGCAGGGGTCACCCACACACAGAGGCCGGACCTCAGGGTGCCACCCTGAGCAGGTGCCAAGCTGGAGGTGGGGGAGTATCAGTCCCTTTACCCAGTTGCCTTCTACCATTTCTCCACAAATGTCTGTGTGTATGTGTATGTGTGTGTGAGAAAGAGACAGAGACAAAGAGAAAGAGAAACAGTGGAGAGGAAACCCTTTCAAACAGTGTTGCCTGCAATTCTTGTTACTCCCCTCAGTCGTTTCTCTTTTCTCTCTCTCTCTCTCTCACTCAGCTGATCCACAGGCTGCAGTTAAGGGGCTGAGGTGACTGGGGAAGGGAATGATTGCCTTCTGGGCTGGCCACGCTCACCCACTTCACTAGGGCTTATTTTTGGGGTAGGGATTATATTAGGCCCATCCCAAACAAATTCAGGGGAGGGCTTACTTTTAGAGCAGATTGTAATTTTGGGGAAACACAGTATTTCACTTTAGTTGCACTTTCACAAATGCACATCTATTCAGTTAAAAAAAGATTAATGCTTATGGTAATATGGAACGAAATAAGAAAACAATGGTAAAATAAAATAAAATATTGTACAACTACATCATATATAACAATTAGCAATGTATTGATATTGAATATTATACTTACTCTAGTATTCATACAAATTCTAGAATATATCTAAAAAGCAAATATTTTTCTATATATAGCTTATGATATATTTTATTCTTTAAGTGCAAGTGTTCCATCTTAGGAACAGAATGGAAGAAAAATGTTCCATTTTAGTATATCAGGTGGTGTGATTCTGAAGCGTTCTCATTGCAAACCATTATTTAAGCCCAGCTGTAGTTAGCCATGAAAATAACTCCATTCACAATTATTATTTCAGGTTCTTTATTCCTAGAACCAAATATGTTGTTGTTTAACAGATTGGATGCTCAGTTGCTGAGAAAAGGAACTAAGGGAGGAAAAGTACAGGATTGCTTAAGTGAAATAGAAAAAGTGGAGCCAGAGGAAAGAGTGAAGAATTTAAGGCAATGGACTGTAGATGGTGCAGTAGTACTAAGTACCTACAAACAAGATAAACAGTGTTACGTTTTGAGCATGGGCGAGAAAGAATGGAGACAAGCCTCTGAACGGTGAACTTCAGCTCTTTATTTACATTGTGACTTCCTCATTTTCATAGCAGTTAAACCTGCCTTATATAGGCAAACCCTGTAACTTTTACCCAATAACGAGCTAGGAGCGCTAGCTCTTATAACCAATAGGAACTCTCTGTTAAGGGCCAATCGGATTCCCCGGAACGGGCCAATCCGGTCCGGCCGCTTAACAGCCAATCAGAAGTGCAGGGCCAGAATCCTGCACTTACTCCAAACTCACACTTTATTAATCTTTATGCATACACAACACCCCTTCCCCCTGGCTTCTTATTTGCAGGGCGCAGTTACATAGTCCCTTAGGTAGGACAGTTGTTTTATTAGTCTCTTTGATTTCTGTTGTATCGGCTGGCTGTAGTCACGCTGAGGTAGATCGTTGTTTGGCAGTGGGGCTGTTTCTGGTTCAGAGTTCACTTCTACATCGTTGCCCACATTCTCTGCAATTCCCTGAGTTGCAACCGTTTCTCCCTCCAGCTCCGCTTCCTGAGTTTCTATCAAACCGTCGTTTCCTTCGAACAGGTTTTCTAGGACTTCATCTTCTTCCGTACCTCCCCCCCTCAGTTTGGTATGTTGCAAGAAGAGGATTTGATTGACCTTGTCGTCAATGTTGTCGTAGTCTACTTTCTGCAAGGTTTTCTTCACGAATTGGACCATGCGTTCTGCTTTGCCATTGGTCGCAGGGCGCGCAGGCGAGGTGAGCACATGGTGAATGCCGCAGTCAGCAAGGTACTGCTTGAACGCTAGTGCGGTAAATTGAGGGCCGTTATCAGATACCAGGACATCTGGTAATCCGTGGGTTGCAAAGAGTCTGTTTAAGATTTTGATAACCGCCTCGAAGGTCGTAGTCGTCATGCGATGGATTTCGAGCCAATTCGAGTAGGCGTCGACGGTAAGCAGGAAGTTGTGGCCTTTGGTTGGCCCCGCGAAGTCCAGGTGAATTCGGGACCAGGGTCCACGTGGTGTCTCCCATTCAGTAGGCATGGCTTTTGGTGGGGCGTTGCTGACTTCTTGGCATTTGGGACAAGCTTTAACCCACTGTTCGATTTGCTTGTCAATGCCCGGCCACCATGCGTAGCTTCGCGCAAGGGCTTTCATTTGCACGATGCCGGGGTGGCCATCGTGCAAGGTTCTCAGCAGCGCTTTCTGGAGTCATTCTAGGATAACGACTCTATCGCCCCAAATGACACAGCCTTTCTGGGAGAAGAGCTCGGTTTGTCGAGTCTTGAATGGTGTGAAGTCATCTGATAACTGATCCAATGGCCATCCACGTTCTACCCAGCTTAGAACTTGTGCTAGGGTGTGGCCGCGTTTGGTTTCTCTCGCGATAACTCGGGCGGTTAGTGGCGGCGAGTTGAGTGCCTCGATTTGCAACGTGGTTACTGTTGGTGCAGGATTGTCGAGAGTCTCTGGAAGCGGTGCTCGGCTCAATGCGTCGGCGTGGGGAATGGCTTTCCCTGGGCGGTATTGCAGCCGATAGTTAAAAGCAGCTAAGAATTCTGACCATTAGGTCATCCTAGGGGATAATATGTAGGGAGTCGGCTTATCTCCGGCTATTATCCCCAATAATGGTTTGTGGTCAGTCACACAACAAAAGCCCGACCATACACTTATTCATGGAATCTTTTCACAGCTGAGACAATTGCGAGGGCTTCTTTATCGATTTGTCCATAGTTTCGCTCAGTTTTTGAAAGTGTCTTTGAGAAATATGCAACGGGGCTTCGTTCCCATTAGGCAGTACGTGGCTCAAAATGGCGCCGACCCCAAAAGGCGATGCATCACAAATTATAACTAACGGCAAAGTCTCGTTATATTGCATGAGTACAGAGTCAGAAGTGAGCAGTTTTTTAACATTTCGGAATGCCTGTTCCTCCCGGTAACCCCATAGCCAATTTGCTTTTTTATCTAACAACCGGTGTAACGGTTCAGCGACCGTTGCTTTGTGCGGCAAAAATACATTATAAAAATTGATGAGGCCTAAGAACGCCTGGAGATCGGCCTTGTTTCGTGGCCTGGGAGCGTTTTTTATCGCTTTTAGTTTACTTTCGGTAGGGTGAATGCCCTGGCTATAAATCAGGTACCCTAAAAACTCAACACTGTCAGTACACAATTTACATTTGTTTTTTTTAACCTTAAGACCGGCCTCTTGGAATTTTTTTAGGACTAATTTTAACCGGTCCTGTAAGATTTTTTTTGTAGGCGCTGCAATTAATACATCGTCAAAATAGGGGACCACGCCCTTAATTCCTTGCAATAACCTTTCCATAAGGCTCTGAAAAATCCCCTGGGCTACACTAACTCCGAATTGAAGCCGGGTACATTTAAAGGCACCTCGGTGCGTTACAATAGTTTGGGCCTGTTTTTTCATCTACTGGTAATTGCTGATATGCCTGAGCTAAATCTAATTTAGCGAAGACTTTTCTGCCCCCCAGGGAATGGAGGAGATGCTGCACCACCGGAACTGGGTATGCATTCTGCTGCAGGGTGTGATTCAAAGTGGCCCAGTAGTCCCCACAAATTCGGATTGACTCGTCTGGCTTAATGGGTGTTATAATAGGGGTTTCCCCAGGGGAGTGATCGATGGGCTCTAACACCCCCTGAGCTATCAGTTTGTCGAGTTGTTCATCGATTTTTGATTTTAAGGCAAATGGAACTTGACAGGGCTTTAGGCGAATGGGAGCTATTTTTGGATCCAGACTGAATGAAATCGGGGTCCCCTTGTACTCACCTAAGCTGTCCGCGAAGATGTCCCTGAACTCAGAGATAAGGTCTTCCTCCCAGTCACCACCGCTGACTCGGTTTATGCCGGCCATTTCAATGCCGAGTGGCGCGAACCATTGGAGGTCTAGTAGGCTAGGCCTATCTCTATCGATGACCGTTAAAGGGAAGTATGCTGTGTGCTTCTTGAAGGAGACTCGGACTCGGCAGGAACCGACGATGGGGATTTGATTCCCTTGGTAGTCCTTGAGGATGAGGCGTTGGGAGCGGAGATCTTGGCGTTGAATTGTGGGGATGAGTTGCTTGAGTGTCTTCCAGGACACCATCGAGAGGGACGATCCCGAGTCGACCTCCGTGTGGCAAGGCTGGTTCTCGATGGCTACCGTAACTCGGATTTTCTTAGTGTCCAAGGCTGAGGTGTGACCGATAGTGATAGTATGGTGAGCTTCTTCTCTCTGCAAAGCTCAATTTCTGTAGGAGTGTTTTCTGGCTCTCGCTGTACAGGACGGTTTCCTGTCGATTGGCGATAGTTAGCCCCTTTTGAGGCCTGGCTGGGTCCTGGCAAGCTGCGGCAGACCCGTCCAATGTGGCCTCGTTTCCCACACTCATGGCAGAGTACGTCGCAGAATTTGCATTCGGACCTGGCATGGTTGGCTCCACAGCCAGCGCAAGGGCGTGAGGGCTTCAGTTGAGGGTCCCGGTCGGACCGCAGTCAATGGACCCCTTCTTCGTCACTGTCTGACGACGAAGAGAGGTCCTCGTGGTGTGTTGTCGCAAGCTGCCCTTCTGAACTAGGTGAGATGTTGCTGGCCGGTGGTGGTACTGGAGTGCGGTTTCGGCATAGTTGTGCAGCCGACTTCCTGGTTGCTTCTGCTGCAGTAGCATCGGCGATGGTGTCGGCAAGAGCCATGGTGGCACAGTGGTTAGCACAGTGGTTAGAATGCAGTATTGCAGGCTACTTCTGCTGGCTGCCAGCTGCCTGCAGTTCAGCAGTTCGATTCTCACTGGCTCAAAGTTGACTCAGCCTCAACCTCAGCCTCATCATTCTGAGGTCAATAAAATGAGGTCGCAGATTGTTGAGTGCAATATGCTGACTCTGTAAACTGCTTAAAAAGGGTTGCAAAGCACTGAAAAGCAATATATTAGTCTAAGTGAAAACCTCCATTCTGGTAGCATAGATTAACTCCAAGGTTAACTTCAGACCAACAATCAAGTAAACAATACTTGATACTTACAGAGTGAGCAGAGATATTTTCTTTTAAATATTTTTATTTTTTTTCTTGTTTTTTACAAACATATCATTGTGTGAACAGTGTGGTACCAGAGCATCTTACATTTAGAACAAATATGACACTATTCTTCATATCTAATACAGTTGACGATCTTAATATTGATATACATATTTTGTTAAATTGTTGTCTTTCACTTTTTGATTATTCATCATTTCAGTATCTTATTTTTGTGTCAATCTCCATATTTTGAATATCCCTCTGTTAACTACAAATAAAATATTATTAATCATATTTGTGGTGTTTAATAGATGTATATAATTCTAATAAAAATTCACCAATTTATATTAGGTTATAATTTTCCATTATTTATCCCCTTTCTGATTTTTAACTATGCCACTGTTCTATTTAAAAAATATTCCCTCTCTATTAACCCTTTACAACTTATTTATTACAAATAAAATAATATTCATCATATTTATGTTTGACAAGTTATATAATTCTAATAATAGTACAGTTGTTTTAATAAGTTATAATCTTTCATTATTATCTTATTTCAATGTTATTTTTGTTTTTTATATATCAACCAAATACTAGATCTCATTCCTTTTCCTTCAAATAAAATATTCATATTCATATTTATTACAACAATCTTATATAAATTGATTAAACATACACATATTTATGTTAGATTGCATTCAATTATTTAATTATTCCATATAACATGTTCAAAATTACTCTCATTGAAATTCTAAATTCCCTTATTCCATCATCTCTCACTCGCAATAAAGCTTGGATTATTCATTTCTTAGCTTGTCTCCCATATTCCTCTCTTGGATCTTTACCTCTAAATGCTACCCATTTTTGGCCCATCCTCTTAGACATTTCTCCCTTCTCTACCCAGTTCAATTGTCTCATTTTTAAATTACCCTGTCTCTCTCCCAAAGGAAGCTCCCTGCAATTCCAATTCCTGTTTAACTTCACTTAAAATATTTTCTCCTTGGTTTTTATCATCAATCATTATAGTTTTTATTTTTATCTCCATCTTATCATTTATTTTTTTTAAATTGTTGTTTTGTCTGTTGTATTTGTTAAGCCTGAGTTCCCCAACCAGTGTTAAGGAGACAAGCTAAACAGAATGTGCAGCGTTAGTCAGATAGGCACACAGATAAATGAGTGAGATATGTTTGTATGTTTGTTAACATACAGTAAAAATAACAGATACGCTTGTGCTATCAAAAGTTAGTTTATTCCATTTAGAGTTTATAGCATAGTCAAAATAACAGTCCATTAGTCATGTATCATATCAGTCAGTCCATTCAAGGATATTCAGTTAGCAAAGTCCATGTAGAATATCCTATGTCAGTTCACTTACAAATCAGTCCTTTATCTCTCTCCCGTTCGAGTAATGCAGTCTTGAGGCCATGCAGGATTAGGGATCATCAAAGCCAGAGAGAGCAAGCTGACGTTCCTTGCTTCTTTTATAGTGCTTTTTACAACCACTCCCTTAATTACAATCCTACAGTTAAAGTTGCAGACACTTTAACTAACAAACTATGATAACATATTTATTATTTTACCTAAACCAGTTAGGGTAAACAATGTTATCCCTAACAGTATTTTTCCAACTGCTCTTTCGGTTAACAACTCTTCCTCCTGGACATCCTATTTTCTCTTTGTCATTTGTGTCCTAATTTCCAAGTCTACATCCATGCTCTGTATTTTATTCAAGATCTCCTCACATCTTCTTGTCAAAATATCCTTCATATCCTCAATTTCCAATGTGGTTTCTTTCCAAATTCAACTCATCTTTGTTTTGTTTCTTTTATTTCTTTTTGTCCAATAATCCAACAATCTTTTATTCAAGCCAAAGTCACTTCTCAAACAAAGAGTTCAGTGTCCAATGTCCAGGAGTGTGTTCTCCCCTGGAACTCGCAGGATGCCCTTCTTTTGCTTCACCCCCAGGGTGGTTTTGGCTTCTTCTGGAGCCCACAAGCAGAAAGAAGCCAGTGCAGGGATGGAGAGCTCCATTCCCTTGCAACTGGTATCGCTGTGACATCACTTCAGTTTTATTCCAGATAAAACAATCTAAGAGCAAGACAGGAGATATGCTATGGCATCTTCCAGTGCCCAGGTAAAAATAAAACCCAACTCATATTGTTAACTATTTCTTACTAACTGAAATTGATGTTTATTTTGCATGTTTATTAGAAAAAATAAACACTTGGACTGGGACAATCAGTTTCTTTAGTAAACTGAGTTTTTTGTGCTCTATTAACTTTGAAAAAAATCATAGTAGTGTTGCAGTTACATATATTGCTGATTAAATTTAGTTTCATTTGTAAGTAAAATTGCTAGAACTTAATGCAAAAATCAGTATATAAATTAGCTTTTTAAAATCATGTTTAATTATTCAGATCCTCCTAATCTTTTATCTTTAATTTATTGTATTTTTATCCATACTTTGTTTTTATTCTGCATCTAATTGCTTATTGATAAGGAGTAGGCTGTCCTAAGTCCAGTTGTTGATTAGAAGCATTAGCAGTAACAGCATGGAAATACTTACACAGACATACCCCCCCACACACACACACACACGCACCAGAAGAATAACATCAAGATCACAAGAAGTGATAGTATTGCTCTATACCTCATTAGTAAGTCCACACGTGGAATATTGTGTCCAGTTCTGCTTGCCTCAAAACAAAACAGATCCTGAGACCTTAGAAAGAGTGCAGAAAAGAGATTATAAGGGGTCTTAAGGCTAAACCATATGATGACCGGTTAAGGAACTGTCTAGTCTTACAAAGAAAAGAACTATGAGTAATATGATAGCTGTCTTCTGGTACTTGAGGGCAGTCATAGGGAGGATTGGGTTGACCAAAGCACAGTTGGAAGCTTGTTAAAGTAAGATCAAATCTGGAAGTAAGGAGATATTTCCTGACAGTAAGCACAACAAAGGAATAGGTTACCTCCCAGAGTTGTAGGTGCTTCATTGTTGGAGGTTGGACAGGAGAGGGTTGAATTGGAAGAATCCAAGATCCTTATGATACCATAAATATGTTATATGTTGAAGTTTTAGCAATTCTATATCAGTACTCTAAGAGCCAGTTTGGTGTAGTGATTAAAGCATTAGGCTAGAAACCAAAATTCCCCTTGGACACAAAGTTAGGTGACTTTGATGCAAAGGTGCTTTTTCAAGAGGCAACTCAACTTTCTTTATTTTCCTTGAAGATGTTTCACTTCTTATCCAAGAAGCTGGACTGAAAACTGAAGAACCTTCTTCAAAAAGTTCCTTCTGACCATTTTTCAATTACAACTTTTATCATGCGATCAAAATTCAGGTGCTTGGCAACTGGTTCATACTTATGACCATTGCTGTGTTCCAAGGTCATGTGATCAGCTTGACAAGCAAAGTCAATGGAGAATCCAGATTCATTTACAATTTAGGTTACCAAATTATCAACTGCACTTAACAACTGTGGCAAGAAAGATCTGCACTTAACAACTGTGGCAAGAAAGATCATAAAATGGGGTAAAAGTCACGTAATCAATGTCTTATTTAATAACAGAAATTTTGCACTCAATTATGGTTGTAAGTCTAAGACTACCTGTACAGCATGTAAAGGTGGACTAAAAATCGGAAAAAACATCCTAGAAGAGTCAATAGCAAACCATTTCATTTTAGCAGCTAAAAAGTAATATGGATATGTCATGAAGTCATCAGAAATCCTTCATGACTCAAAGAAATAGAATAGAGAAGAACAGAGCTGAAAGAAACCTTGGAGGTCGTCTAGTCCAGCACCCTGCTCAAGCAGGAGAACCTATACTATTTCAGATAAGTGACTATCTAGTCTTTTCTTAAAAACTTCCAGAGATGGAGCACCCACAATTTCTGAAGGCAAGCTGTTCCACTAGTTAATTGTCCTCACTGTTAGGAAGTTCCTCCTTAATTCCAGGTTGCTTCTCTCTTTGATTAGTTTTTAACCATTGTTTCTTGTCCTACCCTCCGATGCTTTGGAGAATAATTTGACGCCCTCTTCTTTGTGGCAGCCCTCAAATACTGGAATACTGCTATCATGTCACTGCTCTTTTTTTTAAGATTAGCCAAACCCAAAACTTTATTCTTACTCTTTATAGTGTTAATTTTCCTTATGTTGATCAGTGTATATGACATATTCGTTGAGTACTGTGGACAATAGGCAAGTTTTAAAATTTAATTTTAGTTACAATTAAATATGTAAATATATTTTGTATAAATATATATTTGTTACTTAATTTACTTCGGTACTAGTTGTTGATTAATAGTGCTAATGCAAATTGAAAGTATAAATCTATGTCCAGCTAGTTTTGCTTACTCGTGACAGAATTTTTAAAAATCTATTTTAAAAATATGCCATGATTTTATTACTTAGTATGTTTGCATGCTAATAGAAAAGAACTCTGTGGAGCTAAAGCCATGTGGAGCAATCATGTCATATATCCTTTCTCTTTTGTTTAATCAAGATTACATGATTAAAATGCAGTACTAATGTAAGAATGGGCCATCACAATTCTTTCATCATATTGTATCACTGCTTTATTGTATTAGGCTAAAGCACTGCGAGAGTTGATAGAACCTCTCCATGCCAACTTGGATCCACTTCTCTTGGCACTGAATCGATTGGACACAGAGATTGATAAAGTATTGGTTAGAGAATTTAGATCGAAGAGAATTGGCACGACGGAGACTCGTCTTCAGCCTCTTGCAAGCAACCTCTAATATCCTGCATTCAAGAAGCCAATCAATTCTTCTTGAATAATTTTGATGTTTGTAAGCAAGAACTGACTTTAAAATATAGACAACAAAATGCCTGGGTAAGGGGACTCCAGGAAAGAGGCAAACCTGTTATCAGTTGTAATTATTTTATTTTCAAATATACATCCTTTCTACAGAGGAACTAGGCACAATATCAGATCAAGGCTATATGGAATATAGTCACACAAAATTCAACCTTTATTGTAGGGAAAATAGAAGGGGAGAGAGTCATTACAGGAAAGAGACTATGATGTTACTCAGGTGTGTTCTGCATTCTTCAAGGAAAGAGGGATCAAATGCAATTAAGGTCCTCTTTTGAAAATGGATTTCCATCTAAAATGGAAAACAGTAATATTCTCTTCCACGTTAGTGAAGAAAAATAATTGTTGTATGATACTAATTAAATGCATCCTGTCAAAATCAGCTTTAAGTGCACTGTGTTTCTACTGTATTTCCTTGGAATCAAATGCTTTATTTTCATTGAGGTTTGGTCTAAAGTTATATGTGCAACAGACCTAAGATAAGCTCAAAAAGAAAGCGGGAGGGGGGAGGAAGGAAGGAAGGAAAGAAAGAAAAGAAAAGAAAAGAAAAGAAAGAAAGAAAGAAAGAAAGAAAGAAAGAAAGAAAGAAAGAAAGAAAGAAAGAAAGAAAGAAAGAAAGAAAGAGTTGCATAGTTGTTTTGCTAAGAGATTCCTTCCTGCACTCCGTATTCTCAATAGATTTTCTTTTAAGGCAAAATTGAGAAACAGAGATGAGCCTGAATAAGGAAATATGCAGATACTAGTGATATACATTTGCACATTTCATTTTAAAACTTTACATTATTCAAGATTGGAGTGGACCCAATTATAAATAAACAGGCCTATCTTACTTCTTGCCTAACTCTTGCTTTCAAATAAGGCTATTTAGGAGTCTGAATCAGTGTACAAATGATGCACAAATTCCTATTCATGAAGATTCAACATAAAATATTTCAAACTGCAGATAATTTTATATCGCCTTTCACTGTAGGACTTTAATGCAAGTGGTGCTGCTTTGCATCATCTACATGAAATACTCTCTAATTACTCTCTAATTTAGCCAGTTTACCCTCTAATTAGAGACAGTTTTGCAGGCAAGCTTTTATCTAAATGCCTTTTTAAAGGTTTAAGATGTATTTATCAAAAGATTCCCTATGTATTTTCCTCCAAATATATTAAATTTCAAACTCTTATTATCCCTAGCCAAGTTGTCCAAGTATCATACTGACTAGAAATTATGTAAACTAAAGTTCAACACATGTGAAAGGTATGAAGCTGGAAAATGGTCTAGCATTATTGTATCTTATGAATTATTGTTTGCCTGTAACTCTATGATTGGATGTTGTTTTTTCTCTCTTTTTTGGCTGAAGGTATTCTGTAATGTCAGTGCTAATTCTTAATATTTTGTACAGTACTATGGACAGAAAATTCTAAAATGTATTTTGAAATGTTTATTTCTGTCAGGTCCATGTAAAATATTACATTATGCTGATACCAATAAAATATATAGTTATTTATATAATATTTCATTTTCTTTAGAATAGTGAATTATAATTTCTTTTCATAAGTGAATCCATATACAACATTTGCTTAACAGATGAAGAAAATCCTAGCAATTTAATATGCATTTTAAAAGGCTGTATATTGTAGAAGAACCAGTGGGAACTTTATTACAATCCCCGTAGTTTACATGTAACGTTACTAGACTGGTTTAGATTTGTTTTAAACAAAAATATCAGCTTCTATTAGTTTTTATGTACAAATTTAATGTACAGTTTTTATCACAACAAATGATTAATTCCATGATATTTAAAACAGGAATAAATTGATCACATTCAGGCATGATCCATTTGAGGCTAAGCATTTTGGATCCCATTTTTGTAAAAATAGACTTCCCTAGAAACCAAAATTTTCCAACTCCAATTCCAATCTTAGCTGGAATATGAAATTCATTAGTTGCCATTATTAAATTATTTGTCAGTTGACTACTGTTAATTGAATGAAGTTGCATACTGACTGTTTTTATTTAATATATACTCTTAAGGAACCACTTTGTGTTCTAAGTTATTGCTGCCTTTTGCTCACCAAAAGCAAATGTTAGTTCTTTATATAAAATTTCCACTGAAATACCTTATTTGGATTCTATAAATCATTGCTTAATGAATGATTTTTTAGTCTAAACAATTTATCAGTAAAATAACATGGAATTTTATGACCAATCATTAAGTTTTGTAATTGAATAAAAATGGGGGGGATTAGGGTGATAAAATTTGAAATTAGAACTTAAATATATAGATTGCTACTTTATTCGTGAATGATGGCTCATTTGCTACACTGTCAAAAGCAGAAATGATGTAGTGATATCAAAATGTATTAAAATTTTAGAATAGACATTTTTTCCTCCAAAATTGAGCAATCAGTTACATTAAATGTGCCTACCTTTGTCAAACTTCTCTGTATTGTCAGTAACAAAATTTGTATTATACTATTTTGGAGATAAAACAGTTTTTACAACAGAGAAAAGATATTTTAAAAATATTCATAATTATATCTTGGAAACAAATTAATAAGAATTTTTGTATTGTCACTTACTGGAGGATATCATAGAAGGATTCAGAATTTTCTTGAAGAACTTCTTATACCAGCTTTAAAAAGAAACATAGCCTATATATTTTCTCAATGTATTTTTGAATAATTCCTGTATAGATAATGAAAGGTTTGGGTTATTATTCAACATGGAAAATCTTAGAAATTTTTTTTTACATAGAATCTCCAACATGTTGCCCCAGTCATTTCTATGAAAGCAATAAGCTCTTGGATTCATCGATCCATAGCAAAGGAAGTATAGTTTTGGTTTTGAAGGATTATTGTCTTCTGATTATCATCTGTTGTTCTTGTTAATTGAGTCTCCAACATATGAATCTAGGCATATTGTTTAAGCTATGTGCAAGAATACACATGCTATTAAGTTGCTTACATATGTATTCCTGGAACATCTGCCTAATATACTGTGGAAAACTAACTGCATGCTAGTAGTATAGAAGCAATATATGACCTGTGTTGATACACAATAAAAAAAAGTTATGTTCAGTCATTCAACACTTTCATGGAATAATTACATATTGCTTGTGTCAGTTTATTTAGTATGTTCAGTAAAAATATGGAGACTGACAAGCAGATTTTGTTAACCTTATAGAAATGAAAAATATTCATGTTTGAATCATATGTAGTTGCCATATTGATAAAGAAAATGTCTCAGGTTCATTGGGTGAGTGAATGAGTGGAAATAAATAATAATAATAAATAATAAAATGTTATTGTCAATGCACAACAAGTGTGCAATAAGGTTGGCTGAGCCTCCGTTAGTGCACTCCCCAACAAAATACAACTCAATAAATAAGTTCCCCTTCACTGAAGCTGAGCTCAGCTGTTCTATTAAGGAAACTTTTTTACATGCGAGCAAAAGACAATCTCCAAATATGTAAAGTATATTACAGCATTTGAAGTAACATTTCTGATCTGAGAAAAGAACATGTATGTTCCAGTGATCGGATTCAAATTATTTTACTACCGGGCATGGCTTGGTGGGCGTGGCAGGGGAAGGATACTGTAAACTCTCCAGTCAGAGGTGATATTTGCCGGTTCTCCGAACTACTTAAAATTTCTGCTACCAGTTCTCCAGAACTGATCAGAACCTGCTGAATACCACCTCTGGTATGTTCTTTATTCTGAGCTGAATATTTGTTTTAGGCAATGGTATGGTTGCCTAAATTCATCCCCAAAACCCCTGTCTTATATTATTTACTATACACTGCATCTTTGTCTACCAGACATCTAGGATGATGTACCATAAAAAGTCAATACAAATTTTATTTGATCTCAGAAATTAAAAAATTCCCTGCCAATTAAACTGAAATCTGCCATCTAAATATAATAGGATTTGGAGAGGTGGGGTCAGCTGTCAGCTCGAACAGGTGTGTGAATGGGTGCTCCGCAAAGCACAGCCGATTTCCAATTGTCCAGAGGGCTTTTTGAAGCCGAAGTTGTCTCAGAGGGACAACTGGAGAGAAAGGGCCATTCGTCGACTGCACTTGGGCAGCGGTCCATGTTGGAAGTTGGAAGAAATCTTTCCTGAAGGTGGACTGGGAAGAAGATGGCCTGTAGTGGCCGAATTGAAGAGCTAACAGCTGGTCGGAGTGAGCAGTGAAAAAGCAGAAAAGTCAATGGATCAGATCTGGCTGTAATAAGTTCCAATCTCTACAACGTGAGTGGTATTTTTAAATTGACTTGAGAGAAAAGAGACTCCAGTAAGAAGGAGGGTGGATGTTTCCTCCCCCCTCCCACTTTCAAAATGGCTCGGGAAATCATAGAGAAATAATAGAGAAACTAAAAGAGAACGAACCAAGAGAGAGCTGTAGCAGCAAAAACAAACAAACAAAACCTGCAGGTGGATCTGGACTGTATTTCTTTCCCTTTGGGAGTTTATAAAAGAAGAGTGGAATCGAGCTAAGGCTGGAAACAACTTGATCTGATCCTTCAGAAAGTAATTAAAAAAGAGAGAGAGAGAGAACAACGTGGAGCGTGGAAGACAAAATGGCTCTCCCTTTTGACACTGACAGCATTTTGAAGCTGAAATAGGGCACGAGGGAGGTACCTACTGGACAAAGTTGGTATATTTGTAAGACCATGGAGGAAAGAGACAGTGTTCTTTTGTGACACTAACTTGTTGACTTTTCCCTCTTTTGTCTTGCATTTTTGGTGAATTTAAACCTCACAGTAAATTGGTATTTTACAATTTGGCTGATAATTAGGGGATTATAATCTATAAGGTTTACAACTAAAGACAATTAAAAACAGTTAAATCTTGAAGCGCCATTCTAAAGGCTATAGACAATAAAAACACCTGATCAATTTAAAAAGGAAGATTTTTTTGTGGACAGACAAAACGGGATACCAAGACTAAACAGAGGAGCATTTCCTGTATTCTTTAGAATTGAACTACAATTGACTTCTTTCCATGTTGGGAACTTCTGATATTACTGTCAATACCACTACCAGCATTATTATAACCATTATAGTATTATTTGTATTGCTATTAACATTATGGTGTTACTGCTATTACTATGTGATTATTATTATTGACATTATTGTTAATGTTATTATTGTTATTACTAAGTAATATTAGTATTAATCTCATTTTTATTATTACTATTATTGTGCATAACTTATTCCATCAACTATAAGTAAGATAATATAGACAACAAAAGAAATGAACTTAAGAGGAACAAAGTGAGATTCTAATGACATATTAATGACATACTATTGATAGCTTAATTGTGATTGAGTAGTGGAGGATTATATAGGTGTGAAAAGGAGGTGGGAGTGTTGGGAAAAAAATAGCTTTGTGAAAAAAATTGTTAAATATGACAAGCACTATAAATCTAACCAAGATTGGGACCAGGAGGAAACCAACCTCCCAGGTATCATCAGCTACCTCCAGCCTGTCTAATCAGAGAGCAATAGAAGATACCTTACAAAGAGAAAGGTCAAATTCATTTAAAGATCTACAGGCTATGCTACAATCAATACAGGAAGATATGTTGAGGAATCATGATGAAATGAAGAAAGAGATAGGAGAGGTAAGAAACCGACATGGGAGAAAAATGCAAAAGATGGATGAGAAATTTGAAAGTTTTCAACAACAGATTATCAAAAATTAACAGAAATTACAGGAGATGGAAGAGAGAATGGAGAAAGAAGAAAAAAGAGTAGATGAAACAAGTGATAAATTAATCCAGGCAAATAAGGAAACTACAGCATTCTTTCTGGAGATAGAGAAAGCTGCACACTACTTGTGATTCCAGAATGTGAGAGAAGAAAACAGAGAAGATCTACCAGACACCATGGCTGAACTGATAGCAAAGGTATCAGGAACAGAGAAGGAAGAGATGCTGAATGAAATAGATGAGTCCTACAGAATACATATGAACTATGGGAGGAGGAACAACCTTCCAAAAGAAGGGCATGATAGATTTGTGAAGAAATCGATTCAAGATGAAGTGTTTCGTACGACAAGAGACAAACCAATAGAATACAAAGGCAAACAACTGGCAGTTCTCAAAGCAGGTCTCAAGAAGAGTCAGGGATCTACGAAAGCCATACCAATTTTTAACAATGTTGTTAACTAAGTATAATATCAATTTTAGATGGTTGACTCTGGCAGGTGTACTGGTTACTTGGTGAGAAAAGACATATAGAGTGGATACAATAGACAAAGCAGTAGAATTTTATGACCAACACTTTGGTAATGAAGAGGAAATAGAAGAGAGAGAAGTAATAGAAGAAAAGGACCAAAGAATATGTGTTACAGAAGAAAAGAAATCACAACGAAAGGAGAGGTGGAAAAGAGAAAGAAGAAAGACCAGAGAGAAATGGGGAAAGAGTCAAGGAACCAAGAGAGATTAGAACAAGGAGTACAAGGCCTAGATACAGGTAGAGACATGCAAGAAGAGTTTAAGCTCTTATCACTGAATATTAATAGGCTGAACTCCCCCCTGAAAAGGAAGAAAACTCTTACAAAGATTGAATTTAGATGTAATAGCACTACAAGAAGTCCATATAAAAGAACAACATAAACAGCTTCTGGAATATCCCAAATTGGAGAAACATTAGCACAACAGAAGAAGAAAGGAGCAGTGTTATATATTAAGGAAACAATTCAGACTAAGCAAATTTATAAAGATGAAGAAGGAAGAATATTGATTGTGGAAATAATACTAAATAAAAAACAGGTTTTATTTGTTGAAATTTATGCTCCAAATGGGGGACAAGAACAATTTTATAAAAAGCTACATAATATTATTTGTGAAACAGAATGTGACAATCTTTGTATTTTATGAGATTTTAATGCTATAATAGATAAAAAATTAGACTATAAAAGTAAGAAAAAAGGAAGGAAATTAGAAGAATACTACCATAGTAGTATTTTAATAAGTATTTTAATAAGATTTTAATAAGAAACTATATAAGGATAATGAAAGTTACTCAGAAGAAAAAGCTCTACAATATCTGGAAAAAGCCAAGTTACCTAAAGTTCCAGAAGAAATAAAACATATACTTCATGAAGAAATAGTAATGCCAGAACTAATAGAGGCAATCAAAAAGCAAAAGAACAACAAAACACCAGGTCCTGATGGGTTACCGACAGAACAATACAAAGAACTACAAGACATCCTAAGCTGAACAATGCTAGAAGTATACAATGCAGTTCTTATGGAAGCAAAGATTCTACCATCTTTCCGCCAACATTATGTTGATCCTGAAAGAAGACATGGATTTTACATTAATTAAAAATTATTGGCCAATCTCCCTACTGAATACTAATTACAAAATATTCACATCAATAATAGCTGAACAATTGAAAAGATTTCTTAATGAGTTTATACACATTGACCAAAATGGTTTTTTGCCAAAAAGATAGATAAGAAATAACATGAGAATAATATTAGATATATTGGAATATTACAAAACACATAGTGAGAAACAAGCAGCATTGTTGTTCCTAGACGTCCAAAAGTTGTTTGATAATGTGAATTGGAAATTTATGCTACAACAATTAAGATACTTGGATTTTGGTGACAAATTTATAAATATGTTCAAGGCAATATATTCAAAAAGGAGGTGAAAGTAATAATAAATGGCAAGGTGATAAAATTTCACAATCCAGAAAAGTACAAGGCAAGGTTGTCCATTATCTTCGTTATTGTTTATCCTAACTTTGGAAGTTCTAATGAGGGGACTATTCAGAAAGATGAGCAAATTAAATTATTGGAAATTAGAAGAGAGAAATATAAATTACAAGCCTTTGCTGATGATTTAGTTTTTATTTTAGAGGAACCATTGCAATCAGTCTTGAGACTTGTGGAGGAATTGGAAGAATATTGACAGGTAGCTGGACTAAAAATAAGGAAAAAAACCAAAATGATAGCCAAAAACATGACAAACAAACAGAAGGATGAATTAACAAAATAAATGAACATCCAGATCGTGAAAAAAGTGAAGTACTTAGGAATATATCTAACTGCAAGGTGTATAACAATTAAAGAGGACAACTATACTAAATTAACAAATAAAGTCAGATTTGGACAGATGGAAGAATTTGCAACTTCCCTTAATGTATAGCCACAATCAAAATGAACATTTTACCAAAGATACTCTCTTTATTTCCAAACATACCCATAAGATTAGAGAAAAAAATATTTTGAAAATTTAAACAAAATAATCTTGAAGTTTATATGGCAAGGAAAGAAACCAAGAATCAAATTGAAACTAATACAAGAATCTGAAGAAAAAGGAGGATTTCATCTTTCTGGCTAGGAACTGTATTATCAAGCTGTAGCACTCACATGAATAAAAGAATGGATAATCTTAAGGAATAGGAGATTACTAATGCTGGAGGGCCATGATATGCATGTAGGGTGGCATGCATTTCTATGGTATGGAAAAAGCACAGCACACCAATATTTTCAAAGACATTATCTAAGACATGCCCTATTGGTAGTATGGAACAAAATTAAACAACAAAATTATATGGAAATACCAGTCTGGCTCTCCACATTCGAAGCTTTGGTGCAGCCAAATCTAATAAATATGGGGAAAATTGTCTCATAAAGATATACTAAATGAAAAGGATGAATTGAAAACCAGGTTGGAATTATAAGAACAAGGGGTTGAATTGGAGTGGTGATCATACCTATAAATACAGTCATGATATGTGCAGGATGTGAAAATGTTGGGTATTAATAGAGAACTAACAATACTAGATAAAGTATTAGTAGGGGATAGATGATAAACTGATAAAAATAACATATAAATACCTAGCAGATTACAAAATGGAGGAAGAACAAGTTAAGGAGACAATAGTGGCATGGGCTAAAATTTTTGGATACAATATTGAATAAGATAGGAGGCAAAAACTTTGGGAAAGGAACAGGAAACTTAATATTGGCCCCATCTTATATAGAGAATTTGTATAAAATGTTTTACAAGTGACACCTATCTCCAGCAAGTTTGGTTAAAATGTTTAGAAATACATCCCCAGTATGTTGAAAATGCAAGAAACTACCAGGCACATATTAGCACATGTGGTGAACGTGTAATAGAGCAAGGGAATTTTGGCAACAGATTCAGATGTGGCTCGAAAAAATGGTGGGATAACAATTGGAGTTTAAGACAGAACTATTTCTACTAGGAGTTACAACAGAGGGCCATAGTAAAGGGGCTATATATTTAATACTGCACATTCTGACAGCGGCGAGAATGGTATACACTCAGCAATGGAAAAGGGAAAATATACCTTCAGAAAGGGAGATAATAAAGAAAATATGGGTTTGTGCAGAATTGGATAGATTAACACTAGAACTAAAAAATAAAAGGGAACCAGAATATTACGATACATGGAATAGATTTTACAAATGGTTGGAATTGAGAGGTAGAAATCGGAACATAAAATGAACGAGGATAAGAAGACCCAAAATGTGATATTGTATATATACCAAAATGAGTATAATGGTAATAAATAACTGTACAAAACTAGTACTGTATAAATATTGCATGTTTGTTATCTTTTTTTTACTTCAGTATGCATAGAGGAAGAAATGCCAGGATCGTCACATTGTGTTCGTTATTTATATATGTAAATAATAAAAATATATAACTATATATATAAAACTATATATATATATATATATATAATTATATATAAAAACTATATATAACTATAACTATATGTATAACTATATATATAAGTCTATATAAACATATAGCTGTATAACTATATAACTATATATATAGTTATATAGTTATATAGTTTTATATATATAGTTATATATATGTATGTATGTATGGTATTCAGCTTTGTTCGGGTATTTTCCCACGTCATTATAGTTGTGCTTTTAAAGTTGTAGCAATGTTTAGGCAGAATCTCATCTGCCATCATCAGGCTTGATGATGAACACAATACAGAAGCCTGATGATGGCAGATGAGATTCTGCCGAAACATTGCTACAACTTTAAAAGCACAACTATAATGACATGGGAAAATACCCGAACAAAGCTGAATACCATTCATATATATAAAACTGTATGTATGTATGCATGCATGTATGTATATATATATATATATGTATGTGGATCTTTGGTTATTCGGGTTTTCTCCTGTGTAAAATTGGAAGTATTTTGGCGACATTTCGATGAAATCTTATTCATCATTTTCAGGTTGTGTCTTTGGCTTTGTGCTTCTTGGAGTAATTTGAGCTTGCAGCTGCTTCTTCCTTTTAACTGCCAGTGGAGGTGCGACTTGACTGGGTGGGGGCTTGGCTGTTCTGATTGGGTGGGGGGTATGTTCTCATTGGTTGGAGGCCTGGCTGTGATCTGATTGGTTGGGGGGTTGGCTGTATTCTGATTGGCTGGGGGTGTGTTCTGTTCAGGTGGGGGGGTTGGCTATGCTCAGGTTAGTCTTAGTTGTCGGGGGATTTGAGCCGGTGAGCTGTGATCCTGTTGTTTGGCTTTATTCGTGGTCGTAACACATCTTCATGTTGGGTGTCAGTTCGCTTCATGTATGGGTCAGAGGGGTTTGAAATGGGTAGTGATGCAGCTGCAGTACGGCTTCTGGTTCGTGGTTGTGTCTCATCTTCTGTGGGTGTGAATCTGTGAAGACATCAGCATAATAATCCTACCAGCAGACATGGGCAATGCAACAGTGGTTATGAACTCATCTGACTACCAAACCAAGTTAACCAACCTACTCCAAGACCCCACATACAAACAACTAAACACAGACCCCACCATCTACCTAGAAAAAACCACCAGATCCAAAATAAAAGTCTCCCCATCAGGGAAGAAATCCAGCAAAGAATCATATCCAGAGAGAAATCATCCAGATGCCCTAAGCTTTATGGTCTCCCCAAGATACACAAAGAAGGAACCCCACTTAGACCAATAGTCAGCTCCATAGGCTCACCTCTACAAAACCTAGCCAACTTTCTTGCCAAACAACTACAGCCCTATGCAGAATCCATCAACTCACACATAAGAAACTAATTCCAGTTCATTGAGATCATAAAGAAATAAAACTTACAGCCCAGCGACCTACTAGTGAGCTTCGATGTCATATCCCTCTTCACCCAAGTGCCTATAAAAGAAGCCTTGACAGCCATCCAAAACAAATACAACCCCCCAAAGTACATCCTAGATCTGACCAAACACTGCCTATCCAATACATACTTCACCTACAACGGACAAAAATACAAACAAATAGAAGGAGCACCCATGGGATCACCCCTCTCACCTGTCATTGCAAACCTCTACATGGAACACTTTGAAACACAAGCTCTAGAAAAATATGATCACAAACCCAAACTCTGGCTCAGATACATAGATGACACCTTCATAATCTGGCCACACAGGAAAGAAAAATTGAACAACTTCCTCACACACCTCAACAGCCTACACCCAAAAATATAATTCACCATGGAAACAGAAGCTAACAATCAACTTTCCTTCCTAGATGTCTTAGTTTACAAAAAATCCAATGGCTCCCTAGGACACACCATCTACCAGAAGAAAACACGTACAAACCACTATCTACACACACTCTCACACCACCACCCAGCACAGATCAATTCCGTAGCCAAGACACTCATCTCCAGAACAAAATGCTTAGCCAACGAACAACACCTAAAAACCGAACTACATACTCTCACTAACGTACTAACAGCCAATGGATTCCAAAGAAAGAAGATTACCCACCTAATCCAAAAACAAACCCCAACCAAAATCCAAGACAGAGAACAAGAGAATGGCAAAGCCCTCCTCCCATGTATAAAAGACACTACAGACAAATCAGCAAGATCCTTCAAAAACACAACATTAAGACAGCATTCTGCACAAACAGAAAAATATCCACCATCCTAAGAAACCCTAAAGACAGAATCGAGTTAGAAAACCAAGGAGTATACGAAATCCCATGCACCGCCTGCCCCAACACATACATCAGACAAACCAACAGAAGAATTAGGGCGCGCATTGAAAAACACAAAAACTCAATCAAAAAGGAAGAACCGGCCTCTTCCCTGGTCCAGCATCTCAAAGCCACAGGACATAAGATTGACTTTAAAAATACCAGAACTATCACCAAAACTGAACACTTCAACAACAGAATAATCAGAGAAGCCATAGAGATAGAAAAACGCCCACACAGCATCAATAAATGAGATGATACCTCCCGCCTGCCAGCCATTTGGAAACCTGCCCTCATTAACGAACGAGTACCAAACATGAAGAATGACACCAGACCCACACCCACAAGGGCCACACAAGATATTACCACCACACTTCCATGTAGAAAGCAGACTTACACCCACACAGAAGACGAGACATGACCACAAACCAGAAGCCGTACTGCAGCTGCATCACTACCCGTTTCAAACCCCTCCGACCCATACATGAAGCGAACTGATGCCCACCATGAAGAAGCGGCATGACCACGAACGTGAAGCCAAACAGCAGGATCACAGCTCACCAGTTCAAATCCCCCAGCAACTAAGACTAACCTGAGCACAACCAAGTCCCCACCTGAACAGAACACACCTCCAGCCAATCAGAACACGGCCAACTCCACAACCAATCATAACACAGCCAAACCCCCAACCAATGAGAACACCCCCCCACCCAATCAGCACCCAGCTAAGCCCCCACCCAATCAAGTCACACCCCCACTAGCAGTTAAAAGGAAGAAACAGTTGCAAGCTCACATTACTCTGAGAAGCACAGAGCCGAAGACACAAGCCTGAAGATGATGAATGATACTTGCCTAGATACTTTCAATCTTACGCGGGAGAAAACCCAAATAACCAAAGATCCATATAAATGTGTGTGTGTGTGTGTGTTAAGTTTTCGCGGGTACTTACATGTATGGTATTCAGCTTTATTCGGGTATTTTCCCACATCATTGTAATTGTACAACTACTGTATTGGAGACTTTTAGTGCGGCTTGGCTCCAAGTAAACGGTTATAATTTATTAGGAAGCTAGGTTTCATCTGGGTGCCTAGTTGGGGTGCCTCCAATATAGGAAACACAATGTTGCCAGCCAATCAAGACAAAAAAGCTACAAAACAGACACAAGATATTAGAAACACCAATCAAGCAGAACATAGCAAACTCCAAGATCAATAAACACAGACCAAGATTTCCAACCAATCAGGATGAAGAAAAAACCATTCTGGCACAGCAGTAGGCTAGCACCAAATTTAAAACAGAAACGGCTGTGAAAATCTGATTCTGGATTCATTGAAATAATATACATTTGAGTCTTTTTGTCATAAGGTGATTTTTTTAAATACAACCTTCTCAGTCAATCCTCCCATGATCTTAAATGCATTTATATTATTTAAAGTGCTTTGACAAATGTCCTACGTCTAGGGCACATCCTTTAGAAACATATTAGTCTTCTGCTAATTTGATATGAATTTTAATTGTATTATCATTCTCTGCATTTTTGTTAATGGCTGCCTCTTGATATTCAGGTAAGAACATTGGCTATTTCTCTGAATTGACATGATCAAAATCTTATGTTGTATAAATTGGAAAATGACTTAACAGACAAAAAGCCCGTTGCTCAAATCTGGTCTTAAGTCATTTACTTTGAAACTTCAGCTAAGTAATTTTTGAGGATTGTATACTAGGGGTTAGGCAGCCAGGGATTTACAATTTAATATCGAATCATATAAATATATCCCTAATTTGAGAATGTGGAATGAGGAATATTTCTTATTTCAAATTTGTTTATGATTTTTTAAAAAGTCCAAGTTTAGTTGAAAGTTTTATTTTTAAAACAGTTTTGATAGGATCCATCATTGATTTCAAAATCTTTGTAAACGTGATAGAAACAGTACTATTTATATTATTATTTTGTAAGTTTTACAATGGGAAATTATAAATAACTTTTTTCCTAATTTTGCTAGGAGATGAAATTTGAGTGGCTAAATACAGCTCTTTCCTGTATCCAGCTGCCTGTCCAACCTCACACCCAAGCCTAATTAACTAATAACTAATTGTATATCATTTTTTCATATATAAAACACATGAAGTATACATTATAATAGTATAGTCAATATTACAAAAATTTTAGCATGTGGATTTCCTGCTATTTTGTATTTTGTAGAATACTGATTTGCTTAAAACATTTTTGTGCAAATAGCTTACTGACTATACTCAGTCTGGACTGAGGTAGCAGATAAATACAGAAATAAAAAAGAAGTGAATTAAAACTGGACTTGGAAAAATTTGGAGACTGGCAGCAAGTCATTTAAAGAAGACTATACCTATTGCTCTGGTTTATTATAGGCTAAAATATTGTTAATACCTAAATCAACATCTACATAGTTTTTCAAAAAGGCAGAGGGGGAAAATAATTGCAGTGGATATGTAGCAAGTGAGACTTCTATGATTCTATTTAGCAGAGGTTTATTTCTGAATAAGAAGCAAACACATAAAAAAGTGACATGTTTACTATTGAAACAACATTTAGAAGAATATTCATGATATTGAAATTAGTACTCGTGTGACTTTCTTAAATATATCTACTGAAAGAAAAAGTCCTTAAAACACTCCTCCACAGGCATTAGCTGTTATTTATAGACGGTTTTGTAATACTTTGAAGCTCAACAAATGTAATGAGTTAAAAATACCCTCATGCCCTAAGTGTTTTTCAGAAATATAAGAATGCTCGACAATTTTGTCTTATGAGTCTTCTTATACTAGGCTTGCTATATTGTAAAATATAATAAGACTTGTAGATTAATGCTAATATGAATACAGCCACATAATTTCCTTGTGATGTACTGTTGAAAGTTTAGGCATATTTATGAATATTTTTAATGAAACATTAATAGAGCAAAAAGCACTGTATTGCAATATTTCATTGTATTATCACAATAACAGATTGAATGGAATCCTATACTGGCAGAAAAGCAGATTTAAATGGAAAGCTTCTACACAGCACGAGTTTCCAAAAATGAACAGAAAGTATGCTTTGATAGGAAACCAGAAAGTCAAGATTAGTAGAAAATGGATTGAGGAAATATTGATTTAAATAGCAAAAGACAGGCAAAAGCTTACTTGGTAATAAAAATATTTAGCCATGGACTAAAAGCAAGGCAATGAATTTTTACCATAAGAGCTTTTCAAGTTAATTAAAAATAATGGCAATGCAGAGTTTTGACTATTTAAAATAATAGTCAAAATTAATAAATAAATGACTTTGTTACCTATTATTCCTTTTTATTATTTTTCTTTTTTCCTTTCCCCATTGCTCCCAGATGAATAGAATTTAGGATTTGGAAAATAATCTATGAAAATAATGCCTCTGTTATTTTCATTTCCATTTGAAATCAGTTCATGTTGGTCAGATCATTTCTATTTCTTCTCACTTTTGCTTTAAAATGAGTTTCTTGATTTTGTGTAGAAGATATAGATATATAAAATATTTACTATAGTATATTGAAGGTTTACATTTAGAAATAACTCTGGGTTCCCAATTTTAATGTTTATTGCATTCATTTATGAATAATATTATGAAATGTTAAAAGTGGAATAGCATGTTTTCTGAAGATTAAATAGAACTATAGGAATAGACTATACTGACTGTACTTTCCAGATGTTTTACCCTACAATTCTTATTCTTAGATAGCATGTCATGATGAATTCTGATGATGGCATTGTACCCAAATATGCTAATGGGCACCAGGCTGGGAAAAGATGGCTATAGTATTGTATAATATAGATTTTGTATGGTATATAGTATAAATTTTTAAGGAAGTTGGAATATGTCTAGAGTATCAGCATTTTGAACTTTTGTATAATTTCAATGCCATGAGATTAATAAAACAAAGGTTCAGTTGCCCTTTTTTAATATTAAAAGAGGGGTTCTTTTTGTGTTTTGTTCTTGATGTCTTGAAGTGTACAAGATTAGAAATAAAGTCTTGACAAACTATATTTTCTCTTTATAAACTTTATATACATTTTGCCTACCATATTGAAAAAAATCCCGTAGATTCCATTTTTCTGGCCTCTATTATTTCTGGTTAGTTCTAATTATAAAACAAATATTTAGAGTCCAATACGCAACACTTCTTTTTCAGCATATAAAATAGCACTGTACGTGTATCATTAATACTGAACTCTCGACTAAGTTGTCTTTAAACTCTAAAAGCCCTATTAAATACACTGTAGCACTGTATGGATTACAATTTAATATTGTTTCCTAACATTTTAAGTTATTGATAATGTTTTTTTTTTCTTCATGATACCTAAAATGGAGTCCATGTTTCAAGCTCTATCCAGGCAACCACCATAGTTGGTTTTAATGCAGCAAATTAGTTTGCAACTAACTCATGTGAGCATCTTTTTGCTGAATACAATACTATACATACTACATTCTTCTATACTAAATGAATTTCTGCACTTCATTATGATACCCTATGATGAAATCTTAGTATGTATTTTTCTCATAAAGAAATAGTTTCAAAGCAATATTGTTTTGTACATTTAAATTGCTAAGAGATGTTGGCATAATTAAAACTGTGATATAGATGGATATCTGAAAGCTATGGAGTTTATTTTTTTCATGTCTTGCAGCTGAAATTTTAGAAGACAAACCTGCAGATTCATTGCAAGATTTGTACCGATCTTTGGAACTAGCTAGTTTGTCCCCTCTAGGAAATCGGCAAATTTCTACCAAAATGGAATACAAGAAATCTTTCATTAAAAGATGCTGTGACCCAATAATCAATGAAAAATTGCACCAATTGAGAATTCTGAAAAGCACTTTAAAGGTAAGAGGAAAAAAGAAATTTTCCTATGTACATTCATGGCCAACAAGTGTTCTTCAATTATTACTGGTAACTTACTTCTGAAGCAACAGAACGTTTTTGTGTTCTTTGGATTGACATTTTCTCTATTTCTTTAATATACACACCAATTAAAGTGAGAAGACCAAAAATGAAACAAATGTATTGTTAATATAACTTATTTATTTTGTAAGACATAGAACTAGAAAATTCTTAAATATAAAGTAATGATTAAAACCTTCCATCAAAGTCAATTATTTCTCAGTTATTATGATCATAGAATTAAGTTTCTAAGCAAACCTGTGTCCTAAATATTCAGATATGTGTGGGTTTTTTCTCATTTTTATCTTTTTTGTTTCTTCAAGGCCAGAGAAGAAGAAGTAGCTATGATAGATAAGGTTCTAGATAATCCAGATTTGACATCTAAAGACTTTCAAGAATGGAAACAAATGTACCTTGATCTCTTCCTTGATAGTTCTCAGAACAATGAAGCACAAGATCCGGTAAATGACTCTGATGACGTTGATGTGCTTCTAGGTTCTTTAGCACACACCCATTCCTATATTGAAACACATGTATAACAATAATCTTAAACATCTTAATATTTTGTTTTCAGTCCTTTTTGACAATCCAATTTTATTCAAAAGAGTAGCTTTTATATCACGTTGTAGGATATCTATTTTAATGTTTATGACATGAGTAAAATACAATTTAATGGTCATTGTGTGAATACAAACTTATATTCTTTTTATGCTGCTGATGCTCAGTTTATGTTTATGTTTACAAATGCTGGCTATGATCCAAAGGAGTGTGCATTTATGGAATAGAATGATAAGTATTTTGTTTGATGTTGGTGCTGACACAATCCTTACTGCTGAAAAGTCAGCTTACTTTTTAAATGGAACAGAATTTCTTAAGTTACTTCTTTGGATCAACTCCATTGTCTTTACCATTTAAAAAAAAATGAGTATAGGATTACATTGCTTTCTCAAGAAAAAATTGGCATAATAGGAGTGTTTAACTACTGAAGATTAATTCTATTTCCTGTTTTAATAATATGTAATTGTTGTAATGAGTTACATTTTCAAAGTGCAGCCTTTGTTTCAGCCAGTGTGACAATTAACCTTTTATATTTAGTGGGATATTATAGATATTTTCACAAATTACAGAAGAAGCATAATGCTGTGATTATGATTGCATTTAAGAAAAATGGTCAGGGAATAAGAAAAATGTACTTTCATAAGCTTGAATATTAAAAAAATAATTTCATTTTTCCAAGTTACTTTGGGTTGATTAGCAGACAATCTATAACATAGATTAATAATGATAAAGGGCTCACTTTGTTTTGATTTTAACACAGATCTTCAGAGCGCTATGACTGCCTCTATCATTGCCTCTTGGTGATTTTAAAGTTATCATACTGAAAAATGTTGCTTTACCAACCAAAGTATCCCATTCATTAATTTATTTATAAAAACCTCAGTGTTATGACAGCTGAAACCATATTTTAAATTTTGAATAGACTTCAAAACTGACCATTAACAAGGCCTTTATTCGCTAATCTATTAGACATTCCATATTTTGGAGAAAGTTATTCTTAATTCAACATAACAGCTTCAAGAAACATAAATATTCACAATATGCTAGATCTTAAAGAATCCTCAGGAATCATTTTAAATATTGTAAATTGCTAATTTTTTAAAACAATCAAATCTAGATCAATCTGTAGCAAATAACATGGCATATGAGATTGAAGAACTTCTGAACATTCATAGTGAAATATTATCTAATTGTTCTTGAGCTCTAACTTTTTTCCATTCTTAAATGTCTGAAGGATAATTTTGGTCAACTCTTAATGTGCACCTAAAATCATTGGAACATAATTTATTACTAATTCAATTGCTACTGATTTTAAATGTTTACTCCTGTGCTTCCCAAACCATGTGCCATGGTGCCACAGGGCACCACAGCAAATTCACCACAGCAAAACTCACAGGGGTATCATGGGTTGGTTTATATTTGGCACTGATTAACTGATTACCTACTAAATAGAATTGTTAGGTATTCTTGGGCTGGAAGCTGCCATGAAAAAATGATCAAGATACTAAAGGTGCAGAGAACAGAGAAAGATTTATTAAATCTGATCAAGTTCAATATTTATTTTAATGTTTGTATGCCCATTTGTTCAGGTGTCATGAGTTTGTTTGTTTTTTTCTAAATATTAATTTACAATCCTCCCTTGAGTTTCCAGCATAGTTGTAGCAAATACCTTTTAAGTGTGAACTAACACATAGTGTTCAATCACTCCCCCCCCCTCGACTTTCTTAACCTCGGCCATGATTATTCCTGCCTTTGCTCTAGAATTGGGGCTATCGTATATTCAATTACTTTTAAGACAGAAAGCAAAGGGAACATTTTATCCTGAAATTGTAATTAGAGTTCAGAAGTGAAAGGAGAGAGCACTGTCAATCCAGTGTGTTTTATTCTTCTGTTTAAGCAGAAGTGCTTAAGCACTGGTCTTCTTCCAGGGTAAAGGGGGGAAATGGCAAAAAAAAATGACTAGACCATTCTCTATTATTTTCTGTTTTAAGACAAAGCTGACTAGGACTCTGCATTCATAAGTGCATTAAGAGCAATAAAAATGTAACAGAGAGGAAAGCGGGAGAAGAAGAGCAGTAAAGTTCATCCAATGAATAATAATAAACCTGTAACAGTTGGTTTTATTTTTTTGTTAAGGGAAAATGTCTCTGTCTGTTTGTCTATCTATCTATCTATCTATCTATCTATCTATCTATCTATCTATCTATCTATCTATCAATCTATCATGGTGAGATTAAAAATGATGTTTACAGAGCACATGGCTGAACAGCAAGTACAACTGTCCATTTAGAAAGAGGAAAAAAGGAGTCATGATATTTCTTTACCATTTACTAATTTACTAATTGATTGATTGAAGCATCTACTGCACAATTATATTTCAGTCAATCCAGTGTTTGTTCAGCTTTATGAAAAATCATATGGTTGTGATGCCTGCATTCTACAGAACATGCATATCACAAAATTATTCTTGCTATAATATAGCCAAATTCCCAATATAGTCATGTAAAGTATCACAAAAGTCCAAATGTTTATGAGAAGATCAGTCTGTCTTTTGCTAGGGATGTAAAAGAAAACATGTATATTTTTGCCTTTATCAGCACTTTGAATTTTATCCTGGCAAAAATGTTCATGTGGCTTTTTTATGCTTTTCTGCACATGTGAAGAATTGAAATACAAGCTTGTAAGACATAGGTTAGTCTTTCCTTTAAAAAGAAAAAGATAATGTACTTTTCTTCTCAACTTGCTTCCAGCTTTTGCCTGTTCAGCTCTGTGAATGTATTTTTTAAAAAATTAAAAGCACTATTACAATCTGGTCTTGGGACCAAAATAAATGGCAGTGTTGTTTGTTTCTTTTCAAAGGCATTTTGGATTGCAAATGTTTTGCAAACTTTGCACAATTGTTCAGGAGAGTGGCCTTTTTCAGCTCATTTAACTGCATATCTGTTCAGTTGGGTTCAGAATGAAAAACCATGCATTGAGATTGTATAAAATACTAGATCCGATAGCCTGTTTATATCATTTAGAAGAATATGTTTATATAAACAGTTATTGACTGCATGACTTGTTATAATTTGTGATATTTTGTATATTTCTCACATAAAAATGCTTGATCTCAAATTAATTCTGTTGCCAATATTTATTCTAAATTGTTGCTGGGCTTTTCTTGTAATATCTTAATGCCTAATTTTTATGTACTGCTACATAACTTCCACATAGATGAGGAATCAAGTTAGAAAATAGATATTGCTATTATTACTACTAATCTTATATGGTACACTGAAGGCTTTTGCCAAGACATATATTATAAATATGTTTGTTATCAATATTTATTAATCATTTTTATCACAATATTTATTACAAATAAAGCGACCTGCAGTTATGAATGACTGAGTATAATAGAGAAAGTAGTTGAAATAATTCTATATCTTCAGTTCTATGTTTCTTCAATACAGAAAATATATTTATTTGGGAAGTATCTTGAAAGCTACATGTGAATACTTATTTATACCAATTAGTCTTATTGTAAGAATCTGTACTTAGGTTCTTAATAAGTATGTTAAGAAGCTGAAAATATTCATGGCTTTTCAGCATATATGCATAATCTGGTAAAGTGTGACCAGCTACATCTTCAAACTGCTATAGATGTAGGCTAACATTTCAAATGCACTTCAAGTAGGAAAATGGGAGATAATGGAGTACATGAGAAAGCTTTAAACATAAGACTGCATAGGGATCTGAACATCTTGAGAAATTGCTACCTTGTTGGCTTTCATACAAAGCAAGTGCATGCCAAAAGATTCTGAGGATGGAGCAGTCAGGCACTGTATATGACAGCCTGTTGCTATGCAACAGTTATTCTGCCTTCATGGTACCTTAGCAAAGACAGTTTTATGACTTTCAAAGACAAAATTCAACTACATTTTATCGGATTTGTCTAACTTGAAATAAGGTTCCTATGCTTTAACAAAAGCTACATTGCTGCACATTTTATTAGGTGAACTCAGATTAAAATAGATTTCCTTTAATGCATCAGGTTTTGAACTGAATATAATTATAAACTTCATTTATTCTCAGATTTCACACTGGCATGCAGAGAAATGTAAAACAGATTATCCTACTCCAACAGTAACAGAGGAGACAGTCAGTTCACTAAAGAGAGAAGACAGCAAAGTAGTAACAGGTAACAGAGAGAAAGCAGAACTGCTTAACTCATTCTCTGCATCGGTCTTCATGCAAAAAGAAGCAATAGTCCAACCTACCAAAAACATAACTGTAAAAAACAGACTAGAAATAAAAATTAAAATTAAAAAATGGTAAGAGAACACCTGTCTGATCTTGACAAGTACAAATCATCCGCGACCTGATGGATTACATCCCAGAGTTCTAAACAAGCTGGCAGATGTCATTTCAGAATCACTGTACCACATCTTTCAAAAATCCTGGAGTACCAGGGATGAACCAGAGGACTGGAAAAGAGCTGATATGGTTCCCATCTTCAAAAAGTTGAAAAAAAGAAACTACAGATCAATTGGTCTAACATCAGGGAGATACTGAAAAAGATAATAAAAAACAGATCTGCTAATATCTAGAAAGGAGTAAAGTAATAACTAGAAGTCAGCATGGATTTATTAAAAACAGATCATTCCAAACCAAACTTACTTCATTTTTCAACATAGTGACTAAATTAGTAGACCAGCAAAATACTGTGGACATAATATACTTAGGCATTCAACAAAGTAGACCACAACCTACTTCTTGGTAAGCTAGAAAAAAGTGGGATAGATAACATCACCATCAGATGGATTTGTAACTGGCTGACAAACCATACTCAACAGGTAATCCTTTAATGGTACTACATCTACATGGAGGGAAGTAAGCAGAGGAGTACCACAAGGCCCTATCTTAGGCCCAGTACTCTTCAATATCTTCAAAAATCATTTAGAAGAGGGAATAGAAGGGGAACTTACCAAATTTGTAGATGATACTAAGTTGGCAGGAATAGCGAACACCCTAAATCAAGGGTCTTCAAACTCGGCAAGTTTAAGACTTGTGGACTTCAACTCCCAGAATTCCTGAGCAAACATGACTAGAGGAGGAATTCTGGAAGTTGAAGTCCACAAGTCTTAAAGCTGTTACATTTGAAGACCCCTGCCCTAAATGATAGGCTCAAGATCCAGATGGATCCTTTTTTAAAAAAATTATTCATATATTGTATTCACATTTTGAATACAGTGTATTGTCAGGGAATATAATTTACAAAAGAATAAGGAAAAAATAGTAACATATATACTAATAACAATACAGGTGAAAAATTAGAATACCGTGCAAAAGTTCATTTATTTCAGTAATGCAACTTAAAAGGTGAAACTATTATATGAGATAGACTCATTACATGCAAAACAAGATAGTTCAAGCTGTGATTTGTCATAATTGTGATGATTATGGCTTACAGCTCATGAAAACCCCAAATCCACAATCTCACAAAATTAGAATATTGTGAACAGGTTCAATATTCTAGGCTCAAAGTGTCCCACTATAATTAAGCCGCAACACCTACAAAGGGTTCCTAAGCCTTTAAATGGTCTCTCAGTCTGGTTCAGTAGAAATCACAATCATGGGAAAGACTGCTGACCTGACAGTTGTGCAGAAAACCATCATTGACACCCTCCATAAGGAGGGAAAGCCTCAACAGGTAATTGCACAAGAAGTTGGATGTTCCCAAAGTGCTGTATCAAAGCACATTAATAGAAAGTTATGTGGAAGGGGAAAGTGTGGAAGAAAAAGGTGCACAAGGAGCAGGGATTACTGCAGCCTGGAAAGGATTGTCAGGAAAAGGCCATTCAAAAGTGTTGGGGACTTTCACAAGGAGTGGACTGAGGCTGGAGTCAGTGCATCAAGAGCCACCACACAGACGGATCCTGGACATGGGTTTCAAATGTCGTATTCTTGTCTTTTGTCAAATTGCTCCTGAGCAACAAACAATGTCAGAAGCATCTTACCTGGGCTAAAGAACAACAGAAGTGGTCTGTTGCTCAGTGGTCCAAAGTCCTGCTTTTTTATGAGAGCAACTTTTGCATCTCATTTGGAAACCAAGGACCCAGAGTCTGGAGGAAGAATGGAGAGGCACAGGCTGCAAGATGCTTGAAGTCCAGTGTGAAGTTTCCACAGTCTATATTGATTTGGGGAGCCATGTCATCTGCTGATGTTGGTCTACTGTGCTTCATTAAGTCCAGAGTCAATGCAGCCATCTACCAGGAGTTTTTGGAGCACTTCATGCTTCCTTCCGCAGACGAGCTTTATGGGGATGCTGACTTCATTTTCCAGCAGGACTTGGCACCTGCCCACACTGCCAAAAGCACCAAAACCTGGTTCAATGACCATGGGATTGCTGTGCTTGATTGGCCAGCAAACTCGCCTGACCTGAACCCCATAGAGAATCTATGGGGCATTGCCAAGAGAACGATGAGAGACATGAGACCAAACAATGCAGAAGAGCTGAAGGTCGCTATTGAAGCATCCTGGTCTTCCATACCACCTCAGCAGTGCCACAGGCTGATAGCTTCCATGCCATGCCACAATGAGGCAGTAATTGCTGCAGAAGGGGCCCAAACCAAGTACTGAGTACATATGCATGCTTATACTTTTCAGAGGACCAATATTGTTCTATGTACAATCCTTGTTTTATTGATTGCATATAATATTCTAATTTTCTGAGATTGTGGATTTGGGGTTTTCACGGGCTGTAAGCCATAATCATCATAATTATGACAAATCACGGCTTGAACTATCTTGCTTTGCATGTAATGGATCTATCTCATATATTAGTTTCACCTTTTAAGTTGCATTATTGAAATAAATGAACTTTTGCACAATATTCTAATTTTTTGTGAGTTTTACCTGTAGTAATAGTACATCAGAATAATTTTAACCAAACTTATCTTTATGTTACCTTATTTCATCCTGTTGATTATGTTGGCATACTTATAGTTATAAACCATCTATGTTTAGTTCATATATAGCAATCATCTTTCTTCATCAAATTTCAACCTCTTATCTCTAGCCACTCATAAAATCTATTCCATGTTGAGTAATATTCTGTGTCTCCTTTGTCTTTTATTTTTAATGTCAATCTATCCATCTCTGCACTCTTAATATTCCCATGGTTTTCACCTAATTAAAAAGAAAAGTTCCCCTCTTTTTCCAAACAGTCAATCACATGGTCCAATCAAGGTCCTGTCCTTGATTCATCAGGCAAACATCACTCCTCTCCCTGGCTACCTGTGGGAATGTCCTTGGTTCCCAAAAGAAAGTATTATGTTTTGACTATAAGCCCCCTCTATCTCTATTCCCCCCTCCCTATCCCTCAGGTCCACTGTGGCAACACTGAAGCCTCTATATGGCCTCAGTCAAGTCAGCTTAGCTTCAGGGTTGACAGAGAAATTTGTTGACAGTGAGATCAATCAACCAATGGAACAGCTTGCCTTCAGAAGTTGTGGGAGTTTCATGACTGGAAGCTTTCAAGAAGGACCTGGACTGCCATCTGTCAGAAATGGTGTATGGTCTCCTATTTGGACTAGATGACCTACAAGGTTCCTTCCAACTCTGTTACTGTAATATGTTAATCTGTTTATGCCCTTTGCAGTCAAAAGTGAATCATACATAATATATATACATGGGCAGCTTTTATTAATGTGTATGTAACAAATATTTTCCCAGCAGCATGATCCGATAGGACACAACATAGCTATGCAAGAGCTATACCTCTAGACACTACTGTGTATATATTTAGTATATTGCCTTGCTTAACAAACATCATTTTTACAATTATTTATACTTGTGGCTTTTTCCTGCTCCATAAATTTTACCAAATGGAAACCAAAGGAGGGCACAACTGAATATTTGGGAGTGAAATTTTTCACTTGTTTTTTTTCACATGGTTTTTATAATTACATTTTTCAAAGTAATTCCACCTAGCATTTCAATAATAGTTGAAAAGTAGCATTTTTCTGAGATGAACAGCCTATTTATGCATGTAAATAATGAATTACTGTATATACTCGAGTATAAGCCGAGTTTTTCAGCACATTTTTTGTGCTGAAAAAAACCCCCTCGGCTTATACTCGAGTCAGATTCCCCTCTGAAAAAAAAACGGTGTGGAGCTCCGAAGCTGGGCAGCCGCTTCCCTGCTTCCGTGTTTCCTTTGCAACTTTTAAGCATGGGGGTAATCGGAAGCAGAAAAGTTCTTGCTTGAGGATATATTGTTTTTTCTTTTTTTAAACTGTTTTTTTTGGGGGGAAGACCCACCGCCATGTGAGAATGCTCAGACACGAAATCTATCCAACCGAAAATAAGTGTGTGTGTGTGGGGGGATTTTAACAGAGGGAAGATGTAGGGAGAAGGCAAAAGCGACAGAAGATCCTTCAGGGGAAACTGAGGGGGAGACTCACCCTTGGTCCAGATGAGCCCCCTTCCCCTTTCTCTAGGCTGAGAAAACAACGCAAGCCGAGGTTGCTTCGGCTCCACTCAGCTTCATTTCCTCAGCTCCAGCTGCTTTCAGTCCACTCGGGAGGAAGGGGAGGAGGCAGCTCACATTGTTTTCTGAGCTCTAGGCTGTGAAAGCAACGCGAGCTGAGGTCGCTCCACTCAGCTTCATTTCCTCAGCTCCAGCTGCTTTCAGTCCACTCGGGAGGAGGGGGAGGAGGAGGGGGAGGCAGCTCGCGTTGTTTTCTGAGCTCTAGGCTGAGAAAGCAATGCGAGCCGAGGTCGCTCCACTCAGCTTCATTTCCTCAGCTCCAGCTGCTTTCAGTCCACTCGGGAGGAGGGGGAGGAGGAGGTGGTGGTGGCAGCTCGCGTTGTTTTCTGATAGTGAGATCATTTCCCAAATTAATTGATTCACTAACCCAAAAGAAGAAGATGTTGATGACAGTGGGAGGCAGGAGTCACTCTCTCCCTTGCAAGAAAAAAGCAAGAGCCGTTCTTATGTTCTCTCCCTCTCTCTCTTTCTCCCCGTAATACAGTCAAGCCCTTTCCAGCACGCGTGATCCACCCCCGCCACTTTGCACCTTGCAAATGCAAAAACCCTGGGGTTTTGCATTTGCAAGGTGCAAAGGGGCGGGGGCAGATCACGCGCGCGTGCTGGAAAGGGCTTGACTTTATTGGGGGGGGGAGAGAGAGAGAGAGATATCATAAGAATGGCTCTTGGTTTTTTCTTGCAAGGGAGAGAGTGACTCCTGCCTACCATTGTCATCATCATCATCTTTTGGGTTAGTGAATCAATCAAACCTTTCATGATAGTGAGATCGTTTCCCAAATTTCCCTTAAATCAGGGAAGAAATCAGAAACAAACCTTAGGGCTGAGAATAAGCCTGTTCCTATGATGCCATTTTTGTTCACTGCAGTGTGAAAAGTGTGAAAAAACACACTTCTTTTTCTTCATCTTCTTGTTCCCTATTTACTGGTCTCTTTCAAAGAGGAAATTGTGAACATCAAACTTATTCTCAACTGTCCTACTGAAAGTTTTTATTGGTATCTATTTTTATTTTTGAAATTTACCAGTAGCTGCTGCATTTCCCACCCTTGGCTTATACTCGAGTCAATAAGGTTTCCCAGTTTTTTGTGGTTAAATTAGGTGCCTCGGCTTATATTCGTGTCGACTTATACTCGAGTATATACGGTATATAGTCTTGAGAACATGTTGATGTTATGTGGCCACTTGGACAAGACTAGATTGTAGTAAGAACAGTATGCAAATCAGGAAAAGAATAATTGTACCTTTAAATAGATGAACAAGACAATTAAGAATCTCTAATATCACAACAGATCTTACAATCATATTTAATTATTTGTTCATTTCATGATTAAATAAAGATGAGGGAAGTATTGTTTGATATTCTTATGAATTAACCAGCATTGTTTAACAATGTAGACCACACGAAATTGCAAAATTAGAAGTATGCATCTTGTTTTTCATAAAACAATGTTGCCCCTATTTCAAGCCAGTTATAGCATAGTGAAAATCTTGACATTACATTTCTTAGATTAATCAATTCTCCAGCAACAAAAATACAATTTCATACATGCTACCTTGCTGTTTTAATCAGTAACATATCTATGTTTAACCATATAAATCAGGGGTGTCACTCCATCCCATCACAGGCCACATCAGGGGTTCATTTGCCCTTGTGGGGCCAGGATGGATGTGGCTTGGTCATTGTAGCCGACTGAGTGGGTATGGCCAGGCCCAGAGCAGTGGGCTGGTCCCTTGCCATCTCCAGGATGGCCCTGCGGGCCCACGCCACAGCCTATCACAAGGCGGATAATCCCTAATAATGCATGCTGTATCCTTCCATTATCCTTGTTTTCCTAGTTCAATGAGGTATAATCTCAATATTTAGTCTCTTTTACTGTTGAATATCTTTTCCTTGTAATTCAGAAAGTTCTAGTACTCCACACTGCAATCCATACCAAGGCAAAGGAATTTTGCAGATTTCTTCCCAGCAGTCATTATCAATATCATAACCTACAACATCCTGAGTTGGAATTTCCTGAGAATCTTGCCATTTCTTCCCTCCAATAAGGATGGCTGTTTCCTCCACTACTGCTAAGCCATACCTATATCGATCATATACTAATGGCCTTAAACGGGTCCATTGATTCTGGTCAGGGTCATATTTTTCAATTTCAGAAAATGGTTCATAAAAACCTAAAAATGTAAAAACCAAATCTCGGATTGTGGCCATCTGATGCCCAAACCGAGCAATGCTCATTGGGGCTTGTTTTCTCCATTCCCCTTTAAAATTACTCAAAGCATACATATCCTTACTTGTGTTACTTTGACCCATGTATTTGCCCCCTGATATATAAATAGTATTCTTACAAACAGTACCAGCGTGGCCATGTACCTTGCATGGCAAATCATAAAGTTTTGCCCACCTGTCTTCATTAATGTTATAGATTTCAACAGATGAATGCAATTTTTTGTCTTCAGTTTGTCCACCAATTGCAACAATTGCATTCTCTAAGATACAGCAAGAAAATTGACACCTTTTTTCCAGCATACCAGTAATTTGTATCCACTTATTAAATCTTGGATCATAGCGATGGACTTTATTTGTAACTTTCATGATAGGACTTTTAGGATCACTTTGCATATCTTCTATTTCTCCACCAAGCACATATAGAAAGTTTCCAATAGTACATACACAATGATTTTGTAACCTATTTGGTAACTGTGTTAAATTTTGCCATTTGTGATTATAAACATCAAAAGCCATCGCTTCTGTGACAAGCCCTTCATGTGCAATCATACCTCCGAGCAGGATAATCCGTATCTTTTGGTTTCTCAAAGTGCTGTATTTATCCTGCAAGATAGGTTGTTTATAAATAAGTGAATGATAGTTTATTGCTTTTCTAATTAAACATTTTACAGGAGTCGTTAAAGGCACTTCTGACTGAGTGTAGATATTTCTCAGATCTTCCATAGGAATGAGACTGTATCTTACATGTTCCAAAAGATTAGAAGTATAGATGAGCCTCAATTTATCATATGCTAACCACTTTAATAATAGATCTAACAAATTAGATTCTCTCACCATAAGTACATCAGGAGATTCTACTACTGCCTTCAAAGACCAGAAATTTAGTTCTAGAAGACCTGAAAAATCCAGGTCTAGTAGTTTCCAGAGATTAATAATAAGATATTTTTCTGCTGCAGATACAGCGTCTGGAAGATAAAATTTTGTCGCAATATTGGCTGAAAAACAGCAGTTCTCCAGATTGAGACTGTTAGCCAAGTATTGGCTGCATAAACAGATTGCCTCAGGTACTTGTAAGTAGGTGGCAGCTTCTAAGGTATCTTCCAAGGTGGTAAAAGACAAAGGCAGCCAGGATGTATAAATGAAATCCAGAACATGTTGCAACCCAATGGCCGAGATGACTTGCAGATGAACAACAGCAGCCTTCGATTCTTTGGTATAACTCTTGAACATGGCCTTGAAGTAATCACTGGAACAGGCTAACAAAGACTTGTGTGCCGGAAATTCATTTTCTTTTACTTTTAACAGAATGTCACAGAGCAAACCTTCCTTTCGGAGAGTTTGGTATTGAGACAATACAGCACTGCAGTGTCTTTTGCAGTAAGACAAGAAATAAGTCATTGTGTAGCACAAAATGCTCCTAAAGCTCTTTTTGCCAATGATGAAAGAAGGAGGGAAATGTGCAAAGTTCAAGTTTTTAAAAAAGCTATCTTCTCCTGATGACAGACAGCTCACATACTAATTTTACATTTCTCCAATTTATCATCCGTTGTTATTTCATGCATTCATTTCATAAAACGGATTCTAGTATCATCCTTCAACATCTATTTCTCTCACCTCTATTTCTTTTTAAAAGAGTTGATCCACAAAATGTAAGAGCTCTTTTTAAGCCAGTCTCAGATGACCAATTTGAGAGTTAGGTGGCATTAAGTGAAGCTTCTCATCAGCTCAGATACCTCTCGAGGCTTTTCTTTCTCTTGGAGATGAATAAATAGAACTTCTAGGCTTGCCGGTGCATCAGGAAGCATTTGAAAGTAGGAAGGTTATGTTTTGCTGTGGCTTTTGCCTGAGGTCTCTATTTCACTCTTAGACAACTTTAGCTCTTATTCCCATGAGGCAACAAGCCAAGTATGGTGGTCTTGTTTGAAGGAAGTCTCCACTGAAAATCAAATTGGCACCTATTGATAAGAGCAGGAAGACTTTGTGAACATGTAAATCTTTACCCTGGGAGTAAAAAGGTAACAAAATACCATAATTACTCAGAGGTTTAATTTGTCATACATTTTAGAGCCCTTCGACTTATATGATATCACCATAACTCACAGTGACCAGAATAGACTGCAAATACTGCCTGTTATCATAACTGTCCAAGGGCTGAACTAAGAGCATTCAGATGGGAGGGAGAGAGTGAGCAAATGAGGCAGGATAAAGCAGTCATTTTTCCAGGAGTGCAGTTTAAAGCATCTGACAGTGAGTGACTTGGATGCAAATCACAAGAGCAAATAGTTCTCTGAAGGAGTGACAAAATTATACCTAAAGCTATCCTCCCAACTAAAATGTTTATAGTTGAGTTTCAAGAGGTTACTAATGGATTGAATTTGAACTTTTTCTCTCACAGTAGGAATATGAATGGAAAAGCAAAAGTAGCCAGATGACATAAGTAACTAGAGATTAGTGGCTTTTCTAAATATTCATGATGGAGCAGTGATTAGAATTCAGTACTACAAGGCTCACTCCAGGAATTTGATTCTGAGCGGATCAAGATAGTGTCAGCCTTCCATCCTTCCGTAAAGTGAGGAACCAGATTGTTGGGGATAATACGCTGGTGAAACCTCTTAGAGCTGTAAAGTACTGTGAAGAGGTATATAAGTCTAAGTGCTAGTGCTATTACTATCCAGGGCTTAGAAAATCCAACCACTGAAAAAAGTAAAATAGCACTTGCACATCCACATTGAAATGATTTGCTTGAGTCTGAGAATCCTTGAATCAATGGACTTAATTTGCTTTCATAATTATTCATTCCGAGTAATAAATGCTAGTCTAGAAATAGGAAAGCTCACACGGTTCTGAGGCATGATTCTTTGCAGGCACGAAGTTCTGAATAGAGAACTCTATTCTATCTTACTGGTAAATCTCACCATTTGATACAGTGGAAAATTTTCATGATGATTGATTATGTTGTATGTGTCAGATATTTAGATTATGAAGTAATTCAGCTGATTGTACAAGCCATTCAAATTTCCTGAGAGAATCCTATTTCCAATCATAAGCATGAATAATATTTTTAACAGGTTCATCATATATATCAATAAAGCCAACTTTCCTCCTTTTTTGCATTCTTCAATTTTAACAAATTAACAGAGTTGGAAGGGACCTTGTAGGTCATTTAATCCAACCCTCCACCCAAGCAGGAGACCCTACACTATTTCTAACAAATGGCAATCCAATCTCTTCTTGAAAGCCTCCAGAGATGAAGTTCCCACAACTTCTGAAGGCAAGCTGTTCCATTGGTTGATTGTTCTCACTGTCAGAAAATTTCTCCTTATTTCTAGATTGAATTTCTCCTTGATCAGTTTCCATCCATTATTCCTTGTCTGGACTTTGGTTGCCTTGGAAAATGCCTCTCTGTGACAGCCCCTCCAATATTGGAACATTGCTATCATCTTTCCCCTGGTCTTGTAACTGTTCTTCATATGTTTTTGAATTGCCCTAATCATCTTGGTTGCTCTTCTCTGCACTTTTTCTAGAGTTTCAATATCTTTTTTATAGTGTGGTGACCAAAGCTGTATGCAATATTCTAGGTGTGGTCTTACTAAGGCTTTATAAAGTGGTATTAGTACCTCACTGGATCTTGATTATATCCCTCTGTTGGTGCAACTTAAGATTGCATCGGCTTTTATGGCTGCCACCACACACTGCTGGCTCATATTTAACCGATTGTCCACTAAGACTCCAAGATTCCTGTTACAGTTACTGCTATTAAGCCTGGATTCATGCAGTATATATGTGTATTTTTATTTTTTCTTACCTAAGTGTAAGACTTTACTTTTCTCTACACTGAATTTTCTCTACATTGAATTTCATTTTGTTAGATAGGGTCCAGTGTTCAAGTCTGTCAAGATTCATCTGGAACTTGAGCCTATCATCTAGGGCAGGGGTTAGCAACCCATGGCTCTGGAGCTGCATGTGGCTCTTTCATACCTCTGTTGCAGCTCCAGGGCTGTGGGTTGGAGCTGTAAGCCATATCCAGGAAGCACTGCAGTGGAGAGAAGTGGCCTGGGTGATTCTCCATGGCCTCATCTCTTGCTGGGTCTCATGGATGCTTCTTCTGGCTCTTGTTGGTACTTGGTGTGCCTCGGTCGCTCGGGCAGATGCCTGACCTCCTCTCCACCCTGAAACACTGGCCTGACCCGGCCATGACTGACACTGCTGCTGTTGCCACCTCCATGGCCTGTCTGCTCCTCTTGCAGTGCCTTGTACAGGACAGTAAAATTTAGCGTGTTTCACAATTGGAAAGATGGGTCCCCTCCTCCTCCTGAAGCCCATTATAACACGAAGCCACAATACGACAGTGGTGTTGGCCATGGAACAGGTCAGGCCAATGTCTTGGGGGAAAGAGCAGGTTGTGCATCTCCCTGAGTGACTGAGGCATGTCCAGCACCAACAAGGGCTGGAAGTAGCCACCCACCATTTCCTGCTGCAGTCTGTTAGGCAGCGAGACCCAGCTAGAGATGAGGAGCCGAAGAATCACAGAGAGAGACACAGAGAGAGAGAGAGAGAGAGAGACAGAGACAGAGAGAGACAGAGAGAAAGAGAAAGATAGCAAGAGAGAAAGATAATGAGAGAGAGACAGAGAGAGAGAGACACACACAGAGATAGACAGAAACTCACACACACATACACAGAGAGAGAGAACTTTCATAAACTTTGAGGACGACTCAAATCGACATTGAGTATTTTATTTGAAAGTAACCTTCAACCCAGCAGTTTTTTTTGGGGGGGGGGAGTTTAAAATGTTGTTGCATGCAGAAATAAAAAAGTGTTTTCTCTATAGCAGTTCATTGATTTCATAAATGAAACACACTATCGATTTTTTATAATAGCATAAAGGTAAAAAACAATATGCTAGATGTCAAAAGGGTTATGTGGCTCTTGGTGTTTTCTTTTCTGTGGGAAATGGATTCAAATTGCTCTTTGAGTGTTTAAGGTTGCGGATCCCCAGATCTATGGTGTTAGCTATACCTGCCAGCTTAGTATCATCTGCAAATTTGGTAAATTCCCCTTCTATTCCCTCATGTAAGTCATTTAGGAAATAGTGAAAAGGACTGAGCCTAAAATGGAACCTTGTGGTACCACACTGCTTGCTTCCCTCCATGTAGATTTAGATCCATTAAGGATGACTCATTGAGTATGGTTTGTCAGCCAGTTATGAATCCATCTGGTGGTGATGCTATCTACCCCACTTTTTTGATTTTTTTTTTTGTAGTCCAAGTTTTTTTAAAATTTATATATAAACATTTTGAATACGGTGTATTGTCTGGGCATATCACTTTATAAAAGAAAAGAGGGAAAAAAAGAAATAGTAACATATATGCTAATAACAATAATAGTAGTACAACAGGATGATTTTGACCAAACTTATACTTATGTTAGCTTATTTATAATCTTATTGATTATATTGGCATACTTATAGTTTTAAACCATGTTTATGTTTAATTTATACATAGGAATAGTATTTCTTCATCTAATATCTGCTTCTTATCTATAACCCTCCTTAAAATCTATTCCATGTTAAATAATATTCTGTATCTCCTTTATCTTTTATTTTCAATGTCAATCTACCCATCTCTGCACAGTCCAATATTTTCCTAATTATATCTTTATCTAATGGAGCGTTCTCATTTTCCCAATATTGTGCAAATACAATTCTCACTGAAGTCAGTACATGTAATTTTAAGTATATAGTCTCTTTATCATAGCTTTCTGGTATTATACCTAACAAAAATATTTCAAATCTATATGCTGCTTAATCAACTTTTCCAACCATGTATATATTTATTTTTATTGTATGTATTTTTGTCCAATATTTTCCTGCTTTCATACATGTCCACCACATATGATAGTAAGTACATGGGGTCTGATTACACTTCCAACATTTGGTGGACATGTTGTTAAAGATTTTTGCTAGTCTTGCTGGTGGCAAGTCCATCTATAAAACATTTTAAAGAAATTTTCCTTAAATGCAGTAGCCATTTAGGATTAAAGTAATATTAGTTTCTGTCCATGTATGTGGTCCCTTAGCTTCTAATAAAACTCCATTATATACTCCTAGCATTGATAAGCTCAATGCATCTTGTATTCTTGTCCATTGTTTGGTGCATAGATAGCAACTAAGAGTATCTGTTTTTGGTTTAAGGTCACTTCCACCATCAAAATTCTCCCTTCTTCATCTTTAAAAACTTGATTGGCACTTATTGTTTCTTTGATATATAATGCCACCCCTCTTCTTTTTTATTGCAATAGCAAGCAGAATAATTTTCCCAATTTAGGATACTCCAATAATTTATTAAGATGTTTTTAACATGTATTTCTTGAAGTAATATTATGTCTAATCTTAATCTTTGTAGATTTGTAAATACTTTTTTTCTTTTCATAAGGGAATTCAGTTCGTTTATATTAATTGATAGCATCTTTATTTTTTCTTGCATTGCTTCACTTGTATGGCCTTTATGCACTATTTCTCCTCTCATTTCTTGTTCCTCTTCCATGTTAAAGTGGTGATCATGAAATTCTATTGCTTTGTCCAATATAATCCAATCTTTGTCTTTTTTTGCCAAATAACTAATATTCCTTCATGTATCAGCCACCTAAAGTTCACATTGTATTTAATCAACATTGTAGTCAAAAAATGATATTGCTTCTGAAGGTCCCTTACTCTCCTTGAAAACAGTGAAAACAGTGCCTTTGTTTAAAACAGATCTGATGATTACTTTGTGGCTAGAGCATCTTACTTATATAAATGGCAATCTAAATACAGGATTCTTAATTTCCTTATTCCCCCCCCCCCATGTTTTTTAAACGAATTAAAAGAAAAAAGTGGGTTATTCCATGAAAACATATTAAATAATGTACGTAAAAAGTGAACGTGGCCAGAAAGTTTGGGTTTCAGTCAGGACAAGAAGATGACTCATATTGTTTCATACTGCTCATGGTTTTACCCCCACCATTTCCAAGAAAAGGACCAAAGTAGCCAACAGCAAGCTCTGGAAAGCCAATTCAATTTGCCATGCAAAGGCAAGTACCTGCTTTGCTCCTGCTCTAGAATATGGAGCGAGTCTCCATCCCCCACCGTTGCTGTTACTTTCTCAAGCCAGGTGAAGAGTGACTGCGAAGGGTGGGGCATGGGATTTGCTAACAGGAAGTGGTGGGATGAGCCAACAGGAAGCCGCAACAGAGGGCCGAAAGAGCCGCATGCGGCTCCAGAGCCATGGGTTTCCAATCCCTGAGCTAGGTGGATGGGCAGGGAAGCCATAGCTTCCACGGTTCCTGCCGGTGCTGGCACCTCTCTCACCAGCACTGTCTCCAACAACAGGAGCAGCGGTGAGACAGACCCCGCTGCCAACGAGAACCACCTACCCTCCGGCAGGGGCATCACTTTGATTGATGGCAGCTGTGTCAACAAGGTCCTGCAAGTCGGTGAGTCTTTTGGGGTTGGATGGGTGGAAGTGGTGGAGGGAGGGTGATGCGATCATTTGTCTCCTCTCCTCCTCACACCTCGCTTTGCTTCCCACCCCAGAGCTTCGGGTCATGGTCTCGTCGCTTGTGTGGTCAGGCGCTCTCCTTTTGCTCCAGTCACCCGAAACCCCACAGTGCACCTTCCCCCCCTCTTTAAGTTTTCTTTACTCTCATTCCCTCCATCAGTTCCCTAAGAATACAGACTGGCCAGGCAGCTTCCTCCCCATCCCTCCTGGTAGTTTTAAAAAGGGAACCATCTATCCACTTTGCCCTTCGAGCAGAGGCAATCCAAACAGAAGAGAAAAGGAATCATCCTACAGACCTTTAGCACCAAGCTTCCCAGAGGATTCTCCCAAAGGATCCACCCCAAAGGAGGATTCACCCCCTTAAATGCACTCCCCTCCTTGGGGTGTGTTAGGAATGTAAATCACCTAATATTTGGGTTGGAAAATATAAAAACCAGGATAGACATTTTAATACTGTCTCTTTAAGACAATGCTAAAACTGTAATTGGGTGTGGTTCCTCAAATGGCCATAAGATGGAGCCAGAAACCTGGGTTGTTTAGTCCCTGTCCTTTTCGGGAGAGTGTTGTCATTCCTGCATTGACTGTTTACTGATCATCGTTAGTTTTAGATTTGATGTAAGTCTGTTACTGGACTGTTTTTGATACTGGACTTTGTTATTTGGATTATCCCTGGACTGAAAACTGACTGCTTTAACTGTGAATGACTTGGACTGCTTGTTTGGACTTTGCTTAAACGTTTATTGGAAGTAAAAACCTACATTTTACTGTACAGTGTAGCTGTGTGCTAGTTGTGTGTTATTCTTCACTACTCTCATTACGTCTCCCTGTGTGTGCTCATTCTCCTAATGGCGAATTACCTCAACAGGGTGAATCTTCTGATGAATCCTCCTTTGGGGTTCTCCCAAAGGATCCACCCCAAAGGAGGATTCCCTCCCTTAAATGCACTCCCCTCTTTTGGGATGAATCCTCTCATGAATCCTCCTTTGGGTTTCTCCCAAAGGATCTACCTCATAGGAGGATTCACCCCCTTAAATGCACTCCCCTCCTTCGGGATGAATTCTCTGATGAATCCTCCTTTGGTGTGGATCCTTTGGGAGAACCCCAAAAGAGGATTCATCAGAAGATTCCCCCCAAAGGAGGCGGCATAGTTATATCATGTATCTGATATTAACAGAATTGAAAAAGTCCAGAAATATTTCAAAAGAAGAATTCTCCGCTTCTCTACTCGTTGCAGAATACCTTATACCACCAGACTTGAAACTCTAGACCTAGAAAACCTAGAACTACGCCGCCTCCGGTCCAATCTAAATATAATATATAAAATCATACATTGTAATGTCCTACCTGCAAATGAATACTTCAGCTTCAATCATAACAATACAAGAGCAAACAATAGATACAAACTCAAGGTTAACCGCACCAAACTTGATTGCAGGAAATACGACTTCAGCAACAAAGTGATCAACGTCTGGAATACTCTACCTTACTCTGTGATTTCTTCCCCAAATCCCAAAAACTTTAACTTTAGACTGTCTACTATTGACCTCATCCCCTTCCTAAGAGGCCTGTAGGGGGCATGCATAAGCGCACCAATCGTGCCTACCGTCCCTGTCCTATTGTTTTTTTTATTTTTCTTATAAGTATCTATCTCATGTATTCAAAAATATGTTTATTCTTATACCTGTATCTTGTAAGCGATTGACAAATCAAATAAATACTAAAAAATACTAATCTTACCTTATATTTGACTGGGTAATTTTCCTAACAGATTCTGAGAGCAAACTACAGTATTTGACAAAGAACCTCGGGACTCTCTTAAGTGTAGTCTAGATGGTCTGTCAATTAAGAGTATACCTAGCTGCCTCAGAGCATGCTCAAAGTCATTCTTCATCATGCTAAGTAGGAGTTTGGAGGAGATGTTCACAAAGATTAGTCCTGCGTCCTATACTCTTCACTGTTTTTGTGGAGAGAATGCTTATGGAAGGAGAGAATGCTTATGGAAGACATCATATTGGATCAAAGAGCTAATATGTGAAAAGATGAAAATAAAATTAAACATGTCTGGCTAGCTTAGAAGAATAGATTGAAAGTAACATAGTTCAGTTTAACATTCAAATGGGTCTCTTTCATTCAGATAAAGTTCTTTGTAGAGTGAGTATAAGAGACAAAATGTGGGCCCTACCATGCAATTGAAATTGTACCATTTCTATATATATTGCTTCCTCTGATCATTGTTGCTTGTTATAAGTCACATTAAATTTATTCACTGAAAACCTTCATATCCCCAATCCCACTGCAAGATTGGTTTAATGTACTGTAAACTTTGGCTGACATTTATTTTCCCCCCCTCCCCCCCCCAAAAAAAAAAAACCACTTCAGAAAGCCTTTCTTTGATATGGGCTCAAAATTGGGTATTTTGGGAGACAAAATTGGTAATACAATTTACAATGTATCTCTGTAGAATAAGTGGACAATCAGTGTTTCTTCAGATATTATTTGTCTCCAGTTTCAATTATGTCCAGCTATTTAGAAGATCATGCCCTCTAGAATAGATTTAAACCATCTTCATTTAAAAGACAAAGGCCGCTCTGTTGAAGACAGCAAAGTCCACACTTTGGACAGAGAGGATCATTGGTTTGAAAGGGGTCAAAGAGGGCACCTATGTCAAAATTGAACAGCCCTCTCTCAACAGATGTGGAGGGATACAACATCATCTATCTCCAGTCTACAACACTGTCCTTTCAGCACCTCCAGGAAAGTTCCACATCCATTTACACTACTCAGGTGACCCTGAGGATGCAGATAAACCTCCAAGTGGCCTCAACAACTGCCTAAGAGAATGCAAATGATCAGCTATCTGCAAGGAATATAAATCCTTCCATTCCTCACCATCCAGTCAGAGCTGAAGAAGCTTCTAGGATGAGAAGCAAAATGTATCCAAAGAAAAACAAGAAAGTCCAGTTGCCTCTTAAGAGAAGTGTTTTTGGGACAAACATGACCTGGATGACTGAGAATCTCTATAGACTTAAGAAGTTAGGTTTTGCAAGTCATAATTTCTCTTGAAACAATTGATAGCTGGCAGCTGGAGCATAATTAGAGTCCCACTTGTGCTAACCGTATAAGACCCCCTTTCTGAATTGTCAGTGTAAGAGAAATGTTCTGTTAAAAGCTCTTGACCTTGTGGTATTCTTGACTCTATCATGTCACTGATCTTCACTTTTGATTCCTGGGCTGACTTTGGATTCTGTTAGAAAACTTGTTTCTGCTTCTTTTCTGATACAGTCTGATTATCGACCTTGATGCCTAAACTGCTCTTGGACTTTGCTTTTGAAATCACATTTTTCCTGTTGATCAACTTCTACTTGGAATTCTGTGAATGAAACTTAAACTGTTCCATCATTTTGTTGTGTTGACTTTTGCCCTTGGTTACTAGATCAGCTGTTAAGCACACCTTAAATAGGACATAATCTCTGCTTTATAACATGCGTTCTTTTCAAACTCCTAGCATGCAAACACATTGAGTCTCTTGGCTGTACAAGGTGACAAATATTGTTTCCATTTTGGGGAAAACTTTGTTAATACTGCGGCTCTATGTTGGAACACTTTATACTTTCAGAGGAGAATGGGAATATATAATACCAGTATAATTTAGAGAGTGAGTCATTGAGTTATCATTTGGACACGAGGAAAGCTTACTGTAGTTTCCAAGTCACATGTGTGTCTATGGCTGTGTGACATTTAAAAGAACTAAGTGAACTCTGGATACATTATTTACTAAGTTAAACCAAGCTGAGAGTGGGGGAACAGAGAAGGAACACCTGTTTTGATTCTCTTAAGCAACCTTGACTATTAAAAATGAAGATGAACAAATGAATGGGTATGGAATAGAAGGTGACCAATGTGAAGACAGTAATCAGGACTGCGCAACTGATCATATATAGAAAAATAAATTTTTGCTTTAGTAGTCTTCTCTATACCTGAAATGCTAGAAAAAAAATAAATCATGCATCTATTTAAAATTATATCAGGTTAACCTGGAAATTTTCTTCCACATACAACCCATAGAGAAGATATTGAGCAACTGGAGTGGGAGAAGTTAGTACAAAACCCTCAGAGAATCACCTCTTTTTACTCTCCACCCTCCAATTGACTGTCATAGGCACCCATCCCAATGCCCAGGAAAACTAATGTATCTGCTTCAAGCTTTCTTACGATACTTTGAAAAGAGGTGTTTCTCCTGTGCTGAGAACTCAAGCAGTTGCTTATTTTTCTCAGTCAAAACTGGAATTCATTCAATGGAGTAGGATTTAAAAAAACACAAAAAAAAATTCTGAAATGGTTTCTTGATAACGAATCAAGATTTTTTTTTTTTTCTAATGTGTCTTTTGTGATAAATTCTTGAACTCTGAGGTTGTCATGCCCCAACATATAACTTTTAAATACCGTTGTTGCTCACTAGCCCCATTTAGTGGCTGGAGAGACAAACATCAAGTATATTGTTTGAAGCTGACCCCACCCCATTACCCATCAGCCCACACTTTCAAAACAAGTGAATCCTGGGAAACCAGACTCCATTTCCTTTAGCATTTGGAGAAAGCAGAAGTACAAAGAAGAATCCATCTTAATATGTCACACATGGTCATCTAAGGATAAATCCACATCCCACACACAGAGCATCACAGGTGAGATTTAAATTACTATGTTTTTTGGAGTATAAGATGCACTCCCCCCTCCCCCCCCAAAAAAGTGGGTGGAAATGTCTGCACATCTTATACAGTGAATACGGGCCTATTTTTTGCCTTCTAAAGTGTGCATCCCATTTTTGCCCTCCCTGGTGTCCAGAAGCACTCTGCAGGCCAAAATTGCACCCATTTTTGGCCTCTGGAGGCCTTGGTGGATCCGTTTTGCCTTCCCTGGCATTGGAGAGACCAAAAACAGGACCCACAGAGGCCTCTGGAGTGCTTCTGGATGCCACTGGGGGGGGGGATGGAACACTTAGAGGCTTTCGGAGGCCAAAAACAGGCACATTTTAGGCCTGCAGTATGCTTCTGGACACCAAAGAGGGCAAAAATGGGATGCATGGAGGCTTTGGGAGGTCAAAAACAGGTCCGTTTTTGACCTGTAGAGTGCTACTGGATGCTGGGGAGGGCAAAAAACTATTTTTTTTTTCCTCCTCTAAACTAAGGTGCATCTTATAGTCTGAAAAATATGTGTACTTGTATTTATTGATTGTTATGTTCAGCAGTAACTCAATACTGTCTATCTTGTATTTCATTATCATTGTATATATTCGTATTTTCCCCAGTTCCACCATATCCTGAGGCAAAAAACTATTTTTTTTTTGTTTTCCTCCTCTAAACCAAGGTGCATCTTATAGTCTGAAAAATATGTGTACTTGTATTTATTGATTGTTATGTTCAGCAGAAACTCAATACTGTATCTTGTATTTCATTATCATTGTATGTATTCATATTTTCCCCAGTTCCACCATATCCTGTTCTTTCAATAAAGCATTCAGATCTACACACACATGGTCTGTTTTATTGGAGGACAGGTGGGTTTAGTTGCATGTCGAGTTGGACACAGACTAATGTGTAGTGAGGACAGAACAGTGAAACAGCAGCTACCCAGCAAGTGGGTTCCAGGGTAACGACTATACAGAGACCTGCTACTCTGCCAATGCAGCTACCTGTGTATGGCCATACAGCAGCCTCTAGACAGTTACGACTCCAGAAGAAACCATATCACAGAGCCGGGCATCTTCATACATGACAAAGTCTCAAGTCTCTAATTCTTTCAAATAGTAATGCACTTGCCACTGCCAGTGCAAAGGGTGAAGCAGCAAAAGCACGAGTAGCTTTTGCTGAACAAGAAATGGAAAGGAAAAGAGGGAGAGCACAGTCAGAGACTCTAGAGTACAGAAAAAAGCTGAAAGAATGTGGCAAGAAGCATCCTTAGAAATGCAGAAAGCCTGTTAGAATAAGCCTAGAGCGGCTTGCCACAGATAAAAAAGTAACAGTTGCCACAGCCAAAATCAAAGCCCTAGAGTTGTATATTCTGACAACGAAGACAGTAAATGCAGCAATGTGCTTGAGTTGGAAGCTGAACCCCAAGATCCTCTGCACCTCAAAGTGTCTATCAGCACTCCAGACCAAGCAGCAATACTCACCTCGCTAGGAAAGACAATCTACAAGAAACAAGCAAAAGATGCTACTCACCACTACTACAGGCAGGGGTGAGCTGTTATCAGTTCCCATCAGTTCGGGTGAACTGGTTGTTAATTTTATGGCCAGTTCAGTGAACTGGCAAATCTCATCCCTGGCTGGCCCACCCACCCTGCCCTGGAGCCGTGCCCTGGGCCGTGCATGGACTCCTGCCCTCCAGGAGTCCATGCACGGCCCATTTTGGTAAGTGCAGGGCCCGTGCAGAGGCTCAGGGAGTGTGAAAAATGGGCCTCCTGGAATTCCAGAAATGGGCATATTTCTGGCCTCCAGAGTGCCTCCAGAGCCCAGGGAGGCTGTTTTCACCCTCCTGGAGGCTCAAGGAAAGCCTCCAGAGCCCGGGGAGGGTAAAAAACAGGCCTCCCAGAAGTTCTGAAGGCCAAAAATGGGCCCATTTCCAGCCTCCCGGAGGGCCTCCGGGAGGCCATTTTTGCCCTCCCAGAGGCTTGAGAAAAGCCTCCAGAGCCCGAGGAGGGTGAAAATGGGGTCCCTGTGGCCCATTTTTACTCCCAGGCCAGGGTAGTGCAGGAGGCCAACAAGGCCATGCCCACCGTGGTCACGTCTACCCAGCAACCAGACGGAGAACCAGTTGCAAAATTTTTTGAAGCCCACCCCCAACTACAGGCTAACAATAGACCTCCCACACCCAAGGTCCTTGAATCTGCAAATTATCCTACAGGATCATCCTTCACACCAGAGCAGCATAAAAAGGACCAGCTGAAACCAGAGATTCCTAAAAGGTATGATTACACAACACCTTTTCAACACGGCAATGCACAATCAGCTAATCAAACTACAATAAGTTCCTTGCATGATGTGAGCTTGTTATACAAGGACTTAAAAAGTTTAATGATGATTCTGAAAGCTATAGAGCCTGCCAGTCTTTCTTCCAAATGCCATCAGAGGCTTAGATTTGTCATGTAGTGAGGAGATAGATTTAATAGTTAAATGGCTTGGAATTGAATCTGCTGAGCATGCAAAACAAATCAAGACAATTAATATAAACTACCCTGAAACAGGCTTTAAAACAATCTGCAATATACTTGATGAGTGCTATGGCTCAGCAGAAGCACTAGAAAATACACTTTTCAAAAGACTTGATAACTTTCCCCAAATACTTAATAGAGCCTATCAGAAACTTAGGGAACTTAGTGACTTATTAATGGAACTTCAAGTAGCAAAGCTGGAAGGGGACTTGCAAGGATTTGCATTCCTTGATACATCTTGAGGTGTCAACTCCATTGTACAAAAGTTACCCTATAATTTCCAAGAGCAGTAGCTCCAAATGCAAAAGAGAGTACAATGTTCCATTTCTCCCATTCTTTTTTTTTTTTGTGGACTTCATGTGCCAACAAGCTAAAACAAGAAATTATCCTAGTTTTTACTTCACATTGGCATGTGCTGCTCCTTCAGAACATAATCCTCATAAGCTTCCAGTAGCAGTCTGCAAAACTAATGTGACTCCTCCAGATTCTCTTCCCAGGTCTGCCAGCTCCTCTCACATAGAAACTGAGATCAGAGATCCTGGTAAGCAGTGTCTTCTACACCAAAAGCCACATCCTCTCCTAAAATGCAGAGCCTTCAGGGAGAAGTCCATGGAAGACCGCAAAGGGTTCCTGAAAGCGAACAACATTTGCTACAAGTGCTGCTCATCAGTCCCTCAGTTTGTCAGCAAATGTAGGGTCAGTGTAAAATGCAAGGAATGTGGTAGCACAGTCCATAACACAAAATTTGCACCCAGGGCTGGCACCTGGACTTTACAACACACTTACAGTGGCAGTGAACATGGTAGGGAGGAAGAACACACTGCTACAACCACAGCAGAAATCAATACAAAATGCACAGAAGTCTGCAGAAAGATTACAGGCGGCAAGTCCTACTCCAAAATCTGTTTGGTCAGAGTCTACTCAATAAGCCAAAGAGTTTTATTTTAATAACTTCTTTTAATTTTAACAATACTTAATAACCATTAAGCTTTATGCTATTCTGCAAGACCAAAGTAACAGATCTTTAGCCAGTTAAACCTTCTTTGATGCTTTTGGCATCAAAGGCCCCAGCACTCCATATTCCTTAAAAACTTGTGCAGGAATTGTGGAGATAGTGGGGAGAAGAGCATCTGATTACCAAGTGGAGTCGGTAGATGGGAAAACATGCCTGACTTTACCAACTCTTATCAAATGCAGCCAGATCCCTGACCATAGATACAGTGATTCATCACCCACATTTGAACCACATAGCACATCTGATACCAGAACTCGATCCTCTGTCTCATATAATATTGCCCCTAGGGAGAGATATTTTACAAGTCCACAAAGTGAGAGCTCAGATCAATGGTCCTCACAAAGCTCCCTATGCTAAAAAATAATTAGACTTAGGGTGAGTCATTGTAGGAGATGTCTGTTTAGGAAGCATGCACAAACCAAACTCTGTTAGCAACCTGCTGACAAGCACATTAGAGAATAGACATCCTATTTTTCAGCCAAGCCACAATCAATTTCTCTTAAAGGAATCACTGCATATTATCCATTTGCCTTGTCCCTTCATAGGCTCCTTTAGTGACAACCCCACCTGTGACAGTGACCAAGGTCATTTAAGGTGCACAGTCTTTCAAAATATGGAAGACAATCAGGTGGCAACATCTACTGAGGACAAACTCCCTTTAGAAAAGACAGAGCAGGGATTAGTCAAAGAAGATAGTGACAAGTGGGTGACCCTTCTTCCCTTCAGACCACAGATATGACACCCATCTTACAACAAAGAACGAGCCGTAGCCTGCTCCTTGCCACAGTCTCCAGAGTTGATCAATGCTATTCACACCTCAGAACCTGTGGACAACACCATAGCTTAAATGCCACAGCAGCCTACAGCCACACCACAAACAACAGCAAGCTTCAAAAAGCAATTGAACCAGTCTTCTGCAATGCCTTCCACAATATCTGTTCAACAGAATGGTGCTTGATATATATCAGATGACCTCAACAATTCTAAGGGAGAAGCCAGCAATGGGATATTATATTCCAGACGTAGATCACTGTCAAGTTCCCAGAAGCCTCATCAGGAACTGCAGTGGCACCATGTTGTTGACAACCACATCAGCAAAAAAGCAATGGCAGCTCACCTTATCCTACCATCTCAAATAGTGGTATCAGTTGATACCAGGCAGGGAGTGTCATGTCCCAGCATATAACTTTTATATGCTGTTGTTGCTCTCTAGCCCCATCTAGTGGCCATAGGAACAAATATGCCCCAACATAGGATCTTTATATACTGTTGTTGATCTCTAGCCCCATCTAGTGGCCGGAGAGACAAATACCAAGTATATTGTTTGAAGCTGACTCCACCCCATTACCCATCAGCTGCACTCTCAAAACAAGTGCATATGCATGCTGGGAACCAGACTTTGTTTTTTTAGCATTTAGAGAAGGCAGAAGCACAAAGAAGAATCCATCTTATTCTATGGCATATAGTCATCCAAGGATAAACCCACATTGCACACACAAAGCATCACTGATGAGATTTAAATTACTTGTATTTATTAATTGTTATGTTCAGCAGTAACTCAATACTGCCTATCTTGTATTTGGTTCTCATTGTATGGATTTCTATTTTCCCCAGTTTCATCACATTCTGTTCTTTCAATAAACCATTCAGATCTGCCCACATGATCTATTTTATTGGAGGATAGGTAGGTTTAGCTGCATGTCGACCTACACACAGACTAACATGTAGTGAGGACAAAACAAAGGTGCTTACTAACATAATATGAAACTCAGAGGTATTCTGCTCATTTATTAAGTAATATATTCACTATACAGTGAAGATGAGAAATAGAAGAGGTTCTCTAGTTGGAAGCCCTTGAATTATTAGAAACTTGATTGAGTAGAGTATTCATATGACATATCTAAATACAATATTTTATTTATTTAAACAAGGATGGACAGCTTACGTAAGAAGGCCTCTGTGGTGGTTGCCATAGATCCTTGGTGGGTCCTTGGTGCTCTCTGAGCTTGGTTGTTTTCTTGCAGATGTTTCATTACCCAAACTAGGTAACACCATCAGTGCTAGTGAGTGAACACTGATGTTTGGGTAATGAGACATCTGCAAGAAAACCAAGAAACTCAGAGAGCACTAAGGTCCAATCATTTCAACCCTGACCTACAAATATTCTCCTTTATTGGTATAGATCCTTTTCATTCTGTTCCAGGCAGTCTCCCAATTGACTGATTTGCACTTAATATTTTCAAGTATTCAAATTAAATTCTTTGCTCAGGAGATGATGAATCTTGGAGATCTTTTTTTCATCAACCAGAGCTAAGGACATAACATGGAAACTATTTCATTTGCTAATGAGTTGGAATATGACCATTCTATTTGATTCCTAATAGTTTTATATTCCAAGCAGTGCTATAGTGTTTGTTGTTTGCTCTTTCAATTATGCTTATAATTGAAAATAAATATTTGTGTCTGGATATTTTAAAAGGAACATTATGTTAACTATAAATTTTAACATTTATCTTTATTTATATAATCGAATTCAGCACCTGGAGAGGTTCATATATAGAGCTGGTATTCAGCAGGTTTTGACCAGTTCTGAGGATCGGTAGTGAAAATTTTGAGCAGTTCAGAGAACCAGCAAACACCACCTCTAACTGGAGATTTTACAGTGTCCTTCCCCTGCCATGCCCACCAAGCCACGCCCATAGAACCGGTAGTAAAAAAATTGGAATCCCACCACTGTTCACATATATACTTTAGTTAATGTCTTCTTCTTTTTCTTCCTGTTTTTACTTTCTTTTTATTCCTCTCCCTCTTCTCCTAATTTCCATATAAATATATACAATAATTCGGTTACTTTTTTCACCATAATCCATAGTTGCAAAATAAAACCCAAGCAACAATACAGATTAATTTTATAATGGAAGATACAAATTAGCAAGATGTAACACTACTTCTCTTATTTACACAAATGTTGACATCACACACACCAGGATTTGCTTCAGCATCTGTCATACTGCTGATTTGGGGATAATGCTGACACAGTATCTTGATCAGAACCTAGTACTGTCCATATTAATATTAACCAAGAACCAACAAATCTAGTAAATAATTAAATCTGCCTTGGTTTTACTAGATATCATGAAGCTTTGAAGTTTGTTCAAAAACAAAACAGCACAGGTATTGAAAGATGCCAATATTGTAATACCAAATATAAACACCAGCTCACTGAAAAGAAACAAATCAAGTCACTCAGTCTAACCACAAACAAAGGCTGAGTGCATTGGAATATGTTCAAGAAATAACCTCTGTCTGCAAGCAAAAATTGGGGAACCACAAAAAAAAACGAAGTAATAGAATATGAAAAATCTAAAGTGCTCTGGAATTTTAGAATTCAAACAGACAAACCCACATAACATCCCAGACTTATTGATAGGGGAAAAAAATCTGGATAGTTGACACTGCAGTATTTGGAGACAGCAAAATAGAAGAGAAAGCACTGGAGAAAATCACCAAGTATAAAGACTTGCAATAGAAGTAATTGTAGTAATGGGAATAGAAAGCCAAGGCCCAAAGTACCAAAAGTAATAATAGGTGCCAGTATAATATGTGATCCCAAAAATGTGGATCATCAGCTGAACAACAATTTGCATTGACAAAATCTTCATCAGGCAAAAGGCAATTGGAACAACGTGCATCTTATGATGATATCTTTTACACCATCAAACAACAACATCTATCTATTTCAAGTCCTTGGGAGGGACTCAATAGGGGAGTATAAATGACAAATCCAGTGTAAACTTCTATTTGAACCAATCATAATACAAGATAAGATAATTTAGGATGGGGTTTTATTCACTTGGAAAGTTTCATTGTTACTAAGGATAGGGCAAGATTAGACCGAAAGTTTGCTTTAAAAATCTAAGTACACAGAAGTGTACTTACATTCTAATCTGAGTAATTATTCTCTGCCTACACACATTCTTCCTGCAGTTTCATTTGAAAATGTTCCTTATTTTTTCTTCCTGCTGCTGCTAAGCACTGAGCATTCTAAATGCCGAGTTTTGCATCTGTGGGCGGATGAAATGACATCAATGCCAGCAACAAGAATTTGGTCCTCAGTTTTAAGGGCACAATATCTATTAGTTTAGAACGGTACTCTTCCCTTAAACTTATAGGACGCTATTTTGATAAGCTAGAATAAAAAGGCCATTTAAAATATGTATTTTAAAAAACATAGTAAATATGTGAGTATATATTCCAGTAAAGTCAGTTTTTATATCAGAATTGTAATAATTTATTAATCAGGAACTTTAAAATTGAAGTACATGTGATATTAACCAGGAGTTCAGCTCCTTTTGAAATGGACTTCAGTTTTTACTTGTAATAGGATAGTGAAATTAATGTTTTAACTACTTCTTTTTTCAGTATTGTTTATTTCTCTTTTAAAAATATTTTAGTAACTTTGCAATCTAACCTATATCAAGCCCTGCAGAAACAAGAACCACTTGGATTTCTGGAAATAATTGTTTTAGTAGGGCAATAATCAGAATCTCCATCTCAATTTATACCTAAAATAATTTAGGTGTAGTTGCTCCACTCTTTTGCAAAAGTCCTTTTCCTTCTACATTTTCTCAAGCTTTATCAACCTATTTGGTATATTATAAGTTTAATAAATAATGCACCTCTAGCATGATGAAATAGTCTTTTTTTGTCTCCTGCACTGGATACTGGTACCAATCCACCTAGATCTCCTCTGGGTATTTTGGTCCCAAGTTGAGATCTAAACTTCTTGAGCAAACCTCTAATTCAATGCTTGGATTACAGAACAAGTTCTGCTGATAAATTATGCTTGCAATTACTTTTTCATAACCACTTTCTATGTTAAGAGCTGACAACAGAATTAGTTTTTTTTTTAAATATTACCCTAGTCAAACTCCACTTCAAATACTCTGTTCTATCCTGAGCATTAATCCTTTGAGAATAAGTTAAAAGAAATGAGTGAAGGTGATTAAGGAATCAGAAATCATGTCTTTGAGGAGAGATTGGAGGAATTGGAAAGGATAAGTTCTCAGAAAAGAAAACTCAGGGACAATCTGATGGCATAATGACAGAAAATGACTTAAATCACTTTAATCACAGACATGATGTATATTGCTAGCCTTGTAAAAAGTGTTTCATGCAGGCATACTAAAAATTGGGAAACTCTTAGAGCGAATTCAGATGTATCCGTTTTCTATTTCTTATATCATTTGATGTAGTCTCCAACATATTATGCAAAGACTGTGCAACCTTCAGTCCAACAAATGTTCTGGATTACTGATTTCACAGGTGGGTCTGCTGGCCACAGGTAGTTATGTATTTCAACATGTCAATAGCATGAATGCATTCTGCTTATTTGGTTGTAGCGTTATCTGGTTTGAGGAATGTGATGATTAGAATGAGAAAATTATTCATGACCCTCCTACTGTAGGGAAAATGTTGAAGTAACTTTTGTTGAAATCCTCTCATTTTGTACATAGCAGAGTAAAACCAAACCTATTAGGAGTGTGTATATAAATAAGAATAAATCGAGAACAAGATAGTTACATCTTTCTGCTTCTCTGAAATTTCTGCCCCATAGAATGTGGATAAAAAAATAAAACAGCAAATATCCTAATTTTTCTTAAGGAAATAAGCCAAAAGGAAGAATTGAAAAACATCCATCTCTCCATCAGGAGAAAGCTGAATAGAAACAATGAGAGCAACAGAGAAGGAATTCTCAATTCTTAAAATTTCTAGTGGTTGGAAATATACAAGCACAAGATTGATGCTTCTGGAAGTGAATCTTCCAGCTCCCACCCCCCTCCAACTTCCATATTATTGAAACAGAATTGGGCTGCAGGGAAAGACCATTTATTCTTTTCTTTATTTATTTTTTGAATAATACAATCCTAAAAGAGCTAATGTAAATCAGCATGTTTTTTTTTCATTTAAAAAACTATTGGGATTGTATTGCTCTAAGGTAAAGTTCTATTAAATCTTGGTTATGTATTCATGTTAGTAATGTTTCCCTATGCTATATGTTCCCTTTGTTTACTTCACTTCCCTCCTAAAAATTTAAGCACCTGCTAATATCAATGAAAAACTGGGAACAGAAAAAATAGAAAGCAGTATAGATATCAATAGATGTTAGCTTTTCATGTTAAATCTGAAGCATTTGTATAACTTTCTTCTAACACAGGGTATCAAACCTGCATTGTAACGGTGGTGTCATGTGACGTAGTGGGACTTCTTCCCCCTTCACTAAACTAGGCATGGGCATGGCGTGACGCATCTGGCCTTGAGCCAGGATTTTGACAACCAGCAACTTTTTAACCAATTGCTATCATGTTTCAAAGAAGCCAAAAACAATGTGTGCTTCAAAAGACATGATAAATCACAGATAGACCCTCTCCTCCATTCCCTGTTTTTGCTCCAGAAGGCCTCCCTACACTTACCTGGGAGCCAGACGGGCCTTGTGGGGACTCTTGGGAAGAGCATAGTGGGGTTGAGCAGAGCAGGGCAGGGCCAGCCAGGAGTGGGATTTGTGGGCTCACCAAGCCCCTGAGAGCCCCAGCAACCCACCTCTGCATATCATTCTTAAACTACTTCTCATGGTTTAGAGATCATGTGGTGAGAGTTTTAAAGTACACTTTGAAGTATTTATAATATTTTGTTCTCATTGGTACTTAAACTTGTACCATCTGAGTGGCATAAAAAATATGGAACCCCAGAAGCTTCACCACATAAACAACTTGCTAAGAGAGTATGGTAAACAAACCAGGGAGAGTCTATCTGTGATTTATCATGTCTTTTGAAGCACAGACTGTTTTTGCCCATGCTCGGTTTAGCGAAAGGGAAAAAAGTCCCAATACATCACATGAGGCCACCATGATGTTGCAGGTTTGACATCCTGTGTTAGAAGAAAGTTATGCAAATGCTTCTGATTTAACATGAAACGCTAACACATTACATTTATTGATGTCACTGGCTGCTTTCTGTTCTGTACGGTCATTAACATACTTGCAAACGCTGCGTAGTGATTGGTCAAGTGCACGGCGATCTGATTGGTTGAGCGAGCCGCACTGATTGGCCCGCTGCGAATTCCCCGCGATTGGTGGAAACTAATCATGGGAGATTCAAAGCGGTGCCATTGGCCGCAGCCGCCGCGGCCAAAGAATAAAAGCTGCTGTTTTTCCCTTGAAGACCGAGTCGATCATGTGCGGGTTCACGGACTCCTCAGGCTCAGAGACCCAGTCCTGCAAAGCTGACTGATGGCAAAAGGCGACATCGCCCTCGCCGACGCCCTTGCCGAGGCCACCGCAGCTGAAGCAACCTGGAAATCGGCGGCTCTAATGTGGAGACCGGACAACGGGGACCGCACCGCGACCACCGAGACGGGTACGGTGACCGAGGCACGCCCCGAAGCAAGCTGCCAAGAGACCACCGCCCACCATGGCGACTTCAACTCTGCCTCTGATACCATGGAGGAGGAAGAGGACATCCATCGACTCCAGACGGGATGAGACCGGCGTGACCAGCGGAGTCATAAGTCGGGACCCCAATGTGCCGGGTGCGGAGGCAACCACCTTCGATCGGAGTGCCGGTTTTTCGATGTGATCTGCCGACACTGCGATAAAAGAGGCCACATCGCCCGAGTCTGCTGACTTAAGAAAGCCTACAGCCTCCAATGGTGAGATCACAGCAACCGGAGTTGAGACAGCACCCCCCCAGGGCCAGAGACCCCTAAGCCGAAAATCGCTGGAACCGAGATGGACGGGGCCTACGGAATGGCGAGAACCGACAGAGAGAGAAAACCCACCAGACGGTCGTCATCGGCCACTCATCCAGCGCAGACACCCAAAAGGTATACGTGGAAGTGGGCATTGAGGGCAAACCATGCAAGATGGAGGTGGACTCCGGGTCCTACCTCTCCATGGTTGCATGGCGGGAAATCAAGCATTTGGTGCCCGCGATTCACGAAAGGGGACTGGAAACCCAGAAATTAATCCTTAAAGACTACCAGGGGAATCACATCCCGGTAGTCGGAACTGGACATTTCGAAGTAACCTTCAAAGGGCGCACAGCAAGGCTTCCCCTGATGATCGTGGACCGAGACCGCCCCAGCCTTTTGGGACTACAGTGGTTCACGCCACTTGGGATTGAAGTTACGGGTGTCGACCACGTCGCAGATGCCGACTGGGAAGAGCAACTCACAAGGGACTTCCAGGAAGTGTTCGACGGCACCCTAGGCAAGTACCGAGGGCCCCCTATTTCCTTCAGCCTAGACCCCAGCGTTCCCCCAATATGCCTAAAATCACGGCTGGTACCTTTTTCACTCCGGCCCAAGATCGATGAGCAAATAGACAAGCTCATCAAACAAGGGGTCCTAGAGCCAATCGATCACACCCGGTGGGAGACCCCCATAGTCACCCCTGTCAAGCCCGATGGATCGGTGAGAATCTGCGGGGACTATAAGGCCACCCTAAATTGCGCTTTACAACAAAGCGCCTACCCCGTTCCAGTAGTGCAGCACCTCCTACACTCACTGGGGGGAGGAAAGGTTTTTGCGAAGCTCGACCTGTCGCAAGCCAATCAACAGCTGCCGGTCGACACAGAAACCACAGAGGCGCAGACTGTAGTAACCCACCGGGGAGCGTTTCACTGTAAGAGACTCCAGTTTGGAGTCAGCGTGGCTCCGGGAATTTTCCAGAGCCTCATGGAGAGACTCTTGCCAGGAATTAAGGGGGTGGTGCCCTACTTCGATGATGTACTGGTGTCAGCAGCCAACCAACAAGAACTAGAGGGTCGTCTAAGGGAGGTGCTAACCAAATTCAAGGAGGCCAGGCTAAAGGTGAAAAAAGAAAAATGCCAACTGCACACAGAGTGGGTCGAGTTCCTAGCATACCTCCTAGACTGACCGGAAAAAAAATCAGAGCCATTAAAGAAGCCCCCACGCCAAAGAATAAAACAGAACTACAGGCATTTCTAGGACTGCTTAACTTTTATAATGTGTTCCTGCCCCAAAAGGCGACCACAGAGGAGCCTTTGCATAGGCTTTTGGACAAGGCGGCCATGTGGACTTGGGGGAAATGCGAGGAAGCCGCCTTCAACAAAACCAAGGACCTGCTCACCTCGGATGCCATCCTCATCCAATACAACGAGACCCTACCACTAGCCGTCACATGCGATGCATCACTTTTTGGCGTCGGCGCTGTCCTCAGCCACACTCTCCCCAACGGAAAAGAAGCACCCATCGCCTTCTTTTCAAGGACCCTCACCAAACCAGAGAGAAACTACAGTCAGCTGGACAAAGAGGCCCTGGCTATCGTCGCCGCAGTGAAGAGGTTCCATGAGTACCTCTACGGCCGGACGTTCACCATCATCACCAACCACAAGCTGCTGCTGGGAATCCTTGCAGGGAACAGGGCCATCCCGAACATTCTATCTCCTAGAATGACAAGGTGGTCTGAATTCCTTGCCACCTACAGCTACCAGCTCACACACCGACTCAGTAAGACAATCACCCACGCAGACGCCCTGAGCCGCACGCTGCTACCGGACCTAGACACCGACCCAGTGCCCACGACGGCCACCCTTAGCATAGAGACTCTGCCCGATCTACCCATAACCGTGTCAGACATTGACTGTGAAACTAATAAAGACAAGCGTCTGGCGTGGGTGTTACATTGGGTAGAGAAAGGGTGGCTGGAAAAAGACGACGATGAATCATTCAGGACATTTCGGAATCAGCAAACAGAACTGTCGTTACAAAAAGGTTGTGTACTTTGGGGGGATAGGGTTGTTATTCCGGAAAAATTACAAGGGAAGGTATTGGAGTTATTACACCAGGGGCACCCGGGCATAGTTAGAACAAAAGCCCTGGCCAGGAGTTACGCCTGGTGGCCAGAGATGGACAAACAGATCGAGACTTGGGTGGCAGCATGCAAACGTTGCCAAGAAACCAGGCCGAGCCCTCCCGCCGCACCAATCCTGGAATGGGAAAACCCCAGGAGACCATGGTCCAGGATTCACATAGATTTTGCCAGGCTCACTAAGGGACACATATTCCTTATCATGGTAGATGCTTACTCCAATTGGTTGGAGGTAAGCAACATGAAAACCACCACCACGGAGGCTGTGACCAAGGAACTCAGCAAGCTGTTCGCAACCCACGGCCTCCCAGATGTCATCGTGTCAGACAACGGGCCCCAATTTACCTTGCTGGAATTTGAAAAATTCCTAGCGGAATGGGGAATACAGCATGCACTGACAGCGTCAGCACATACGGTGGCGAATGGGAGGGTGGAACGAATGGTTCAATTTACAAAAAAAACATCCAAAAAATTGAACACAGGGAAATCCAAGAAAAAATAAACAAAATGCTTTTTATATAACACATAACCCCGAACACGACAAACAACAAAAGCCCAGCAGAACTCTTAATGGACAGGCTGCACCCCACATACAACCCAGAAAAACCCCCAAACTCCTCAAGCAAACACCAAACATTTACACCAGACGACGCAGTTTACGCGAAGAACCTTACCGGGGATCCACTTTGGGTGCCAGCAACCATAACCCAAGTGACAGGTCCCCACTCGTACTGGCTGCAAACAACTGACGGACGAACATGGAAACGACACATCGATCAATTAAGATCGAGAACAACCACGGGAAACACAACCAACATGCGAACAGACACAGACACCCAGAGAGAGAAGGGAACCCACATAACACAAACCAAGAGGGGAGGGAAGACCCCGAGAACCAACCACCAACAGAAAGAAACCAGCAATACTCACCGACAAGCAGCCAGCTCGAAGCCTCACCAGGGAGAAGCAGCCAGGCCAGCTCAACCAGCCCAGAAAGACCAGGTGGGAGCGGCAACAACCGCAGCTCAACCAGCCCGGGTAGACTGGGAGGGAGCTGCGACGAAAGGCCCGGCGAAACCTTCCAGGCGGTTCCATCGACGAGGCAGAGAGCAACACAGAACCCGACCAAACCAGCCGGGAGCCAAGCACCAACTAACCTGCGCAAGTCAAGTAGGCAAGTACGAAGCCCCGCCTACTTACGGAACTATGTTACGTAGGACCAGACCAAGAGGGGAGGGGTGTTCTGTACGGTCATTAAACACTTGTAAACGCCACGTAGCGATTGGTCAAGCGCACCGCGATCTGATTGGTCAAGCGAGCCGCACTGATTGGCCCGCCGCTAATCCCCCACGATTGGTGGAAACTAATCGTGGGAGATTCAAAGTGGTGCCATTGGCCGCGGCCGCGGCGGCCAAAGAATAAAAGCTGCTGTTTTTCCCTTGAAACCTGAGCCGATCTCGGGACCAAATAAAGAGCTGAAACCGAGTCACTGGCTCCGAGTCTCCTTTCCCACGACGGACACGACACTTTCTATTTTTTCTGTTCCCAGTTTTTCATTGATATTAGCAGGCGCTTAAAGTTTCAGATAGTTTTTTGCTTTGTCCTGCACCCGCCCTTCCATTTTTGTTCCTATAGGAAGCTCCAGGGAGGGTTTCTAGGCCAAAAACAGGGAACTGGGTGGATCCAATGCCGCCCCCCATGCCATTTTTGCTTCCAGGAAGCTCCAGGAAGGCTTTCTAGGCCAAAAAAGCAGCTCTCCCCATGCCCCATTTTTGCTCCCAGGAGGCTCCAGGGAAGCTTTCTAGGCCAAAAACGGGGCACAGGAGGTCCAGTGCCACCCCCTGTGCCCTGTTTTTGCTCCAAGAAGGCTTCCCTGCAGCCTCCTGGGAGCACCCCACCATCCTATATGCCTGGATTCAGCATTTAGCCAAAAGAACATTTGGAGCAGCTAATACAGTATTGATTGCCATGGGAATGTTCTAGGGAATCAAATTATCCTAAAACGGTTGGTGCCAATCTTCTTTCTTTATTCCATATCCTCCTCTTCAAAACTAGTAAGTTGCTTTGCTTCTTCATGCCAGGCTTAGTGTGGTAGGTTCAGAGTGCATTTTGTACAGAACAGCTTACCTTTAGGTCTCATTCATTTGCTCAATTTCAGGGCATACATTACACAATTTCTAAAGTATAATTCAGACTATTCAGCAGTTTGCTTAGCTGCTGCTTTATGTTTACATAATTACTTCTATTGCTGTCACAACCTTTATGGAATCCAATGGCCTTTTAAATTTGACAAGCAAAAAACACAGTAAATATTTCTCACAAATATTTTTCCTCTTCCACTCCTTCCTCTCTGTGACAGCCCCTCAAATATTGGACCATTGGTCTCATGTCTACCCTGGTCCTTCTCTTCACTAGACTAGCTATATCCAGTTCCTGTAACCGTTCTTCATATGTTTTAGTCTCCAGTCTCCTAATCATCCTAGTTGCTCTTCTCCGCACTTTTTCTAGAGTCTCAACATCTTTTTATAGTGGCTTCCAGTTTTGAACTTCCCTGAAGACAAACCTCTGACCATGACTGTGCACGGCTTTGGTCCATGCTTCAGTGTCAGAGAGCCCTGATCAATCAGATTTGGGGCAGAAGCCATCTCGTAGGAGCAACAGAGGAAGGGGAGACCGTCAGCCAGGTAGAGGGGAGTCGCAAATCCCCTCACTGGCTTGGCAATTGTTCCCTCCCAAAGACACCTGAAACAGTGGTCTAAAATGGCCACCCTGAAGGGGAAGATTAAGCTGAAATAAGATTGCACAGGAGAGAGAAAGAAGCAAACAGCAGGCGGAATGGGACAATATAATTAAATGGAAGGTACCCCCAGGATTAAGATTTCAAATAATTTTTAAGAAAGGATTTAAAGCGGCAAAGAGAAAGAGAGAAAAAAAGGTGTGAATTGCTTTTGACAGCGGCGGGGCTTTGAACCGAGAAAGGTAGAAGCTGGAAGAAGGAATCATCTAATCAATTTGGATAAGTATATTCTGATTCTATATAGGCACTAATAAAGCTGAACTATAGATTGTTAAAGAGAAAATTTAATACCAATTGGATTTGATCTTTTTGTTTGGAAGACTGTGGTTTAAAAAGCTCTGATTAATTGAAAAGAAAAAAGAAAAGAGGGGGTGAAGATCTGTTATAACAAAAAATGCCATCTAATTTAAATCTAACTTGTTCTTCTTTTAAAAGACTCTGTTTCTTAAAAACTGTAAGGAAAATTGATACAATAAAACAAGAACTTTGAAAAATTGAAAAATTGAAACAAAGAAACAGAAGATTCTGCCCTTGGATTAATTGTTGATTCTGGCATGGATTTGGCATTGGATTAGCTGAGGATTAAAACTTGAGAGGAAGAAAATAAAAGCTGACTGTTGGAAATTAACTTCAAAGACACTATTTGGATTAAATTGCTAACTAGAAAGTTGTAAAATGGCGATATCTCTTCTGGAATTAAAAATGGAACTTAGAAGCATGAAAGAAATATTACAAGAGTGAGGTGAATCATTGGGCTTTGCTTTAAAATTTATGGAAAATGCGATTGCAGAATATGAACAACAAAGACAAAGACAGAAGAGGAGGTAGAGCAAATCATAGAAGGGGCCATCTTTAATTATCATCAAGAACAAAGAACTCTGGAAAGAAAGAGAAAAAGAGTTGGAAATAAATATAAGAAATTAAATAAAGAGGGGAATATCCAGAAAATTAAAAAGGGGAAAAGAATCAGCAGAAATTTGAAGGGTGGAAGGAAGCAAAAAATAGAGAGGGGGATAAAAACTGGAGTGAAAGAATAAAGGGGAAAATACAGGGGGAAAGAAGGGATAAGAAATAGGATTTGGGAACAAAGAAACATGGGAATTGTAAAAAAAATGGGAAAATGTTTAATTAGACATAGAGATAATAGTTGATTAATATTTAAAAAGGGGATTCTGCAAGGTGCTGGGGGGGTAACATAAATCAATTTATAGTTATGAAATAGGGACATATACATTGTTAAGATGGAAAACAGAACTGTTATTTCTTGATAATGGAACTTAATGCTCTTTTCCTTTATGTATAGAGATAATTGTAACAAATAATGGAATATGTTTATTAAATATATTTAAATATTTCTAGGACTGGAATGCAGGCTTTTTTGTCTCAATATGAATGGAATAATTAATGGAATATGTGTATTAAATATATTGAAATAAATGAAATGATATCGGAGAGCTGAAATGGAATTAACATCAGGGTTTAGGATTAAATGAGTCGATTAACATGTCCCTTTTTTGAAATTGTAAATAAATCTTATGAAATTAAAAAGGGGAAAATCCATGCAGAATCTGATTTATATATGTTATGTAGTTTTAAAGGAATTATTAATTTTAATGTTTTAGGTAATAAAATATTAAACTTTTAATGGGATTTAAAAGGGGAGATAATTAATGAATATGTAATTTAGAGGTGGCGTACTTAAACTGATATTTTAAGGAGGAAACCAATTTATAGAAGGAGTATCAGAATTTAAGATGAAATATACAAATGTGACAGTTAAAAGTACTAAAGTATAATAATTATGAAACTAACATAGAAAATGTATAAAAGCATTGTTACGATAAGAAATTAGATACAAAAATTGGAAGGCGGAGCTTCGTCGCCATGATACAGCTGCGATCTCGGGGCTCCGAGATCACAGCTGATATCTTCGCCCCTGGTCAGTCCCAACGGACCTAAATCGTCTCGTAGTGATGATGACAGTAAGGGGCGCGTTCTGTAGATTCCGGGGACACCGCAAGTCCCTGGTCAATCCAGAAGAAGCCCTTTTGCCAATGGCGGAGAGACAGCCATTAGGCTGCTGAAGCTGGGACAGCTCCAGAAGAACGGGATAGAAAGAAGTGTATCGGCTGGTGAGGATCTTTTTTTTTTTGCTTGGGACTTAAGAACACTCTAATATGAGAAGAAATCTGTAAACTTATTGACAGAATTTGATTTAGCAGCGATTTTTTTAGTAATGTCAAAGTGAGGCTTGGCTTTTTATTTTTACTTTTTTTTTTCTTTACTGAATTTCTATTGCGATCTAGTTAATCAGACTGGTTTTTTTCTTTTACATTTTTATATTTACTTGCTTTCTCTTCGCCTTTCTGACTGTTTATATTTTTTAAAATATAGGCCCCCTTTAATATTTTTTTTTAATATATATAAATATACATATATACTTTTTTCCCCTCTTTTTAGGCTTTTTTCAGGGGGGAAGAAGGGGGAGTGGATAGAAGAAACTTTGTAACACTGCCAACTAGAGGCTTGAAAATATTCTGTTTGAAGTTGAAAAACTTTTGTTTGAAAAACCTTTCTCAAGGCTACTGGAAATGATAAGATAGAGGGAAGAGTACTGGAGGATGTTTACACAGATGCTCTTTGGAACTTCTATTATTAAATGAATATCTGAAGTTTGGCTTTGAAATTTGTGGAGGAGTCAAATAAGAGCCTTGGATAAATAAAAGGCAGTGTGTGTCTTTTTCTTTTTTAACTTCTTATTAATTGTTTCATCCCTCCCCTCCAACCCCACACTATTTTGTAATATTCATATATTTATTTTTATTTTTTATTATATCTTCTTTTTTTTTTAAAGGGGAAGCCTCAGAATATTCTTTTTTTGCTTTTTTTCATGGGGATGTCTGCCTTTTGATTTCTATTTTTGACTTATTTTTATGGCTTTTTTCATCTTCTGAGGTTTTTCAATTGGGAAGAGCTTGAAGAACTCTCTTTTTCTTTTTTTTTCTTTTCCTTTTCCTTTGCTTATTACTTTTTGATATTATTGGGCTTTATTTTGCTTCTTTTTTTTCTCTTCATTTTTTAATTTTTACTTTTGAATTATATTTGCGTATTTCACAACTGGATTAAGGTCTTTGAAGAACCTGAAGAATTTTTTCTTTTTAATTTTGGGCTTTTTACTTATTACTGGTTTGGTTTTTCATTTTTTATGGTGTTTTACTTTTCTTAAATTGGATTATAATTGATTACCTCACTAATTGGATTAAAAGACCCGGAAGACCCTGAGTTATCGAAATGAGTAAGAAAATTTTACCTTCAGGCATCTCAACTTCTGCTCCTGTCTCCCCGTCATCTGGAGGACGACTCTCAACAATGGTGAAGCAAGACAAAGCGCAAGTGGATTTAACAATGGTTATGCAAGGAATACAAGATCTTAAAATGAGTATTGAACAAAGAATGGAGAGTATTGACCAAAGAATTGGAAAGATGGATGAGAGATTTGAAAATTTTCAACAAATGATGGTGAAACACGATGAGAGAATCCAAAAAATAGAAGAGAAAGACAAGCAAAGAGATGATACAATTGGAAATATCGCTAAGATTAACAATGGTCGAACAAGAAAAAAGTGGGATGTTGAAGTGGGAGATGGACAGGTCAGAATTTTATCTTAGATTCCAAAATATCGAGGAAGAAAAAGGACAAAACTTGGCAGCAGTAATGATTGAAATTCTGGCTGGAGTCTTGGAAATAACAGAGGAAAAGATGATGGATGGAGTAGATGAGATATATCGAGTCTTCACAAGATATGCGACGAGGAACCAATTACCAAGAGAGGTCCATGTTAGATTCACCAAAAAAACTATTAAAAACCAAATATTACAAGTGGTAAGAGAGAAGGGGTTGAAATATAAAGGCAAAGAGATCCTAGTTTTAAAACAAGTACCTAGAAAAGTGAGAGAGATTAGAAGAGAGTATCGATTTTTGACTAAAATGCTATTGAAAAAAGAGGTGAACTATAGATGGCTGATTCCAGAAGGATTAATGTTTACATGGTAAGAACAGAGATACAGAATTGATTCAATTGCGAAAGCAGAAATATTCTATAAGGAATTTTTTGAAAGAAGAGAAATGAAGATAGAAAAAGAAAAGATTTTAACTGAATTTGAAGAGGACCAAATGGAGATGGAAAAAGAAGAAGGCACAATAGGTGGACAAATGGAGATCAAAGAACAACGTGAAATAAGATCCATGAGAGCTGTTAGACCTAAATATGAAGCATAACCATGGGGGGGAAAAACTGATTTCCATGAATATAAATGGACTGAACTCAGCTATCAAAAGAAGGAAAACTTTTTATAAATTAGAGAAGCTAAAATTTGATATAATTTGCTTACAAGAAGTACACATTAAAAAACAACATGAACAATTATTGATATGACCAAAGTTAGGGAAAATATTTACTTCTCTGACTTATTGTAAGAAAAGAGGAGTGGTTTTGTACGTCAAAGAAACCACTCCAGCCAAATTGATTTATACTGATGAAGACGGAAGAGTATTAATAGTTGAAATAGTGGATAATAATATAAAAACACTCTTGGTTGCAATTTATGCCCCAAATGATAAACAAGAAGAATTTTATAAAAAATTACATATGAAAATAATTGAACTGGACTATGTTAATATACTTATGATGGGGGATTTCAATGGAATTGTAGACAGTAAACTGGACTATACAGTAAATACAACACAACAAAATAGGAAAACTCTCCCTAAATCCTTTTTTAAAATGACAGATGAACTAAATTTAAAAGATATATGGAGAGAAAGAAATGCTAAAACTCAACAATATACTTTTTATTCAAACAGGCATTTATCGTGGTCCAGAATAGATATGATTTGGACATCAATAGAATTATTATCTAATATTCAAGAAATAAATATTGAAACAAGTACATGGGCAGACCATAATCCAATGACAATTAAATGGAAAGGACAAAAAAGAAGATCTAGATGGACATTAAACAATACTATTCTAAAGGAAAAAGATTTTACACAATGGATGGAAAAAGAATTGGCCTTCTTCTTTAATGAAAACAAAAAAGAAGATACTTCAGTACAGAATGTTTGGGATACAATGAAGGCATATGCAAGAGGATTAATAATTGACTATACAAAGAAAAAGAACATTAGGAAGAGGCAAATGATTAAAGCTTTAGAAGATGACCATAAAAAACTGGAAAAAGAATTACAGAAGATGCTACAGAAAAAAGATATCAAACTTAAAATGGACATAATTAAACATAAAATGGATCAAGCAGAGAAAGAACTGGCACAAAAAATTAGAAGTGCTAAACAGAACTATTTTGAAGATGCAAATAGGCCAGGCAGATGGTTAGCATATAAGTTGAGAAAAGAGAAAGAATCAAGGAAAATATCACAGTTAATAGATGATCATGGTCAAATTTGTTATGGTAATAAGGAGAAAAAGGCAATCATTCGAGATTTTTATGGACAATTATATAAACAGGAGGATTTTGATGAGGAAAAAATTAAACAGTATTTACAAAATGCTAACCTACCTAAGATACCTGATGAAACTCGGAAAATGTTAGAAAGTGCTATAACAATGATGGAATTAACCAAAGCACTCAACAGACAGAACAATGGGAAAACACCAGGACCAGATGGTTTCCCGGAAGAATTTTATAAAACATTACAAGAATCGTTGAGCATTCCACTGTTAGAAGTCATGAATGAAGTTATGATAAATAAGAAAATACCTAAAACATGGTCAGAAGCTTATATTATGCTTATTCCAAAAGAAGGGGTTGACCCATTACAAACTATAGACCTATTTCCTTATTGAATGCAGACTATAAAATCTTTGCTTCAGTCTTGGCAGAAAGGCTTAAAAAATACCTAAATAATTTTATTCACTCTGATCAGAATGGATTTTTACCAAAGAGACAGATTAAAGACAATATGAGGGTAATCCTGGACACATTGGAATATTATGAGGCGCACCCGGAAAAACAAATGGCTTTGATATTTTTAGATGCCCAAAAGGCATTTGATAATGTGAACTGGAGATTTATGTTATTACTATTAGAACAGATGGCTTTGCTAGAAAATTTATCCAAGCAATAGAAGCCGTATATTATAAGCAAACGGCAAAAGTAATGATAGATGGAGAATTCACAGACTCTATCAATACTAAAAAGGGTACAAGACAAGGATGCCCATTATCTCCTTTGTTATTTGTGTTGACCTTGGAAGTCTTAAATAGAAATATTAGAGAGGATATAAACATAAAAGGAATGAAAGTCAAAAAGGAGGAATTCAAATTGCAAGCCTTTGCGGATGACTTGGTCTTTATTTTGGAAGACCCTTTAGAGACAGCTTTAAAACTATTGGAAAAGATAGAGACATATGGTGAAATGGTTGGTTTAAAAATAAATAAAGACAAAACAAAGATTCTGACAAAGAACATGTTATTAAGACAAAGAGAAGAGCTGGCAGATTTATTGAAAATTCAAGTTATGAACAAAGTTAAATATTTGGGGATATATTTGACGTCAAGATGTACTACATTGAAAGAGAATAACTAAATCAAACTTAAACAGCAGATAGCATCTGACTTGAAAAAATGGGAAAACCTACAATTATCATTGATAGGTAGAATTTCAACAATTAAGATGAATATTTTACCCAGAATTTTATATTTGTGCCAAACAATACCAATTAGGTTAAGTAAGGATTACTTTGAAGAATTAAATAAAATTGTGTTGAAGTATATATGGCAAGGCAAGAAAGTGAGAATAAAATTAAAACTTTTACAGGATGCTAGAATTAGAGGAGGATTTGGCCTTCCTAATTGGGAGTTGTATTATCAAGCTGCAAACTTAATGTGGGTTAAAGAATGGATAATGTTAAGAAAGACTAGATTGTTGACATTAGAAGGTCATGATTTATTATTGGGTTGGCATGCTTTTTTATGGTATAAGGGAACTAAATCACAGGGTTATTTTAGAAGGCATTATATACGGGAATCGTTATGGTTGAATTGGGAGAAAATTAAGAAACAATGTTATTTGAAAATTCCAGTTTGGTTATCAACTATTGAAGCTTTTTCGTAACCTATAACTTATAAGAAGGAACAAACAGTTAGATATGGGGAAATATTGGATGAAAAGGGTGAACTTAAAATGATGCAAAAGAACAAGGTATAAAGATGAATTGGTTTTCATATGCACAAATACATGCAAGGTATCTTAAAGATTCTAAAATAGAAGGATTTTATGATAAATTGACTGATTTAGATAGGATTTTGACAGGTACTGATGAAAAAGTGATTAAAAAACTATATAGTTATTTGTTGGAAATTAAATTAGAGGAAGAACAAGTTAAAGAAACAATGATTGCTTGGGGGAAGAATTTTGGATATGGAATTGATTTAGAGAAATGGCAAAAATTGTGGTCACAAAATTATAAAATGACAATGTCAACAGCATATAAAGAAAATTTGTATAAGATGTTTTACAGGTGGCATTTTCCCCCGACAAGAACAGCAAGAATGTTCAAGAATAAATCTGAAAAGTGCTGGAAATGTCATCAGATACCTGGCTCATATTACCATATGTGGTGGACTTGTGAGGAGGCCAGGAAATACTGGACTAGAATTCGCATATGGCTGGAAAAAATGACAAAGAAACACATAGATTTGAAACCAGAAATTTTTTTATTGGGAATTGTACCTGATATATACAATAAAAATTTAAAGTATTTGATTGTAAATGTATTAACAGAGGCTAGGATTGTATTTGCTAAACATTGGAAAAGTGAGAAAATACCATTAGAGGAAGAAATTATTGAGAAAATATTGGAATGTGCTGAAATGAATAGATTGACATTTGAAATTAGAGAACAAGAAGATAAACAATTTTATGAAGTTTGGGATCTTTTTTTTATCAATGGTTAACAATACAATATAATAATAGAATATTTAGAAATTTAGGAAATAATGAATACATAATTTTTCTTGGTTTTGATAATTTTTTAGAATATTTTATTAAGATAGATTTGGTATGATTCTATGATTTGTTATAGAATAATTTAACTTAATTATAGTTATCTCGCTTAAATATGAATTATAAATTATAGTAAAATTATAGTCAAATGATTGTTAAATAATGATATTGGGATATTTTACTGATGATTGATAATGTGAGTTATTATGTAATATAATTATTTTGAAGACGATGAAATGGATGCACAAAAGGGAGTGGTAAACCAACCGATACACTGTAAATTTATGAAGAATGATATTTTTTTTTATGTTATGTTTTATGTCTTATATGTTTTTTGTTTGTTGTTAAAATCAATGAAACTTTTATCAAAAAAAAAGAAAGAAAGAAATTGGATACAAAAATTGAATATGGAGCTATTGACCATAGCTATACATATTTGTATGTATATGTGAAACCTGTAATCATGCTGTTCACTAAAAAGAGAGGTTAAAATGTGAAAACTGAATAAAACTTGTTTTTTTTAAAAAACATCTTTTTATAGTGTGGTGACCAAAAGTTTATGCAGTACTCTAGGTGTGGTCTTACAAAGGCTTTAGTTTATAGAGTGGAATTAGTACCTCGCTTAATCTTGATTGTATCCCTCTGTTATTGCAACTTGCATTGGCTTTTTTGGCTGCCTCTGCACACTGCTGGCTCATATTTAGCTGGTTGTTCACTAAAATTCCAAGTTCCCTCTCACAGTCACTGCTAAGCCTGATTTCACCCAGTCTATATGTGTACTTTTGGGTTTTTTTGCCTAAGTGTAAGTAGGGCAAAGAAGCAATGTCAAGTTGGCTACATCCACCCAGTCACATGACCACCTGGCCACATCCACCCAATCACATGACCAACTAGTCCCATGACCACCTAGCCATGCCACCCAGCCACACCCAACTAGCCACACCCAGCCAGCCAGTCATTAGGGCAGAGAGCCCCTTGCTAAAAATGTTGAAGCCTACCCCTGATGATGTGTAACCCATACTTCAAAGCTGCTGAGCATCAGGAAGTCCTGTCCCAAACTTTTGCAGTAAAAAGGGGAAATCACAATGTCTCCAAAACAACCATCCTAGTTGCATCTGGGCTTCAGCTGTTCTGCTGAGATGAAGTAAATCACTCAGTATTCCAATACTGCTGATACTATGGGATGACCATATTCTGGAAATGTTTTCAACTGGTGCAGATCCTTCACATAGATTTGTGATGAAACAAATGAGTGCAGAATTATAAAGGCCAAAGATAATATCTTATGGGTATCATCTGTCTTTATTACTCCCTGCCTCTTTGGATCATTGCATTATCCTTGTAATACTATCCCAGGAATATGACAATGCATATGCATTTTTTTTGAAAGAAAACATGAAAGAAACCATCACTTTAAGAAAAATAATTCACTCATGACAATTTTAAAAAGTATTTCTAAAAAAAAAATAAAGATGTTTGTAAAAGTATTCTACAGTGATTTTTCCCTTCCATAAAGTCCTATTATATATCAAGTTTTGTCAGATCCGTGTATCTGTCATTTCTTCAGTGGAAGAAGAAAAGGGGGGGGGAGAGACTGATAAAGAAATCCTTTCTTGATGTAACCTGAATATATTTAATCTTATTTCGAATTTGTATAACCCACACATGACACAATGGAGGGAGAAAACCCAGATGGCCGGAACCTATCATCTCTGAGAGGCACAGCCAGGAGATGAGAAGATCATAAAAATTCCACAGTGAGATGTGTCTTGGAAATCTCTGGAAAAGTTTGTTCTAAAAAGGGGATGGGGGAAAATTAGGTATGCCTTGGAAAACTGTGAAAAAGATTGTTTCTACAGAAGGGGTGGGGGTGGGAATTAACATACTGGCTTTTGTTTCATTAAATACACATCAAGATAAGGGGAGGAGGTTCTAAACTCCCTTATCTATCCCTGTATGCCTGAAGGACTCAGATGCTGCTTTGAACTCCAACATGAATTGTCTCATCTCAATAAAGGATTCCTTTTGATACATTTGGTTTTCAGAAGTTCATTCTTGTTAATTGAATGGGAAAAAGTTCTGTAGCCTGACAAGTTTCATGAATCAACATTGTTGAAAATGAAGAAATATAAATTGGATAAGGTTACGTTAGGCTAGTTGTGTTGGCTAACACACAGCAGGATCAAGTTCAGGTTGCATTGCTGATCCTTATTATACCACCTTTATTTGTCCTTGCAGTGTTACTCTGACCTTTACATATGATTGTGTTATTGGAATTAGGTTGGAGAAAGGTTCTTGAAATATTTCAACAGGAGCAACTGAGTGGCATTTGCCTGAAGATGACTGAAATGTTTCCCACTCAATAAGAATGTAAGCCAGGTTTCCGGTTTCGCGTGGCTTCGGGGCAGCAGGAATTCGCGACTGCTCGCGATTCCTGCTGTGCTAGCCGCCGAGGTACCCCCGATCCAGATGGGTCAGGGGGATATGGCTGCCCTGTAGGGACAGCCGAAGAGAGAGGGAACTGGACAGGGGGTTGGGGGTGTCGCACACCCCCTCCTCATCCTGGAAAACCCCTTTTTCCCAAGGCGGTGGAGCGGCGGTCAGCAATGGCCGCCACGAAGAAGCCAGCAACTGGGTAAGATTGCGCTGGAGGAAGCAAGAAAAATGAAAGTGCTGTCTGAGCCGGGTCAAGTAACATCTTTCAAATTTGTTGGAACTGAACTGTTTGAATTGCTGGAGGATACATTGTATCCCTAAGAAGATCGAAAGCGGCGGAGAAGCTGTTAAAGGGAACTTTTTTTTTCTTCACTCTCCCACCCCATGGAAACAGCAGATATGTTTGGACATATTGGACATTGAAGGTGAATTATTCTGAAAGTTGAAGCTAAGGGACAAAAGGGTTCCTGGACATTGAAAAACTTAAGAAATTGGAAAACTCTTATTAGAGGTATGGATTTCTGATTATTTAAAATTGATGTTGCAAGTGGGAAGGGAGAGGGAAAAAAAAATTGGAGCAGAAGCTGAAAAAGGAGGAGATTGCCTAGAATCCCAAAGAAAGGTATATGGTAATTGGACCTCTTTGATTAAACATTAACCCCAGAAAGAGAAAGAGAAGAAGGAAGAAAAGTATTAATTTTTGGAATTTTTTTTTTGAATTATTTTTGATTAAAAATATTTGTGGTTGTTTTGGGAAAAGTTTCTCTTTTTATGATGGCATTGCTTGTGGATGAACTAAAGACTGAATATCAAAAATATAAAAAGGAAGATACTTTGGGCACTTTGTTTCAATTTTTAGAAATGGCGTTATGTAGTTATGAAAAGTTGACTATGCAGCAGAAGGACTGGGACAAAGAAGAAGAGGAAGGAGAAGCCATCTTTGATGAACAATGGGTTCTTTCCGGGGAGGAGGAGAAAAAGGATAAGAAAAAGGGGATTTTAAGAATTATAAAAACAACCAAAAAAGAGAAAAATGAGCGGAAAGGTGGAGGCAAGGTTAAAAAGGAAAGGAAAGGGAGTAAGAAAAGGGAGGAGGAGAGACAAAGGGGTAAAAAGGGCAAGGAGAAGAATAAGCAAGAGAGAAAGGGGGGGAGGAGAAGCCTCAATGGGGGGAAGCAAGATCTAAAGAAAAAAAGTTTATTCAGAGACAATGGGTGAATTTAATTTAGGATAAAAGAGGGATTCTGGAGGGTACATAAGATTGTGTTTTTTATATGTGTATTTAGAGTATAAAATTCATTGTGTAATTTTAGAATCTATTAAACAGAATCCCAAGAAAAATTGTTATATGAAGTACTTTTAAGTTAGGGTAATGACTTATAGACGTTACTCCAATTGGTGTATAGGAGAAGTATAGTAAAAGAAAAAAGATGAATGGAAAGTTGGAAATAGAACAGACAAAGAATGTTATTGAAAATGGTAATAAGATATGAAAGGATATATAAAGGTTTTGTTATGTTTTTTTTTTGGATTTTGTATATTGATAAAAGGCAATAAAATTTTAATTAACAAGAAATAATTTGGATGAAAAGGAGAAGCTGGGATAAGATATGAAGTTAAATAGATAAAGTATTGATACTATAATTTGGAATTGTTATGTTCTATTGGTTTTCTTCTTTTATTATTTTTTCTTAGAAAAGAATTTATAAGCTGTTATGCCTTGATTCTTTGTGCATTGTTTTTATAAAATTGATAAAAATGGTTTATATATATATAAAAAGAAAGAAAATGATAATAAGATATGGAAGGATATATAAAGTGAATATGATGTTTGAATTTGTGTCTGTGTGAAGAGTTTCAACCCGGGATCAGACAACCTTCAGAAAAGATTTTTTAGTTTTGTTTATGTTTGTGTATTGTGTTTTCTGTAAAATTAATAAAATTTGTTTAAAAAAAAAAAAGAATGTAAGCCAGACATCATGTGATATTTACTTCTCGGGCAGGAGAGCCCATTTATAGCACATAACTAACCCATACCTCAATTATGAGTTAGTAATGTATCCTATATCCTGATGTCTATTAAATAATTTTGTTGTCCTTCTAAGAACTGGGAGAAAGGTAATGACCAGCTTTTGAAATATTGTTAAAGTCTTTCTCCATGTTATCTTCCAGGTATCAGCTGTCTAGCTGGTAAATCCAGAAAAAGAAACTCCTGGAACATTATTTTATCAAGAGTATAAACTTTACTGAATAAAACTACATTGGCACAGAAGAAGCAAAAGCAGCTCTGAGTTTCCCATGCAAACACATGCATAGTTCATTTCCCCTTTCCTCACAGACCATCCATAGTCCATTACATTCACCAATTACTTTCGTTCATTTTGCTTTGGGAACCAGACGATCACGCTGTGGCATCTACTCTGCGTGTCCTTGAGGGGGGGATACAATGTCTTGTGAGAACCAATGATGCCTGGAGGTCATTCCCCCAATCCTTGCATTCCAGTTCACCATCACCCATTCTTTGTCATACTGCGAGCAAAGTGGAATATAGGTGAAAGTTCAAGTCAGTCTTGACACACGGTAACACAATATCAACTTGTAATAAATGTCCTTTGATAAATCTTGCCCTAGAGTAGGTGGTTGGGAGCTAAATTGAGAGAGAGGGAGCTAAATTGGAATCATGTCAGTGAGTAAGAATAAAGTTTTGTGGGACTGTCTGGGTAATGCAGAAAGCAAGAAGAGCTTATTTCTTCAAGTATCAGCAAACAGATAGTCCTTGATTTATGATCATTCATTTAACAACCATTCAAAGGTATGTCTGAGCTGAAAAAGTGACTTACAACTAGTTTTTTTTTTTACACTTATGACCATTGTAGCATCCCTTTGGTCATATCAGGCCTCCATCCTTCATCAGGAAAGTGCAGCTCTTAATCTGGGCTTCTGTTTGATGGCATGTACTCCCTCTCCTTGAAAAAGCTCTGAATCAGATAATAGCTTTAACAGCTACTCTTTGTTGTCTTTGTATGAATGTTTTAATACTGACAAAGAGGTGTTTCCAAATGCTTTTGTGTCATTCTGAGCCATATCTTTTACGGTAAAAGATTTAAACAGCTCTAAAAATGTTCATTCTTTGTGTAACTATTAATTGGCTGCATTTCTGATCGGTCGTTATGCACAAATTGATTTCAGGCTGCTGTGTTTCCAAAATCTACAGAAAACGCTTGCAATTATAAATCTTCTGCCTTTCTTTCTGGTCCTTTCTATTTCTAAGCAACAGAGGTATGTAACCCAAATGTCAAAAGGGGAACATTTCTTTCTGCCATTGATGCAGCAAAACTGCCCTACATTTTTAAGAACAAAAAATATATAAAGCAATAATAGAAAAAAATCCCAGAGGAAGGGCTACAGTATGAAAGGCAAAATACAAAAACATTGAAGTAGATATGCTGCATCCCAGAGCAAGAACTAAGCAGCCTGTTAGTTGGTCCATGTGAGTTGAAAGCCTGGCAAGTCAAAAATTTGACCTACTTTGCTTTGTCTTTCTCCAGGCCAACCCAATTCCTAACTATAGTTTTCCATAATGGAGAGCCTTTCCTAACCCTGCCCTGGTGAGAAGATTATCACATCTTGCATATTCTGGTAACCATTGTCAGCAGGTAAGGATTACCCTGTTTTTTTTTTCAATTTTACTGTGCTGGGCCTTATTTTGTATTTTCTCTTAATAAAATAGAACTGAAAAGCTCTTGAAGATTCTCTAGACTATGTACAAAAAAGGCATATCAAAATATTTACAAGATCTGTAAAAATGGCAACAAGATTACATACATTCCTATCACTTCAATTTTCACTTCAATTTCTGCTTGTGTGTATTGCTTTATTTCCTATTTACTTCATAATATTTATATAAATATAAATATATACACAATATATAAATCCAGCAAACTGTATACTGCAAAATCTAAATTCTCTCAATCATTAGTTTTCAACTTTTAACATTTTAAGATCCACCAGTTACTGTGCTGTCCAAGCCAGTCTATGGGAATTGGATAGTTACTTAGGAATTATGAGTTGTCCCCTTAAGGGAATGCATCATGGTAAATGTAGTTAAAAGTATCCTGGGAAATGTAGTTCATGTCACATGGCCACATCTGTAATCCTGATTGGTCACTAGTTTGACCCTCGATGGATTGGGGGAGTTTTCCTCTTTCTTTGTCTGAACTCTCCTACTCATGGCAGCTTCTTTCTATCACTACAAGATGGTTAGGAGATAACCATCTTTTACTGCAAGGCAGATATACAAAGGATTGGTCATTAAAGAAGAACTTTGTCACAAACGTGAGTTATGAGGATACCTGATGAACCAATAAATTTACTTTGTTATGGACATCTTGTTATCTATCTGCATCTGTACAGTTCATAAATCCACCTCTGTACACGATACAGAAAAGTAAAAGATGTTTCTGAAAGCCATCTCTATAAAACTGTTAATTTGGATTTGTTGATAAAGCAAAGTAATATTGAAGCCAGGAGTGAATATGCAATGTTAATCTAAACCTGCATTCCCTTCGTCTCTGTGAACATCAGAATTCTTTACATGCTGTGGATGGTGGGAGGGGTTGGAATTCCCCCACATGTTACAAACAAAGGGAACTAACCACCCACCTCTTCTCTGCTCAATTTGTCTTCCTGCTATCTCAGATACTCCATTTGCCAAACCTCTGCCTCTAAACCTCCTACAAACGCAGTTGGAAAGTTTGGGAAATCTTATTTTTATTCTTAAATGGAAATGAAAGCTGAGGGAGACAAAGCCATAAAAGAGACCCTTTCCAGCCAATTTACAACTGATAAAGATACATCGTAGTTCCAGGAAGGGGCAAATTCCCCGTCCTTTTCTCTTCAGCGAGAGAAGTGCTATGTCTCAAATTACAACTCCTCACTGGGAAGAGTCAATTTGTAAAACAAAGGGAGGAGCCAGGTTTTACCCATCTGCCCTGCTTCTTCCTAGTTACTACCTACATTTTTTTTTCAAATGCATATGAAGCTACAATTCTCAGCAATTGAAGAAAATTTAGTCCCCTTTTCTTCCTTTTTCCTTTCTGAGACAAGGACTGCATCTCACTGGCCATTTCAACCAAAAGCTTCCACAGGAAGTCAGTAATTAAAATACCTCATCACCATAGAAATGGGCTGCCCATGAGGTAGAAGCTCTTTACAAATGCTGATTTCTCTGCCTCCCTGTACAACTTTAAAAAACCCGCTTGGCTGCTGGGAGGAATCCCCCCCATTTTCTCTATTCAACCACAGAGGCAATAAGAGAAGCCTCTCCAGCTATTTTTACAACCTCTCTGGCCAGTTTATTGGGGCTATGAATCAAAGCTCCAGCAAGTAAGCTATGTGAATAGAGAGCACTTTCCTTTCCCTCACAAATCATACAGTTTATCCATCTTATTTCTATGCTAAAATTTTTTAAGCATAACAAGGACTGCAAATACCCTTTGAACTGATGTACTTGTTTGATTAATTTCTCTTCCATCGAGTAAGGAGACCCAACCACCCCTTTCCTAATGGGCAACATCACATCTTGGTAAAGCAGCCTACATCCCCATCTGGTGGTCAAGAAGAAATTTACAGTGAAGTTAAAGAATTCTTACCATTTTTTTCCTTTTTTCAAGAGTAGGCAGGAAATTCTTCCCCCTCTTTTTTCTTCCACAAAGAAGTGAGACTTAAGCAATGCTGCCCACAGCTATATCTGGGGCTCAAGGAGAAATTTCCCAAACATTGATTTTTTTTACACAGTTTCTCCAATTTGACCAGAGTGATAAACCGCTTTTTGCAATCATTGTGCACCATTTAATCAACTTAACTCAAAGGTCCCAAGAGTAACTGCAACCAAACATGGGCGTAGCAACAGTGTCTTCCTGACTCTCCACTGCCACCTTGTGAAGCAAGTGACAATTATAGGCATATTTCTGCATTCTGCCCTCAAGTCTTCAGATTATGCTACGCATATTTCTGTTTTCAGCCCTCTAATCTTCAGACTTCACAACACAACCTCTAATGCCCCCTTGTGTTGCAAGCTCACAATGCACCCTAGAAGCAGTCATATTGTATGCTGTGCTACCATCACCCAGACTCTGCAGTGCCACCTATGTGCTCAAGTATTAAATCCAGCAGCAGTTCTATTTTCTGCTACCTGCTTGCAGCACCCCCTAGTACAAAAAAGGGATTGCACGGAAAACCACTAAATTTTTCCAAAGTCACCTTTTGCCCATTTGTAGCATGGCAACTTCCTCAGCCATGACAGATGTCTCAGATGTACCAGAAGACCCGAATCCTCCACCCACCCTTATTGTAAACATGGAGCCTGATTCCCAAATCCTAGTTTTAGATGTCCAACCCTCTGGAGAAGCTGCAATACCTCAGAAGGCCTACGACTTCAGACAGCATAGGAAGCTTACCTCACCCATGGTGCAAGCTTCAGAGAGGATTGGGAAAGGCAATATCACCATCATGCAGATGCATGGATGGAGCTGGTCAAGATCTGTGACACCCCCAAAAGCAAGTTGCCCCTCAAGAGCCTCTTCCTGATGTAGAAGGAGTTGGAGGAGCACCTTGCACGATGGAGGGACAGTGAAAATAAGCTTAAATACTTACAGTTGAACCTGGAAGACCCAGAGTTCCAGGAACACATTCATTGCTTTGAGGAGGCGAACAAAGAACGCGAAGACAGTGTTAGGGAAGGCAGAAACTCCCTCCAGGCCACACTCCTCATTGTGCTACAGAAGGAGCAAATACTGAGGGAGAAGATCACATCTGACAGAGATCTTCAATCACAAGCAGCTTCTTCCCACCTTTCAAAGAAAGCCTCCTCCCTCCATCCCAAATTGAATAGATCGCAAGCAGGTTCTAGTGTCTCACACCAATTATCTGCTGCTGGCTCTCACCATCCTTCCAGAGCATCCTTGCAGTGGCACATCTAAGGCCTCCAAAGCAGCAAGTTACACTAAAAGAGCTGTAGAAGCCCAAGCTGAAGCTGTAGCAGCAGAGGGAGATTTACATATTATGACAGAGGTGATACGGCAGAAGGCTGAACTGGCCAAGCAACAAGCAGAAATAGCCAAAACTCAGGCCCAAGTGGAGTTACTCGAACGACAAAGAGAGACAGCAGTGAAAACAGCATGGGCCGCAGCATGGCAGAAGGCGGCCAATGCTGCCTCCCTCAACTTCGACCTCAAAGACTTGGGAGAAGAGAGCCCAGATACATGGGTCAAGGCCTATGTGGATGAGCAGCACTTGCTTCGAAACAAGCAGATGGAACCGCCTCAGTTGCCTAGCAGTCTCCCACAACCAAGGAAGCACAGGTTTCTGCTTGTGTGTATTGCCTTATTTCCTATTTGCTTCATAATATTTATATAAATATAAATATATATACAGTATATAAATTGAGCAAATTGCATACTGCAAAATCTAAATTCTCTAAATCATTAGTTTTCAACTTTTAACATTTTAAGATCCACCAGTTACTCTGTAAAGAAACCTACAATAACAGATCATTCATGCCTTTGATGATTACATAACTGGGATGTTCCAAAAATAACCTACATCAGGGGTCTCAAACTCAAGGCCCTTGGGCTAGATCCAGCCCATGGGGTGCTTAAATCTGGCCCACTGGGCTGGCCTAGAAATATCAAGGGACTGACCTGTGGTGACTCTGGTGGCTAAAACGAGCCATGTGCGGGGCCCCTGCACCTTTTTTTCATCCTCCATGACCTCCTGCAGCACTCTGCTGGCTGAAAATGGGCCTGAAAATGGGCTCAAAACTGGGTTGAAAATGGACCAGAAAACAGGCCAAAATGGACTCAAAACAGGCTGAAAATGGGCTGAAAAATGGCCCAAAACAGGCTGAAAGGTGAGCCAAAGTGGACTGGAAATGGGCCAAAAATGGGCTAAAAAATGGCCAAAAATGGGCCAGTTTTTGGCCGGCAGGGTGCTGCAGGAAGCATCCATCCTGCCCCACCACCCCTCCTACTGCTGGCCTGCAGAGGAGAACTACAATACTGATTTGGCCCTTGAAGAAATCCAGTTTTGGCACCCCTGACCTATAGAGAGACCATAGCAGACACCCTAACTCTTACTGTATTCAAATAAAAGTTATTAGGAAATTGATGCATGTTCATTGAGATAAGGAATCTATTTAAGCAATGTTTACATTGAACAATTGCCTTCTATTTTTAAAATATAAGATGCCAGTCTACATAAAAATAGAATTCCAAAAATTATTTACATGTCATTTATTTTAAAAACCAAAATCCTGAGAGTAAGTTTTCTTACTTCTATTCCACACATACAGTAGTATGTTATAAGCTAACAGTGAGTGAGTGATAATTCACTAATCTTTTATTCAGGAGCACATATTTATTGATTTACTTTGGAATGCTGATTATGTTGTATATAGTATCGTGTAAAATTTTCCATGTCAATTACTGGATTGCAGATTTTCTAATTTGAGGGGAAACCTAGTTTTACAATAGACTGACCTCATGGTACATTAGGTCCTCATGTCTAACAGGACATCAGAAAAACTGTGCTACTCCAAATAATGAACCCTTTGTTGGTAAATGGAATTCAATATAATGCAAACACAAGCAATAGAAAATAATCCAACCAGTATAAGAGCTGAATTTAACAACTCAGAGAGAGCCTAGGAAAGATTCCACGGAGAAAAAATCCTAAAGGGGAAAACAACTAAAGAAGCATGAGAAACTCTGAAAAATGCTTTCATAAAAGCCTAAGCCAGCACAATACCACTGAAAAAGAAAAACAAGACATTCAAGAAGAAACTGGCATAGCTGCACAAAGATCTCTCTGACAGACTGACAGACAAAAAGGACAAGTACAAAAAATGGAAAGTGGGATGCATAACTAAGGCTGATTATCAGCAGATATCCAGAACATGCAAAGATGAAGTCAGGAAAACAAAGGCTCAAAATGAACGAAGACTTGCAACAAAAGTCAAAGATTAAAAAAAAGTCTCTTTTAACATATTAATAACAAAAAAAGTCAAGGAAACAGTAGATTCACTAAAGAGAGAAGATAGCAAGGAAGTAACAGGCAGTAGGGAGAAAGTAGAGGTGTTTAACTCATTTTTTGCATCAATATTCACACAAAAAGAAATTATAGCCCAATGTACCAAAAATATTACTATAAAAGACAAATTAGAAATAAAAACTAAAGTAAGCAAGAAAATGGTAAGAGAACACGTATCTGACCTTGATGGAAATAAATCACTGGAACCTCACAGATTACATCCCAGAGCTCTGAAGGAGCTGGCAGATGTTATCTCAGAATCATTGTACCATATCTCTCAAAAATCTTGGAGCACCAGGGAAGTAGTTGAGGATCGGAAAGGGCTGATATAATTCCCATCTTCAAGAAAGTTGGGGGGAAACAGACCCAGGAAACTACAGACCAATCAGTCTAACATAAATACCTGGGAAGATCCTGGAAAAGATAATGAAGAAACAGATCTACAAACAACTAGACGCAAATAAAGTTATAACTAGTAGCCAGCACAGTTTTGTTAAAAACCAATCATGCCAAACCAATCTTATTTCATTCTTTGATAAAGTAACTAAATTAGTAGACCAGTGAAATTCTGTGGACGTACTATACTTAGATTTCAGTAAGGTATTTGATGAAGTAGACCACAATCTACTTGGTAAATTAGAAAAATGTCAAATAGACAACATAACCACCAAATGGATTTATTGTTGGCTGACAAACAATACTCAACAAGTAGTCCTTAAATATATTACATCCACATGGAGAGAAGTAAGTAATGGGGTGCCACAAGGTTCTGTCTTAGGCCCAGTACTCTTCAATGTCTTCTTAAATTACTTAGATCAGGGACCACCAAACTCATAATTTTAAATCCCACGGACCAGAGATCCTGGGAAAATAAAAAAAAAGTCTGCAGGCAAATTCCCCATCCCGTTTTCCTACCAATCGATCATTCTTTATTTGGGATCACAGGATACCATCTCCAGCTCCATTCAGGGGGGTGGGGGGGAGAAAGTGATTTTTGGCTTCATGCAAAAAAATCAGCAGAAGTTTTTCTTTCTCTCCGTCAAACTCCGCCAGAAATGAGTCTTTGTGAGACATGTCACGCTGGTGCAGCCTCTTGGAGCAGGAGGCCTTGCAGGGTCCCAAAGAGTCATTTCTGGTGGAGTTTGGGGGAGAGAAAGAAAGACTTTGGCTGCTTTCCTTGTGTGTAGTCAAAAGCAGAAGAAGAAAGAAGTGGAAAGAAGCAGCCCATTGGCCAGGCGCATGGGGGCAAGTTCCCCCTTATGCCCTTTCGCCCCTCCCCACACTACCTCGTGTTGTTCACAATGCAAGCGACTCAAGCCTTGTGTTCCCATGGGCCATGTGGGCAGCGCAGTCTTGTGTTCCCACCCAGCCAGGATTAATTGCTTTGGGGAGTGCTTTCAGGGTGACATTTCTCTGTGGATCACCAAAATTTTCTCATGGACCACCAGTGGCCCTGCCCCCCTGGTTGGTGACCACTGACTTAGATGAGGGAATAGAAGGGGAACTCATCAAGTTTGCAGATGACATAAACTGGCAGGAATAGCCAACACCCCTGAAAACAAGCTCAGGATCCAAATATAGAATAAAATAGAATGGAATTCTTTATTGGTCAAGTAAGATTGGATTCACAAGGAATTTGTCTTTGGTGCATATGGTCTCAGTGTACATAAAAAGAAATATATGTATGTACGTATGTGTATATATATTTTCTTAAGTTTTTGCGGGTACTTACATGTATGGTATTCAGCTTTGTTCTGGTATTTTCTCATGTCATTATTGTTGTGCTTTTAAAGTTGTAGCAAAGCTTCGGCAGAATAATGATGATGGCAGATGAAATTCTGCCGAAACGTTACACACACACACACACACATATTTTATATATATATATATATATATATATATATATATATATATATATATATATATATATATATATATATATATATATACATACATACACATACACACATATACATATACATATACATATACATATACATATACATATATATATATATATATATATATATATATATATATATATATTCTTAAGTTTTCGCGGGTACTTACATGTCTGGCATTCAGCTTTGTTTGGGTATTTTCCCACGTCATAATAGTGGTGCTTTTAAAGTTGTAGCAACGTTTCAGCAGAATCTCATCTGCCATCATCAGGCTTCTGTACAGTGTTTGTCTGTAAGTCAGACTTTTACAGTGGTTTCAGATTTAAATTTGGGGCAGCCTATTGCTGTGCCAGAATGGTTTTTTCTTCCTCCTGATTGGTTGAGAGTCTTGGTCTGTGTTTATTGGTCTTGGAGTTTGCTGTGTTCTGCTACTAATATCTTCTGTCTGTTTTTTTTGGGGGGGAGCTCTTTTTGTATCTTGATTGGCTGGCAACATTGTATTACTTTATTGGAGGCCTTTAGTGCAGCTTGGCTTTGGGTAAATGGACGGCTATCATTAGTTAGGAAGCTGGGTTTCATCTGGGTGCCTGGTTGGGGTGTGTTTGAGCTGGAGGTATCAGGGGGGATCTGTTTGTGCCCAGGTGTTTGCCTGGCTTGTGGTGTGGAGATTTTTTTTGTTTGTGAGTGCAGGCTTCCAAATGATTGACAGCCTGGTGGAATCATCTCTTCTGTTCATGCTTTCTGGTCTTTTTTCAATCTCTACGGCTTCTCTGATGATTCTGTGGCTGGGATTTTCTATAGTGGCTAGGGTTTTGGTGCCATTGAAGTTGATGTTATGACCTGTGGCTTCCATGTGTTGGACGAGTGAGGAAGTGTGTTCCAGCTTTTTGACTGCATTTTTGTGTTCATCCAGGTGGGTGCTTATTCTTCTATTGGTCTGTCCAATGTATGTGGCCGGGCATGATGCACAGGGGACTTCATATATGCCTTGGTTTTCCAGGTCAATTTTGTCTTTGGGGTTCCTGAGGATGGCTGCTATTTTTCTGTCTGTTTTGAAGGCAGTCTTGATGTGGTGTCTGTATAGTATCTTACTAATTTTGTCTGTAGTGCCTCTTATGTAGGGCAGGACAGCTGTTCCATAGGTCTGTTCATCATCTGGGTCTCTATTATGTCTCAGTGTGTTTTTGTGGATCAAGTTGGTGATTTTGCTTTTGTGGAAGCCGTTGGCTGTCAATATTTTAGTCAGGGTGCATAGTTCAGTCTTAATGTGTGTCTTGTCTGCCAGGCGTTTGGTTCTAGTAATTAGTGTTTTAGCCACGGAGTTTATCTGTGCTGGGTGGTGGTGGGATTGGGCGTTGAGGTAGTGGTTGGTGTGTGTTTTCTTCTGGTATATGGTGTGTCCTAGTGTGCCATCTGTTTTTTTGTAGATTAGTACATCTAGGAATGGTAGTTGTTTGTTTGTTTCTGTTTCCATGGTGGGTATGGCATTAGCAAACCCAAACTATGGTTAAGATATATCGATGACACATTCGTGATTTGGCCCCATGGACAAGAAAACCTAAACAATTTCCTAACAAACTTAAATAGCGCACACCCCAAAATCAAGTTCACCATGGAAACAGAAACAAACAAACAACTACCATTCCTAGATGTACTAATCTACAAAAAAACAGATGGCACACTAGGACACACCATATACCAGAAGAAAACACACACCAACCGCTACCTCAACGCCCAATCCCACCACCACCCAGCACAGATAAACTCCGTGGCTAAAACACTAATTACTAGAACCAAATGCCTGGCAGACAAGACACACATTAAGACTGAACTATGCACCCTGACTAAAATATTGACAGCCAACGGCTTCCACAAAAGCAAAATCACCAACTTGATCCACAAAAACACACTGAGACATAATAGAGACCCAGATGATGAACAGACCTATGGAACAGCTGTCCTGCCCTACAGACACCACATCAAGACTGCCTTCAAAACAGACAGAAAAATAGCAGCCATCCTCAGGAACCCCAAAGACAAAATTGACCTGGAAAACCAAGGCATATATGAAGTCCCCTGTGCATCATGCCCAGCCACATACATTGGACAGACCAATAGAAGAATAAGCACCCGCCTGGATGAACACAAAAATGCAGTCAAAAAGCTGGAACACACTTCCTCACTCATCCAACACATGGAAGCCACAGGTCATAACATCAACTTCAATGGCACCAAAACCCTAGCCACCATAGAAAATCCCAGCCACAGAATCATCAGAGAAGCCGTAGAGATTGAAAAAAGACCAGAAAGCATGAACAGAAGAGATGATTCCACCAGGCTGTCAATCATTTGAAAGCCTGCACTCACAAACAAAAAAATCTCCACAACACAAGCCAGGCAAACACCTGGGCACAAACAGATCCCCCCTGATACCTCCAGCTCAAACACACCCCAACCAGGCACCCAGATGAAACCCAGCTTCCTAACTAATGATAGCCGTCCATTTACCCGAAGCCAAGCTGCACTAAAGGCCTCCAATAAAGTAACACAATGTTGCCAGCCAATCAAGATACAAAAAGAGCCCCCCCCCAAAAAAACAGACAGAAGATATTAGTAGCAGAACACAGCAAACTCCAAGACCAATAAACACAGACCAAGACTCTCAACCAATCAGGAGGAAGAAAAAACCATTCTGACACAGCAATAGGCTGCCCCAAATTTAAATCTGAAACCACTGTAAAAGTCTGATTCACAGACAAACACTGTACAGAAGCCTGATGATGGCAGATGAGATTCTGCTGAAACGTTGCTACAACTTTAAAAGCACCACTACTATGATGTAGGAAAATACCCGAACAAAGCTGAATGCCAGACATACATATATATATATATATATATATATATATATATATATATATATATATATATATATATGTATGTATGTCTGGCATTCAGCTTTGTTCGGGTATTTTCCTACATCATAGTAGTGGTGCTTTTAAAGTTGTAGCAACGTTTCAGCAGAATCTCATCTGCCATCATCAGGCTTCTGTATAGTGTTCTTCTGTGAGTCAGACTTTTACAGTGGTTTCAGATTTAAAGAACAACTACAATGACATGGGAGAATACCCGAACAAAAGCTGAATGCCATACATGTAAGTACCCGCAAAAACTTAAGAAAACATATATATATATGTTTTCTTAAATATATATATATATATATCTGGCATTCAGCTTTGTTCGGGTATTTTCCCACGTCATTGTAGTTGTGCTTTTAAAGTTGTACATATACATATACATATACATATGTACATATACATATACATATACATATACATATACATATATATATATATATATATATTCTTAAGTTTTCGCGGGTACTTACATGTATGGCATTCAGCTTAGTTCGGGTATTTTCCCACGTCATTGTAGTTGTGCTTTTAAAGTTGTAGCAATGTTTCAGCAGAATCTCATCTGCCATCACCAGGCTTCTGTATTGTGTTTGTCTGTGAGTCAGACTTTTACAGTTGTTTCAGATTTAAATTTGGGGCTGGCCTACTGCTGTGCCAGAATAGTTTTTTCTTCATCCTGATTGGTTGGGAGTCTTGGTCTGTGTTTATTGGTCTTGGAGTTTGCTGTGTTCTGCTTGATTGGTGTTTCTAATATCTTCTGTCTGTTTTGTGGCTTTTTTTGTGTGTGTCTTGATTGGCTGGCAACATTGTGTTCTTGTATTGGAGGCCTTTAGTGCAGCTTGGCTCCGAGTAAATGGACGGCTATCATTTATTAGGATGCTAGGTTTCATCTGGGTGCCTGTTTGGGGTGTGTTTGAGCTGCAGGTATCCGGGGGGATCTGTTTGTGCCCAGGTGTTTGCCTGGCTTGTGGTGTGGAGATTTTGTTTGTTTGTGAGTACAGGCTTCCAAATAATTGACAGTCTGGTGGAATCATCTCTTCTATTCATGCTTTCAGGTCTTTTTTCAATCTCTATGGCTTCTCTGATAATTCTGTGGCTGGGGTTTTCCATAGTGGCTAGGGTTTTGGTGCCATTGAAGTTGATGCTATGACCTGTGGCTTTCATGTGTTGGACTAGTGAGGAAGTGTGTTCCAGCTTTTTTACTGCATTTTTGTGTTCATCCAGGCAGGTACTTATTCTTCTATTAGTCTGTCCAATGTATGTGGCCGGGCATGATGCACAGGGGACTTCATGTATGCCTTGGTTTTCCAGGTCAATTTTACCTTTGGGGTTTCTAAGGATGGCTGCTATTTTCTGTCTGTTTTGTAGGCAGTCTTGATCTGATGCCTGTGTAGTATCTTGGTGATTTTGTCTGTAGTATCTCTTATGTAGGGCAGGACAGCTGTTCCATAGGTCTGTTCATCTTCTAGGTCTCCATTGTGTCTCAGTGTGTTTTTGTGCATCAAGCCGGTGATTTTGCTTTTGTGGAAGCCGTTGGCTGTCAGTACTTTAGTCAGGGTGCATAGTTCAGTCTTTATGTGTGTCTTGTCTGCCAGGCATTTGGTTCTAGCAATTAGTGTTTTGGCCACGGGATTTATCTGTGCTGGGTGGTGGTGGGATTGGGCATTGAAGTTGCGGTTAGTGTGTGTTTTCTTCTGGTATATGGTGTGTCCTCGTGTGCCATCTCTTTTTTTGTAGATTAGTACATCTAGGAATGGTAGTTGTTTGTTTGTTTCCGTTTCCATGGTGAACTTGATTTTGGGGTGTGCGCTGTTTAGGTGTGTTAGGAAGTTGTTTAGGTTTTCTTTTTCATGGGGCCAAATCATAAATGTGTCATCGATGTATCTTAACCATAGTTTGGGTTTGTGGGTGGCATTGCCCGGGCTCTGGATTCGAATTCTTCCATGAACAGGTTTGCAATGATGGGTGACAGTGGTGATCCCATAGGGGCTCGTTCAATTTGCTTGTATCTTTGTCCTTTGTATATGAAATATGTGTTGGTTAAGCAGTGTTCTGCTAGTTCCATGAGGTGTTTAGCTGGTTGGTATTTGTTTTTGATGATATCAAGAGTTTATTTTATTGGGACTTGAGTGAATAGGGAAACCATGTCGAAGCTTACAAGCAGATCTTCTTGTTCTACGTGTAGATCTTTGATCATTTCCAAGAAGTGGTATGAGTTTTGTACTTGTGAAGCTGCTGTTTCAGCATGGGGCTGTAGCTGTTTTGCTAAGTATTTAGCTAGGTTTTGTAGTGGTGCTCCTCTGTAGCTGACTATGGGTCTGAGAGGTATGCTTTCTTTGTGTATTTTTGGGAGGCCGTATAGTTTGGGGCATCTGGAAGATTTTTCTCTTGGGATGATCGTCTGTTGGATCTCTTTGCTCATTTGGCTGGTTATAATTTTCTTCTTGGTTATTTTTTCCAGATATGTGGTTGGGTCCGTGTTTATGGGTTTGTATGTGGAGTCTTGGAGTAGGTCTGTCAATTTTGTTTCATAGTCCTTTCTATCCATTACTACTGTGGAATTCCCTTTGTCTGCTGGAAGTATGATTATGCTGCTATCCTTTTATATATATAAATGAATATGATGAATATATATATATATATAGTTGTGTAATATATTTTATTTATGTTAGACTAAATTCCATCACCTTCCAATATGCAGGGGATTATGGAAGATGCAGCTGACACATTAGTCAGATTAAGGAAGGAAAGCTTAGAGTAGTTTTCTCCAATCTGGATATCTCTGGAAGTATAGACTTCAATTCTTGGACTTTTCCCACCAATGTGGTCATTGTTAAGAATTCTGGGATTTGAAGTATAACAATAGAGGAGGCTTAGTATATGAAATTGGGAAGAGGAGCTGAAGCAAGCATGAATTTGTATCACCTGAGATTTGGAACTGCACCTATCAAATTCTAATTCCACTAGTTCCTGCCTTTAGTTCATAGCAAATATATTTTCATTCTTTTTCAGATAAGCATTTATATTTAACCCCAGGAAAGTCTCATTGAAACCCTGCTTTAAAGACTTGGAAGATTTACACAGCTCTATTAAGAACAGTAAGGCTGTCAAAGTATTTTTTCTCTCTCTCTCTATCCAATTCCAAGCAATAGCCAAGATGAGCAGCGTGTTATCCTTTTGTTGGATAAGAGACAAGAACATATTGTGAATTTACATTATTAGTAAAAGGGGGGAAAGAAGATAAAAGTCAGGAAGGAAATTTATCTCATGTTGTCAGGGAAACCCAGAAGGCCAAACTATAAAGAGAGCTGACTTGTTTGTTCTGCTTAAAATTAGAAAATGAACAGATTATTTTCTGCAACTGAATTCCTTACAATGAACTAGTCATTGTCATCATCCATAGCTGAAAAGAACTTTTCAAAAACCAACCTAATAGACATTTTAAAAAGTTTAAATATGGAAAATCTTCTTTTTGTCCGGTTCCACGTGGCTTCGGTGGCAGCAGGAATTCGCGACTGTTCGCGATTCCTACTGCGCTTGCCGCCTAGGTGCCCCCGATCCAAATGGGTCAGGGGGATATGGCTGCCCCGTAGAGGCAGCCGAAGAGAGAGGGGAGCCGGACAGGGGGTTGGGGGCGTCGCAGACCCCCTCCTCGTCCGGAAAAAACCCTTTTTCCCGAGTTGGTGGAGCAGCGGTCAGTAATGGCCGCCAAGAAGAAGCCTGCAACCGGGTAAGATTGTGCTGGAGGAAGCAAGAAAAGTGAAAGTGCTGGCTGAGCCGGATCAATCAACATCTTTTAAAATCTCTGGAACTGAACTGTCTGAATTGCTGGAGGATACATTGTATCCCTAAGAAGACGGAAAGCGGCGGAGAAAACTGTTGAAGGGAACTTTTTTTTTCTTCACTCTCCCATCCCATAGAAACAGCAGATGAAGATTTGAAATTTGTTTGGGCACTGAAGGTGAATTATTTTGAAAGTTGAAGCCAAGGGACAAAAGAGTCTTTGGACATTGGACTTAATAATTTAAAAAATCGGAAAACCCTGATTGGAGGTATGGATTTCTGATCATTTAAAAAAAAATTGTTGTTGTAAGGGGGAAGGGAGAGAAAAAAAAATTGGAGCAGAAGCTGAAAAAGGAGGAGATTGCCTAGAATCCCAAAGAAAGGTTTATGGTAATTGGACCTCTTTGACTAAACAGTAACCCCAGAAAGAGAAATAGAAGAAGGAAGAAGAGTATTATTTTTTGGAACTTTTTTTGAATTACTTTTGATTAAAAATACTTGGGTGGTTGTTTTGGGAAAAGTTTCTCTTTTCATGATGGCATCGCTTGTGGATGAACTAAAGACTGAATATCAAAAATATAAAAAGGAAGAACAAGATGGAAAAGATACTTTGGGCACTTCATTTCAATTTTTAGAAATGGCGTTATGTACTTATGAAAAGTTGACTACGCAGCAGAATGACTGGGACAAAGAAGAAGAGGAAGAAGAAGCCATCTTTGATGAACAATGGGTTTTTTTCTGGGGAGGAGGAGAAAGAGGATAAGAAAAAGGGGATTTTAAGGTTTGAAAAAACAACCAAAAATGAGAAAAATGAGAGGAAATGTGGATGCAAGGTTAGAAAGCAATGGAAAGGGAGTAAAAAAAGGGAGGAGGAGAGACAAAGGGGTAAAAAGGGCAAAGAGAAGAATAAGCAAGAGAGAAAGGGGGAGGGGAGAAGCCTCAATGGTGGGAAGCAAGACTTAAAGAAAAAAAACTTATTTAGAGACAATGGGTGAATCGAATTGGGAAAAAAGGGGGGGGGAATTCTGGAAGGTACATAAGATTGTGTTTTTATATGTGTATCTAGAGTAGAATGTTTAAGATATAAATGAGTATTAATATATATGATTAGTTTTTTTTCCTCTTCTTTTTAAATGATATGGATAGTGGTTATATAGGTTTTTTCTTTAGTTATTAACCTCTCTTATAAAATTTATTGTGTAATTTTAGAATGTACTAAACAGAATCCCAAGATAAATTAAGTGTTATATGAAGTACTTTTAAGTTAGGGCAATGAGTTAAAGGCATCACTCCAATTAGTGTATAGGAGAAGTATAGTAAAAGAAAAAAGATGAATGGATAGCTGGAAATAGAACAGACAAAGAATGATATTGAAAATGGTAATAAGATATGGAAAAATATATAAAGTGAATATGATATGTGAATCTCGTCTGTGTGAAGAGTTTTAACTCAGGACCAAGCAGTCTTCAGAAAAGATGTTTTAGGTTTTGTTTTGTTTTTTATGTTCTGTGTTTTGTATGTTTATAAAAGGCAATAAAATTTTAACTAGCAAGAAATAACTTGGATAATTAGAAGGAAAAGGAGAAGTTGGGATAAGATATGAAGTTAAATAGAGAACGTAAATATTGATTAAAATCTGGAATCATTTTGTATGTTCTTTTTAGAAAAGAAATTGTAAGCTGTTATGCCTTGATTGTTTGTGCATTGTTCTTGTAAAATTAATAAAATTTGTTTAAAAAAAAAAAAGAAAATCTTCTTTTAAGAAATGAAGGATTGTCTATAGCGATTCTCAGTGATCCAGGTCATGGTTGTCCTAAAGATGCTTTTTTTTCAAGAGGCAACTGGACTTTCTGATTTTTGAAGACATTTTACTTTTTGTCCAAGAAACTATATCAGCTGAAAAAACTTCTTGAATGAGAAGCAAAACATCAGAAAAACTAGAAAGCCCAGTTGCCTCTTGGAAAAAAACAAAGCACTTTTGGGACGACTGAAGGATTGCTTAATCTATTTGTGTTTGAGTGTCTCCTTAAAACATGACACTGACTGATTAACTTTGACTATATATATCTATGTATATGTATATGAAATATGTATATGTATATATTTCTTAAGTTTTCGTGGGTAATTACATGTATGGTATTCAGCTTTGTTTGGGTATTTTCCCACTTCATTATAGTTGTGCTTTTAAAGTTGTAGCAACATTTCAACAGAATCTCATCTGCCATCATCAGGCTTCCAGAATCTACAAAAAACCAGATACTATTTTTTTTATTATTTATATTTATAGTATTTATATCTTAGATACTAATCTACAAAAAAAACAGATGGCACACTAGGACACACCATATACCAGAAGAAAACACACACCAACCGCTACTTCAATGCCCAATCCCACCACCACCCAGCAAAGATAAACTCCGTGGCCAAAACACTAATTGCTAGAACCAAACGCTTGGCAGACAAGACAACATAAAGACTGAACTATGCACCCTGACTAAAGTACTGACAGCCAACGGCTTCCACAAAAGCAAAATCACCGGCTTGATGCACAAAAACACACTGAGACATAATGGAGACTTAGAAGATGAACAGACCTATGGAACAGCTGCCCTTACCTACATAAGAGGTACTACAGACAAAATCAGCAAGATACTACACAGGCATCACATCAAGACTGCCTTCAAAACAGGCATAAAATACCAGCCATCCTTAGAAACCCCAAAGGTAAAATTGACCTGGAAAACCAAGGCATATATGAAGTCCCCTGTGCATCATGCCCGGCCACATACATTGGACAGACTAATAGAAGAATAAGTACCTGCCTGGATGAACACAAAAATGCAGTAAAAAAGCTGGAACACACTTCCTCACTAGTCCAACACATGAAAGCCACAGGTCATAGCATCAACTTCAATGGCACCAAAACCCTAGCCACTATAGAAAACCCCAGCCACAGAATTATCAGAGAAGCCATAGAGATTGAAAAAAGACCTGAAAGCATGAATAGAAGAGATGATTCCACCAGACTGTCAATTATTTGGAAGCCTGCACTCACAAACAAACAAAATCTCCACACCACAAGCCAGGCAAACACCTGGGCACAAACAGATCCCCCCGGATACCTGCAGCTCAAACACACCCCAAACAGGCACCCAGATGAAACCTAGCGTCCTAATAAATGATAGCCGTCCATTTACTCAGAGCCAAGCTGCACTAAAAGCCTCCAATACAAGAACACAATGTTGCCAGCCAATCAAGACACACAAAAAAAGCCACAAAACAGACAGAAGATATTAGAAACACCAATCAAGCAGAACACAGCAAACTCCAAGACCAATAAACACAGACCAAGACTCCCAACCAATCAGGATGAAGAAAAAACTATTCTGGCACAGCAGTAGGCTAGCCCCAAATTTAAATCTGAAACAACTGTAAAAGTCTGACTCACAGACAAACACAATACAGAAGCCTGATGATGGCAGATGAGATATATATATATATATATATATATATATAAATGTGTGTATGTGTATGGATATGGATATGGATATGTGTGTGTGTGTGTGTATATATATATATATATGTAGCATTTCACTGTATCTAAGAAAGAGAAACATGATTTTAGTTTTATTCTGTTAAAATAGATAATAAAGAAAAAGATATCCTGCTGTAGGCTGACCTCTAGTGTTAAATTTATTGTTCTCCAGTTCTTGCTATCAGATTGGATGTGCTATTGACATATGATTATGTTTGAATATAAGAAGTCTATATATTACTAGTTCTGGAATTTGAATTACAAAAGAAGATATTTTCAAAATATGAGATCAAAGCTACCTAATGTATTAGATTGCAAGCATGGTATAATGAATAAACATGAATATAAGACTAGGGAGCCAGTGTTGCCCATTAATGATTTCAGACTACTCTTTATTTATTTACTTATTTATTTAGAAAATTTATATGGCTCAAGTTAATCATGGTGACTTCAGACAGCTTACACAAATAAAACCCCAATACAAAAGCCAATTAACCCCTATAGTTATACTCCATCTTACCTCAAAATATTATTGTTTATGGGGAGAAGCAATCATCTCAAGTTTCTGAGGAAAGGCAGAATATAAATATAGAATGTAGAATATTAGTTTGACAATTTGCCAGTGAAAGGAAGAAGGAATTCCTGATAAATAATTGCATTCATCTAACATGCTGTCAAAGTTTTGCAGATAATTCATTAGACTTATTTTTAGGCAGGTGGATACCTATTTGCAGCCTAATTTTCTTCCCTAAGTGGAGCAAAACACAAGAACACTGAGTTGTTTCATGATTGAAAGAATCACTGCACCATTTCTTAAACCAAACAACCTTCCACGTTAACAGCACACATCGGATGGAAAACATTCTAAACAGCCAAGATGGAACAAAACTGGAGAATGTGCTAGGAAACACAATGTATGTATGCATTTATTTATTTTTATCATACCTTTATTGTTATTTTTATATAACTGTATGCTTTGGGGCAAATGTACTCATAACTGCTCTTTGGAAAAGTGATTTGATTTTCATTGATTAATGTAATATCCAACAAGTTCATGGATTTCAAGTTTAACCTATCACAGTAAATGCATGTGCACTAAAAGCTAAATTCTTTAGCCTGGGTCATAAAATTATGCAGATTTGAAGACACATTCAAAGTCTTATACAGTTTGGTGTAATATATGCCTAGTGCTTCGGCACTGCATCAAATAGGACATAGTGCCAAGCAAATGAAACAAATTGTTCTACTATCATAAATAATTTCATCTGGTTTTTTAAAATATTTTTTTGCATATTTATTAAACTATTATTACTTCTATATTTTATAAATACTGTAAGCAGTATATTCTGAATTTATATTTATTGACTTCAATCTTCAAAACCTTCCTGCAAAAGTAGACTTTGTCTCATCCATCTTGGTGCCTCTTTATAGTTCTCCAAAGATACTTCTTCCTGATTTCTAGGCAATTCCATCTTTGCAGTAACCATTTGTTCCATTAACCACATTTCATAACAAAAACTGTTTATAGTGGTGACAAAGGAGAAGAAGAATAAATTTCTTTCTTACAAACATCTTACAGCCTGTGTTGCTCAGAACTAAACTAATTTAATAAATTGTCCTATGACTAGTCACACTTTAATGCACTAGACAGAAGTATGGCTTGTTAAACAAATGTTGCCTGAGGTTTAAAACAATGTCAGCTGCTGTATGTTCATTCCCTGGAGTTCTCTTGCTACTGAAGATGCATGATCTGTTCCTTTATAATGATACAATAAAAGCTTTTATTTCTTTACTTCTTCATTTACCAACAAGGCCAATATTATATATATTAAAAGCCACTTTCTGGTTTGTTTGAAAGCAGGGAAAAGGTTTCCCCTCAAGTGCACTTACTGCAGTTACTATTGTTGGGGTTACCTGTATAGTTTTGTATGGCCAAGATCAGCATGATAGCAATTTGGAACTAGGTTTTCTCTTAGGGGGTTACTGTGAACAGAGACTGAACACGGTTAAAAGCTCTTGACCGATTTTTACTATTTGTATTATTTTATTTTAAAGTCAATGACAGACCCTTTCAATGGAAAATAAATAACAATGCTTTCTTATATATGTCCCTCACTGCAAAGAAGCAAAAATGTATATGGCACTTTGTCGCTTCTATGGAGAAGCTGATTTTCACAATAGCAATGAAGTTACAAGATTTAAAACAGCTGTTAAAATTGCACTGTTTCTCAGGTAAGTAACCAAGAGCCTGTAGAATACTGCAGTAATCATAATATTTTCCTGATTCAAACTGTTACTCACATCAATGGTTGATAAGGGCAATGGGCATAAATACAATAATTGTATATTTGTAAAGACAAAACTACAATTAGATTTTAATAAGTATTTGTAACTTGCTTACAGGAAAACATAATAATGCACATTTTTGTAGGTTATGTGGAAAGAAACAAACATTCTGCCATAATGATATTTCAACCATTACATTATGTTTTTTCATATAACTTCTATAAATCTATATTCCTTCTGTTTAAGATGAAGAAGCTAAATGTGCTGCCACAAAATGCCAACAACAGATAATATGGAAAAGGAAGAGATTTAAGTGGAAAAGAATTCTGAATCTGTGAAGATGGTACAGAGCAAAATCAGAACTGTGTGTATGCACATAAAATGACAATGATAATTATCTGTGCTTTTATAAGGACAATTAACAGACTGCTACCCGCACAGAGAAGAGCAACTAGGATGATTAGGAGACTGGAGACTGAAACATATAAAGAACAGTTACAGGAACTGGGCATAGCTAGTCTAGTGAAGAGAAGGACCGGGGAGACATGATAGCAGTCTTCCAATATTTGAGGGGCTGCCACAGGGAGGAAGGAGTCAAGCTATTTTCCAAGTCACCCAAAGGCCAGACAAGGAATAATGGATGGAAACTGAACAAGGAGAGATTCAACCTAGAAATAAGGAGAAATTTTCTGACAGTGAGAACAATCAACCAATGAAACTGTTAGATGGGTCCGCGGGAATAAGAGGCAGGATGCGGCAGGAGCAGGTAAAACTCTTTTTATTCTGTTTAAGTAAAAAAACCGCTCAGCCGTGTCAAGTGCCAGCTTTTATAGCCGGCGCTGTCCAAAGCTTCAGCCACTGGTGGGACTTTATTTCTCCGGCCTGTGGCTGGGCCAATGAGTGGACTCCACCCTATGGCCATATTTGGGAATACTCAACACCCCCCCCTCCTAGGTAGGGTTCCTCCAATCAGTACTCATATATCTTACATAGTCACGTAGGTAGGCAGGGTTTCGAGAGGTGCAACTGGACCTGCGCATCTCACTAGTTCCTGGGGTGGCGGCCTGAGCTGATGGGTCCGCCGCTGCTCTGGTCCCTGCCTGTGGAACCATCTCAAAGTCCTCTTGTGGTGTGGCAGGGACCATTGAGCTGAGGTCTCAGAAGTACACGGGGGGATCTCTTCTTTGAAAGATAAGTGTTCCTGCATTCATCTGGGTTTGAGGCTAGGCAGTTAGTTCTCTTGTTGTTGAGCTCTGTGGGTAGGGCCTGAGTCAGGGACTGTTCTGCTGGAGTGTGTTGGGTGTCTGGCTGGCTGTCTATGCTAGTGACCCAGCCTCTGATCTGATCAATGTGTCTCTCCCATAGTCTCCCTTCTTCAGTTTCTACCCTGTATGATTGGGGCCCTATAATCCCTGTGACCTTGGCTAGTACCCATGTGGGTCCCCCTGTATAATTGTGAGCATAGACCAGATCCCCTATGGTGAATTGCCTGCACTTTCCCATGGAGTCTACGGGTGCCTTGGTGCTGTAGTTGGGGTGGACTCTGTCAAGTGTTGATCATAGCTTCAGCCCATTAATAATTCTGCAAGGCTATGGTGTGTTGTTGCATGGGGTGTGATGTGTTGGGCCAAGAGCATTTTATCGATCCTTTCTTGCCAGTCCCCTTGGCCTATCCGCTTGAGCGTTTCTTAGGTCATTCGGACCATTCTCTCCACTTGTCCATTTGTCACCGGATGGGCAGGTGCAGACAGTGCATGCCTGAACCCCAGTCCAGCAAGGAATGCTTCAAATGGCTGAGAGGTGAACTGTGGCCTGTTGTCGGAGACGAGGATATCCAGCAGCCCATGGGTGGAGAATAGTTGTCAGAGGGCTCTTATGGTGGCCTCTGATGTGGTGGACTTCATTAGCATTACTTCCAACCACTTAGAGTATGCATAGATGACTATGAGGAAAGTTTGCCCCTGGCAGGGCCCGGCGAAGTCAACGTGTACTTGAGCCCACAGGGCTGTGGGTGTCTCCCATTTTCTGGGGCTCGCTGCCGGGAGGGGCTGGCCTGGTTTCTTGACAGGGGGTGCAGGTGGTGACCCAGGTTTCTATCTCTGTCCAGCCCTGGCTACAATACATAGCTTCTGGCCAGGGCTTTCATTTGGACTATCCCCAGATGGCCCTCGTGTAGTAGTGTCAGTATTCTATTCCTTAGTGGGGGTGGAATAACTACTCTCTCCCACCATACTATGCAGACCTTTAGTACTGATAGCTTGGCCTGTCTATTTTTATATGGTTTGAATTCATCCCCTTTTACCACTTCCGGCCATCCCCTCCATACCCAATTTCAAATCAGTGACATAATTTTGTCATGGGCTGTGAGTCTCGTAATCTCTGTAGACATCATCAGTCTGGGCAGTATCTCCTCCACTAGTAATACTGTGGTGGATGGTGCTGGGTCTTCGGCTAGGTCTGGAAGGGAACAGTGGTTCAGGGCATCAGCATGGGAGATGTCTTTTTCTGGCCTATGGATTATGCAGTAGCTGTATGCGGCCAGGAACACAGTCCATCTTAACATCCTGGGTGATAGGATGTTTGGTGTGGGTCTATCTCTGGTAACGATGCCCAGAAAATGTTTGTGGTCAGTGATCAAATCAAATTGTCTTCCGTAAAGTTATTAATGGAAGTGCTTGACTCCTGCAACTGTGGCAAGCGCTTCCTTGTCAATTTGGCTAGAGTTCCGTTGCATTTTGGACAGTGTCTTTAAGTAATATTCTATGGGAGCTTCTGTCCCATTGGGTAGTCACTGGCTGAGGACTGCTCCAATTCCATAGGGAGAGGCATCAATGTGAGTGTAAATGGTCGCGTCTCACTATATTGTACGAGAATGCTGCTGGATGTCAGGATGTTTTTAATCTTTTTGAAAGCGTCAGCCTCATGTTGCCCCCAGGACCAGGTGGGTTGTTTTATCTAGCAGTCTGTGCAGTAGTTCTGCAATGGTCGCCTTCTGTGTAAGAAAACATTGTAGAAGTTGAGTAAACCCAGGAAGGCTTGCAGTTCCGTTTTGTTTTGTGGGATGGGGGCTTTCCGTATCACCTTCAATTTCCTATTTGTGGGTTGGATGCCAGATGCCTCTATCAGGTAACCCAAAAACTCCATTTGGGGGATGGCTAGGTGACACAGTTCTTTTTAATTTCAGTCCGGCTTCCTGGAATCTGCCCAATACTGCCCTCAGTCTCTCTATCAATTGCCCCCTGCTTTCAGCTGAGATGATTACATTGTTGAAATATGGAATTACCCCCGGAATGTTGTGCAGTACCTTTCCATAATACTCTGGAACAGGCTGGGGGCGAGGCTGACTCTGAACTGCAGCTGCTTGCATTTAAAAGCGCCTCAGTGTGTGACAATGGTCTGTCCTTCAGTGGTTACCTCATTGATGGGCAGTTGCTGATAGGCCTGGGACAGATCTAATTTGGCGAATATAGTCCCTTGGCCCAGGGAGTGCAGGAGATGTTGTACTACTGGCATGGGACAGGCACTTTGTTGGAGGGCCTTATTCAATGCTGTCTTGTAGTCAGCACAAATCCTGACTGACCCATCTGGTTTAACTGGGATGATGATTGGGGTCTCCCATTTGGCATGGTCTACCAGCTTGATGATCCCTTGAGCAATTAATTTATCTAATTGTTCTTCAACCTTGGGCCAGAGAGCAAACGGGATTCGTCGTGGCTTGAGTCGAACTGGGGCAATGTTGGGGTCTAAATTAAACAATATTGGGGTCCCTGTGTACTTGCCCAGTTTGTCGTTGAAGATGTCACTGAATTCCTGCTCCAGTTCTGCAATGTCTGCTTCCGGGCACGGGGGTGTGTGGTCTCTGCTGCGTGCATGCCAATGATGTTGATCTGGAGCGGCTGGAACCATTCTCTTCCTAGTAGACTTGGCAGGTTCCAGTCTACTATGGTGAGAGGCAGGTTTCCTTGAAATTGGCCGTATTCTATGTGGGCTGTCTTCCTGCCCAGGACAGGTATTCAGCAGCCCTGGTAGTCCTTTAGTATAATAGTCTGTGGTTCCAATTGGTCACACTGCAGTTTGGGTTGGAGTCTTTTGAGGGTGACCCACGATATCATGGATATGTAGGACCCTGAGTCTACTTCCATCCGGCAGGGCTTGCCCTCGATAGATATTGTGGGCATTATTTTGTTGGCCTCATAGGCATCGGTGTGTCTCACCTGGGTCTGGGTGTAACCAACAAAAATAAAGTGGGTTTCTTTTTCCCTGGCATCATCTCTCCTTTTGAATTTCCTGCCAGGGGTCTTCTACCCTCCCCCTTGGTAGACATTTTGCCTTGTGGGTGATAATGCCTACTTGCCTTGCTTGTTGGTCAGTTGGATGGCTCAGCATACCTCTGCAATGCGGCCTCTGTGCTCACATCTTCAGCAGATAATGTCTTTTAAAAGGCATGCAGAGTGGAGGTGGTTTCCTATGCAACCCCTGCAATCTCTATTTCCTTGTTTGCCATCTGGCTTACTGGACTTCACCCTGTGCACTTCTCCATCATCATCCTCGCTTGCTTTGGAGGCAGAGTCATTTTGGTTGGGGTGGTGATCGGTCTTGGTTGCGTGGACCCTCCCCGTCCCTCTGATCCGCACTGCCAAGTTGTCAGAGAACTCCACGGCTCATGCCTCATTGATGGCTTTCTTGAACGAGACGTCCTCCTGGGCCAAAAGTCTCTTTTGTAGCATTTGGTCCCTCATTCCCAGGATGACTTGGTCTCGGATCATCCCTTCTGTGTCTGGGAATCTGCAGTTTTTTGCTATCTTCCACAGATCAGCGACAAATGTGTTTATTGTCTCCCCCTCTCTCTGGCTCCATGTATAAAAGTTGTGCCAGCTTGCCAGGTAGGAGGGAGAGGGGGTATAATGTCCCTTGAGTGCCCATTGGAGTTCGTCCCAGGAAACTGCTGTTTCTCCAGCCCAGGAAAAGAGACCCCCTGCCAGCTTATTAGGGGTTATAAACAGGGGTATGATTCTACAGATTCGCACCTATTCACTAGAACTGATTGTTAACATTCTAAGCAGTTCGGAGAACTGGTTGTTAGAAGAAATTACTGGCCTAATCCTGTAAAGAAGGCAGGAAGGAAACATTCTGGTATTCTTTATAGAAACTGCCTCTCCATTAACCCTTATTACATTCTTGGCAGGACTAAACTTCCTGTCTCAGGAACGTCTCTGGAGATTTTTCCCCCTACTTTGCTGGTACTTTGCTTGTGTGGAGTGACCATTCAAAGTTACAATGGCACTGAAAAAAGGGACTTATGACCATTTTTCACACTTACGACTGTTGAAGCACCCCACAGTCATGAGAGGCCAGGAGAGGAGATGCGTGCCACAGTGCAAGTGATATTGAGTTGGCCATGCCCAGCCAATAACATGACCACCAAGCCACATCCACCCAGTCACATGACCACCAAGCCCTGCCCACCAACTAAGCTACACCCACAGAACCTGTTGTTAAAAAATTTGAATCCCACCCCTGGTTATAAACCTATTCTCAGACATCAGCAACAGCTAAGCAAAGCAATAACCCTTTACTTACGGACTCTCAATACTACTTCATTACTTTCATTATCTCAAAACTTATAACTTTCTACCTCAAGACCTATATCAAAGATTAGATAATGATATCTCCAAATCAATTTCTTTAAAATTATTAATTTTTATCAAATGATTGATTAATTGCTTTATTGATTAGTATGATTGAGTGTTTAGCGCATATGGTGTAATTACTGAATATCTGATTAGTAAAATCAGTGATTTCGTGAATTTAATTGACCAGTGTGTTTAGTAATTGCTGTAATTAGGCTGTTTGTTGCTTAGCAAAATTATTTGATTAGAGTGATTTGAATAACCAATTGATTGATTGATAGATTTTTAGTAATAAGTAACCTTACTTTTGATTTTTCTCAAACATATCAATTAACATTTATTAATTACCAACATACATTAAGTAACTGTCTACCTATCACATTAACTAGCTATTGTAATTATTTAGTGTACTATTGCCATTGACCATGCCAGCCAAAAACTCCAAACCAAAACAAAAGAAAAATATCTCCACCAATGACCTCCCAGACTCCTAAATGTTTCAGATGTCTTGAAACCATCATGAAAGTGAAATTTACATCAAATGTCACCTATGCAACAATCTAGCCCACCCTGCCTGCTTAAATGCAAACAAAAGCCTAGCTGATATGGTTAAAAATTCAGATACATTCTTTTATCTATGTCCATCATGTTCTCCTAAGCTAAACAAACTAAGCTATCCTATCTGACAAGAGTTGAAAGCATAGAATCACTCATTTACTCAATAGAAGAACACTTAGCAACACATTTTGAAACAACTATACAAGCAAGCCTAATCTCTCTTGAAAAAAAAATACAGCACAGATAGGTGAGTACCGATCAACTCAGAATCAAATCCCACAACAACCACAACCACTACCTCAACTACAATCACAACTACAACCAAAAATAACCACCAAACCACAGCCACAAACAATCACTATCCCTTCAAATAATTCCACAAATAATACCCCTTACTCATCAAAGACATCATGGAACGTGAACAGAAACATCCAAATACCATCTTATTTGGTCTCGAAGACACCAACGAATCAGACAACATCACCAAAGTTCGTGATATCATAAGCAACTCACATACAACAAACATCTCTCCTGAAGATATCATTGAAATAACCAGAGATGGCCCTAGGTGCAGATACAATGACGGTTCTGTGGCCCCAAGATTTTGTAGAGTTGTATGCAAAAATGAGTCCAGCAGATGCATATTCATTCATACAATAAACGCCATTGCAAAAACCTATCCCAACCACAAAAAACTTCACTCAAGACCAGACTTATCCATACTGCAAAGAATCCACTCCTGTGAACTCTGCGCAGAACTCAAAAACTGTCTAGACAATGGAGAAAAGCACCTATACATTGATTACAGAGCTGATTGCATCAAAAGAAAGTCACACAACTCACTTTTGAGGTAATTCCCCATTAGGAGAATGAGCGCATACAGGGAGAGGTATTTGAGAGTAGTGTTTGAATAATACACATACAGCACACAGATACACTGTACAGTAAATGTAAGTTTTTACTTCCAGAAAGGTTTAAGCAAAGTTCAAAAACAAGCAGTCCAAAATCATTCACAGGTAAGATCAGTCAATTTTAAGTACAGGGATAATCCAACAACAAAATCCAGTGTCAAAAACAGTTCAGTAACAGATTCACATCAAATCCAGGGATGGCAGTCAATTAGGAAAAATGGAGGAAAGGCAATACTCTCCACAGAGGGAAACAGAGACTCACTGAGACACACTCTCTTCTGAGACTAAGACCAAACAACCCAGGTTTCTGGCTCCATCTTATGGCCCTTTGAGAAACCACACCTAATTACACTTTTGCATTTTCTTTAAAGAGACAGTATTAAAATGTCTATCCTGGTTTATATATTTCTAACCCAAATACCTGTTAGGTGACTTACATTCCTAACATCCACAACTCCACATCCAATCCTACCCCATCCAATCCAACATCACTCAAAACTAGGCACGTATGCCCCTAACTACCTCAATTCCAACCATAACTGGCCTTAAACGCAAGCTACTCAATGCAAGAAGCCTTGTAAATAAAATACCTGAATTTCTCCTCTTACTAAATATGGCTAAATTCGACATTATATTTGTCTGTGAAACATGGCTCAACGCATCTCTCCCTGACTCCATTACCACAGTAAGAGACTATCATGTTTACCAATCAGATCATGAAGTTCGTAGAGGAGGTGGTGTTGCTATCTTCTATAAAAAGTCCTTACATCTAAAAAACTTCCAAGTTACCCAGGAGCTTGCTCTTCCTGAGACCATCATCTGTGAACTATCCTTAAATATCACATTTTGACTCTTAATATGTTACAGAGCACCTGATTATGACATCGAACATGCAAACAAGCTAAATATATTACTAACATGGGCAGCATCCTGCTCACACGCTTTTATCGTTCTTGGTGACTTCAATCTACCTCATATTAACTGGACCCTTAATGAATGTACAACTGAACCCACACATGCAACCTTCTACAATGCAGTAACAAATCTGGGACTAGAACAACTAGTAACCAACAACACTAGACTTAACAACTGCCTCCATCTCATCTTCTGCAATAGTTTGAATTCAATTTACGGAATACAAATTAAAGAACCCTTTTCCAACAGTGACCACGACATGATTGACTTTTGTCTCAACATATGTCCACACAAAAATCATCACAACAACAGAATCCCCAATTATAACTTCAAAAAAGGCAACTATGATCTTATAAACAACAATCTCTCATCCCTTGATTGGCAATTTCTATTCATTGGATGCAATACTGTAGAAGACCATTACAGCATATTTTTACTTGAAATCAGAAGAGTCATCAAACTATATGTATCATTAACAACTCCCAAAACCAGAAAAAACAAATTACCCAAAACAATAAGGAAGCTTCAATCCAAAAAGAAATCACTTTGGCGGAAAAACAAATCTGGTCATGTTGCCAACTTCAAAAGCCGATGCAAAAATTTATGCCACCAGATAAAAACTGAATGCACTATTTATCACATTAAACAAGAAGAAAACCTTCTACGCACCAATTCCACCTGCACTTTCTACAATTTTGTAAACAACAAACTAAAAGACTCAAGGTCCATCCCACCCCTGAAAGGACCTAATGGTAAAGACTACAATGATGACACTATTAAAGCCAACCTCTTTAACACTTTCTTTAGCTTAGTATTTGTAAATAGCAATGGATCATGCCCAGTATTTCCTAGTCAAATCACAGACAACTACAATGATCTAATACATATTGATTTTACAGAAGACAATGTTGAAAAAGCACTACGCAATCTAAAGCCATCTCTTTCTATTGGATTGGATGGAATATGTGCCTACTTCTTAAAAAAGCTATCCGCTGCCATAGCCGAACCTCTAAGCATAATCTTTGAAAAATCTTTCAGGACCAGCTTCTTGCCAAAACTATGGTCACAAGCCACGGTCATCCCCATCTTCAAAAAGGGAGACCCCAGCCTAGTTGAAAATTACAGACCAATCTCCTTATGCTGCGTCACCGGTAAAGTCATTGAATCAATTATTAACCAATCCATTATCCTCCACTTAGAGACAAACAACCTACTCTCTAATAAACAATTTGGTTTCAGAAAAAAACTATCCTGTAATCTGCCACTCTTACGCTGCAAAAACATATGGACTATACAACTCGATCTGGGCAAAGCAACAGACGCAATCTACATAGACTTCTGTAACGCCTTTGATTCAGTGGTACACAACAAACTACCCCTAAAACTAAAATCTTACGGTATCTCTGGACACCTGCATAACTGGATAGAAGCATTCCTGTCAAACAGACAACGAATGGTCAAAATTGGGAGCATCCTATAAATTCTGTACCTGTCCAGTGTTCTAGGACCAAATCTTTTTATACTCTACATAAATGACCTCTGTGATCATATCAAGAACAACTGCGTTCTCTTCGCTGATGATATAAAGCTATTCAACACCACAAACAATACTGCTATCTTTCAAAAAGACCTTAACTATGTTTCAGAATAGTCAAACAAATGACAACTTCAAATCTCAACAAATAAATGCTCTGTCTTACATATTGGCAAAAAAATCAGAAAATAAAATACAGGCTGAATAGTCAACACCTTGTTGAGGATCCAAACTCTGTCAAGGATCTTGAAGTACTCATCTCTAATGATCTAAGTACTAGAGCCCACTGTAACTACATAGCCAAAAAATCGTTAAGAGTTGTTAACCTAAACTTATATAGCTTTTTCTCTGGTAATATTACACTAATAACTAGAGCATACAAAACATTTGCTAGACCAATTCCAGCTCATCAGTCTGGAACCCACATTATGTATCTCATATTAACACAATTGAGAAAGTCCAGAAATATTTCACAAGAAGAGTTCTCCACTCCTCTACTCATTGTAGAATACTTTATGCCACCAGACTCGCAATTATAGACTTAGAAAACCTAGAACTACGCCACCTTTGGTCCGATCTAAATATAGTATGTAAAATCATACATTGCAATGTCCTACCTGTCAATGAATACTTCAACTTCAACCATAACAACACAAGAGCAGACAATAGATACAAACTCAAGGTTAGTCACACCAGACTTGATTGTAGGAAATACGACTTCAGCAACAGAGTGTCTGGAATACTCTACCTGACTCTATGGTTTCTTCCCCAAACCCCAAAAACTTTAACCTTAGACTAGTGACCTCACCCCTTTCCTAAGAGGTCTGTAGGGGGCGTGCATCAGCGCACCAATGTGCCTACCATCCCTGTCCTATTGTTTCTTTTATTTTTTTATTTTTCTTATATGTATCCATGTATTCATATTCATAACTATGTTTTTATTTATACCTATTATCTTGTAAGCAATTGACAAAATCAATAAAAATAAAAATAAATAAATAAAAACACTCCACAGATCGTCCAATACGAGGGCATCTGCCATTTCGTAAATGTCAGAGTTGCAGTGGGTCAGGAATAAGGTTTTTTTCTGTGCATCGGGGGCTGCTTGGAGTGCATTGACTTCCAGGTGCAGGTCAAATAGGCCCATGTATGAGGACCATTTCTCCTTTGCTGGATCGTAGGGGATCAACATCAGGTGGTGTGCCAGGCTAGTCAAGCATTGTGCTATGTTGGTTGGCGGGGTCGTGATTGTTGCGATGGCCAGTAAAATGGCATCCGAGTCCCACCAGGTGTCCTTTGTTCTTTCCGCAGCTCAGTATCTCTTCCTCATCGCCAGTGTTAGATGGTTCATGGGAATAAGAGGCAGGATGAGGCAGGAGCAGGTAAAACTCTTTTTATTCTGTTTAAGTAAAAAAGCCACTCAGCCGCGGCAGGTACCGGCTTTTGTAGCTTCAGCACTGATGGGACTTTATTTCTCCCACCAGTGGCTGGGCCAATGAGTGGAGTCTGCTAGCTGACTCTACTCTATGGCCATATTTGGGAATACTTAACAGAAACAGCTTGCCTTTGGAAGTTATGGGAGCTTCATCATTGGAGGCTTTCAATAAGAGATTGGACTGCCATTTGTCAGAAATGGTACGTGATCTTCTGCTTGGATGGGGGGATTGGACTAGATTACCTACAAGGTCCCTTCCAACTCTATTAATCTTTATCTGTAAAATCAGATGGTAGATGATATCTAGTAGGAAGTTTATCACAGATGCAGAAATTCAAATATGCATGTATTTATGCCAATATACAGAACAATGTACCGTGTTTCTCCAACAATATAACCTCCCCCAATAGGAAGACCCAGCATGTTTTCTAGGCATAAAATAAAATAAAGCCCCTCCCCCCAAATTTAGGCCTATTTTAAAACATGCAAAATGGGGGGAAGGGTGGGGGGATTTTCCATTTGGAGCGCCCCATGGGCAGCAATTCCTCGCCACCAGCTGCTCCTAATGGGCGATCATGGCAGATCATAGGGAGCTCCCTACTCCTGCCAAGCACCTTTGTGGCAGACCCAAGACCTTCAGCACCCGCCGCTGTTGATTTCCCTTCTGCCCATGCCGCCACCGTGTTTGGAGCTGGCACTTCCACGTTTGGAGCACCACTGCTGTTTGGAGCACTGCTGCTGTTTGAAGCTGCCACTGTTTGGAGCACTGCTGCTGTTTGGAGCTGCCGCTTCTGCATTTGGAGCTGCCGCCACTTTTGAAGCTGCTGCTTCCACGTTTGGAACCCCACCGCTGTTTGGAGCACTGCCGCTGTTTGGAGTTGTCATGTCTGCATTTGGAGCTGCCGCCGCATTTGGAGCGGCTGCTGCTTGGAGCACCACCGCCATTTGGAGCATTGCCACCACTCCAAACACGGTGGCAGCTCCAAACATGGAAGTGGCAGCTCCAAACATGACGATGGTGCTCCAAATGGCGGCAGCACTCCAAATGGCAGCAGCACTCCAAACATGGAAGCAGCAGCTCCAAACGTGGCGGTGGTGCTCCAAATGGCAGCGGCACTACAAACACAGAAGCGGCAGCTCCAAACGTGGTGGCAGAATGGGTAGAAGGGAAAGCAACAGCGGTGGGTGCCAAAGGTCGTGGATCTGCAGCAAAGGTGTTTGGTGGGAGTAGGGAGCTCTCTGCGCTTCGTCATGATCACCTGTTAGGAGCGGCTGGTGGCGAGGCTGCCTGCGGGGTGCTCTAGATGAGGATGCAAGTGGGGGAATTAAGTCACCCCCGAAAAGACGGCCTAGCCATTTTTTCGGGGCTCAAAAAAATATAAGACCCAGCCTTATTTTATGAGAAACACGGTAGTAGAACATAAAGAGAAACTGAATAGAAAAGTTGGTGGAACTAGAATTAATTTTATTGTGCAAAGTAAAGCTAGGAAAAACAATTCACCAATGCAATCTATCCACGGGGGAAGGTAAAACAAACTTTATACTTTCAAGAACAAATTGATTACTGTAGTCCAATTCTAGAATGGATTAAAAATTATGCCACCTGAAAGAACTTTAAAAACTATTGATGATTTAAAAATTAATATATTATCCTGTTTGATCAAAAATTAACATTGTGGTTCATCTTTAATACTCTCCAATTTTCTTTCCATGTTTTCAAATTTGTTTAGTACTGTTTAAGTGTTAAATGGTGGGGTTTTTGTAAGGTTTTCAAGGGCATTGATGTTATTTTTCCTTGTTACATTCCTCTTTCATCCTACAACCTCCATTTCTGCCCATGTTCGAAAATGCAATCTAAAATCAACCAACCAACCAACCCAAACCAACAACTGAATTTACTTGTAACATATATCTTTAGGATCCCTTTAGGAATCATGAAGACTCCTGTGGACTGTAGGGTATATGAACAGATAATGAAAAATATTGGAATAACTAGATAAAACAAGCCAATTTTACTTTCCAACCATGAAATATTATTCTTCTTTGGAAGTGGGAGGATAAATGAATGCACAAGAGGGTTGTGCAAAGCCTTTGAAAAAGCTGTTTTGCAATTCATGGGAACGCATACTTCTCTTTTCGGGTCATAAAAACAGACATGACTTTTTTCAGGCACCTGTGGCTGTTTCATAATCTTCTGCTGGATGAATGAGAAGAAAGCCAAATGAAGTGTCTGTACATACCTGTGCTTACAGAAATAATTTGAAGCTGTTTTGTAAACCTTGCAAATATGTATCTGCTTTAATGATTTTTTTTTTTTTAAGGTGGTGGTAAGGAGATTATATGTGCTTTTTCAATTTCAAAGTACTTCTTTAAATCCCACTTCAACGTTCTTTCCTCGTCAAATTATCAAAATTATTCTGAATAAATTTTTATCATAATTTTTGTTATGACATAACATTACTAGGTATTAAATGAAATTATAAGAAAATAGCAGTTATTAGAAGAGCAATGGTGCTGCAGTGATTTGAATGCAATATTGCAGGCTAACTCTGCCAACTGCCAGTAATTTGATTCTGATCAGCTCAAGGTTGATTCAGCATTCTATCTTGTCAAACTCAGTAAAATGAGGGTCCAGATTGTTGGGGGCAATAGTCTGACATTGTATACCACTCAGAGAGGAGGGGTTGCCAATCTTTTGGACCTCAGGGACCCACCAAACTCATTATTTTAAATCCTGCGGACCACTTATGTGAATTTTGACTGACGTGGCTTGCTGACATTGGTGGGAGGAAGAGGGAGAGACAAAGAGAGAGAGATCTGATTTAAGGAGGGCTGGTTATGTTCTCTCTCTCTCTCTTACACACACACACACACAGAGAGAGAGATCCATCACACACACACACACACACACACACACACAGATCCATCACACACACACATACACACTCTCCAAGGCAGCCACATTCCTAGACTGCTTTTGAGCTCTGTTCTCAGGCTTCATGCAAGGAAAGCAGCTGAAGCAGTTTGATAGGGTATTAAAAAGCCAGATAACTTTGATGCATCAGGTGAAAAAGGATTTGATCAAGAAATGGGACCGTCGGTGCCTCTCAAATTTATGAATATGTGCATACCTGGAGAAAAGTGAAGAAAATGAAGCAAAATTGATCCAAGAAGTATTGGACTGGGCTATCTCCCAGATGTCCCCTCTACAAGATATGATATTGATGTAATATATAGAGTCAGCCCAAAAGGTTGGGAAGAAAATTGTCAAGAGATATTGTGATATGACCCTGGTCCTATGCAAAAAAGCAACAATTGATGTGTGATGTTTAATAGATGCCAATTCTCTGCTGAGATGGAAATATCTGTCCATCCTTTTTCTGAAGCACATGAATCTAGCTTCTTTTTTTTCTCATCTTTAATGTCCCCATTTTGCTATAACTGGTCTGTTTAATAACTGCAGTACTGATTTTTTCTTCTTTCTCAAACTCTGCATGCAAGCTATCTATCCACCCCTACTCTACATCCCCATTGCTTATTCTCCAACAATGCCTTTCCTGGGAGTATCATACACAAAGGGGGAGAGGGGGCCTTGTTCTCATGTCTTTCAGCCCTGCAACCTGTGAAAGCATGAATCCAGATGCTGCATCCAGAGAACTTCCATTCATTGAGCCAGGAATTGGGTTTGGATCCAGCCCTCCAGTTGAAAGTCATCACAGCAACCAGAGTGGAGCAGACCTTCCCAAGCCTAACTGACCACCCTTACCAAGCCAAGCCTAATGCCATCCAGCAGACATGAAAGAGAGGACCCTGAGATGGATAAGTAGAGAATAAAGATTCTTTTCAATCCCCAAAAGGCAGCTGTAAAGACTATGGGGGAGGGTGGAGATTCATTGTAAAGTTTTATTTCTTTGCATCATTCACAATTGTAACTGATCAGTTAAATGGGTTCTTAGAGGGATTGCATTTCGGAGTGGTTGGCACAGCAAGTTCTGAACACCTTGGATTTCTGTCTGGTAGGAGGGAAATTTGTCAAGTATGTTTGTATTGTTTGTCTTGTAGAAGCAGCTACACACACACACACACACACACACACATGCACAGAAGGGGAGAGAGAGAAAGATTCCCCATTCAAAATCAGACTGAGGCTATCCCTTTCACTTACCTCCACACAAAGCTTTTCCTAGATTAGTTTTTGCTCTGTGGCACTAAGGCCCAAGTATATTATATCTCCTGGTCAATTCCATGGGGGAGCAGGAATTGCCTGGAGGGTAATGCCCTGCTGAAGAAGTAGCAGAAAAGAGGTCTCCAAATCCCAAGCCCTAATTGTGACTCACAAATAATGCTGCCCAGTAAAAGCAGGATATGTTGCACTGGGTCTCACTAGTAGGAATCCCAGGGCTCATTGTGCCCAATTTGAAAAATACTAAACAGCCTAGATTGCGCACTGGCTGACATCTATTTGGCCTCATAAAAGTAAGAGCTAGGGCAGTTTCAAGAAACAACCCTCAAAATGGGCAGCCAGTAGTTATGTAAAGCAAAACTATGGCTGTGAAGAATTTTGGGGCAAATCTGGCTCACAAAAAAATGACATCAAACATCTGAAAATAATTGGCATAGAAAATTGGATACTGTAAATCTCTTTCCAGAACTTTCCCCCTGGTTGCTAGACCTTAATGGGTTAAAAGCTCTCCTTTTGGGAGCCACTGAAGGAACCCTTCTCTGCTGTCCCTGTCATTATATCCCCTCCTGTGCCTCAGCTGCCTTAAGTCATGCAGTCTTGACCCTCCAAAACATGATGAAAAAGGAAACCAGCTTGCTTTAATGATGGTTCATATTGACCATGAGTATCAAATATATCCAGATGCTACCCTGGATTGTGCTGAGGGAAAAATAATTGGCAAAATTATTTGCCCTAGCACAAAATGTGGGATTGTGGGAAGCATACCCCGAAGGACAGTGCCAGAAACTCATGACATCAGAAACCTCAGAAAACAGTTCCAAGAAACTCAAGCCAGCCCTTCCCCCTTTAAGAAAACCAAGAAACACCAGCTGAAAGGAAAACTCAGAGCAGCCCTGCTAACAGAGCTGACAACAGAAACACTTAAGTAGAGCCATTAAGCTAAGGGGAAACAGGCTAAAAATAACTCACCAAGGCAAAACCAGAACTCCCCTTTTCCTGACCCTGAAAGGATTAAACCCCAAGGACAGGAAAAACAAAAGACCTGGGACCAAGATTAACCCAGGAAAACAGGAAAACAAAACCCAAGACAATCAGAAACACATCAAAACCCATCAAGCTGCAGGAGCTTCAATGGAGAATTAAACATAAAAGGCTCAGATTCATACTTCCAAGTTGCTTCCGAGTCAGGAACACCCGAGCTGTGTCACTTTTTGCTTCTTGCCTTCCCACATTAAAAGAATTCCACTTTCTAGCAGCTGGCTTTGTGCATCCATTTCTTCTCAGTGTCTATGGTGTCTCCCAGCTGGGAACGAACTCAGGAAATTTCTTCCAACAGGAGGAAGAGAACAGACTATTTTAATTCGAAAAGTTACAAGAGGCTCATACTGGCAAGTACACCACATTCACGTTGTCAGAACTAAACTTAGAAAAAAGACTCACCTCACATACTGTTTCTTTGCAACTCATACTGCTTATGTCAAAGTTTATTTTGAAAATGAAAATATTTATTTTAATGAAGTATATAACCTCCTGAGGCAGCTTTAGTTAATCCACACAGACATATTATTTATATTGTATAGGAATAAACCATTTCTAATGTGGGGTTTCAGTTTCTCATTCATATTTGGAAGCAATCCTATGCGTGTAAGTAATTTTCCTTTGGTTCATCACATAGCTAGTAATATATTCTACATATGATTTCATTTCTTTTATTATTCAAATCTTGGAACAAATTTCAGTTCACTCTTTGCATTCTGGATTTCAGAGAGATTAACTGCTGGTCCTGGTAACTTCTTGGCTCCTGGAAGAGTCTTTTTCTTTTCTTCTTCAGGTGGAGTTGGAAGACTCTATATAAAAATAATAAACTTTATTCTTCAATTGTTAAAACAAGGATCCAGGAAATAGAGAACACCATGCAGTTAAGGTTAGAATATTAAAATATATTTTACAACATAATACTAGTAAATTGTCCATATTATCAAAATTGGATTTCTCTTTTTTACAGAACAGGTAACAATTTGATATAATCCTCATGGTTTGGACTACAATTTTCATAGTTGCTTTCACTGGCCATGTTGCTGATGCTGGTGGGAAGGTGGGGGAGTGGGACTGAAATTCAAAACACCTGTCACCTGCCTATTTCTGTTTAGCAGTAACCATGTAATTTTTGAGAGCTTCAACAAATAATTCATTACAGTATCTGCCACTCACATATGGACTTCCAAGGGGGATAAAAAAGAGGGCAAAGGACAATGCATTCATAATGACATAATCAGTTAAATGCCATGACTTATCTCTGGCCCAAGTACATCAGTATGGCATTGATGTAATTATATTGCACATGTCATCATTTTAGCATTACCAGTTTGCTGTGGAGCTTAGTGTGTTCAGAACTCACATTTGGTTATTCAGAATTTTGGGGTACCAAATTTTGAAAATGTGCACCTAGTTATGTGCCATAGCTATACTACTGGTGGGCAGAGTTCATTTGAATGAGGATTATCCCTCATTTCTACATGATGTGATGTTATTGACAAGTTCAATTCTTGTTCAAGGCTCTTTTCTACAACTGTATATTTAAGAAATAATTTTGAAAAGAAAAATCTTTAGCTCTCAGGTAACCCTACTGCCCATCTTCTATGAATTAAAATTGTATTTTTACAGGATTACATGGGAATCTGAAAAAAAGATTGACAATGCTTTAAAAAGTCAACTAATTAAAGATAATGGATCTTGTTAGGGATAACATTGTTTACCCTAACTGGTTTAGGTAAAATAATAAATATGTTATCATGGTTTGTTAGTTAAAGTGTCTGTAACTTTAACTGTAAGATTGTAATTAAGGGAGTGGTTGTAAAAGCACCATAAAAGAAGCAAGGCACGGCAGCTTGCTCTCTCTGGCTTGATGATCCCTAATTACTGGATAGACTGAAGACTGCGTTTTCCCCCTACTGGAACGGGAGAGAGAAAGGACTGTTGATTTATCAACGGTGAGAGGACTGATTTATTGGAAGTGAACTGACATTGGATATTCCACACGGACTTTGCTAATTGAATATCCTTGAATGGACTGACTAAAACGATACATGACTAATGGACTGTTATTTTGACTATGCTATAAAACTCTAAATGGAATAAACTATATTTTTGATAACACAAGCGTATCTGTTATTTTTACTGTATGTTAACTAACATACAAACTTATCTCACACATTTATCTGTATGCCTATCTGACTAACGCTGCACATTCTGTTTAGCTTGTCTCCTTAACCCTGGTTGGGGAACCGAGGCTTAACACTGATTATGGGCCCAGCCTTAACACTGGTTATGGACCCAGAGGCTGCAAAGTCAGTTTAACTAGGATAAAACAGATTTATGTAAAAAGTGAGAGTTTGTGTTGTTATACGTTACAGTAAACAGACAGCTGTGTTTTATTAATTATAGTTTTATATCCATATAAGAAAACATGGCACAAGTCAATCTACAAAGTTTGTCCCTTATATCCAAGTTGGATGGAACAAACTATGTATCATGGTCTATGAAATGTAGTCTACTTCTACAAAGAGAAGGTCTGTGGAACATGATTGAAAATCCACCAAACATAGAGGAATGGGATCCAGAGATTGAGGAAGATAGACAAAAGATAGAAGATTTTAAACAGAAGAATGAACAAGCTCTTTGCATAATAGGACTAACATTATCTGACCAGCAACTTGTTCATATCCGCGGAGAGCAAACGGCTGTTGGGTGTTGGCAGAAGGTGAAGAGGATTTATGTCCGAGATAATGTTGATGCTCACATAAATCTAACATGGAAGCTTTTCAGGACGCATCTCCAAACGAATGGTGATATGCTTTGTCATTTGAAAACTATAAAAAGCATTTTTCAAGAACTGCACAAGAAAGAACTTATTTTCTCTGAACTACACCAAGTCTACATAATTCTATCTTCGCTAGACGAAAGTTATGATAACTACGTCACTTCCCTTGAAATTTTGCCTAAGGAAAGTTTAACTTTATAACTGGCAGATTGATTGAAGAGGCAAGAAGAAGACTTGAAAGAGATCGGTTAAGGAGGCAGCAACCTCAAAAAGAAGATATTGAATCTCCTACTGCATATGCAATTAAAAAGTGTTTTAATAGTGGAGGAAGAGGACATTTGGCAAAATTTTGTAAAAAAGCAAAGCGCCAGAATGCTGGCCAGAATAATAAAAGTAACCAAAAGAAAAAGAAAAATTTAGAGTTAGCCATGTATATTAACGGAGCTGTAAAAAATAATTTATGGATGGTTGACAGTGGAGCATCCCACTGTACAACAAATGATAACAAAAATTTTATTAAAATGTCCCAGAGTACACAGCAGATATCGTTAGACAATGGCTGGAAACTGAAAGCTAAAGGTCAAGTTATAGCATATTGTTCTTTCATAAAAGAGAATGTAAAAATGTTACATGTACCACAACTTAAGTTTAATTTAATTTCAGTTAGAATTTTGGTTAAACTAGGATATGTAGTTACCTTTAGGGGAGATAACTGCATAATTGAAAAAGAAAATTAAAAAAAATTACTGCATCTTTAAGAGGTGAATTATATGTGTTAAATGATAATAGTTTAGAGGTGGCTGACACGGTTTATGATAATAAGAAACCTCATGATGAATGTATTCACTTGTTACACCGACGGCTAGGGCATTTAAATTTTAAAATGCTTAAGAGAACTGTTCAACTATCTAAAGGAATAAGTTTGAAACCTTGTAATAAGTATTTGCAATGTTTTGCTTGTAACCAAAGCAAAAGCAAGGTCATACCGGCAAATAGAGTTGATGGATTTACTACCAAAGAGCCTTTAGAGGTAGTGTTTGCCGATTTAATAGGTCCGAAAAAACCAAGTGTAGGAGGAGCTCGATACATATTAAGTATAATGGACCACTATTCTAGATATGGGTTTTGCTATTTAATGAAGAGCAAAACTGAAATGTATCTAAATCTCTTAAATTGGATTAAATTTGCAGAAAGAAAAACTAAAAAGAAATTAGTAACTCTTATAACAGATAATGGTGCGGAATTTACAAATAATAAATTCCAGAATAGACTTAGAATGTTAGGTATTCAACATAAAAAGTCTGCACCATATAGGCCACAACATAATGCCTTTATAGAGAGACGAGGCCAAACACTACAGTCAATGGCACGTACTGAGTTGTCTGATTCAGGATTACCTGACAATTTATGGGGAGAAGCAATAATGTGTGGTAATCATATATTAAATAATGTTGTTATTTCAACAACAGGTGAATTACCATTCACACTGTGGCATGGTACAAAACCTGATTTAAGTTACATGCACACATTTGGAGCACCAGCATGGGTGCATATCCCTTCACAACTCAGACACAAAGGACAGCATAGAGCTAAAAGATTATTTTTTGTAGGATATGAATCTAATCACAGATCTTATAGATTCTGGGAACCAGGTACATCGAGAGTTTACACCAGTGCTAGTGCAAAATTCCTTGAACATGTAGGATGGAATAGATTAGAGCAAGATTTAAATAACGAAGTAATTATTGAACCCTACAAAAGGCAAAAAGATCAGACTAGTTATAAGAAGAGTCCAATAAAAGAAGAAGTCCACAAAGAGCAAATAGGACCAGAACAAGAGGAAACAATTGATCAGGAAGAGTTAGATAATCAAGAACAGTTAATAAATGAAAGTCCACCTGTAAGTCCTGTAATACCTAGACGTACTACACGTGTAACTAGACCATCTGATAGGTATCAAGCAAGTATAGTTTGCCAAGTAACTAAAGTTCCAACTAGTGTAGATGAACTTAGGATGTATCCTGCTAAGGATCAGGAGAATTGGCAAAAGGCAATGGAAAAAGAACTAAATTCATTAAAGGTAATGAAAGTATATGAAGATGCTAAATTACCTCCAGGAGAAAAATCCATTGGGTGCAAATGGATATTTAAAGTAAAAACTGGAAATGATGGGACTGTTTCCCATAAAGCTAGGTTGGTAGCTCAAGGATTTAATCAAACTGCATCTGATTACGATGAAGTTTTTGCACCAAGTCTTAAAACAACATCTTTGAGAGCAGCTTTAGTGTGGGCAGCTAAGAAAAACTATGTCATTAACCATTTAGATGTAGAAACTGCTTATTTGCATGCACCATTGCAGCACACTATATATTTGAAAAAGCCAGTTATTATAAAAGACAATAAAGTAAATAGTAATGATTGTTGGAAACTCAAAAAGAGTCTTTACGGGTTGAAACAATCTGGCTTTGAGAGGAACCAATATATTGTGAAAGAATTAAACAATATAGGATTTAAATCTGGTTTAGCAGATCCATGTGTATTTAAAAGAGAAAATAATGGAACGGTGTCATTATTGTTCTTATTTACAGATGATATTGCTTTGATAACTAAGACTAATAATGAAGCTAATGAGATTATATCATTATTAGCTAAAAAGATAAAATTAAAGCATTTAGGTGAAATTAAAAAGTATCTAGGATTGACAATTAACAAAACAAAAAATGGATTTAAGATATCTCAAGAAGATAAAATTTGCCAATTAATTAAAACGTATAAAATGGAACTTTGTAAACCGGCAAAGACTCCAATGAGTCAGGAAGTTTGCCAAACTAATGATGAAAGTCCCAAATTTGATAAGTCTATATATCAATCTTTGATTGGTAGCTTATCATATATAAGCAATTGGTCAAGGCCAGATATAGCTTATAGTGTTAATCAGCTGGCACGTTTTAATTCAGATCCACATCAATGTCATTGGCAATCATTAAAAAGAATTTTAAGATATCTTAAAGGAACAATGAACCATGCATTGTATATAGAACTAAAGGGTGATTTGAGTCTTAGTGCCTATGCAGATGCAAGTTGTTAGGGATAACATTGTTTTACCCTAACTGGTTTAGGTAAATAATAATATGTAATCATAGTTTGTATGTTAAAGTGTCTGCAACTTTAACTGTGGAACAGTAATTAAGGGAGTGGTTGTGAAAGCACTTTAAAAGAAGCAAGGCTGCAGCTTGCTCTCTCTCTGGCTTTGATGATCCCTGATTTACTGCAAGGAAAACAAGACTGCATTGCTCGAACGGGAGAGATAAACAAAGGACAGACTTGTAAGTGAATTGACATGGGATATTTCTGTACGGACTTTGCTAACTGAATATCCCTGAATGGACTGACTAAATGATACATGACTATTGGACTGTTATTTTGACTATGCTATGAACTCATAATGGAATAAACTATATTTTTGATAGCACAAGCGTATCTGTTATTTTTACTGTATGTTAATAAACATACAAGCTTAGCTCACTCATTTATCTGTGTGCCTATCTGACTAAGCTGCACATTCTGTTTAGCTTGTCTCCCTAACCCTGGTTGGGGAAACCAGGCTTAACACTGGTTATGGGCCCAGAGGCTGCAAAGTCAGTTTAATTAGGATAAAACAGATTTATGTAAAAGTGAGAGTTTGTGTTGTTATACATTACAGTAAACAGACAGCTGTGTTTTATTAATTATATTTTTATATCCATATAAGAAAACATGGCACAAGTCAATCTACAAAGTTTGTCCCTTATATCCAAGTTGGATGGAACAAACTATGTATCATGGTCTATGAAATGTAGTCTGCTTCTACGAAGAGAAGGTTTGTGGAACATAATTGAAAATCCACCAAACGTAGAAGAATGGGATCCAGAGGATAAGGAAGATAAACTAAAGATAGAAGAATTTATGCATAAAAATCAACAAGCTATTTGCATTATTGCTTTAACCTTAACTGATATGCAACTTGTTTATATCCACGGAGAGAATACAGCTGTTGGGTGTTGGCAGAAGCTGAAGAGGATTTATGTTCGAGATAATGTTGGTGCTCACATAAATCTAACACGGAAACTTTTCAGTACACATCTCCATAAGAATGGTGATATGCTGAGTCATTTGAAAACTATGCAAAGCATTTTTCAAGAACTGCATGAGAAAGAGCTTATTTTCTCTGAACTACACCAAGTCTACATAATTCTATCTTCCCTTGATGAAAGCTATGATAATTACGTAACTTCACTTGAAATATTGCCAAAGGAAAGCCTAACTTTAACTGATATAACTGGCAGATTGATTGAAGAGGCCAGAAGAAGGCTTGAAAGAGACGAATTAAGGAGGCAGCAACCTCAAAAAGAAGATAATGAAACTCCTACTGCATACACAATTAAAAAGTGCTTTAATTGTGGAGGAAGAGGACATTTGGCAAGATTTTGTAAAAAAGCAAAGTACCGGAACGCTGGCCAGAATACAAAAAGTCATCAAAAGATAAATAAAAATTTAGAGTTAGCCATGTATAGTAACGGAGCTGTAAAAAATAATTTATGGGTGGTTGACAGTGGAGCATCTCATTGTATAACTAATGATAACAAACATTTTATTAAAATGTCCAAGAGTACACAGCAGATATCGTTAGCCAATGGCTGGAAACTGAAAGCTAAAGGTCAAGGTATAGCATATTGTTCTTTTATAAAAGAGAATGTAAAAATGTTATATGTACCACAACTTAAGTTTAATTTAATTTCAGTTGGAATTTTGGTTAAACTAGGATATGTAGTTACATTTAAAGGAGATAACTGCATAATTGAGAAAGAAGATAAGAGAATTACTGCATCTTTAAGAGGTGAATTATATGTGTTAAATGATGATGGTTTAAAGGTGGCTAACACAGTTTATGAAAATAAGAAACCTCATGATGAATGTATTCACTTGTTACATCGAAGGTTAGGGCATTTAAATTTTAAAATGCTTAAGAAAACTGTTGAATTATCTAAGGGAATAAGTTTGAAACCTTGTAATAAGTATTTGCAATGTAATGCCTGTAATCATAGCAAAGCCAGGGTTACACCGGCTAATAGAGTTGATGGATTTACTACCAAAGAACCTTTAGAGGTAGTATTTGCAGATTTAATAGGTCCTAAAAAACCAAGTGTAGGAGGAGCTCGTTACATACTAAGCATAATGGACCATTATTCTAGATATGGGTTTTGCTATTTAATGAAGAGCAAAACTGAAACGTATCAAAATCTCTTTAATTGGATAAAATTTGCTGAAAGGAAAACTAAAAAGAAATTAGTAACTCTTATAACAGATAATGGTACGGAATTTACAAATAATAAATTCCAGAACAGACTAAGAATGTTAGGAATTCAACATAAAATGTCTGCACCATATAGGCCACAACATAATGCCTTTATAGAGAGAAGAGGCCAAACATTACAATCAATGACACGAACTATGATGTCTGATTCAGGATTACCTGACAATTTGTGGGGAGAAGCAATAATGTGTGGTAATCATATATTAAATAATGTTGTTAATTCAACAACAGGTGAATTACCATTCACACTGTGGCATGGTACAAAACCTGATTTAAGTTACATGCACACATTTGGAGCACCAGCATGGGTGCATATCCCTACACAACTTAGACACAAAGGACAGCATAGAGCTAAAAGATTATATTTTGTAGGATATACATCTAATCATAGATCTTATAGATTCTGGGAACCAGGTACATCTAGAGTTTACACCAGTGCTAGTGCAAAATTCCTAGAACATGTAAGATGGAATAGATTAGAGCAAGATTTAAATAATGAAGTAATTATTGAACCCTACAAAAGGCAGAAAGATCAGATTAGTTATAAGAAGAGTCCAATTAAAGAAGAAGTCCAAGAAGAACAAATAGGACCAGAACAAGAAGAAATAGTTGATCAGGAAGAGTTAGATAATCAAGAAGAGTTAATAAATGAAAGTCCACCTGTAAGTCCTGTAATACCTAGACGTACTACACGTGTAACTAGACCACCTGATAGGTATCAAGCAAGTATAGTTTGCCAAGTAAATAAAGTTCCAACTAGTATAGATGAACTTAGGATGTATCCTGCTAAGGATCAGGAGAATTGGCAAAAGGCAATGGAAAAGGAACTAAATTCATTAAAGGTAATGAAAGTTTATGAAGATGCTAAATTACCTCCAGGAGAAAAATCCATTGGGTGCAAATGGATATTTAAAATAAAAACAGGAAATGATGGGACTGTTACCCATAAAGCTAGGTTAGTAGCTCAAGGATTTAATCAAACTGCATCTGATTATGATGAAGTTTTTGCACCAAGTCTTAAAGCAACATCTTTAAGAGCAGCATTAGTGTGGGCAGCTAAGAAAAACTATGTGATTAACCATTTAGATGTAGAAACTGCTTATCTGCATGCACCATTGCAGCACACTATATATTTAAGAAAACCAATAGGTATAAAAGACAATAAAATAAATAGTAATGATTGTTGGAAACTCAAAAAGAGTCTTTACGGGTTGAAACAATCTGGGTTTGAGTGGAACCAATATATTGTGAAAGAGTTAAACAATATAGGATTTAAATCTGGTTTAGCAGATCCATGTGTGTTTAAAAGAGAAAATAATGGAACGGTGTCATTATTGTTATTATTTACAGATGATATTGCTTTGATAACTAAGACTAATAATGAAGCTAATGAAATTATATCATTATTAGCCAAAAAGATAAAATTAAAGCATTTAGGTGAAATTAAAAAGTATCTAGGATTGACAATTAACAAAACAAAAAATGGTTTTAAGGTATCTCAAGAAGATAAAATTTGCCAATTAATTAAAACGTTTAAAATGGAACTTTGTAAACCGGCAAAGACTCCAATGAGTCAGGAAGTTTGCCAAACTGATGATCAAAGTCCCAAATTTGATAAATCAATATATCAATCTTTGATTGGCAGCTTATCATATATAAGCAATTGGTCTAGGCCAGATATAGCTTATAGTGTAAATCAGCTGGCACGTTTTAATTCTGATCCACATCAATGTCATTGGCAATCATTAAAGAGAATTTTAAGATATCTTAAAGGAACACTGAACCATGCATTGTATATAGAACCAAAGGGTGATTTGATTCTTAGTGCTTATGCAGATGCAAGTTTTGCAACTGATATAAACACAAGAAAATCAACATCTGGGATGGCTATATTATTTGGTAAGACACTAATAGGGTGGAGGTCAATCAGACAACAGCATATCAGCTTGTCCACAATGGAAGCGGAATTTTCATGTCTGTCATTACTATGCACTAACTTGATTTTGTACAAACAGTTATTATTAGACATGGGTATAACTGTTAAAGATTCTATTATTGTGTTCGAGGATAACCAAGCAGCTATAAAGTTAGCTACTAGTATTGCTGTAAAAACTAGATCAAAGCATACTGATTTAAGATACTTAAATGTTAGAGAATCTGTAAAAAATGGACTCATTAAATTGGAATACTGCATGACGGAAGAAAACATTGCAGACCAATTTACAAAAGCTCAAGGAGTAACTAAGTTTAAAGAGAGTTGTAACAAATATGATTTAAAGATGTAAATAGTTATATTATTATTTCCTAAAAGGGGAGAATGTTAGGGATAACATTGTTTTACCCTAACTGGTTTAGGTAAATAATAATATGTAATCATAGTTTGTATGTTAAAGTGTCTGCAACTTTAACTGTGGAACAGTAATTAAGGGAGTGGTTGTGAAAGCACTTTAAAAGAAGCAAGGCTGCAGCTTGCTCTCTCTCTGGCTTTGATGATCCCTGATTTACTGCAAGGAAAACAAGACTGCATTGTTCGAACGGGAGAGAAAACAAAGGACAGACTTGTAAGTGAATTGACATGGGATATTTCTGTACGGACTTTGCTAACTGAATATCCCTGAATGGACTGACTAAATGATACATGACTATTGGACTGTTATTTTGACTATGCTATGAACTCATAATGGAATAAACTATATTTTTGATAGCACAAGCGTATCTGTTATTTTTACTGTATGTTAATAAACATACAAGCTTAGCTCACTCATTTATCTGTGTGCCTATCTGACTAAGCTGCACATTCTGTTTAGCTTGTCTCCCTAACCCTGGTTGGGGAAACCAGGTTTAACACAAGTTTTGCAACTGACATAAACACTAGAAAATCAACATCTGGGATGGCTATATTATTTGGTAAGACACTAATAGGGTGGAGGTCAATCAAACAACAGCATATCAGCTTGTCCATGATGGAAGTGGAATTTTCATGTCTGTCATTACTATGCACTGACTTAATTTTGTACAAACAGTTATTATTAGACATGGGTATAACTGTTAAAGATTCCATTATTGTGTACGAGGACAACCAAGCAGCCATAAAGTTAGCTACTAATATTGCTGTAAAAACTAGATCAAAGCATACTGATTTAAGATACTTAAATGTTAGAGAATCTGTAAAGAATGGGCTAATTAAATTGGAATACTGCATGACAGAAGAAAACATTGCAGACCAATTTACAAAAGCTCAAGGAGTAATTAAGTTTAAAGAGAGTTGTAACAAATATGATTTAAAGATGTAAATAGTTATAGTATTATTATTACCTAAAAGGGGAGAATGTTAGGGATAACATTGTTTACCCTAACTGGTTTAGGTAAAATAATAAATATGTTATCATGGTTTGTTAGTTAAAGTGTCTGTAACTTTAACTGTAAGATTGTAATTAAGGGAGTGGTTGTAAAAGCACCATAAAAGAAGCAAAGAACATCAGCTTGCTCTCTCTGGCTTGATGATCCCTAATTACTGGATAGACTGAAGACTGCGTTTTCCCCCTACTGGAACGGGAGAGAGAAAGGACTGTTGATTTATCAATGGTGAGAGAACTGATTTATTGTAAGTGAACTGACATTGGATATTCTACATGGATTTTGCTAATTGAATATCCTTGAATGGACTGACTAAAACGATACACGACTAATGGACTGTTATTTTGACTATGCTATAAAACTCTAAATGGAATAAACTATATTTTTGATAACACAAGCGTATCTGTTATTTTTACTGTATGTTAACTAACATACAAACTTATCTCACACATTTATTTGTATGCCAATCTGACTAACGCTGCACATTCTGTTTAGCTTGTCTCCTTAACCCTGGTTGGGGAACACAGGCTTAATAGATCTGTTAAAACAGCAATGTACTATTTCAGATTTAAGTATCTGAAAGCCAGAAGAAAGTCAATCAATTTTAATCAATAGTAGATGAATGTTGTACTTATGTGAGGTCTAGACTCTAGGGCACTTTTGAATTATTTTCAAAGTAACTAGCCAATTCTCTTCAACTCCTGAAATAGTTCCTCCACTGATTCCAATGTTTCTCCATTGGGCAAGGTATTACAGGTGCCCATTCTGATATTGTATATCTTTCTCAAACCTGAATATAAGCTTATCCAACAAATACAAAATATATTTTAGAATTAATCTGGGATTACCATAAATGTATTGCTCAAGTTGCCTCATGAGTTGATTTATTTATGGTATACAATATATAACTTTGGTGTGCATACACATAGACATACACACATAGACATGAGCGTGCAAAAATATTTCATACAAATCCAATCCATGTGAAAAAAATGACTAAAGAAACTGGGCCCCTCCCCTTTTCCTATTAATAAAATATATTGCATGCATTTGTCTTGTCTGATGCATTTAAAACTCTGCAGCCAGTTATGATTGTGAAAAGGTGGCATTTGGTCTATTTCTCAATAAGGCACCTTCTTCACATTAAAAGTAGTTGAAATTTGGGGTAATTAAAACAATTGATAATGCCTCTTTACTGAAAACAAAAGAAGAAGAGATAACTAGTTTCAATCCCCTCATGCCATTATTCAAAAGCAAACATAAAACAACAAATGATTTCATATGACAGCCTTCTCCTGGTCTACAGCACTGTGGAAACAATTGCAAAGATTTGTAAATGGCCAATAATAAATTCTGGCTGCATTTAAAACTGTATTACAACACAAATACAATATGTATTTTCTGAGTTGAAATGACTGAAAGCAAAATATGACAAGGATACTATCCAATATTAAAAAGAGATAATGGTGTGAAGATACAAATCTAAAACTGATTTTGTTCAGGGAGTCCTTAAAATTGTAAAATACACACTATGTCAGGACACTCAGTACAAAAGTCAGATTGACTAAATGCAGCATATCTTTATTTACAAAGAAAGCAAGATCATTTCTTCTATCTATTTATATTTCAGCTAAACCATTCTCCTCTTGCAAATTATCATTGTTTTGCCCAATGGATCAGGGAATAATGAAGGCATGGAAAATTATTTATTGAAAGCTGATTCCATTTTGCAATCAGCAAGGAGAAGTGCGGGTTTTTGTTATGACTGTGCTATTATCTAGAAAGATTTATCTCCAGAAGTTTCATTTAAAATCACAATTTTCTTTCAACCCTTCATATGTTGGAAATCCAAATCCAGAAGCATTGGCTCTTCTTCACATTATGATCTGCTAGACACAAGGGGGTAGTAGGATGTAAATAAAGAGTTGAGAATTTACTCACTATATCCCTTCGTTGCACTGCCTGTTCTTTATCTAAGGAGCTGCAAATATGAAGGCATTGTCTTTGCCTCACCTTTCACCCATCCTTACTCACATTAGATTCCCACTCTCAGAAATGCTGACATGTATCTGAAATTAGAATTTGGTTTGATGTATCTAAAGTCAATTATATGACCCTTGATAGTAAAATTAGTTTATTTTACAGTCTCTAACTGAACAAACTGTATTTTTATCAGAAATATTCACATCTCCTACTTTTTCTTGCTTTGTGCCCTTTCACTCAGTTTCCATCTATACCCAAAGATCTACCCCAAATTTGAGCCAACTGAAATGCTTATTGATAATCCAAGAATTTTCATTTATATACTATATATTGGGGTTTTCACCCTAACCCTAACTCTAAAATGTAGTCCCTTGCCCAATTTTAATTTTAAAACCTCATCTCCCATAGCTTTTAAATTAGCTTTCCAGGCATGCAATACCACATTATCATCTGTTTTTATTTCTGAATCAGCTATGATGCATCCAAAGTTCAGTCAGTTTCTCTCTCAAAGACATAAAATAACACTCACCCATGCTATTTCTTCTTCCTCTGGTCCGTTCCAGCAGGGGGCACCCAGCTGCAACCTGATTGGTCACCAGTTTGACAGCTCAAACTATCAAAAGATTGGTGTCCAAGATGTCAAAGAAAAGATTGAGACCCTGCTCCCTCAAACTTAAAGATTACGAAGGGAATACCATTCCTATTTTGGGAAGCAGTAAGGTAGCAGTAGAATTCAAACAATTTAAAAGTCGCCTCCAACTAATAGTAGTTGAGAGGGCATTGCCCAGCCTTCTGGACCTAGATTGGTTCAACTCCCTTGGTCTTGCCATAAGTGGAGTTCATGCCACTGATGCCAAGGGACAGACACCATAGACACTCTAGCAAAGGAATTTGCTAGTGTCTTCAACAGTGAATTGGGCAAATACATTGGAAAACCAAATTCATTAAATTTAGACCCAAAAGTCACTCCAAGATGACTAAAAGCATGGCGAATGACCTTCGCACTCTGCCCAAAAATTGATTCTGAGCTTGATAAGCTTATCGCTCAAGGGGTATTAGAACTGGTGGATCATGCTCCATGGGAGACCCCCATAGTGACACCAATCAAGGCTGATGAGTCAGTTAGGGTGTGTGCAGATTACAAGGCCACCATGAATTTAGCACTCTAATAAAGTGCATATCCAGTCCCTGTGGTGCAAAATCTGTTGCACTCACTGGGTAATGGCAAGATCTTTGCTAAGCTTGACATGGCTCAAGCTTACCAACAGCTTCCAATGGACTCAGCCACCACAGAGGCTCAGACAATAGTTATGCACAGAGGTGCATTAAAATGTAATAGGTTACAGTTTGGCATAAGTTGGGATCTTTCAGAGCCTGATGGAACAACTCTTACAGGGTATCCCTGGAATCATTCCATACTTTGATGATGTAATAGTGTCAGCTAACAATGAGACCACACTTTTAACCAGCCTAAGGGAAGTGTTTAAAAGATTTCAGGTCACAGGCCTCAAGCTTAAGAAAAGCAAGTGCCATTTAGGGATCTCTAAAGTAGAGTTCCTGGGATTCCTGATCAATGCTGCTGGATTACATCCTACAACAGCTAAGGTTCAGGCAATCAAGAATGCACCCACACCAGCCAACAAAACTGAATTGGGCCTACTGAACTTTTACGCTATGTTCATTCCACACAAAGCCTCAGTAGGAGAGCCTCTGTACAGACTCTTAGATAAGAAATCTCCCTGGATATGGGGGTAAAAAGAGGCAAACACATTCAGAGCAGTTAAGGAATTGCTTACTTCAGACTGTGTGCTTATCCATTTCAATGAATGTTTGCCCCTGGTTCTCCCTATGCTTCTCCCTATGGAGTAGGGGTGGTTTTGAGCCACAAAATGCATAATGGTTTTGAGGCCCCTATAGCTTTTTTCTCAAGAACTCTTACACCTGCAGAATGTAATTATAGTCAAATTGACAAGGAGCCCTTGCAGCCATCATGGGCATCAAACGTTTTCACAAATACCTATATGGACACAAGTGTGAACCAGAGGTGGGATTCAATTTTTTTTACTACCAGTTCTGTGGGTGTAGCTTGGTGGGCATGGCAGGGGAAGGTTATTGCAAAATCCCATTCCCTCCCCACCCCACTAACCTGCTTTCCAGCTGCATTCTCCTGTGCAGGGCAACAAAAGAAGACCCAGCTGATTAGCTGGGACTTGTGGGGCAGAGAATAGATTGGGGCAGGGCCAGTCAGAGGCAATATTTGCAGTTCTCTGGACTACTCAAAATTTCCACTACCGGTTCTCCAGAACTGGTCAGAACTGGCTGAATACCTCCTCTAGTTTGAACTGATAACACGCCACAAACCCTTGTTGGGTATTTTTGCTGGGGACAAGGAAACTCCTCAGATTCTCTCCCACACATGACAAGATGGGCAGTATTCTTGGCTGCATACTCTTACAATTTATCCTATTGCGTGGGCAAGCACTCCAGTCACGCTGATGCCCTGAGCAGATGCCCTCAACCAGCTGCTGCAGAGGAACCTGAAGCTGAGGAGTCTATCCTCCTGATAGACCATCACCACCAGTTCCTAATGACTGCTGCAGACATTGCTGCACATTCAGCAAAAGATAAACAATAACACAAGTGCTGGGCTGGGTGAAAAGGGGGTGGCCACAAGGATCTGTAAACGTTGACTTATGTCCATTCAAGGTATGGCAGCAAGAATTGTAAACCAGCAGGGGGTGTTTGTTATAGGGAAGCAGGGTGGTGGTTCCCTCCACATTACACAAACCAATCCTGGAAGCGCTTCACAAGGGTCACCCAGGTATAGTGCATATGAAGGCATTGGGCTGCAGTTACGTGTGGTGGCCTGGGATAGAACAGGCCATCACAGAATGGGTGTCAGGGTGCTAGCAATGTCAAGAATCAAGACTCTTACCTCCCAGGGCACCAGTCAGGGAATGGAAAACTCCTAGAGGCCCCTGGTCCTGACTGCATATTGATTTTGATCAAAACTTTTTAATTGTGATTGATGCCTTCTCCAAATAGGTGGAAATAGTTCTGATGACCTCCACCATGGCTGAGGCTGTAAGCATAGCATAACAAAAGTATTTGCCAGCCACGGGCTTCCTGACCTGGTAGTTTCAGATAATGGTCCACAATTTACATCCAGAAGTTTTGAATTATTCCTTATAAGGCTGGGAATAAGGCACGACTTAGTTGCCCCTTCCAATCCTTCTAGTAATGGTTTGGCAGAATGAGGAGGAAAGTCAACAAAGGAGGCCCTGGCAAAGATGGGCCCAATACCTATTTATCCTAAATACAACTCCATGCTCTTCCACCAATTGCAGCCAGGCCGAATTATTAATGGGCCGATGGCTAAGAACGGTCCTAGACAGGCTTCACTCCACATATATGCCAGAGAAGCCTCTGGACTTATCCAGCAATACCAGGGGATTTAATGAAGGGGACCTAGTTTATGCTAGGAACTTCACAGGCAACCCACTATGGCTACCAGACACTGTTACAAGGGTAACAGGGCTTATTCATATATTGTTGAGCTGGAGGATGGCCGGGCATGGAGACACCATATTAATCAATTAAGAAGGTGACAGAATTATAGGCCCGAGGCCTCTTTGCCAAAGGAAAACAACAATCCCTTGCTAGCTGAAGCTGGGCCTACTGCATGAGTAACATGCCACTAAGCAAACCTACCAGAGTCTCCCGCAAGGCCACCAGTCGAGCAGGTCCCAGCAGAAGTCACGGTACAGACTCCTGAAGTTCCAGCCTCAACAACTCCAGCCGCTTCCAGCCAGCGCTGCGCAGATCAACAAGGATCTGCTGCCGCTCAACCTACCTCGAAGAATACACATGTACTATCGAGGTGGGAAGGAGTGCTATGCCTTCAGTTCTCCCTCTGGTCTGTTCCAGCAGAGGGTGCCCAGCCACAACCTGATTGGTCACCAATTTGACAGCTCAGTATAAAAGGAGCTGCCAAATGGCAGTTGCCTCAAAGCTGAGCTGAGCCTCAAGGCTGAGCTGAGCAGCTGTTGCCTCAAGGCTGAGCTGAGCAGTCACATTTAAAGTGCACAAAGCTTTAAATCAGGGGTGTCCAACCTTGGCAACTTTAAGCCTGGAGGACTTCAACTCCCAGAATTCCCCAGCCAGCAAAGCTGGCTGGAAGTTGAAGTCCTCCAGGCTTAATTCTGGGAGTTGAAGTCCTCCAGGCTTAAAGTTGCCAAGGTTGGACACCCCTGCTTTAAATAAAGCCTGAGCAACCTTAACTAGCCACCTTGCCTCTCTCTGTTTGTGTGTTCATCTCCCAGAATGAAGCAACCCACACAATTTCTATTCGCAATGCCAATGCTCCACAGAATTTGTTGGAGGGATACTTTTTCCATCAGAGGGAATAATCTTATCCTGTTTACCAGTCTTGGAGTTTAAGCTAGCCTTCCTTCCTTCCTACCACATAGGTACATCCCTTCCTACCACAGAGGTACATTTGTTGTATTGCGTTGGCATAAACAGCAACTCTTCTTTTGTTTTCAGAAATCATGAGGCAAATGACACAAGGCGAAATAAAAATGTGCATGGGATACAGGATATTAACTCAGAGCGTGGGAGGTGGACAGCGAAGAAGCAACCAGCTGTCAATCAGCTAGAGAGTAGGCCGGCAGCAGAAAAATGAACTAAGTGCAACAGAAAGATTTCAGGCCTCTCTAGAAATACAATGCCCATGTTGGTGTGTCAGGCACACACAGGGGGCAGGGTTAAATAGGCAGGAAAGCATTAACAGTTATTGCTACTTATGTTTTGGCTGCCATGTGCCTATGTTTCAAGGCCTGCCAGAATTAAAAGCAATTACCGGTAATCAAACCTTATATTTCTGTTTCTTGGTTTTGGAGAATTGGAACAGTGACGCTGAGAATATATCTGCACAGTGCATAACCTCTGAGTTTTTGGCATATGGGCAATTGTTGCTATCTTGTAAAGTAGTCTCCAGATTAGAGGTCCTCCTTGTATAAATTAGGCAAGCATGTTGAGGGGGGGAAAAACTGGACTGTGGTTGTGCTTATAACATCCTGATCAAAATATGCCAAAAATAACTGGTAGCATCCCAAACATTGGGATGTACACAGGAAGGTTATGCTTGGAAGTGAGTCATGGAAGGGAGGGGAGGTGGAAGAAATAATTATTAGATGTGTCCCCCAACTGATATCACTCTGATTCATACTGGGATTCTCTATAGTTGCTTTTAGAATACAATTATTATATCACAAAATCCGAATGGTTTTTTTAGCCCTAAGGGAAGGATAGTGATAGCTCAAGATCTTTATATAGCTGCAGAGAATACAATATATGTTGTACTCTAGTTAGAATATGATAGAAAGGATGTGTAGAAAAACACATCAGAAATAAGGCTGCCAACATTTTAATGGTGATCTTATATTGCTTCCATATGTTAGCACTCTAAAATACTACTGTTCTTTCCATATATTAGCTAATGAAATTAGAGTGGGAAGATTTATGTTTGTATTGACTGTTTACTTATATTTTCTAATCATATGAATGAAATGAATGTTTTCTTGAGATATTACAGAATAAAATTTCACTGGCAAACAGAAGACTTATGTGGTGTTCTAGTCAGATAAGCACATACTGTTCTTACCTCTTCAGGTTCAGTGGATTCTTTTCTTTTAGGAGGTTGACCAGCACCAGGTAAAAGTGCTCCCATTGGGATGTTGATATTGGCCTGGAAATTAAGTGCATGAAGTTATATTGTAGCAGATCTACAAAAATTAAGAGATGGAGTTTTCTTGATTGCCAGGCAAATTATATTTTGTTTCTTATCTCTTTTATTAAATGTCTTCTTTTTTTATTTTAAATTTAGGCAGATTTAAAACAAGATTAATTCAGACAGCAAAATCTCAAGTTAAGCTTCCATGTCAGTGGCAGCATCCTGAGCCTTGTTTAAATGGCACACCAGATTAGTGCTTAATATAATCTGGTGCTCTCATATTAATGTTTAAGGGAAATAGAGATTTGTATTAAAACCCTATGTTCTCCACACTTTCCCTATAAAGGACAACTTTTTTAAAATTTGTGGTGTCGTAGTGGTTAGAATGTAGTATTGCAGGCTAACTCTGTCCACAGCCAGGAGTTCGATCCTGATCCTGACTGGCTCAAGGTTGACTGAGCCTTCCATCCTTCTGAGGTTGGTAAAATGAGGACCAAGCTTGTTGGGAGCAATATGCTGACTCTGTAAACCACTTAGAAAGTGCACTAAAGCACTATGGATTGGTATGTAAGTCTAAGCGCTATTACTGTTCTTCAAGAGCAAATAAAATTTACTTTCTACTTGTGGAGGACAAGATAAGATGTATGGAGTTAATATGGCTTCTTAAACTCCTACAAAGAATTTTAGTTTCAGTCAAAACTGAATAAATACAATATTGAGGCTGCAGAAATCCAGACAACCACTAATAGTAATTCCGAATTTGCATCCCAGATATGGTATCCATAAGAAATTGTAAAAACTTCCAAATTCATATAAAGTAAGGTTTGCATGCTGATGGTTTGTATGCTGAATCACACAAAGTAAGGTTCAGCAGCCGATTAACAGCCTTCACAATCCTAAAATATTCTTACAGGAGCACCTAGAATTTATTGACTAGCCTTGAACCTTTAAGCACTGCATTTATGTTACAATGAATTTGTATTTGACACCTATCAAATCATTTCTAATATTACTTGCTGTGGTTCAGAGAATATACTCATGGTTAATCATGAGGTTGAAATAGAGGGCTCTTCCTTATGCTCATTTTAAATAGTAATCACCCATATCCAAGCTAACAGACAAATATGCTGGTGTAAAATTTGTCTTCCAATTGCTGATAACTATCTACTATCATATTGCCAGTTTGACCACAATACTGTAAAATGAAGCTATCTTTAGGAAGTGTGTGCAAGGCATCTTGAGGAAAGAAATTGGTAGCTCTTTTTCTTAGCTGTCAACTGTCCTATTGGCACATGCAGCAAAAGAAACTCCTGGGACATTATTTTACCAAGAGTATGACTTTACTTATAGATCAATACAGGCACCAAAGAAGTGAAGCTAACTGTGAAGTTTTCACATGAAAAACAACATAGTTAATTTCCCCTTTTCCCCATTCAGGCCACCCATTGTCCATTGTCCATCAATCCAACACCTTGTATTTTGGGAAACCAGTCTGCACCTTCGGAAGGTTCCCATTATATAGCCTTGAAGTGTCAGGATTTTCTCAGGCTGCAAACTGTTCACATAAATCCCTCGCCTCCCTCCCAGCTCCTAATACATTCCAAGATTCCCCTGCCCCTTCCATTTCTGTCGTCAAGTTGCAAGTAGAAGTGTATTACTAGTCAGCTTTGACATGCCAACCCTCCAGAAAAAAGATAAGTCTGAAAAAAACAGAACAAATGTACAAAATAGCACACAACACAGGGTTCTCTACTCTACCATCCATTCTGGGTTGGTCTAGATATTTGGCATGGAATTTGCTAATGAGTCTAGATGCCCTAACATCCTTCACTCCATCTACTCATTATCTGCTAAAGGATATACTTTCCACAACACTAAATATTACAACTTCCCCTTGCATTTTCTGGAGTCAAGAATCTTCTTGATTTCAAAGTGCTATTCTCCTCTCACTAAGATTGGGGAAGGAGGTAGTTCACTAGCAGGTCTTAATGCTGAACCTTAGTAGCAGGTCTTAATGCTGCAGGTCTTAATGGAAAGCAGGGGTGGGATTCAAATTTCTTAACAACTGGTTCTGTGGGCATGGCCCAATTTGTGGGCGAGGCTTGGTCATGTGACTGGATGGGCATGGCTTGCTGACTGGGCGTAGTTTGGTGGTCATGTGACTGGGGTAGGTGTGGCTAGGTGGCCATGTGACTGGGGTGGGCATGGCCAGGTGGCCAATGTGACTGGCAAACCAAATTTAAGTGATCCTCGCTTAATGACCAGATCCTCATTTAATGGCCAGTTGCTTAGCAAGTGTTTTTTGCCAGCTTCCAAGGCCTGGAGAGGGCAGGGCGAGGCTCAGGCAGGTGGCCACGTGACTGGCAAACCAAATGTAAGTGGTCTTCGCTTAATGGCCAGTTGCTTAGCAAGTATTCTAATTTACGACTGACCTCCCCGGAGCTACTTGATCTGTTTTTGGAGTTTTGACAGCCATGCACACACACTGACTCACTCCCTCTCTCTCTCTCTCTCTGACCAGTTACAACATCCCACACAGTCATGTGACTGAGGTTTTCTATGTTTTTTGCCAGTTTCCCAAAATTCCTTCTGATTTCCAGTTAAAAATGGGGAAAAGAGACTTGTTTAACAACCAGTGTTCACTTAATGACCACAATGTTCACTTAATGACAATGTTGTTTGTCTAACCTTAAACACTCAAAGAGCCATTTTTCTATTTTCTTTTAAACAGATCTCTCTCTCGTTCTCTCTCTTTCTTTCTCCCCCCATCTTTCTCTCTCATCTTTTTCTTTCTTCCTCTCTTTCTTCTCTCTCTCTCTCTCTCACTTTTCTTTCTCTGTCATCACTCTCTTTTTCTTTCTTTCTTTCTCATCTTTCTCTCTCTCATCTCTCCCTCTCCCTCTCCCTCTCTCTGTCCCTGGGGTGGAAGGAACATTTGAACTGGTGCTGGGTAGTGGGAATCTGAGGAGCCAGTACTGAAGATGGCTGGCAGGGAGGTGGGGCAATCCCACAGTCTCCCCAAAAATAACGCTTCTGGTGAGGAGGAAGAAAAGTGCATTGGGAGGAGACTTGGTGGGTGATATGGGGCAGCAAGCGCTTCATGGCTCCTGAGTGGGTCGAGCCTTCCTGCTCCCAATTGCTGGCAGCTGCTTCCTGTTTCTCTGCAGCCATGCTAACAACATTCAACCTGGCTGCTTCCCTCCTCCTTCTCAACCCCATACATACAGAGCAAACACTCACACATCTCACAGTGCTGGAGGGACTCACCCACACACCAATTCCTTGCAGAAGATCCTATCGGCACTATGTGTGCATGCTGTACCAGAGAAGGAGGATAAGAATTGCCAAACTTTTCTTCCCCACTTCCCTTCACAGAGGAGCTGCTCAGAAGGCAGCTCCTATCCGTTTATGGTCCCCACTCACCCACCCATGTCAAAGTACCTTAAAGGGGCAGGCTGCAGCAGCTGCCTTCATGCTGGAAGGGAGGAAGAAAAATTCAGCAACTCTTCTCCTCATGCGTACACACACACAGAGAGAGCATGCACACATGGTGCTGGAGGGATTTGCCCACACGCCAATTCCTTGCAGAAGATCCTTTGCATGATGCCAGAAGGACTCGCCCATGCACAGAAGGTCCCAGCCTCACATGTCCATACTCTGTGTGAATGCCCAAGAAGGAGGAAGACTTGCCAAGTTTTTCTTCCTCCCTCTCTTCTGACACACAATGGCCAGGCAGGTGAGCAGTGTCACGTGGAGTAAGTGTCCTCCCAGCCAGTGCAGCCATGGGGCTCTAACCTCATACAAATGTAAGTTTGCAGATACCCCAGGATTCCCAGCTTTGGCTGCAAGAACTGCAGACAGCCTTCCACACCACACACATCCTCCTCCCGCCACCCCATGTGAGGCACGAGGCCTGACAGAAAGCACCTGGTCCAAAGACACAGCCCTCCACGATGGAGCCCTTCCTGGGGAACAAAACAAGAACTTACTGATCCATCCCAAAGGGGAGCTTCAGAGTGGTGTGGTGGTGCTCTGGGAGGATGACCCTCGGGGCCCTGGGAAACCGTCTTATGCAGCACAGAAAAATTTGCTTTAGCAACCAGGAGTTGCTGCTTTGAGTTCTGCAAGTCCCCCTCCCTTCGAGAGCACAAGTCCCCCAAGCTAAATTTTGCTGTGCCAGGAAAGAAACTCTTGCTCTCCCAGCTAGACCAGCAGGAAGAGAAGCAGCTACTGACCCCGCTGGAACCAACATAATCACCTCTCCACATGTTCTCCTGCTGCTTTTGCTGGGAGAGTGACAAAGTCTTTCTTGCACAGCGATAAGCTAAATTTTGCTTTGCCAAGACAGACTCTCCCACTCTCCCAACTAGGCCAGCAGAGGAGAGAAGCAGCTACTGACCCCGCCGGAGCTGACTCGGAGCTGCTCCATGTGTTCTCCCGCGAAGGCAAGTCGGGGGGGAAGGTGACTGGCAGCGGGAGTAAAAGGCAAGTGGGAAGAAAGGTGACTAGTGGTGACAGGTAGGAGACCGGGGCTTGCTTGCATAGCCTCACTCACCTAGGAAGACCATGGTGGAAGGCAGATTGCAGGCAGCGATGGCACATGGCCAGGATAAAGAAGGGTGGGATTAGAATGCAGTCAGCTTGTCGCGCATGCTTGCGATGTTGTGCATATGCGATTAGGACTGATTGGGCAGTGAGCGGAGAAGTGGGTGGAGAGGGGCAGGGCCAGCCAGGGGCCCATTTTACCAGTTCTCCAAACTACCAGGAACTGTAACATCCGGTTCTATAGAACCAGACTGAACCAGTCGAATCCCACCTCTGATGGAAAGGCTTCAAGAAGCTGCAGTGAAACACTGGGTGAATGTGCTCAACGCTTTTTGGCAGTTTTAACCCCACTGTCACTGAATTGATGTTCCGAATAATTGGGAAAGGCCCTATGAACTTAGATCCCAGTTTTTTACAGGGTTGCCTCAAGTTCAAAAATTTTGCAGATAGGTACACCCCGTCTCCTACTCTATGTTCCCTTTGATGTGCCTTCTTCTTGTCATCTTCTCAAATGCTGTGACTCAAGTGGCTTTTAAGGTATCAATCCACTCAGCCAATGATTCTGATGATGGCCTTTCTTGATGCAGCTCTGGCATAGGTACAAACTTTATTCCAGTACCACCCAGAAAGGGTAAACCCTGTGCTACAGTACACTGAGTTATTATATGCCACTTCTGCAAAAGGCAGAAGCTCGGTCCAATTGGTCTGCTGGTAGTTCATATAACATTACAGGTATTGCTGTAGAACCAAATTCGTACATTCAAAGACTCTGTTAGTGTAGGAATGATGGCTGGAGTTAAATCCCTGGGAGGAGCCTATCAACTTTAAGAATTCCCAACGAAACTTTGATGTGAATTGTACTCCCTGGTCAAAAATAATGCACTTTGAGGGCCCATGCAGTCTATATTTGTGCTGCATGAATAGCCTAGCCAGGACTCAGGCTGAGGGAATTCTGGGACATGCCAAAAAATCTGCTTGCTTAGGGCAGTGATAGTCCAGATTACAGTATTTCCAGTGCTCTCTGTCCATTGAGATCTCTTCCCAAGGTTTAGCTACTGGCTGCAGCAGCCCTAGAGGCTTTTAAGTGGCTGTTTCATCAAAGAAGACATGGGGCAGCTGGCCACATATGTTTCTATGTTCTTATTTATTTTTGACCACCAAAACTGCCTTTTCACTAGGTGAAGAATCTTTACAAATGCCCTGGTGCCCTTATGTCATGGCTCCACTGTAGGACTAATGTCCTCTGGCTGGATGGGATGTACACTTTATTCCCTTTCCACACCAGGCCATCCTTTGAGGACCAGTTGGTTCTGTGCTGCTGAAACCATTCATCTTCTGCCAAGGCATTCCTCAAAGGCCATACATTGTAGAGGTGACTCCCTCTGCTGCCTCCTGAGGGCTGGTGCTGTGAACTGATGGGATGGGATGATGGAGTTTTTCTTCTTGGGCATTGTTGTGTTGTGGCATCCAGGAGAGAGTGTCTGGCAAAAAGATTTTTCCCTTCCAGTAGGTAATGGAGGTTAAAGTTGAAGCAGTTGAAGGATTGTGCCCATCGAACATGCTTAGGGAATAATGTCTTCAAAGTTTCCAAGTTCTTGTGATCTGTCCACATTTCAAATGGGATTTTACTGCCTTAAAGGAACTGTCTCCAGGTTAAGGTGTCTATGAAAACTGGATGCCATCAGCAGGGGGCAGCCTTCTCGCCACTGTCAACTCTCCTCCACCAACTTGGTGCTGCCATTTCTTTGCATGACATCTTGGCACTGGAAATTTGCTGCAGAGATAACTCGTGGGTACTGGGTAGAGAGCCAGACAAGCAAGCAGCTTTCAGAAGGCAGTGGCAGTAGGTTGGCTCTGCCCCGAATGCTGAATTGGCAGTTCAGCTGCAGCAGGGGATGGGGTGGAGGGCGGGGAGGAAGCAGCAAGAAGGGCTCCTATTTTGATACCTCCCGCCATTGCCTTGGGCTGCACTACTCTACAAGGTTTCTTTTTAAAGCCCATGACCCTGCCTGTTTTTTTCCCTAAAGTGTTGAGGAGGCTCTGCAAGGCCCCCCCCCCAAGTAGAAAAGTAGTGGGGGAAAGTTGCAGAGCCTCCTCGGCATTTTAGGGAGAAAAAATTACAGAGCCCCATGGCTTTAAAAAAAAAACTTGCGGAGCCTCCTGGGAACTTTAGGAAAAAAAAACCCTTGCTGAACCTGCACAACATGCTGCCTTGGCAGAGCCCAATAGCTTAAAAAAACCCTTGCAGATAGGCGCTGTCTGCAGATCAAATGGTATCACCCAAAACTGGTAGCAGCACAGGGGACAATTAAATGCCATTTCCCACTTATTCCCCTCCTTTATCCTCACTTGGTAGTATGCCTCTCTCAAGTCCAGTTTAGTGAAAATCCTCTTTGGACAGATAGTTTAACATGTCCCTCATAAGATGGAGGAGATACATGTTTCCCCTGCAAATACAGTTCAGGCCTCTATAGACCATGTATAGCCTAAGGGACCCAAGCTTCTCCTTGAAGTGCATAGCCATCTGTGCTTTTGCTGGCAGCCATCCTCAGTTTCACTGGCTGAATGAACCCTAGCTTGATTCTTGTCTATAAATGCCCAAAGCTCTTCCATCTCCCCGGGTGTCATTGTGTACATTTTTGATTTAGGTAACTTGGCCCCTGGCATTATTTCAATCACATAGTCCAGGGGTCAGCAACCCACGGCTCTGGAGCCACATGCGGCACTTTTGGCCCTCTGCTGCAGCTCCCTATTGGCTGATTTCCCTGTTGGCTGACCCCTCCCCTTCCCATCACTCCTCACCTGACCTGAGAAAATAAGGGCAACGGCGGTGGATGGAAACTCTATATTCCACAACAGGAGCGAAGCACCCCTGTACTTGCTTGTATGAGACAACAGCATTCCACTTTTGTTGCAATACATTTGCGCTCAATGTAGTCCTTGCCTCCTGCTGTTTCAAGCTCAGAGTTGTAAGCTGCTTCAAGCTCGGAGCTATTGCTGCCTCTATGGCCTGCCCGCTGCTCTCGCAGAAGCACAGTGAAATTTAGCGCACTTCACAATGGGGGAGATGGGGTCTCCTCCTCCTCCTAGAGCCCATTATGATGTGAAGCTACAATGTGACCCTGCCCCACTCACCCTTGGCAACAGTAGCAGAGTAACAGAGACACACAGAGAGAGTCAGAGAGAGCGAGAGAGACAGAGACAGAGAGACACACAGAGAGAGATAGGCAGAGACAAGGAGAGACAGAGACAGACAGACAGACAGACAGACACACACAGAGATAGAGAGACAGAGGGATAGAGACAGAGATACACACACAAACACAAAGAGACAGAGAGATACAGAGAGACAGAGGCAAAGACACAAAGAGAGACACAGTGAGAAAGACATAGAGAGAGAAAAAGGTGAACAACATACCTGAGGCTGGGTATGGCAACAGGTGCATGGGAGGGGAGGTGTGAGGTGGGGCCAGGGGTGGCAAATAATTTAACAACCAGTTCTCTGCCCTAATGACCAGCTGAATAGTCTGGCTGGAGGGTCATGTGACTGGGTTGGAGTGAGTGATGTCGAGTTGGCCATGCCCACCGAGTCACACCAGTTGTTAAATTATTGGCCTGGTGTTTTCTTTTTTGTGGGAAAGAGATCCAAATGGCTCTTTGAGTGTTTAAGGTTGCAAACCCCTGGCATAGTCTGTGGATCTATGGGGTGGGAATGTATCTGATTCCTTTTTGCTAAAAATCTTCACTAGGTCATGGTATAATTGAGCTCTCCACCTCCCTTTGGTGTGTTAGCTAATTCTGTTTTCACTCTCCTGGCTGCAGGTGTGTGGCTGGCACTTAGCATTTTCACTAATCCCTGCTGGTCAGCTGTTTCCCTTTGCACCTGCCACTTGTCTTTGTCCCAGTTCAAACCCAGGTTCCACTTTTTCCACAATGCTAACTGCAGGATCATGGACTTTGTCATCCCAGGGACTACAATGAAACAGTCTCTATGTGGGCCCCAACTTTGAGCTTCACTGGTTTGGTCAGGCATGTCGATGACATTCTGCCCATTATTGAGCCATCCAACTGGGAAAATGCCATGAGCTGCCTCAGCTTTCTCAGTCTCCTCTTTAGTCTCTCTACTATCTGGGACTAATCACAAACTTTGTGCACCCTGAGACAAATGAGAACCCCCTGTACTCCTGAGAACATCACAATCTCCACCCTGGCCATCATGGGGATGATGGTGCCACTTACCATCCTTTCCTTCATTGTCACTCTTGTAGACTGGGTCTGCTCTGGTGGGGGTTAGTGTTCCCCCCTCCCTGTTGGACTGAGGGGAGAACTCCATGACCTACTGCCCCGTGCATGCCTTCTCCTTTGGCTTCACAGGGATTTTCTTCTTTGGTGGCTGGGAGTGGGGAAGCAGCCACTGGCTGTGGAGAGAGGCATTCTGCTGCTCTGTGACCTTCCTTCCCACAGTGAAAACAACCCCCTGGGCTGGTGAAGTTCTCCCTCCCAGGCCAGGGGCATGCCCCCCACCTCCTCTAAGGGCCAGTCACTTCTTGGGCACTCAGCAAGGTTGGCTTTCTTCATGGTGTGCTTGTGGTACTCCATCAACTCAATTTCTACTTCAGTGGCCACTTGGTACCATGCCTGCAGATTCTGTGGTATCCTTTCAGAGTGGGCAGTTGTGTTATAACTCCTTGTTCAGCCCCTCTCAAAACTGGTAGTCCAGCATGCACTTGGGCCTATCTCTTAGATGGCTAGCCAGGCTACAGAAGTCCTGGATGTGCTTCATCACTGGCTGCTTGCCTTGTTTCAGGGTGCAAATGCAGGGGGCTCCTGCATGTTGAGCCATCATGGGGTCCTCAAACCACTCACACAGGGTCTGCATGAAGGCATCTAGGTCATTCAGCTCTGGAGTCTCCTCATTGTGCAGGGACGCCAGCCATCCTGAAGTGCTCTCTTCCAAGTTAGACACAATGACATAAACCCAGGCTGCATTGTCTGGTTACATTCCTTCATAGCATTCCATACGGTGCCATACTTGGGATAGAAAGAGGGCCAGGTTATCTGGATACCCATCAAAGCAGACCATTAGGGGTTGGTCACTCCTCTCAGACCAGGCTGTATCCCAGTGGCAGCCCTGCTGGTACCACTGGCTGCCAGGTGCGCAGTGACCCCAGCTGCTGCCAGAGCCACTTTCTGCCACGCTGGGGGTGGTATAGCGGGTTCAGCTGTCATCACCCCCCTATGCCAGGGTCTTGGCCACACAGTCAGGGTAGGCACCATCAGTTGCAGGAGGAAAGCCAATGAGCTAGTTGATGCTGTTAATGACTTAACACCTCCCATCTGGTTATTGCCACTGTGGCCCTGGATGATGTGGCCACCTGGATCTCCAAGCCACCGAACTTCTCCTTCAGCTGCTCCATCAATGGGCTCTGGGTAGTGAACTTCCACTCAGTGGGCTAGTCCCACTCGACTGGCCATTTCGCTTTTCATCTTTCAACCCTCAGATATCATTGACTCCCAATGAAACTCCCACTGCCTTATCCACATTCATTGCCCAGCAGGTCTTGGGACCCTGGTACAGACCATCCCTTTCCCACTTTCTCATACTCATTGGCCGCTGCTCAAGTTTTTCAACCTTCTGCTTGGAGTGCATGCCAACCAGCTGTGCTCTTGCTCTAGCTTGCAGCACTGCCAGAGCCCCTTTGGCTGGAATTTCTCCTGACTTCTCCTCTGACTCTTTATCAGCTGCTGACATCTTGGAGGAGTTGACCTTCTGGTAGGCTACTTCCAGGTAGGCTACTATTGGAAAGTTGGCTTAGTTCCTGGGATATTATTTTACTAAGAATATGCCTTTACTCATAGATCCATATCGGTACAGAAGAAGCAAAGCTTACTCTGAGGTTTTCAGGTGAAAAGCAACATAGTTAATTTCCCCTTTTTCCATTTGGGCCACTCATTGTCCATTGTCCACTAATCTAACATGTTGCTTTTATTTTGGGAAAACAGGCTGTACCTTTGGAAGATTCCCATTGCACAGCCTTGATGTGTCAGAATTTTCTCAGACTGCAAACGGCTCACATAAATTCCTCACCTCCCTTCCAGCTCCCAATATATTCCAAGCATTCCCTCCATACTTCCTTTGTTTCTGTTGTGAAGTTGCAAGTAGAGGTGTGCTAAGAGTCAGCAGGATGCCAGCTTTGTTTCCCTTTCCTCCAGTGGTGGGATTCAAAAACTTTTATCACCAGTTCGGTGAGTGTGGCTTGGTGGGCGTGCTTTGCATGTATGCACACACTTTGCATACATCTGCACACCAAACAGGCACTTTACATAGGCGCAGAGATATTTGCTCAAGGGCAGAGGCATTTGACTCACTTCCTTCAAGCTTGTACTCTCTAGGTTGCTTCAGCAGCTGTCGCGCAGCACTCTTCTGTGCCATGCAATGCAGCTGTGCTTCAAAAGCAAAAGATAAAGGTGAGTATGGGAGCCCAGGTGGGCAGGTGGGCCCAACACTAGAGTGGTGGTGAGAACTGGTTCTGTCTCTGCTGCTCATCGCCACTACCGGCTCGGCAGAAGTGGACTGAACCGATAGCATACCACCACTGCTTCCCTCCCATCAAAGGTCAAAGCATAGTAGAGAATAAACCTCAAGCATTCTATTTAATGTGGGTATAAACATGAATATAACACTCTTCTGGGATCTCCTCTCAGTGCCTTGACCTGTTAGTTGATGAGATCCTTCTTTCAGGGCTAGTGAACTGCAAACAGGCCCAGAAGATGCAGAGGAGAACGTCTGAATTCTATTATTTCTGTCCCAACCAGAAGAGATCTGGAGGACAATGCTCAAGGACCACAATGGACTGCATCGTAAATAATGAACTACACCAAACATTTTTTTCATAAGTGCTATTACGAAGCCAAAATTTTCCCATTGAAAAAAACTATATATATAGTTTTGTTTCTCAAACACATAATTTTGCATTTGTCTCTGTTCAATTTAATTTTCTTTTAGCATATTTCTCTAAGCTTTCAAGATAATTCAGATAATTATTTCTGTCTTCTGGATTGTTAGATGTACCAGTCAATTTTGTGTCATCTTCAAAATTGAGAAATATTTTCTGCAGCTTTCCATCTGAATCATGAATCAAAGTGTTAAATAATACAGGACCCAGAAAGGAACAATGCTATTCTTTGTTATGAGAAACCAATTTTCAAGCCCACTTATCCCCTTAACTATTATGCAATATAACCCACACTATCCAACTTGTTAATCAAGGATCATTTGACACTGTGAAATGTTTTTGCTAAAATTAGAATATACAACAAATAATTTTCCAGTATTAACAGTATAACAATATACATTGTTTGTGAATAGATAGTGGGAAAATGTTATCCCTTCAATTCTACACCACAGAAAATCTATAGTTAAAATGGGGCCTGCATCAGTTCAATTTTGGTTTTGAGGTTCCTCCCATAAATAAGTTTTATTCAATGTCAAAAGAGCAACAAAATCCCTTAATTATTAATTAGAAAATCTTGAAGGATGACTTCAGTTATAAATAATAAAGGGATTATAAATTAAATCAGCACTGAGTTCAACACATTATAGTTAACATAATTGTTTAAACATTCATGACTAGACATTAATGCATTGGAATTCACTTTTGTCAAATTTTGAATGGAATCACACAAAATGTAAATATAAATACTATCATTGCTCAGTTTTTATTTCATTCTTCATAGGAACAACAACAAAAAATGCCCATGGTGTCGTGTCCGTCGTGGAAAAGGAGACTTGGAGCCAGTGACCGCGGCGGCTGCAGCCAATGGCACCACTTTGAATCTCCCGCGATTAGTTTCCACCAATCGTGGGAGATTCGTTACGGGCTAATCAGCGCGGCCTGCTTGGCCAATGCCTGCGCTTTGGCCAATCACAGCGCGGCACTTCCAAGTATGTTAATGTCCCTACAGAACACATGGCTTTACTGATTGTTTTGTTAGCTGCAATTATCAGTAAAAATATCAATGTTTTTCTTCTTCCTTAATAAAACCCTAATCCTAGCCCTAATTTATGTTGGGTTCTTTTTGTATGTTTTTACTTATATTTCTCTCTTGATCTTTTGCCTAACTGCAGTAAATGACTCTTAAGGATGGAAAATTAATAAAGTATGCATCCTATTGGGTTTATGACTATTACCAGGAAGCAAAATATTTAATTCTTCAAAAACTGTACCTATAACAAACTCAGACTCTTACAATAACATGAGAGCCTTGGTTATCCCATTCTCAGAATAATAGGGGCATAATTTATAATTCATGAGTAGATTGTATGTATCTATATAGAAGGGTGGTTTTTCAAGAGGCAACTGGGCTTTCTGATTCTTTTTCTTTCTTTCTCTTTCTTTTTTGCATTTATTTTTGCATTGCATGTATAGATATAACATCTGTATTTTAATTCCACTGTTTTATATTCAAATGTACCAATGGAACAATCTAAGTCCATAGTTAAATCTACAAACAGGCTACCCAAAGAAAACAATTATATCCATAGATCATGCATGGCATCCATTTAGCCTTAGTCCTAACCTAGTTTTTTTATCTTACTGGATGAGGATTTCTCTCTTTCTCCATTCAGATTCTTTCAGTGGTACATTAAGAATGAGAATGCTATGTCCTCAATAGAGGCAAATAAGGAGCTGTTGTCAGAAACAATTGAAGTTGATTCATAGGGTCAATAGCATGGAGTTGGATTGCTATTGATGACATTCCAATCAGCTGTTTAGTGGTTGGCAATCTAGCACAGCTAAGTAAGTGGAGCTAGCAATGTTTCCAGGCCTTTTTAGTGATTGATTGAGAGGAGATAGATGCTCTGGGTTTCAAATAAATTACGTATGCCATTGGTGTCTTCAGAGTGCATATTTGGGGAAATAACTCATCTGGGCCTAACTTATCTGGACGCTTTATTAATTCATTAGAGCTATCCAACATGACCTACAAGGAAATAAAAAATGTCTAATTTCAATTATATTTATTCCTTTGTTCACAGAAATACCCATCAACCTTACCTAAGCATGACCAACAAGCAAGCTATCTGGTGTTTTAGCTGAACACTATCTGGAATTGGCAGAATGGAATATAGCCAGCATTTTCCTGTCAAGGAACATCAATAACAGGTATTTAATTGAGAGTCCCAAAGGTGCTTTTTAAAGAGGCAACTGGACTTTCTTGTTTTTCCTTGAAGAAGTTCCCTTCCCATCCAAGAAGCTTCTTCAGCAAAGAAGAAGCAAAACATCTTCAGAGAAAAACAAGGAAGATTGAGAATCTCCATAGATATTTAATTGAGCGATTTATTTCCAGTTACCAGCTAAAAGAGTGCTAATAGTGATAAGTTAATTTTCAAGGAGAATAAGGAAAAGTAATAGCACAAGTAACATGCGTATGTATGTGTATGATAGCACTATTTAAACTTTCGATAACATATTGAATTGCTTTTTTACACGGAACAAAGCACACGGGGGAAGCAAATTGTGATTATTTTTTATGCTAATAAAAATATGTGAGGCATGCAATAAATTGTTTCCTCAAAATAATTGAGCTGCATTTCTAGCAAATTGAGAATAATTCCTAACTAGAAATAAAGCTCCATCCCATGTATCTCTTCTCCATTTAAAGTAATTTATAAGCAATCACACAAAATACCTTACCTGAATGCTTCTGACATTTGAAGCTCGTTGATTTGACATATTTAAGCAATAGAGTTTTCACTGCAAAAAAACTAAAATCAATTAAGGAAACAAAAAAAATGATAGCAAAACCTTTATGAGTTATAATGGCATTCTATAAGCAAAGATTTTTTAACCTATAATTTCACTATGGTGCTTCCTGGTAACTATGTATTCATCAGCTCAGATTATCTTTCGGACTCAAGTTTCAGAGTTACTAAGATACACCCACAGAATACTGCAAGGAACTTAGAACCTCTGAAATTCATTACTGAATTTTTAATAGGTCCAATGAGTAATATCACTTTCACAATACAATAGGAAAGGAGCACACATTCCATCAAAGGCACAAGTTAATAACTATCTACATTATTTATTTACTATTTATTTCACTTCACAAAACAGAATTGCAAAACCCTTATATACGAACAGAGTTTTCTGGATGAACATGTCTTTCAGTAGACTGTAACCTAAGGATAAATAAACGACTCAGAGGTCTGATAAGAAGGGATTTCAGAAAATAAAGATCACTAGAAACTACAAGAGCAATAGAATTCGGTATGCTCAATACAGCTTCCCATCTTACTGTGCCTAAGAAAAGGTATAAAATGGGACAAAACTCACTTAACAAATTTCCCACTTAGCAACACAAATTTTGGGCACAATTGTGCTAAATAGGTTGACGATTACCTGTACGGCATGGCTTGGATATATACTGTTTTCCAGAAGCCAGTTTCTAAGTTTATATGTAACCTTAAATTGGGACTAAAGATAAATGATAATAATAAAATATAAACAAAATGGAAATTCCTCAGTGATACAACTGCATAGAATTACTTTAAGCAGAGGCAAGCTTTTTTTCCATGCCAATTTTAACTGACCTCATTGCTGCTTGAGAAATCAGGCCAACAGAATGTTGATGAGTTAAAAATAGACTATCTTCTTGGAATGCAATCCCCCTCCTCTGTTTTACTTGCTTAATTTTATTTAGTAATAGAGATATTAAGGACATTATGTCTTCAGCTTTGACTGCATAAGCAGGAAGGAGGCTAATAGTTAATAGAAATAGATGGTACTTTCATATTTTCATGGAACTTTTTCTCCTTTCACCAAAACCACTTTTGGAATCTCACCATATGTGTTAATATTGCAGAAGCATTGCAATGCTGGGGAAGAAAATGAACTATTTCTGAGGCACCAAATCTTTTGCACTAGGGATGAAGAACTTGTGTTCTTTTTATGGTTGATAAAGGGCTGTACTAGACAGGAACTTTGAGATTGATTCTTTATATTATTTATCCCTCAAAACAAATTCCCAATTAGAAGTTCATTAGTTGCTTTGGGTTTTAAGACTCTCCCTTTCCTCCCAGCATGGCCAGCGATAAAGGGATGCTGGAAATTTTAATTCAGCCTTGGTCTCTACACATTTTTTAACCCGTCAAAATAGTGTAAGAAAGCGAGTTTAGAATCCTACCTTGTTGCCTTAAAAGAGGTTTTTGGATACAGAATGGATTACATTCTGTAGCACCAGCCATAGTATCTTGGTAATGTCAGCCAAAAGATCTGTTATGGGACAAATTCTTTTTTCTTTCCTAATACTACTACTTGCAGTTATCCTGAATTCAATGGAGCTTTTTCTTCTGTGTGCCTATACTGTACATTGGATTGCAGCCTACCTGAACCAATGTGATTTTAGATGCTATACTAATTCCAGGGATGGGATTCAAATTTTTTAACAACCAGTTCTGTGGGTGTGGCTTAATTTGTGGGTGTGGCTTGGTGGTCATGTGACTGGCTGGGTGTGGCTTGCTGGCTGGTTAAGTGACTGGGTGGGCGTGGCTTGGTGGTCATGTGAACTGGGCAACTGTGGTCAGGTGGCCATGTGACTGGCAAACCAAATACAAGTGGTCCTTGCTTAATGGCCAGTTACTTAGCAAGTGTTCTAATTTATGACTGACCTCCCCAGAGCTACTTGACCTGTTTTTGAAGTTTTGACAGCCATGCACACACAAACACACACACACACACCTTTCTAACCCTGCTGGACCAGGGGGCTGGACTAGAAGACGACCTCTGAGATTCCTTGCAGGCCAGCCCTAGATTGCTGTGCTGTTTCAAAAAGTCTTCTGAAGCCAGGGTTTGTGTCCTTCCTTCCTCTCCTTTTTTTTCTCCCTCCCTCCCTCTCTCCCTCCTTCCATGTATCTATCTATGCACCATATATCTCATTCACTTTCTCCCCTCCTCTCTCTTCCTCTTTCTTTCTGTCCCTTCCTTCCACCCCCCTTTGTCTATCCCTTTTCTTCTTTTCTCTTCCTTTCTCTCTCCCTTTTTCTCTTTCCCTTTTCTTTTACTTTCTTGTCTCTTCTTTCTCTTTCTCTCTCTCTTTCCCACTCTCTTTCTTTCTCTTTCTCTTCCCCCCTTCAGTTTCCCTGTCTCTTTCTCTTTTCCTCTCTCTTTTTCTCCCTCTCTCTCTTGCTCTCTTTCCCTCTCTCTTTTTCCCTCTCTATCCCTTCCCTTCCTCTTTCCCTCTCTCCTTCTAAAGCTAGGAGACCCACCTGAAACAAACACACACACACACACTTCCAACAAAGTACTCGCCCAGCAGCATTGCTTGTGACTAGGGATCTTCCTGGCCAGTCTCCCAGAGTCCCAGGAACTGGGCATGATTGTTTGTTCACACTTGCTCCCACGTTACCTAGCTGGAAAAGCTGGCAGACAAGGCTTCTGGATCCAACAAAGGAGCCGCAGGTGGGACTTCCTCCCCTTTTTCTTTTGGGGAAAGGGCTGGAACTTCAAGGGAAGCAAGGGCATGCACTGCAACCTCGCCCACTCCAGCAGCTGTGGAAGAGGTGAGCTGTAGGAAAGGTGAGCTGGCCCACCGTGGCTGACTCATCTTTCCCCCTGCCACCAGCCACAGGAGGAAGGTAAGTTTGCAGGCAGTCAGGAAAGCCCAAACTGCTGTCTAGCCCAGAGCTGCCGGTGGGATGGGCAAGGCTTCAGCTTGTCCCCTGCTTAGATTCTCTGCAGCTGCTGGGGCTCACAGCTGCCCGGGGGTGGTGGTGCGGAAGGTAACCAGGAAGCATGAGGCTACATCGCCCACATCACCCTTCACAGAGGGAAGGGGCAGCAGGCAAAGGGGTGTTGCAGGCCCAGGTGGCATAGCATCATGCTCCCTGGTCGCCCCCCTTACCCTCATCCCTAGCAGGTAAGGCCCAGCAGCTGCAGATAATCTAGGTGCGGGGGCGAGATGCAGGCTGGTGGGGACCCAAGTGGCAATGGGTCAGCCTTGGCTTGCCTTATTCTCTGTCACCAGCAAGCCAGGTAAGTTGGAGGCTGGTGACAGTGGAGGGTGGAAGCTTGCTAAGCCGCAAGCATTGAGGGCAGCAGTGGCATGGCAGTGCTACTTAGGCTGGCCTGGGAGTGGGGACTCAACTGGGGCTTGTGGCGGCAGTGCCGGCAAGGGATTGGGCAGCAGCAGTAGCATGGTGGTGACAGCCTAGCCTAGCCTGGCCCAGGAGTCAGGACTCAACTGGGGCTGTCAGCAGCAGGAGCATGTAGGTGACCGGGGCTTGCAGAGCCTCACTCACGTAGGGAGATCATGATGGCGGAAGGCAGACAGCGATGGCTGGCGGGCAGGCTGGTGGGCAAAGACAGACTGTAGGCAGTGATGGCATGGCAGAGATAAGGAGGGGCAGAGCAGGGCGGGCAGGGGAAAAATGCAGTCAGTGATTATCGTGCATGCACGCAATGTCATTTCTAAAATTCTGTTTTCACTTTGTCATTATGGAGTACTGCATGTAGATTAATGAGAAAAAAATGAATTGAATCAGGCTGCAGCACAACAAAGTTGACAAGAGTGAAGGTGGTCTGAATACTTTCTGAATGCACTGTATATAATATTACATATATTTCACCCTTTCCACTGAAATCAGTAGGAAATTGCCAAGTTGTTATTAGTAATTCCCACCAGATTTTGATGACATAATTTTTGGGAGCTCTGGTTCTTCCAAAAGATAGCTGAGACCGTTGGGGTTACTGGGTTTCCCCAGGGTGGGCTGCTGGGGGGTTCAGGAGAGCTCCTAGCTAATAGTCTGTGCAGTTCAGACAATCCCCAAATCCCACTCCTGGCTGGCCCCACCCCTCCCACCTCGCCCCTCCCAGGAATCCTCACACAGCCAGTTTTGGATGCAGGTAAGTGCACAGTATGCGCGGAGGCTCGGGGTGAAAAATGGGCCTCCTGGAAGTTTGGGAAGTTTGGAAATGGGCCCATTTCTGGCTTCCAGAGAACCTCTGAAGCCCGGGGAGGCCATTTTCACCCTCCCAGAGGCTCAAGGAAAGCCTCCGGAGCCCGGGGAGGGCAAAAACGCCCCCCATGGGGTAGGAGGCTGACTAGGTCACACCCACCAAGGCCATGCCTACCCAGCAATTGGGCAGAGAACCCTTTGCTAAAAATGTTGAAGCCCACCCCTGCTTGTCCCCATCTGTTCAAGAACTCTGAGGCACAATTGACAATTGGGAGGATAATTTTCAGTGTTTTTCTTACATCATTTAAGACAAAAAAACAGGCTGAGAATATCCATAAATTATAGGTTACAGAGCAGAGTGATAATCAGTAATTGAATAATTTCAAATTTAAACAATCTGAACAAATCATTTAAATTGTAAACATGATAAATGACTGAAAAAGCCAATCCTTTCAGGCATACAGATTTGATCTCATGACTTATCCTTTATGACCCTCCCTCCCCCCCACCCAAAAAAGCCTTGCACTGGAGTAACTTAGTAAGTAACTTTACATGCCAAGGTCCCTAAGATTTGTGATCCAGCATGAGGCACAGGAAGAAATAAATTGGGGGGGGGGGGAGGAGTTCTTAACTGCTCTGCCTTATCTAAAAATAAGCCCTGTGGGGAGTGCTGAGGGACATTCAGTACCAAGCTGTGTCAATTTGCTTGAATGAAATGGAGGTCTGTGCAAGGTGTTTCTCTAATATCTATCTTTCCTACTCCTGCAACCTAGATGCAATTGAAAAGAAGCTGGAAACGACATCTTTGTCATGCTGACCTCCCCCATTTGTAACATGTATAAAACTGGCATGGATGTTATGAAATGGAACTGCATTATCCTTTTTTAACATCTAGATAGAAATTATGCTGAGTAGCAAGCTTACTCAGAAAGGAGGGGGGAATACAACTCTGTGCAATTCATTTCATGAAAAGTCACTGTGAGTCCAGAGTGAATGATAAGCATTTTTAGCATAGAGAGAGAAATATTTCTGGGTTCAAACTTTGAATATTAAAATTTTGCTTATTTGTATATGGCTCTCCACAAAGCCACAGTAAGAAAAATAAACATGCATTTGGTTAGCTGTCACCAAGTGTGCCCAGTAGGCTTTTATGAAAATCATATAAGAGCACGTACATTTATGAAACTGCAAAATCTCAGAACAACATTCTTTAATTTAAAAACTCTTGTCTGTGTATTCAGTAATTGCAATAGTTAATGAAAAACATTAATGACCTGGTATAAAGCGAATCACATTCACAGCAACATAGCCCTTGTCTTTATTCCCTAGCTATAAATGTATTTCCCAAGTCAACATTTTATTTTTTTTAAAGCTGCCCCCCTCCCTCCTCAACTCCCATTAGGTACCTGATTATTTATATCAGAAAAGTTCCAGTCAGAAGAGTGAATGCTACACCTCCCTTTGCTGCTGACTGAGGCACCTTAGGTCAGCTGAGATCCTTCATGTGAAATAGATGAAGGTCTTTGTGCAGTGGATACTTATCAAGGGAAAGGACCTCTGGGACTGGAATAGAGCAATGTTCAGAAGCCAAGTGCAATAGAGAATTCCTGTCATAGCTTGCAGTTGTTCTTCCTAAATATAGAATAAGATTCATCCTGTAACTTCATTCTGTCTTAGTTGAAACTAAGGCTCTCAAGTGTCAAGCAAAAAGATATGAGCGCTCAGTTCCAGGTAATGTTGCTGCCATTTTCTCAATGTAGAAATATCAGAAGTTTTTTTTTAATAGTTTTGAGTAAATAGCATTTAACAACTTCCTCTTCCTCCTCCTTTTAACATATAACTGTTTTGCAGTGAACAGACCTCAAGCAAATCTTCAGGTCACTTGTCAAAAAAAAAAAAAAATCATGGGAATATGATTCCCAGTATTTTTTTTTTTAAAGGTCAATGCATACAATTTTAGAGATTTTTTTTTCCTGTACTAATTGATATTCCATCTTGAGCTTTTTGACAGATGCTTGGTATAAGAAAATGATGGAAGAAACAATGGAAACCAGGAGGGAGAGGATGCGTCTTGCTCTTTTTGGATGAGTTGCAAATTCAAGGTATAAGTACCCACACAGCGTCCTGAGGTGAGATAGGACTGAAAACCCCACTTTAAGAATGGAGTCCCATGGGCTATCCTTAGACATCTCAATTGCTAGAGGACCCTGAGATACAGGTGAGGGCATGCAGACATTAAGTTTGGTAATGGCTAATCCCCAGGCAAGGATTTGTTCTTAATGTTTAATTTTGATTGCCTTGGTGCTAATTAATCTTACTTAAAGCCTATAATCAATCATATCACCAAAAGAAAAAGAAAAAATATCTATCTCAAAGCATACAATATTTTTCAGTGCAAGTACATGTTCGAATACAACAAAATAATTATCAGACAAAGAAAAAAGAAACCATATGTGTTAGGAATGTGAGTCACCAACAGCTATTTGGGATGGAAATATATAAACCATGATAGACATTTTAATACTGTCTCTTTAAGGGAATGCTAAAATTATAATTGGGTGTGGTTTCTCAAACGGCCATAAGATGGAGCCAGAAACCAGGGCAGTTTAGTCTTAATCTCAGAAGAGAGTGTGAGTCTCTGTTTCCTTCTGTTGGAGAATATTGCCATTCCTCCTAATTGACTGCTATTTTTGGATTTGATGTAAGTTTGATACTGAACTGTTTTTGACACTGGATTTTGTTATTGGATTATTCCTGGATGAAAACGGACTGATTTTACCTGTGAATGACTTTGGACTGCTTATCACTGAAATTTGCTTAAACCTTTCTTGAAAGTAAAAAACCTACGTTACAGTGTATCTGTGTGCTGTGTATTATTCAAACACTACTCTCAAATACGTCTCCCTGCATGCGCTCATTCTCCTAATGGGAATTACCTCAACAATATGAATAATAATGAAGCACAACTTCATTCCCCCCCCCCCATTGTTAATTGAAATAGGCCTTTCTAAAGTTTTGGTGCTCCTTTGCTAGAATATTAGATAAATAACTAGCTGGTCTAAATCCAATTTCTTAGATAGTTTTATTTATAAACCACACTCTACTTCCAATGCAAATCTGTATCCCCCAATCTTCTGTTTATTTTGGTTCCTGAAATACTGAATAGAGACATAAGAAGGAATGAGAGAATTGTTGCAGTAAAGATTTAAAAAGAGACTAATAAGTTAAGAGATTTTTTCAGATGATTTGGTGTTTAAAGAAACTGAAACATTTATTGATATATTAAAAAGAGTCATGGTGGACTTCTGGCTGATGTTGCGGTGAGATCGGACACGAGGACTAGGTCTCCACACTGCTGTGCCAAGTTCTCCCTATTGGTGGGCTCCCAAAGGAGCCAAAGCCACCCTGTAGGAGTGGTGAAACAAAGAGGGATGCTCTGAGAGGTTGCAGAGAGCCACATCTCTCCTGCCTGAACCAGGGCTTTCTTTCCCTCTCAGCCGTGATGAAGAGAAGAGGCAGCCCCAAGATGGCTTCCATGAAGCCAGGACAGCCAATGAGTTCCTAAGATTTCTGCTGGAACAGTGAACTGGGTGAGAGGACCCTTTTTTTTGCTAAACTCAACCCGAAGAGAAAATTCAGGGGAACTACTAACTCAGAATTAACTTAGAATTAAAGCAGTGAGTAAACACTTTGAGAAAATTATCAAACCTGAAGGAAAAGAATTAAAGAGAGAGGGGAAAAAACTTTTTTCTTCTTAAAAAATACAGGAAATTGGACTCCCAAACTGGGAAGATATGGAATTAAGAAGGCATTTTAAAATGCTGGAATTATGGATTTAGAAATTAATACTGTTTTTATATTTGAATCACAATTCAAAATAATTAAAATCAGATCTACTAGCAACAATATTATTATGCAGACAGCACTATCTGCTGATGAGAGAAAAATATATATGCCTGGGAACATTTCTTTGAAGGACTGTGAAAATACCTACTGGTATTCACCTACCCTAAGACCCCTGGAGATTTAAATATGATAACAAGGATTTTTTAAAATTAAAATTATCCCTGAATGTTGTTATATGATTGAACTTATAAAAGTGACTTAAGGAGTCTTGGATAACTCCCCAGACTTTTTAAATGGAATTGACTATTTGTGGGACATAAAGAACTGTGGCTTGTGTGCATTCTGAAGAGTAACCTCAGCTTTGAATAAAGGGTTCTTGGGATATTGGCCAAAAGTGGGATTTACTAAAACAAGACAAGATGCAATACATGGATGAAAGGAGTGGAATTTTGAATGAGGTGGAGTTAATGTTTATGATACAGAAAGAACACAAGGCAACCATGGAATTAATAGATGACATAGACCAAAAACTGGAAAATATTATACAAGGGATAATGAGTAAAGACCAAGATGCTCAGGAAAAGAAGGAGCCAGTAGAAGGAATGGAGGGAAACAGAACTGGGGAACCAGCAAAAGAAAATAACAAGGAGGAGATACCAATAACATTAAAAATGACTGATGAATCTCACCGGGGGGGGGGAGATATTTTAAGATATTTAAACAGAGAATTAGGGAAGCAGGAAGATGCTTTGGGAATGGAGATAGGGGTCAGAGCAAATAGTCACAAAGTTAGATAGTGGAAGAGGGTAGGGATGGGAGAAATATTTAGATTGAACAGTCAGGATGTAGACATAGATATAGATAGACATAAAGATCCAAGAGAAGAATATGAGAGGCAAGTCAAAAAAGAATGAGACTTAAAATATTGATGCGAACAAGAGATGACAGATAGAAAAGTGAGAGAGAAGAGATCTTTCTTTAAGAACATATTTTAACATAATCAGGTGTTTTAACATTAGAATTATAAAGACGGGTTGAAAGCAAAGAATATGAACAGAATTATTTTGTAAGTATTGCGATAGGTACTAGAATAGTATATTGAAACATTGAACAATGAAATAATAATAATGAAATAATGAAGGACAATATTTTAATATAAATAGATGTGAAGAGTAGAATACAGAATACGGGATCTATGAATAAGAATTAAGTATTTAAAATGGGAAAATTAGAGATTGAACAATGGTACTAGTAAATATGCTTAAATAATATTATGATCAGCAGTGAAATAATAGTCAAATAGTGAACATAACAAAATAATGAAAGAATATATTTGAATATAAATATGTGTATTAATAGAAGAATCATATAAACTGGATGATTATATAGAATATGAATAGAATTATATAGTATGTTTAAATAATATTTAATTGGTACCAGAATTGAAGATTGAAACATTGAATAATTAAATAATGATGAAGTTTTAATAGAAATAGACATGAAGAGTTAAATTAGGGAAATATCAATATGAATTAAAGTGTTAAAGTAAATGAGAAGGAAGGAAATGTCTTTTAATATAAGGAAAGGAAACGTCTTTTAATATAATGAAGGAAACGTCTTTTAATATAATGGTGAAATGAATCAAAATTAGAATAGAGATAGAAATAAGAGAAAAGGAGAATAACAGTATACACATTTTTATATTACAAGATAAATGTAACAAGAGGGAGGTTTAGAAATTGAATGGCGGTAGTATCAGGTATGTTTAAACAATATGAAATAATGAAAGATTATAACCTACTATAAATGTGTATTATTATTAGAAATATATAAGCAGGATAAATGTAATAATCATGAGTAATATTATTTTTATTTGTACCAAAATGTATGGCACTCAGGCGTCACACTGTTCACACACTGAAATGTATATGTAATATAAAATAAAAAATTTGACCAAAAGAAAAGAGTCATGGTGGCACAGTGATTAGAATGTAGTACTGCAGGCTAACCTAGCTTACTCCTGGAGTTCGATTCTGAGCCGCTCAAGGTTGACTTAGCCTTCCATCCTTCCAAGGTCAGTAAAAAGAGGACCCAGATTGTTGGGGACAATATGATGACTTTGTAAACTGCTTAGAGAGAGCTGCAAAGCACTGTAAAGTGGTATATAAGTTTAAGTACCATTGCTATTGCTAAAATACTTTGGTTACACTAGCAGGTATTAAGATTAATAAACAGAAGTCAAGGATGTTAATAAACATGCAAGGTCAAACAAAACTAATGAATAATTCAGATTTTAAGATTGAAAAGAAGGTAAAGCCCTTGGGTAATTGTGGCTGGCCCCTCCCCTCCCCACTATCCCAGTCACTCATCATCTCATTCTCTATCCCAGGAGGCTGCAGATGGAATCTTTGGAAGAAAAATCTTGTCTGGTTCCAAGCTGGGAGAAAGACACTGAAAATAAAATAGAGGCTGGCTACAAGGAAAGATTTCTGTTTCTTTAGTTGCCAGAAACTTTAGAGACAGAAGCATGTTTCTGGGGTGGCTGACAAATTAGCTTGGTTATACATAGTTTACAGTATTTTGTAATTTTGAGGTTTACTTTGTGTGCTTTTATTATCTGATAATTAAAACCCATCATGAGCCTTTGCAAAACAAGTAAAATCTCGTTTAGCAAAGGCTCCTGATGGTTTTAATTATCAGCTTACCTTGGTACTAATCCTGTCAGAAATGTGTAATTGATTTTATCCTGTTACCTTTGGTCTGTCTATTGCCTCTAGCACAGGGGTCCCCAACCACTGGACCCCGGACCGGTACCGGTCCATGGATCATTTTCTACTGGGCCGCCGGTTTGCTGGGTGCTGCCATCTTGTTTCAACGAGAAAGTGCTTCCGGGTGAGCTTTTCCGGTTGGAAAGCGGCGTTTGGGTCCTAAAGGAATCCTCACATCTTCGTTTCATCGAAGGGGGGGGAGGCTTCGAACGAAGAGCCGTCCCGATGACGGAGGAGATTAAGAAAGCACAAAAAAGCACAAAAAAGGTACAAAGGAGGAGTTGAAGGTGACGGGGAGAAGTGGGGGACGGCTGGGTGGCCGGTCGCTCGGCTCGCCTTGCCTTGCCTTGTCATGCGTGCTGATGCCGGTACCGGCCGCAGATCATTTTGTGATGCCGGTACCGGGCCGTGGCACAAAAAAGGTTGGGGGCCACTGCTCTAGCATACCTTTCTTAATGGATCGGCAGGCTTGTGCCGTTGTTTCTCAATGACAAAAGTTACTCAAGTTCATGATTGTAACATTATTTCTCTTTCAGAGCTTGAAAGAGCTGGCTGTTTACCTGCAGCTATTTTGTATTACGGGAAGAAGAAAAAAATGGAGATGGCGTTCTTTTACTATTAGCAGATTCAGTATTAATTTTTCCTGGCTTTGAGTTTTATTCTTGCAATTTTGGGGCATAATCAAAAGGATTGGGGTGGAGTGCATTCTTACCACAGAATGAAGGCTGTGTTACAGATGCCCTTTTACAGTTCAGAGAACAAGAAAATCAAACAAGATTGAATTTGAAATCCTAAACTTCCCTCACTTTAAAATCATGCTGGGTATAAGTTCCACAAGTAAAGAGTATAGAAAGTTAGCGCCCACTTCTCTCCTAGAAAAATGAGATATTTTTGGAAACATTAAAAAGGCAGAATACATTTCCCTAAAGAGAGAAATGAAAAAAATATGCTCTTGGAAAGTATCCCCATTAAGAGGGAGAAATGAATAGTTATAATGGTGATTATTAATATTGTAAGATTAGAGAATTATCAGTGTAACGAATACTGTAAACTTTGATTATAATTGCAAAGAGACATTTGTACCCAGAAAATACACTATTTAATGGAAGATGATATCTTCGTTAAAAAAAATAAAAAACTTTATAAAAAAAGGGAAAGCAGCCCCCACCTTTCTTAATAGCTCACAGCAGATGTCAGCACTTAAGAGATAAATATAGCTCTATTCATAAGCAAATATCCTCACCCAAGATCCAGCAAAGGTAGGATTAGTGTTCAACCACAATAGGAATTGCCCAACGCCCCTTCATTGCATCAGTCCAAACTTCAATCAAACTTAGCTCAGACAAGCTAGAGCCAGCTATGACCCCTACATAACCCCTACAACAGCCAATAAAATACATGCTCTTGCACATGAACAGGAAGTTCAATGTAAATCCCAATAGAAGATAAAACTACCACCCTTCTCAGCTCCATGTGATTCTACTTCATCAATAAATGGACCCTCTTTCCAATCAGCCTCCAGTCTCCAATTTGTCTCCAGTGCCTTTCTCCCTGCTTGGAATTGAACCAGATGGATATTTCTTTTCACAAGATGATAAATGTTCAGTCTATAAGTACCAGACCAGTATTATACATTTATTTTTAAGTAAGCTATGGCAGCTGTGGGGTGTGTAGAATAAGGAAAGAACACTGTGGACTCCAAAGTATAACATAAAAGGCTATAGGTCAACTGGTCTTCAGCTGATCGTCCCAGGAACCTCGCTAAGCATCGGAATGGCTCGAAAGAATATTGCTGAACAAGCGTTCCTGCAGTTGTAAGACAACTGCATACAGAAACACAAGCGCATACAGAAACACGCACGCAAACACTCCTGGGGCAGATTTCGGGTTTCCGCTGGAACGTCCACTAGTTCCTCTGAAAATGAGTTGAGTTCTGGGAATTCTGGGAGTTGAAGTCCACAAGTCTTTAAAGGGCCATTGTTCCCTACTCCTGCAATCTATGCTAATAAAATTTGCTTTCCATGTGCCACGAGTGTCTTTGCTTACAGTACAATAAATTTAACACAGCCTTCCCTTCTATACGCTGTTGCGAGGAGGTGACTTCTAGCTGCCTGTCTCCTTTCTACATTTTCATTATACTAAATATCTAGTGAGAAATTTCGCAGGTGAGATTTTTCTTCCGAACCCGGACATTTCCCAGTTAGTGAAACTCAAAGATGCAACTGGACTTTCACTGAAGAAGCTTCTGAGATGAGAAGCGAAACGTCTTCAAGGAAAAAAAAAAACCCCAAAAGTCCAGTTGCCTTTTGAAAAAACACTTTAGGAACTACCAATGACTGAGAATCTCCACAGACACTTGGTGAAACCTAAGGGAGCATTAAAAAGCTTTCTCGAGAAAAAACCCAGGCGTGCGAGTAGGTGGGAAAGATGTGCGCTCGGACTTTTTCAATTGATAGTCATGATTTGAACAAAATGTAAAACAACAAAGACTTCCGCTGTTCACGCAATTCCCCAAAATTTCAATTGAAAGGAAGCCATCTACCAACTGCAAAGTAGAACCTGAAGTTAACTCCAAGAACCAAACATGCAGCACTCTAGGTTTCTCCCGGTGCTTTTTCCGGAAGTCTCCTTCTCAGGAAATGCGGTTTCCTCGCTCTAGTTCCGAGGGACATTTTGTTCCGGGCCGTAAAGTGTGAATCGCCGGCCTGATTGCCGTGACCACTTTTGTTTCCCTTTGGTGCCATCACTATGATTCCTCTGCCCGTGGTGGTCTGCGTGTTGGGGGGCTGGTGCGCCATATACATAGGCGACACGATACTGAAGGTAAGCCTTTCCCTTTCTTAGGCCCTTGTATGGGAAATCTTTGCAGGCGATACGTTCCTCAGGTCCACAGAGGAGGGAGAGGAGCAGCTCATAGCGGCCGCGAGCCTTTTCCCCGTTCTGCCCAACTTTCGCTCGGGCTCTGCCCACCTTGCCTCGTCTGCAATGACAGTTGCTCACACGCTGCCCCTCCAATCTCTTAAATTTTATTTTAAGAGGCGCAGAGTAAGACCGAAACGCGATTGGTTCCCTTGCTAAGAACTTGTGTTTCTTAGGTGCTTGATAGGCGCGGGGGTGGGCCACAAATGAGGCTGGTTGGGCTGCCAGCCGCCCAAGGAAAAAGGATCCAACATTTACTGGACTGCTTTTTTATATGCGACTTTTTGAGTGCGGGAGCCACTTTTTGTATAGGTAGTCCTGGACTTACGACAATTGAGCCCAAAGTTTCTATTGCTAAGTGAGACATTTATTAGAATAGAATAGAATAGAATAGAATAGAATAGAATAGAATAGAATAGAATAGAATAGAATAGAATAGAATAGAATTCTTTATTGGCCGAGTGTGATGGGACACACAAGGAATTTGCCTTGGTGCAAATGCTCTCAATGTACATAAAAGAAAAGAGACATTCGTCAAGATTACTTAACAAATGTCTCACTTAGCAATAAAAACTTTGGGATCAATTGATTCCCCATTGACTTCGCTTGTCAGAAGGTTGCAAAAGGTGATCGCAGGAATGGAAGAACAAGAGAAAGAGGCAAATAATGTTCTGCTGTATTGGGGTCTTGTGCATAGATCAGGCAGCTATTTTGTGAATGAACCACTTGCTCTTCATAGCCATTTTGCTGGAATGCCCTTCATCATGTTCTCAACATACCAGATGTTGGCTTTGTTAGCCCTCATTAGTTAGGGACACATTTTCCAGAAGTCAAAAAAAAACATGAGATACTTGTGCAATCATACTTCTAATTTGCAAAGTTCTTGACTTTCTTTTTTGTTTTACTGTATTCACCTTCTCTTATAGTCATCTTCTCTGAAAGAATCTTATGAGGAATGGCTTGTATCCTATGGATTGTCAGTCTCTCCATTCCATGTGCGATGGCAGACAGCTTTTTTCAACCGCCTTTTCTACACCTGGGGAAGATGGAAGCCAAGATTTCTTTATCTCTGGTATTGTTTCATATATATACCATTTAGGCATCTATAAGACGATTACTGTAAATTCTTCATTTCAGTCCTTCCAATCAGAATGGTTACTTTCTGAAACTGACTGTTTATATGACAGCTAATAGGATGCCCTTTTGTTTTAGCATTAAGTATTCTTTTTTGTACAATGAATGCATATTTCTGGTGTAGGAAATTGGGAGCCATTAAGTATTTGAATTTGCCATGTGTGCTTACCAAGTTGGAGATGATATAATTTATATTAATATTTACATGCTTGCTTCAGGTTTAACATAGGGATGATTTTTGGCATAGCAGCTATGTTTGCTTCTGTGGTTCTGCTTGGGAAGACATTGACGCAGACTCTGTCACAGATGTTAACTGAAAACCCTGCAAGTCAAAATGATCAAATGCTGCAGGTTGTGGTGAGTTTTATTGCTATATTTATAATCTAACCAGTGAAATAAAACTTAAAATCAGTATCTTACAAGAAGTCTTTCAGACTTTTGCTGTGCCAATGTGTCTTAATATTTATTTTTATATTAGAAGATTTCTGGGGCTACTTTCCCAGAACCCAAGGTAACCTAAAGTACTTATGATACACATAGGCAGAAAAAAGTGTCCAGGAAAAGGGGAAAAACACAACATCTGGACGCTTCACATTTATTGCAGGGATACAACTTTTAGTTACAGCTCAAAGTGCTGGCTTTCATCTGTAAAAACCTATAAGGTTTGTTGCCTAGATACTTGCAGGGCTGCCTTTTCTAAATAGAATTGATTCATTACTATGCTTTTTTCCTGGGGAAAGTTATCACTTATTGTCAGTTGGCCGGGTCAGAGAATCCAAAGCGTGGGTAGTCTCTGCTTCCTTGCTTGAAGACTGAGTCACCAAAGCTTAGTCCTACCTCCTTCAACTGCGCATGCCAAATTTTTGACTCAGTCTTCATGCAAAGAAGACACATGGAGAGAGTGCTCAAAGGAAGAAATTAATCACACTTTGGATTCTTTGAATTTGGAAAGAAGCAAACTTAAAAACAGCGAATTGTGAGTAAAGCAAAAAGGGAGTGGAAGCCATGGACAGACAGAGCCCGGGATTCTCTTGTAAGTAGGGAGAGCGCAGAAGAAAGCAGTGGTGGCCCCAGAGTGAGCAAGTGGTCTTGCGCTTGGCCATCAGGGAAGGAACTGGTAGGCAAGTGCTTGGCCATCCTGAAGCCACCGGGCAAAGATAAAGCAAGGGACCGCCAAACAGCTGATGGGCAGCCACAGCAGCTCCAAAAGAGCAGAGCTAGCTTGGGTTAAGCAAAGGACAACAGATACAGGAGCTTCCGCGTAGCCTCCAACAGTTTTTAAAAGGGGTCCTAAGAGACAAAGACAAGACACTCAGTTGCAGCTGAGTGAGCTCTGGAAACAACCCTGCAAGTCCACCCAGTTGAAAAGGGGCTAGAGTCCATACTCATTCCTGGCTAAGCATACGCTTGAGTGTTCAGGAACCAGCAGACCACTCCAGCTGAGCTCCAGCTAGAGCAAAGCTATTATTCCAGACAACAAAGGGGACAACATGGCTGATTTTTCAGAAACGGCTTGGAAGATCAGGGATCGCCTGACCCAAGCCCTAATATAGAGCAGGGCTCAAAGGGACCCAGGGAGGCTACTAGATCATCAAAGACAGAAGAGAGAGAGAAACCACTAATTTAGACATCCAAATCAGATGAGAGAGAAGCCTTAAGGAGACAAAGGACCATTGAAAAGAGCTGAGGAGGAGGCAGAGAGAAATGGAAATTCCTGTGTTCCAGTGGGCAGGCCAATGGAAACAAAGCATCAAGAGAAGAGCGCCAGAGAGTCAACACCAGAGGGCGCTGATGAGCAGTTTTTTCAATCAGCTCTTTGTTTAGAAGAAAATGACAGAAAAGCAAGGAAAGCCCCAGGAATGCAATGAAAGCCAGGAGCCTTCCCCCAAGAGGAGGAGGCTGGCAACAGAGGCCAGTTTTACAGCAGCAGGACTCAGAGAACAATCCCTTAGGGAGGAAATAAGGGCCCTAATGTGGGAAATGCTTTCAGAGGTTAGGGATGAACAAGGTAATAGACTTAACCTGGTACATAATGAGAAAAGGCAGGAGGCACAACATCACTCACTGACAGGAGAAGCAGGGAAGGAATTGAGGTTCCAGAGATCCAATTCAATTAGGTCATACAACCAAAGTGAGGCTTCAGTTTCATGGGAAGATGATCTGAAAGAGTCAGCCTTTTCAGATGAAGAAGTTTATGAGACAGAAACCCCAGCGTTCACCGGCCTATTTCACTAGCAGCTTTTTAAGATGCTGCTAGGGAAATCCAAAGTAGCAACAGGATTGGGGAAGGTAACAGCTACAGAGGAATCTGATCTAAAACCATCAAACCCAAAAGATAGGCTGTTTGCCAAGAACTAAGATAAAAAGCAAAGTGGTGTCCTCACCTGAATTGTTCAGAGAGGTAATGGAAGGGCAGCTGGACACCAGGGGGAAATGAGAAGAGGAATTATAATGTGGAAGCTGCGGATTTGATCCCAGTTCCAACAATAGATGGAGCAGTGGCGGCTTCTACGTTTTGACCAATGACGCGGAAGATGGTCTAAAAGGGGAAGACAAGAAGGTGGAGCAGACCCTCCAAAAGGTCCATCAGCTGCAGCATGGTCAGTAAAAGCAAATTCGACTGCCTCATTTTTTAGCAGGACAGTCCTGATATGGCTTGAACAGATGTAGGAGAGGGCACCACCTGGTGATCTTCAAACAGGATTTAAACAAAATAATAGCAGCAATGCAGCTAATAGCTGATGCCACCCTCAGTGGGGTCAAGTATGCTACCAAGGGTATAACAGCTTCAGTGGCAGTAAAGCGTCTAATTTGGCTCTGCCACTGGTAGGCGGATTTGAAGCATAAGTGGAAATTTGCTTCGGCCCCAGCTAAAGGGGACAAGCTACTTGGGGAAGCCATTGAACCACTACTGATCGAGACTAAAGACAAGAGAAAGCTCTTGCCTAGGAAAGTTGGTCAAGCAGATAGGCGGTCATCACCATACATGTGACGGCAGTCCTTTCCAGCCTCTGGGGGCGGCTTCGGTCACTCCCAGTATTCCCAGAGATAGTACACACAGATGCCAACCAGGCAACCGGATAGATCCAGATTTAGAGACAGGGGCAGTCAATGATTCCAAGGAAGACAACCATTCATGGGCCCTCCAACAAGCCCTTGGCCACACAAAGTGACAGTCGGAACAACACGCCCATCAGCGGAAGACTGGGCCTATTCACCAACCGATGGGAGACAATAACAACAGACAAGTGGGTCCGGGCCACAGTAAGAAGAGGCCTATTTCTAGAATTCCTTTCCAGACCGCTGAACTCATTCAGAAGGTGCCCGATACCAAGAGACAGAGCCAAAAACGCCATCCTGGAGACAGCAGTGCAACACCTGCTGGACATGGTTTCTGTTACCTTGCCAGAGAGCAGGCAAGGACAATGCAAGGTCAAAGATACAGGTCCCAGAAGTTTCCAGAGTGAAAGTTTCCTTTCAGAGGTGGAGTTCACAGGCCATGACCAAGGGATGTGGGTTCAAGGAACCCAACTGACTAACCATTAGAATAGATGCCAGCCTGGTAGATTGGGGGGCCCACTGTATGACTCAGATTACACAGGGCCAGTGGTCCAAGACAGACCTCAAGAACAACATCAGCTGGCTGGAGCTCAGGGCTACGCACCTGGCTCTAAGAACTTTGAAGACAAGAGTAGTAGGTCAGCGTGTTTTGATCCTGATGGACAATGTGATTGCCAAGGCACATATCAACAGACAGTGGGGGGGACTCCCTGGCACTCATGCAAGAGGCAGAACGTTTTGGCCACTGGGTGGAGAAACATCTATCAAAGAGAGCAGAGCATATCTCAATGGCAGAGAACATGCAAGCAGACTGGCTCAGCAGAATGATGGTCGACTATGCAGAATGGCATCTACACCCGGACCTGTTCAGGGAACAGACTACACAGGTTCAGGAAACCAGTCCTTGACCTATTTGCATCCCCAGCAAATGCACAACTCTTGAGATTTTTCTCAAGATTCTCAACACGGGGGCGGAAAGGACCAATGTTCTTTGAGGGGCATGGCCCAGGGGTCTACGCATTTCCCTCGCTCCCATTAATACCGAGAGTAATCAAAAAAGTGAAGAGGAAGAGGCGAAGGACTTACTTATAGCACCGCACTGGCCCAGGGGGTCATGTTACCTAGATCTGGTGGGCCTGTCAGTAGCCAGACCATGGAGAATTCCCTCAGACAGAATAGAGTTGACCCAGGGGACAGTACAACATCCAGAGCGACAATGGCTTCAATTGACCATCTGGCATTTAAAAGGGCCACATTGAGTCAATTAGAATGTTCAGCTAATGTAATACAAACACTCCAGGCCTCTAGGAGGCCATCAACCAATAGAATTTATGATGCTAATTGGAAAACATTTGAAAGTTGGTGTTCCAAGAAAAATCAACTCAACCACAGTGTTAGTGACACAGGTTCTGGATTTCCTCCAGGAGGGTCTGGAAAAGGGCTTGGCTCCCAACAAATCCTGTAGGCAGGTAGTGGCGATAGAATCAGTGTTGGGTTGTGAGACCTTGGCATCCCTTACACAACATCCCCTGGTCCGCACGTTCATCAGAGGGGCAACCACTTAAGGCCACCAGTGATTCACAGGTACCCCACCTGGGACCTGACAAAGGTGCCATTTGACATGACAGAGCCATTTGAATCATTGAGGTCAGTTAGTTTGCACTCGCTTACCCTTAAGGTAGCCTTCCTAGTGGCCCATTACATCAGGCAGAAGGATATCCAAATTAGTGGCCTTATCTGTGAGGGAGGATCTTTGCATATTCCATCCAAACAGAGTAGTATTAAAGCTGGATCTGACCTTCATTCCAAAGGTGAATTTCACATTCCATACAGCTCAGGAAATTGTGCTACCAGACTACTGTTCGGAACCAGTCCATAGCTTAGAAAAGAAGTGGCACTCTTTAGACATAAGGAGAGCAATACGCATATATATTAAGAGAACTAGGGCCATTAGGAGAATGGAAACATTATTCATATCAATCAGACCTGGTTCTTTGGGTCAAAAGCTTTCACCATCAATCATAGGTCGGTGGATCAGAGCGTGTATTACAAAGCTTATGGAAGCCAGTCATTACAGCTCCCAGGTAGTATAAAGGCACACTCAACCAGGAGTGCAGCCACAGCGGCGGCTTGGAACACACAGGCCCCAATTGAAGAGATCTGTAAGGCAGCAATGTGATCATCACCATCTCTGTTCATCAGGAACTATAAGTTGGATACCTTCGTGTCAGCAGAGGCAGCCTTTGGAAGAAGGGTACTACAAAGAGTTCACATGGAGGCGGGGATTCGGGACTAGACTATTGCCCACCCTTAGGACAACTGGTTTGGGTACGCTCTACACTTTGGATTCTCTGACCCATACAATTGAGAAAGAGTGTTGGTTTTTACCTGAAACACATCTTCTAGTTGTACAGGAGGAGAATCCAAACCCACCCGAGTAATGTCAGTCCCGAGTTTAGGACCATCAAGAAAGAGCACCAAGAAATCTCCAAGTCAATCATTAGCCTTCATCAAAAACTGGGCATGCGCAGTGGAAGGAGGCAGAACTAAGCCTTGATTGACTCAGTCTTCAAGGAAGGAAGCAGAGACTACCCATGCTTTGGATTCTCCTCCCGTACTACTAGAAGATACGTTTCAGGTAAGAACCAACACTCTTTCCCCATGTTAGCCAAAAACAAGAAGTGTTTTTCTGTTGTGGCATTGATCACAACATATATGCTTCCTCTCATCAAATTGTTTCTTTCTTAATGGTGTTCCAGATAATGTTAAAAATCAACCTTTTCCAAAGGGCTTGTATTCTGCAAATTGTCATCTTTGTATTTGGTTTACTGTGTTTTTAATACTTTGATGTTAAATATAATTATATTTTATTAAAACATTTTAATTTTTTCCTGTTTTAATGTATTGCCATTGTCATCTTATAAAAATGAGTAAAGTAATGAAAGCCTGTTTAAATTTTCAGTTTTTCAGCTTGAGATCAAATTGGCTCTCTTTTGAACTTGCCACAAAATAACTGTAGTCCAGACTTGGCAATGAATATAATATTAAATGCAGTTAGGTTTGTATTTATAAATGAGAGCTGAACTGCATGTTCAATTAAATATGACATGTAAACACATAATCATATATGATTTATGGAGAGGTGTGGTAACTTCCCCTCCCTACGTTGTATTTTTATTAATGTGTTCTTACTATTTTATTTGCAATAAACAATCAAATAATATCAAGATAAAATTGTTTTAGCACATTAAAATCAAAATATATGCCTTTTAACATGTTTTGCATTCATTTGATCTATATACAAACTTATTCTATCTGTAGATAGCTATCCAAAACAGTTATATTGAATGCAGTGGATTTTGAATAGCACTTTTAAAAATGGACTTATACCATCAAACGGTAAAGTGTTAGGTTTGCCAATGCAATACTTGCAGAAATATAGTCATTTGTTTGATCCCATATCACAGCCTTCTAAAGTATGACTCAGGTTTCAGCAACTTTGACACATAATATCTCAGGCAATATTTTATTGAGCGAAACAAAACTTGGCCATCTTGTACAACTTTTTGTGCTCTATTAAACAAAATAATAAAAACATTCTCATGAGCAATCTCCATTTAGATAATTTAACCCAAAATTTAAACCTTTTTAGAATCACAATATTTTCAGCCAACTTTACTCCAAATTATCTAGCTGGAGATTGCTCATGAGAATGTTTTTATTATTTTGTTTAATAGAGCACAAAAAGTTGTACAAGATGGCCAAGTTGTGTTTCGCTCAACAAAATATTGCTAGAGATATTATGTCTCAAAGTTGCTGAAACCTCAGAGTCATACTATAGAACTGCGGTATGGGGGTCAAACCAATGACTATATTCTCAATCACCCAGGTCCTGGTTGTGCCAAAGGTACTTATTTAAAAGACAACTAGCCGGGGTTTTTTTTCCTTGAAAATGTTTCGCTTCTCATCCAAGAAGCTTCATCAGTTTTTGAGGATGAGAAGCGAAGCATTTTCAAGGAAAAAAGAAGAAAAGTCTTTGGATAAAGCACCTTTGGGACAATAAAATGAAGAATTCTTCACTAATACTTGTGATTTGAAATTAGGGGTTCTTCAACCAGGATAGTTACGTAAATATGACAGGATTATATCTGACTATAATTTTCCTTTTTTGTTTCTTACTTTTTTCATGAAAATGAGTTATTTATAAGAGCACTGGGAAATCCATAGTAGTTTTTAGGGCAATTGTGTTAACAGAATGCAGGAAGACCAATCATCTCTTGCTGCCTTATATCTTGTTATGTCTTTGAAAACAGGTACCTGGTGTAAACCTTCCCATCAGCCAGCTGTCCTATTTCTTCACAGCAATCCTCATCAGTGGTATTATACATGAAGTTGGCCATGGAGTGGCAGCTATTAGGTAATGAAATCCACATTTTGACTTTGTAACAAGAAAAATACATTTGCTAGAAGCCTTAATTTATATGATTTCTTAATTTCTCATGTTTACATAAACAGGTAGTCCTTGACTTACGAATACAATTGAGCCTGCCAATTACATTTGTAACCCGAGGATTTGTAGGAGTGAATTGTATACCTTGACTGCAATCACTCCCTGCTTTCGCGCTCACATTAGCTAATCATATGTGTGGGTTATTAAATTATCTCAGAGTGGGGAAGGCCATGGGAGCCTAGCGATGGAACAGGCCATCTGCTTTAGACCACACAAGACCTCCCCAAACTCACTGGGATACTGTGTACTCCCACTCCTGGCATCCCCACAATTGTTCCCCCCTCCCATCCTACCCTGCCAGGTCACTTAACTTGTGAAGATCTGGCTCCTCTCCAGTCTCTCTCCCACAATTTCTTTGTAGTCTTGGCATGAAGAGCATTTGCAAGCTGATGAGACTTTGGGGCAGTGAAATCACTTGCTTCAAGCCTCCCATCAGCTTGCACATGCTTTTCGCACCATTCCAGTCTCACCATGAAATGCATTTGCAAGATGCTGAAATTTTGGGGCAGTGAAATTGCCTTGCCTGAAGCCTCCCATCGGCTTGTAAACGCTCTTCGCACTGAGACTGGAATGGTGCGAAAGGCATTTGCAAGCCGATGGAGGCTTCAAGCAAGGTGATTTCAATGCCCCAAAGTCTCGTTGGCTTGCAAGCCTTCGGCCAGATCTAGTATAGGTCTTGGTTTGCATTGAACAGAGGCCTAAACTACTGTAGTGCAAGGTCATGTGAGATCAGTAGCGCGAGATCTTGCGCTACTGATCTCATGTGATCTTGCATTACAGTATGTTAGGCCTCTGTTTTCTACAAACTAAGGCCTGCATGAGATCCGGGGCCTTCCTCTGTTTCTCTCTTTTCCTCTGTTCCTCTGTTTGCAAAGCCTTTTGCCTCAGATCTTATACTGGCCTCAGTTCACAGAAAAGAATGGTCTAACCTATTGTAGTGCAAGATCACATGAGAGCAGTAGTGCATTTTCTGCAAATGCACCAAAGCAGGTAATGGAACTGACAGTAGCTAGATCATCTCAAGGTACATGAGTCACCACAGGCTTAATGGCTGTGGAGACCCCAGGGGGAAATAGATGGGGGGAATGTTGCAGTACTTCTGCCATTGTTCGTAAGTGTGAACAACGACTAGTGCTGTAACATTTGTAACTTCAGGGCTAGGTTGTAAGTTCTTTGGGGGAGGCTAGGTCATAACTTTGAGCGGTCGCTAAGTGAACTGTCATAACTCAGGGATTATCTGTATGAGAATATATGGGCTTCCAAAAAACAAGGAAGAAAATCTCAAAAACAAACAAAACAGAAAAAAAATAAAATGATCGAGAATCTTGGAATGACTTTCCACTCAAAAGGAACTAGACCACACTTTATGAGTACATAGTATGCCTCAAATCAAACCAGATCAAACCTTACCTTTATTGTCAGTAGACAACATGTGTACAATGAAATTGAATGAGCCTCCCTTGGTGCAGCACCCCCCCCTCCCCAAAACATGAAATAATAGTAATAATAATAGAATTCTTTATTGGCCAAGTGTGATTGGACACACAAGGAATTTGTCTTGTTGCAAATGCCCTCAGTGTACATAAAAGAAAAGATACATTCGTCAAGAATCATCAGGTACAACATTTAATAATAGTCATAGGGTACAATAAGAAATCAAATCATACTAGTCAATATAAAGCGAAACAGCTACAGTCATATAGTCACAAGTGGGAGGGGATGGGTGATAAGGAGTGATGAGAAGATTAATAGTAATAGTAGTGCAGACTTTGTAAGTAGTTGGACAGTGTTGAGGGAATTATTTGTTGAGCAGAGTGATGGCGTTCGGGAAAAAACTGTCCCTGTGTCTAGTTGTTCTGGTGTGCAAGGCTCTATAGCATCGTTTTGAAGGTAGGAGTTGAAACAGTTGATGTCCAGGATGTGAGGGGCCTGTAAATATTCTCACAGCCTTCTTTTTGACTCGTGCAGTATACAGGTCCTCAATTTAAGGCAGGTTGGTAGAAATTGTTTTTTCTGCAGTCCTAATTACTCTCTGAAGTCTGTGTCTCTCTTGTTGGGTTGCAGAACCAAACCAGACAATTATGGAGGTGTGGACTCAATAATTCCTCCGTAGAACTGGATCAGCAGCTCCTTGGGCAGTTTGAACTTTCAGAATTGGTGCAGAAAGAACATTCTTTGTTGTGCTTTTTTGATGACATTTTTGATGTTAGGTATCCCTTTTAGGTCTTGTGATATGATAGAACCTAGAAATTTGAAGGTCTCTACTGTTGATACAGAGTTGTCTAGTATTGTAAGAGGTAGTAGTATGGGAGGGTTTCTCCTAAGGTCTACCACCATTTTTATGGTTTTGAGTGTGTTCAGTTCCAGATTGTTCTGATTACACCATGAGGCAAATTGTACAACTTCCCATCTGTATGCGGATTCTTCATTGTCTCAAATGAGACCAATCACTGTTGTGTCATCTGCAAACTTCAGAAGTTTAACAGATGGATTATTTGAGATGCAGTCTCAAACATTTCAAAATACGACATGGCGTCATGTAACTTAGCGCTGTGCTAACATTTGCATCAGATGGAATATAGACAGTGGTGATAACTATAAAAAATCTCTCTAGGTAAATAAAATGGCCAACAAATGACAGTTAAAAATTTCACATCTGGAGAACGGTGTATATAAACAACTCTACTGTTAGTGAGCCAATCATTAGTGTGTGTAAATGCAAAGTCCTCCACCTTTGCTTTTACTGGAATTGCCATTTCTGTCAAAGTGGTGTGTGGTGTGGTTAGTTAGCTCTACTTACACATCCAGTAAAAGTGGATGAAGCCAGGTCTCTCTAATAATCATCACACAGTCGTGAATGAGCTTATTCGCCGCCATCCATAGCTCTAGTTCATCAGTTTTGTTGACAAAGGATCTAGCATTGGTTAGAAAAATACTTGGTAATGCTGGTCTGTGAGGCTGCTTCCGTAACTGAGCTAGCAAACCAGCTCTGCATCCCTGCTTCTGCTTTCTCTCTTTTCATTGTTGACATCTCCTCCCAGGCCCAACAACAATCCATGGCAGTCTTATTACATCACGCGGTATATTATGAGACTGCTGGAAGTTGCTGGTAATATCTAGTCGACTAGAAAATCCAATCTTTAATAACTCCCCGCGGGTATAGACTAGATTTTGCCCACTCGTTCCATTATAAAACACCAGGAGCTCAAAGTCACAGTGTTTACAAGCACAGCCATCTTGGATGTCACCCCCTGCCTCACCTTGCCTCTAGTCAGGCATCTACCTAACCTTAAGATCATCATCTGCTACCATGTTTTCCCAAAAATAAGACCCAAGTAGAAAATAAGCCCTAGCATGATTTATTAGAATGCTCCTAAATATAAGCTCTATCCCAATATAAGTCCCAGTCAAGAGCGTCAGCCCTGGGAGGAGTGGGGTGACCATGGCCACCACAGGAGGCAGCATGTGCATGGGTGCTACGGCATGGTACCACTCTTGCCCCACCATCTGCCTTGCCTGATCCGTTTGGTGCGCAACCTCATCAACAACAAGGTTGGCAACAGATGCCAAGAAGGAGGGGCAGGAAAAGGAGAGTAAGAAGGATAATAAGGAAAAGGAGAAGGAAAAAAGCGAAGCCAAGAAAGAAAAGTAGTATTAGTAACCAGGTTTTTTATTTGTAAATTAAAGCATTAAATTGGACCAGGCTGCTCTGGCTGAAGATTCTTTCATGTCAGTGGCTTGGGAGGGACCAAGAGCCAAATGAGTTCATGGTTGCCTGAAATATGCTTGCAGAGGCTACTGAACACGGAATGGGAGGCCCCATGCCTGCCTCCACCTGCTGCCGGTGCCGCCCTTAGCAGTCTCAGTTGCTGCAAGTACATCAAAAAGTAAAAGTGGGATTTGCCCACCGTCCCTTGCACTATGGAAGGTGGTGAATCATAGAGAAGAGCCACCTTCCTTTTGGGAAGGAGCTGAGAGGCGTTTTAATAGCAGGTCAAGCTAGGTGTTCTTCAGATCATATCCTGGCGTGTTTTGGAAGGGAGAAGGTGCAAGCTGCTGGCAAGAGACTGCAATGTGTGTGTGTGTGTGTGTATAAGTGTATACATGTATATATAAATATTTACACACACACACACACACACACACACACACACACACACACAGTGAGGGCAAGACAGCCTAGTCTGTTGCCCTGGGCAAAAAACCTGGAAGCATTTCCCTCCCTCCCTCCCTCAGGTAAATACTGCAGTCTCTTGCCGCCAGTGTGCAAATCCATGCATCAGCTGCACCTTCTCTCTTCCAAAACATGCCGAGACATGATCTAATGCGCTTGCCACTCACTTGCAGCAACTGGGGCTGCTGCAGATCCTTCGGGGCAGCCTGCAGCCTTTCCTGGGCTAGGAGAAGATGTAGCCCGGAATCATTGGTGCTGACATTGTAATCCTGTAAAGAAACCAGAAGATGAGTGGAAATCCAACATTCTTTCCAGCCTGCCTGACTAGGGATCACACTAGTCAGCTTTCTCTGCTGAAACACACACACATGCATGTCACATGCAATATGTACTGTGTTTCCCCGAAAATAATCTCTAATGCTGCTTTTGGAGCCTCCAAAAATATAAGACTGGGTCTTATTTTTGGAGAAATATAAATATTAATAGGAATTAAGTGCGTCTCCTTCCCTAATTTAACTCCAACTTCCCTGGACTTCATTACACCCTCATTTTGAGGTTAGATGTTTGCCCCAAATTCTTGACATTTATTTCAAGAAGCATTGGAGCTGATGCAAATGAAATTCTTAAGTTGTATCTGCTTCCCCTAACAGGAAAACAAATGTTCATGTTGGAATGGAACTAGGAATGCCCTGAATCCAAATGTGAGTTTAGAGGTTCATGACTAATTATCAGCTAAAAACTTTTTCCCCAGGAAGTCATCATTAAGTTTTGCTGATAACTTCCCCTCAAACTGGAATTCAGTGGTAGAGCAAAAGCTTGTATCATATGGGCTTTTGGCATCATTTTTAATGTAGTTGTATGACAATCACGCAAAGCAAATGCTTATCCAAAGAATGAATGATATAGAATATTAGGTTGAGATTATCCCAGTACAATAGAATTTGGATTGCTAAGGGTGTATGAGAACCAGCAAAACATTTACTTATCTTTATTAAACTGAGAAAATCATTTTTTAAACTTGATCCAAAATTCTTCCTTCTGCATTGCTGCAAGGCAGATATGCTAAAATTCTATGCTAAAATAACAGAGTTGGAAGGGACCTTGTAGGTCATCTAGTCCAACTCCCTCCCCCACTCAGGCAGAAGACCCTATACCATTTCTGACAAATAGCAGTCCAATTTCTTCTTGAAAGCCTCCAGTGATGAAGCTCCCACAACTTCTGAAGGCAAGCTGTTCCATTGGTTGATTGTTCTCATTATCAGAAAGTTTCTCCTTATTTCCAGGTTAAATCTCTCCTTGTTCAGTTTCCATTATTCCTTGTCTGGCCTACAGGCACTTTAGGAAATAGCTTGACCCCCTCCTCTCTGTGGCAGCCCCTCAAATATTGGAAGACTGCTCTCATGTCTCACCTGGTCCTTCCTTTCACGAGACTAGCCATGCCCAGTTCATGTAACCTTTCTTCATATGTTTTAGTTTCCAGTTCCCTAATCATCCTTGGTTGCTCTTCTCTGTACTATTTCTAGAGTCTCAACATCTTTTTTATAGTGTGGTAACCAAAACTGGATGCAGTCTAGGTGTGATCTTATTAAGGCTTTATAGAGTGGTATTAGGACCTCACTTGATCTTGATTGTATCCCTCTGTTAATGCAACTTAGGGTTGCATTAGCTTTTTTGGCTGCTGCTGCACACTGCTGGCTCATATTTAGCTGGTTGTCCACTAAGACTTCAAGGTCCCTCTCACAATTGCTGCTATAAAGGCTGGTTTCTCCCAATCTGTATATGTACTTTTAGTTTTTCTTAACTAAATGTAAGACTTTACTTTTCTCTATACTGAATTTTATTTTGTTAGTTAGGGCCCAGTATTCGTCTTCAAGATTGATCTGGTTCTTGAGCCTATCATATAGAGTGTTGGCTATTCCTGCCAGCTTAGTATCATCTGAAAATTTGATAAGTTCCCCTTCTATTCCCTAATCTAAGTCATTGATCAAGATATTGAAGAGTACTAGGCCTAAGACTGAACCTTGTGGTACCACACTGTTTACTTCCCCCCATGTAGACAAAGTAATGTTAGGGACTACTAGTTGAGTACGGTTTGACAGCCAGTTACAAATCCATCTGATGGTGATGCTATTTATCCCATTTTTTTCCTAGCTTACCAAGAAGTAGATTGTGGTCTATTTTGTTGAATGTGTTGCTGAAGTCTAAGTAAACTATGTCCACAGCATTTTGCTGGTCTACTAATTCAGTCACTATCTTGAAGAATGAAATAAGATTGGTTGGGCATGATCTGTTTTTAACAAACCTGTGCTGACTTCTAGTTATTAGTTTACTAGTTTCTAGATGTTTGCAGATCTGTTTTTTGATTATCTTTGCCAGTATCTTCCTGGGTATTGATGTTAGTTACTGTTAGTGACATTAAACCAATTCTCATAAACCTACCCTGAGGCCTTGAGCCCTGACCGCCTATCTGACAACACCGGAGCCAGTGCTGCTGCTTGCAGCAAGACAATGCAAGACTTGTTGTGCCGGTGCTGCTGCTCGCATGTGCAATGGCAGAATGCACCATGCAAATTTCTGTCATGAGTGGAGACACTGGCACGATGAGCCACACAGCATCCTGCATTGAGTGGCAGCACTGGCGCAATGAGCCATGCAGCAACTGGCTGCGAATGGATGCGAGTACATTTATTTTTTCTGTTTGGTTGGGTAGCCTGTAGTCAGGGGTGGGCTGCAACCGGTTTAACAACTGATTCTGTGCATGCATGCTTTGCGCACACGTGCAGTATTAAAAAAACACCAATTTGAACCTGTACAGGGTAGCCCTAGTAAGTAGAGCAGCTGAGGTGCGTGAAATCCACTGTGCTGCACAAATCAGCTGAGCTGAAAAAGACGGAAATATAGGACAGAATAGGGTGGATGTGGGTGGGTGGATGGGTGGGGCCAGCTGATTGTCGGAACTAACAGTTTGCTAGAACCAGTCCAAGCCAGCAGCAGCCCACCACTGCTTGTAGTATACATCTATAACAAAGTCATTCTTTTTTTCTTGTATGGTCAATACCCATATGCATTCTAGGTGGTTTTCGTCTTTGATTTTGTTCATTTCTGTAGTGATATAGTCATCTTTTACATATAGTACAACTCTACCTCCTCTTTTATGATGACTGGGTTTTTTTTTGAACAGTTTACATACTTCTACCAGTATGTTCCAGTCATGGGTTTCATCCCACCAAGTTTCTGTAATTCCAACTATATCATATCTACCTTCATGCATTAATAGTTCAAGTTCACCCTATTTGTTTCCCAAATTTTGTGCATTTGTATATAGGCACTTGAGATCTTTATGTCTGACTCTGAGTATGCTTTTTATGTCTCTTATTTGATGTTTGAGTTTGTCTTCCTTCCCATCTCTCCTTACCTCTTTATTTGACTTGCTTTCTAGGTTTTTTTGTATGGAATTAGGTCCTGAAGATTCTAAAGATTGGTCACCCTTCTCCCTCAATTTTAGTTTAAAGCCCTCCTGATAAGTTGTGCCAGTCATTTTCCGAAAACATTCTTCCCAGTTTTTGTGAGGTGGAGCCCATCCCATGCCAGAAGTCCATCGTGGAGGTAGTGCCAGACCATGGTCCAGGAATCCAAAGGTTTTTTGGTGACACCAACCCTTTAGCCAGTTATTCACTTCTAGAATCCTTTGTTCTCTTACTGGATGTTGTCTTTTCATTAGCAGTACAGATGAAAAAATGACTTGTGCACCTAAGTCCTTAACATTCTTGCTTAGCTGCTCATTATCACTCAATATTGAGTGATTAATAGGTCCATTTTCATAGCATTCATTGCTATGTGTAGTGGTAGAAAAGGGTAGTAATCTGTGGGTTTTATTATTTTGGTTAGGTTCTCAGCCATGTCTTTGATTTTTGCTCATGGTAGACAACATATCTCTCTAGATTGACTGTCTGGTCTACGGCTGGTTCTATTCCTTTGAGAATTGAATCTTCTATCACCAACACTTACCATTTTTTTCTTAGGAAGATTTGGGGGACTTTTCTACCTGTCACAGCAGCACTTAATGATGCTATCTTTTTAGAGACATTTGATGATGCTTCTTTTCTAAGTGTCTGCATGTTTTCTTCCAGGGAGAGTCTATGAAATTGATTGCTCAGCACCAGTGGGGCTGCATCAGAGTGAGTTGGGTTGGAAAGTGGTTTGTACTAGGTTTGTGATTTTTTCTATGAGTGACATGTTTCCATCTGTCTTCTTCTAGATAGAAGACTTCTAGATAGAAGATAGAAAAAATCAGTCATATATTAATACACTCTGAATTTCTCAGGAACAGTTAGAACAATTATATTTTACCCCTATTACATAAACATATTGGAAAATTGTATAAGCACCTTGTGAAGTTCCTCTTAGAAGATTTGAAACCCGCCATCATGCAACCAGGCTTTGTGTTACCTCAATGGAAATATGACAAAAGTTGAAGAAGACATACTTTATTGAACTTTCTTTTCTTCAGTTTCATCATGCTGTGGTTTAATATAGGTTAAAGCTATATTGTGCCTTGTAGGTTTTAGGAAATACTTTTATTGATGTTACTTATATTATGTGTTGATTTTATGGATTATAGACAATGTTAAAATATTATGCTCTTGAGAATTACTCTGATCTTAGAGTTACACTTTTAGCATAATATATTCTGTACCAGTGGTGGCTAACCTTTTTGGGCTCCTGTGCCAAAACTTGTGTGTGTGTTTGCACGCTCGCACTCGCGTGCCAGCACCCAGAAGGCAATGCGGGCCCCCCCACGTCCCCTACGCATGCGCACACAATCACCCACCCACCCACACCGTCCCCTTACCTGCACTGCGCCTCACAGCTGATTTTCAGCTGGTTTGAGGCCTTTTTCGGCCTCACAAAGGCTTGAGGAAAGGCTTTTGCAGATTTCTGCAAGCTTTGTAGGCTGAAATCTATCCCCGTTTCATCACTTCCTGTTTTTCAAAAAAAGAAAACTGGAAGTGACGAAATGGGGCTAGATTTCGGCCTACAAAGCTTGTAGAAGCTTTCAGAAGCCTTCCTCAAGCCTTTGGGAGGCTGAAAAAGGCCTCAAACCGCCCCAAAATCAGCTGTGCGGCGCACACACGTGCAGTGAGATAAGTGCTTGCAGCTTGCGTGCCAGTACAAATGGCTCTGTGTGCCACCTGTGGAAAACGTGCCATAGGTTTGCCATCACGGCTCTATACTATTTCCTTCTACTGCTTGAAAAGTTTGGGGGCCAGGATGATAACTTTGTGCTTTTTCTTTTTATTTATTTTTCTTTTCTTTCTGAGTCAAAGATTTATTGAAAACAAACTAAATAGCAATAGCACTTAGACTTATATACCTCTTTGCAGTGCTTTATAGCCCTCTCTAAGTGGTTTACAGAGTCAGCATATTGCCCCCAACAATCTGAGTCCTGACCTTGGAAGGGTGGAAGACTGAGTCAACCTTGAGCTGGTGAGAATTGAACTGCCAAACTGCTGGCAGCAGTCAGTCAGCAGAGGTAGCCTGCAGGATTATAACCACTGCACCATCACAGGGCTTATCTGATTCTGATTTCTATAGTCTATTCATTGCAATGTCCTCCTGCAACCCTCTGCCAGTGAAAATGGAGCTTGGGAGAGCTGCACACAGCCCTTGTGACCTCCATTTTTGGCTGCGTTAGCTTCCTGCAAAACTCTGCCAGCAAAAACAGCCCTTCTGAGCTCTGTTTTCACTGGCAGAGGCACCGCAGGCCAGTCCTTCGCTGTTTCTAGGGCAGCCCTGGGGACCAGATCTAAACACCCCATGGGCTGGATCTCCCTCCCGGGCCTTGAGTTTGACACCCCTGCTTTAGACTGCTTCTTTTTCTTTAATTGAACAGATCTGTTATATTGTGCTGGTTAGACACTGAATAACAGATCAGAAAGACCTTTCCTAACATCTTTGATCCTTAAACAAACCATAGTTGTTATATACCAGGGGTGGGCAAACTACAGCCCGCGGGCCACATCCGGCCCATTGGTCTGTCCAATCCAGCCCGCCCCTGAAAAAAAATTGCTGCGCGGGGCATATTGCCCTGCTCCGCATGGCCCCCAAAGCTGCAAAACAGTGCAGAGTGCTCTTGGAGTAGGAAAGAAAAGAAGAACTTTGCAAAGGCCTTGGCTGAGAGTTTGAAATCACCTTCGAGTGCGACCTCTCCAAAGGTGAGTCCCCACCAATCCCCCCTTTTTTTCCGGGGCTTCCAGGCTTAAACTTTGCAAAGGCAAAGTTTGCAGGTGGGAGTGTCTTCCCGCCGAGGAAAGGGAAGGGTTCCGCCAGGCGGGTGGGTGGGCAGGCTGCTTGGAGGAGGCGACCCGGCGGCGCTCCGGGTTTCCCCTCCACCGCACTGTGCAAAGTTTAAGCCTGGAAGCCCTTTTGGCTTCCTTTTAACTCGCGGGTGCTCGCGCCTGGCCCCGAGCTGCGCGGCGGAGGGAAGCCCAGAGCGCCACCGGGTCGCCTCCTCCAAGCAGCCTGCCCACCCGCTGGGCTTCCCTCCGCCACACGGCTTGGAGCCAGGTGCGAGCGCCCGCGAGTTAAAAGGAAGCCGAAAGGGTTTCCAGGCTTAAACTTTGCACAGGCAAAGTTTGCAGGCAGGAGTGTCTTCCCGCCGAGGAAAGGGAAGGGTTCCGCCCAGTGGGCGGTTGAGCGGGCTGCTTGGAGGAGGCGACCCAGCAGCGCTCTGGGTTTCCCCTCCGCCGCACTGTGCAAAGTTTAAGCCTGGAAGCCCTTTCGGCTTCCTTTTAACTCGCGGGCGCTCGCGCCCGGCCCCGAACCACCTGGAGTGCCACCGGGTCGCCTCCTCCAAGTAGCCCGCCCACCCGCCGGGCAGAACCCTTCCCGCTCATCTCTTGGGTGTCTGCCTTGTTCCTCTCTCAGTCGCTCTCTCGCTCCTCTACCAGCCCAGAAAAGAAAGAGAAAAAGAGGCGAATAGTTATTATTCTCAGCCGAAACAACCAGAAACGAAGGCAGGCAGGCGGGCAGGCAGAACGGAGCACTGGATTGAACCGTGGGCGGCTGTGTGGGGGTGAACGGGCGCTTCGGAGGAGCTGCGCTAACAGGAAGCCACCCTGCCGGCTTCTTTGAAGCAGTTTCTTCCTGGGCTGGTGGAGGAGCGAGAGAGCGACTGAGAGAGGACCGAGGCAGACACCCAAGGGATGAGCGGGAAGGGTTCCGCCCAGCGGGCGGGCTGCTTGGAGGAGGCGACCTGGCGGCACTCCGGGTTTCCCCTCCACCGTGTGGCTTGGAGCCAGGCGCGAGCGCCCGAGAGGAAAAAGCAAGCTGCAAGTTGCTGGGAAGTTGCTCGGGTGCTGGGAGCCTGGCGCTCTTGCTGCTTTCTGGCTCTTTAACAACCGGCTTCGCCTTTGGAGCACTGCCACTGTTTGGAGCTCCGAATGGCGGCGGAAGCTCCAAATGCGGAAGCTCCAAACATGACGGTGGGCAATCTTTTTGTTTTGGTCCACGCGAAGTTCAGAGCGAGCATGAGAGGGAGACCGTGATGCCTTGCTAAAGAGCCAGAAAGCAGCAAGGGCGCCAGGTGGAAAGGACAGGGTCGCGATCACACGGAGATGCCCAAAGCGCGGAGCGCACATAACTAAAGGCGGCACACACAGTTGGCTTGGGGACTACAAGGCAGCATCTGCGCCTCTTCCCGGGCGCGTATCTAGGCTGCTTCCGGAGCTACGGGACGCTCTCTGTTGCCTACCGGCCCTTCTTCCTTGGACTCCCTGCCGTGGGATACACCAACTTCCTCCTGCAAATTACGCCTCACAACTCTTCTCTCCCTTTCCTCTCGCTCCAAAAAGATCGCCATCGTTTCCTGCTGATTGTGACTTCCAGCCACTTTGTGATCCACTAGTGAGGTTGCCATCTTGGATGGAGGCATCGCAGTCTCCCTCTCTTGCTCTCTCTGAACTTCACGCGGACCAAAATGAAAAGATCGTCCACCGTCATGTTTGGAGCTGCCGCTTCCGTGTTTGGAGCACTGTCGCTGTTTGGAGCCCCAAATGGGGGCAGCACTCCAAACACGGAAGCGGCAGCTCCAAACTTGGCGGAATGGGCAGAAGGGAAAGCAACAGCGGCGGGTGCCAAAGGCGTCTGCAGCAAAGGTGGGAGTAGGGAGCTCCGCAATTCGCCATGATCACCCGTTAGGAGCGGCTGGTGGCGAGGAATTGCTGCCCGGGGGCGCTCCTAATGGCAAGTCCCCCGCCCTTCCCCCTTATTTTGCATGTTTTAAAATAGGCCTAAATTTGGGGGTAGCTTACGCGGGAGAAAACCCGAATAACCAAAGATCCACATACAAATACCCGCGAGAACCTCAGAAAACGTGTGTGTGTGTGTGTGTGTGTGTATGTATGTATGTATGTATGTATGTATGTATATATATATAATATTCTTATATATAATTTGCTGCATTTTATAATGGGCCCTTTATAATGGCCTTTTATAAAATTGGTTCGGCCCTTGAACACAGATCTGATTTTCCATGTGGCCCCCGACAGAAATTAATTGCCCACCCCTGTTATATACTATACTCCTTTTGGAGGGTAATAGTTCTGCCTGCAGATTATGTTAAAGATTATAGTCAGATAATTGAAGTAAAGCATACTGAATACTTAGAATTTTCAAATACATTCTTCTTGGGTTAATAGGAAATCATCTGTATAGCTATGTAGTAGACATAGAAAATAAAATTCTATGCAGATAAAGTGAAGCATGTTGATCTTTTTGGTTACAAATATTTGATTCAATCTTTAAAAAATATTTTCTTTGCTTTTTAGAGAGCAAGTTCGGTTTAATGGCTTTGGAATTTTTATATTTATTGTCTATCCTGGAGCATTTGTTGACCTATTCACTACTCATTTACAACTAATATCTCCCATTCAGCAGCTAAGAATATTTTGTGCAGGTAAGTTGATTGGGATTACTATTGCAGTATATTTTATATTGTATCTGAAAGCATTGATGGGTATTGCTAGACACACTGAGCATATCCTGCAAATTCTATAGGGCTAATCAGGTTTTTGCATCATATTGAACATACTTAACGTTTCTTAGAACTTAAGAGAGATGATTTTTCAATGTGGAATATTCCAATTCTTCATTTTTCATTCTTTGTATATTCAAGTTTATTTTTGTAACTTTTAAAATTTGTTGATAACATTGAATAATCTAGCCCAGTGATGACAAACCTTTTCGGTACCAAGTGCTCATTGTGTGCATACCCAAAATGCAACACACCCCGTGCATGCACCCCCCCCCCATTCACACATAAGCCCCTGTGCTTGTGTGCGCACCCCTCACGCATGCACTCCACTCCCTCATGAGCCCTGCCTTCTAGTGTGCTCCGCTCCCCTCATGCATCCCTCTGTGCATGCGCCCCCCCCATATGCACGGCAGAGACATGAAGACCAGTTGGCTGGCAGGAGGGAGGTGCATACACGGCAGAGCAATGGTGCATGTGCCCACAGAGAGCACTCTGCATGCCACCTGTGGCACGCGTGCCATAGGTTTGCCACCACATTCTCCAATATGTTCAAAGCTACTGAAGTATTGAGGCTGCTGAGGCCAAACAGAAACATAACAAATACTTGAGCTGTGTATATTATTACTATTAAGATATTTTGGATAAATTAGTTTCTCTTGGTAGTTTCTTCTTTTAATGATATATTTCTTACTTGCTCCAAGATGTCAATTTCTCATGAAATTAAAATAGAATTTTAATTTATTTCTGATTAAGCCCCAAATATATATCATGTATTTGATTACCATGACAGCTGTTTTGTGCTCTTCATGTTCAACCTGTGATTGATTCCTATTAAAGATTGCAGGATTTATATATAACATATTTTGCTGCTGTAATATGAATCTCCATGTACTGTTTCAAAATGAGAAAATGGAAGGAGCCCAGGTGGCCCTAATTTTCTTACAATTTTCTGTTGAGGATATTAGGAAAGAGATCCTTGAGTTTCTTGGATACATATGTCTTGGATTGGGCTATGTCTTCTTGCCTTTGCTTCTAATGATTTTAATAATACTTGTAATATAATACTAAATACTAGCAGTCAGTTTTGGAATTGTACAATTTTCATTTATTACTGGCAATTTGTTATATGTATGAACAGTGTTTAAGTCATTGTTTCTCGGCATTTGTTCATGTCTTGGCAGTAGCAGAGAGAAAAAGGAACCATTGTAGATCACAATCTTAATCTTCTAATTGAGGTTGACTTTTAATAATGTTGGGATGACTTCAAATGGAAAATAAAACACTTCAGACAGTCATTTAATTTAGTCAATAAATACTTCTGAATGGATTAGGATTTTGGTAGAAATTATGCACCATTTTAAGACAGACGTGATTCAAGTGCTCCCTGAGTAAGATTTTCATTATAAAGCCAATAATAAAAAGTAAATATATTATTAGTTGCATAATTATAAACAAGCTGGCTTGTTTCTATTTTTTTTATAACAACTGAGAGATTTGGGGAAATTCCAAGAAGTGGGAATCATGAACAATGTACAAAATAGTAAAAATACATAATTCACAGCAGAAAAGATTGAAAAAGAGATAAATTTTTAAAAACCCTATACCTTGGCAAGGGTTCAGGGAGGCGGTCAGTCCTGATTGGTATTTGGGTGGGAGACTAGGAGGTTATCTCAGGGCTGTAAGTTAAACTAGGAAATCAGAAACTTTTCCTGTAAGAAGGCAACAGTCAACCAATTCTAAATTGTGCACATTAGATGTGTACATGGCTTGTGGGAATCATACTTGCATGGCAGGATTTTTTTTTTTTAACCAAAATGACAACCATGTATAATTTTCCTTTTGTGTTTCCCTTTAAATTTAGCAAGTTTTGAATGCTGAGACCATTTTGTACATAACAATACTTATTTCATTTAAGAACAATCTTTGACTAGCTTTATTATTTTAAAATTCCATTTGTGTTCTAATATAACAGGAGTAGGTCCAGCTGTGAACTGAATTTTCCAGTTCACATTCTTGGCTATAATAGTGCACAACTGCCAGTGGCATTTAATTCCAGGATCACATTCTAATGAATGGATTTTAGTTGAGGGTATATTTATAATATCCAAAATGATAAAGTATAACTTTATTGTTATTCCTCAATATTAATGTTAAAAAAGTATGCACTGAATTCCCTTTAATCTATCTGCTATGCTGATTGTTCTATTTCATATACATTCAGAAAACTTCTCAGATAGTTCTGTCAGATCCTATCGTGATACTGCCATTACTGTGGGGAGGGGGGCTGGATACATTTGTCAGCTTATTGCCCTCTTTCTATTTCCCATTTCCCTATTTCCTTCCTAAATCCTGTATCCCCCTAGTTTATAGCCTTTATCCTGGCACCTACATGCCCTAGGCTTGATTTACCTTTGGGGGAATGTAATAAAGGGGGAGGGCCATGTGTTTTGTCTCAGTCCTGAAGCCTCCTGCAAGATGAACCTGGGAATCGCTTCTTATCTCTTTCTCAGGCCAGCTGTTTTAACAACATCTTTGCACTTGTGGATTGGCTCATTCAACCTCAGACTGAGGGGAGGAGTTTTTCATTACTTTATCCTAACTGTATTGCCTGAGGGGGACTTTAGATCCAGCTTTCCTTTGTCCTGCAATCACTCCCTTTCAACAAAAGGTTCCTTTTGAAATGCTGAAGTTTCAAGAGTCATTACTTTCTTGAATGGAGAGAAGGGGCAGACTCATACAAGTTCATTTTTATTGCAGTGCTTGTCCTTTGTAATGAAGGTCAGAGTGGTTCCAAGTCAAGTTTTTTATGACTATCATATACATTTTTTTTTAAATCAAGACTTCTGTTAACCATTATCTAGGAGTATTTGCCTGTACAGTTCCAGTTACATTTAAACACTTCATTTTCAACATTTTAATATTAGCTTTATTCCTAAAGCAGAATTTATGAGGTTTAGATTAAGTTGCTATTGTAGTAAAATAAAAAATAGTTCTACATATTAAAATACTGTTTAGCATATTCTTACATGGTAAGACATTAAATGCTTTGTTTTTCTGGTTTTACAGGTGTCTGGCATAACTTTGTGCTTGGTATTGTGGGTCTTGTATTTCTCTTCTTCCTACCTGCTATTCTTTACCCATTTTATTACACTGGTGCAGGAGCACTTGTTATTGAAGTCACTCAGGTAACAGCATTATAATTTCACCTCTTTGGAAGAATAGTTTGTCATCTTTATAATCATACATAGTGGTCCTTGTTCTCTTTTCTAAAAGTGCTGGCTGCATATACTGGGAGATTCGTTGTTCGGAAATTATGGCCATAGAACTCCTGGTGCTCAGTGAAGTTCTGGCTTTATGTTACGGTATTAATGAGCTGGTTTTCCACATTATTTTATTTGAAGTAATCTTTGCCTGAAATTGCGAAGGCATTCCAGTTCGTGTGTGTGCGTGTGTGTGTATAGTGTCCATTCAATTTTCTAATTTAATTAAAACATTTTTTTCTACATTGAATACTGTTTGAAGTGGAAAGATAGGATATAAAAGAGAATAGACACACAATAGACATAATAGAATTCTTTATTGGCCAAGTGTGATTGGACACACAAGGAATCTGTCTTGGTGCAAAATGCTTTCAGCGTACATAAAAAAATACATTCATCAAGAGTCAAGAATTATCAGGTACCACACTTAATAATAGTCATAGGGTACAATATGCAATCAAATCATACTAGGAAACAGTCAATATAAATCGTAAGGATACAAGCGACAGAGTTACAGTCATTCAGTCACAAGTGGGAGGGGATAGATGATAAGGAGTGATGAGAAGATTAATAGTAATAGTAATGCAGACTTTGTAAATACTGTAGTTGGACAGTGTTGAGGGAATTATTTGTTTAGCAGAGTGATGGCATTCAGGAAAAAAACTGCCCTTGTGTCTAGTTGTTCTGGTGTATAATAAATTAAAGCTCTGTTTCACAATCATTCAGTTTATTACAACTGCTTTTCTTTGCTAAGATGTGGATGGTATTAATAGTGAAGTATATGAAATAAACCTAATTCTATGTGATACAATGAAATATAATCAGGTGTACATATGAATACAATCAATTAATCAGGGTTAAGTGTAAAAACGTTCCATTAAAATGGGAAAGATATGATACTAAGAAAAATCACATTTGCATCAGGAGTATGTTACTAATATTGAAGTAGCTATTCATCTTATTTTACTTATTGCTAATCACTGTTTATCAATTTGGATGGCCAGAATAATAAGAGAAAATACTTTTTTTTTTCACACTCCACTGGTTGGTTAAAAGGGAAGTTTGCTTCACTCATTTCTCTTCAGAACTACTGTATATGAAAATGTAGCCAATAAAACAAAACTAGGTGGTCTTCAGTCCAGGATTTATTAACATTTTTTCTTTTTTAGGATTCTCCTGCTAATGGTCCTAGAGGTCTTTTTGTTGGTGACCTTGTCACTAGTCTGCAAGATTGCTCAGTTTATAGTGTGGAAGACTGGCATGCCTGCCTGGAGAACATCTATCAGAAGCCACAAAAGGGTTATTGCATAAAATCATCAATACTACAGCAGCTAAGCTTCTCAACAAGAGGTACAATTGTTTCTAGATGGCATCTAATTGTACTTTTATGATATATTGTAGGTTGATTTTATATAACTGAAGAATCGCCTGCTTTATATGATTACCAAATTTTAAAAAATTAATATTGTTAATTCACTGTTTTAAAGAGTATTCTCATTTGGGAGGAGAATTCCTCTTCCAAAGCAAGGCCTAGTATAATCACATAACAATTGTTTTAAAAACTACACATTTGATTTCAAATGTTAAATCAATTACTAGATTATCAGCCTGTTAATCAGATGACTATTTCAGTTCAAAATTATTACTGGTTGCTTATATAGTTGATTATAATTTCAACATATTTGCTTAGTCTGGGATGAAATATCTACTCATACCTACCAGCTGAATTGTTAAGTTTTATGGATTTAGTTTACTTGTTGCAACACAGTGTCTCCTTGGCAGGTGGGACAGATAAATCTCTCTCTGTTGTCTTAACGCCTAGAGCCTGCTAGGGCAAAATCATATTATTTGCTGGGCTGTTCCTACATTCCGGTCTGCTAGGTAGTCTCTTTCCTAGCAAATTAATCTTATGTTTTTGGCCTCCCCATTCAAACACATGGCAGCTGCCAAGTGAGTGTTGAATACTTGCTTGAGTTGGCCAGCATTCCTTCAAGCTAGCCAATGGGAGATTGGCTTTCTCTGCTTTTTACCTCCCAAAACTCATGTATGTGGAAGGATAGAGAGAAAGAAAAGCAAGTTAGCCAATGCTTTAGTATTGCTCTGGATTTTGCTCTGGAGCAGTATCTGAGCTGATGAATTTGGAGAGTTTGGTTTTCCTCAAAGCACTGTCAAAACACATCAGGACAGCATAAATTTCAGAACACATCTATTACTTGTCATAGAGACTTGAAAGCAGCTCTAGAGTGTCAGTGCACTGTTGTAAATGAGTCTCTTGCAACTTCCTCAGTAATCCACCCCCTCAATAGATGCTAGTATCATCCTACACATTATTAGTTTATATCAAAGTATTTTTTTATAAAGATGAATGGGAAATAGTCATTGGAAATGGATACTGATGGCTACTTATAGCTATTTCTGACTGTCACTGCTATATACACACACACAAACCCACTCACACACATAGATACAAACCCTGCAGGAAGTGGTGATGTTGAGCTCTTATTATCGTATTTTTCGGAGTATAAGACACTCCAAAGTATAAGACACACCTAGCTTATACAAGGAAAAAGGAAAGAGGTAAACAAGGGGGGAAAAATCTGCCTCTGCCTGCCAGTAATTTGCCTTCTTGCAGCAAACAGCCAGGTCAGCTTCAGCACAGCCTGATTAGAACAAGCAACTGATTGTTGATTGGATTGGCCTCCTGATGAACAGCTGTTTTAGGCTGCAGGGATTGCTATCGCCTATTGCTGCCTCTGTGCACCCCATTTTTGGCCCTCACATCCCATTTTTCAGCCTCTGCATGCCCCATTTTCGTCCTCTGCATGCCCCATTTTTGGCCCATTCTGGGCGACGGAAAATGGGGCACATGGAGGCCAAAACGGAGCATGCAGAGGCAAAAAATGGAATGCGGAGGCAAAAAATGGGGCATGCAGAGTCAGCAATAGGCGATGGCAATCCATGCAGCCTGAAACAGCTGATCATTAGGAGGCCGATCCTACTGACAATCAGCTGCTTGTACTAATCAGGCTGTGCTGAAGCTGACCAAGCTGTTTGATGCAAGGAGGCAAATTGCTGGGAGGCAGAGGTTGAAGGATGGGGGTCGGTGGGTGGGTGGGAGAAGCTTTGGCAACATTTGCTGTATAAAACGCACAGACATTTCTATCCACTTTTTTTGGGGGGGGGGAAATGCATCTTATATTCCAAAAAATACAGTACATTATAGACCAGTGGATCTATATCTGAAAATATAATGTTGCCTTTGCCTTTGTCCTTAGGTTTTAAAAGACTTGATGGCACTGTTGAATGTTGTAACAACAATAGCCTCACAGATATCTGCTTTTCATACAGTAATAATCTGAACAGCCAAATGGTAAGTTTTTATTTAAATAGAAAAGTAGATTTTTTCTGAATTCAATAGCATACAAACTACAAAATTCAGTAAAATGAATTATATGAAAAAAGAATGTGCATGTTTTTATTTAAAAATACTGTCTCGCACCTGATTCATCTTGCTAACTTTTTTCAAATATTAGGTTTGACAGAAATAACAGGATGTTGCAATAAATGAGGTTTGATAATGGATATAGAGCAAGACTAAACTGCTTAGTGTTAATGCAAATAACCACATTATTGTGCTGAAATGTTGTGTTAATATTTTTTTCAAATGCCCTTTTTACTTCCAATATTAGATAACATATATTCTTCAGAATTGAAGGTTCTAGTTGTGTGCTGAGCTTGGTTGTTTTCTTATAGATGTTTTTTTGCTAGGTAAAAAGGAGTCCCTATGGATTTTACTCCTCTAGTCGTTGCTAGGGGGCAGGGCTCATCTCCATTTCAAGGCCATTGAGCCAGTGCTGTCAGAAGACATTTCTGTGGTCAGCATGAAGTCACAGAGCATTGCTACTTTCTCACCAAATTGGTATCTATTTACAGGTAGTCCTCAACTTACAACCACAATTGAGCCCAAAATTTCTGTTGCTAAGTGAAACATTTGTTAAGTGAATTTTGCCTCATTTTATGACCTTTCTTATTACAGTTGTTAAGTGAATCGTTTTAGTTGGATATATGCAACCAGTCTGCCTTCCATTTGGGACCTGGGTACTGTACAGGTCAGAAAGAGGGCTAAGAAAATATCTAATGATCTCTCACATCCTGGACACAAACTTTTCCAATCATTCCCTCGGGATGCTGCTACATGGCTTTCATGCCAAAACAACTAGCACTAGCACTAGCATTTAGACTTATATTCCGCTTTATAGTGCTTTTATAACCCTCTCTAAGCAGTTTACAGAGTCAGCATATTGCTCCCAACAAACTGGGTCCTCATTTTACCCACCTTGGAAGGATGGAAGGCTGGGTCAACCTGAGCCTGGTGAGATTTGAACTGCCAAATTGCAGTCAGCTGGCAGTCTGCAGAAGTAGCCTGCAGTACTGCACTCTAACAACTGTGCCACCATGTCTGTCTCTAGGCACAGAGACAGTTTTTCCCCTCTTGCAATCATTCTGCTGAACACCTAATTCGCACAGTACAGTCTTATGTCTAAATATACTTACCTGTGTGCCATGGCTGCATTATTATTATTATCCTTCTCATCTTTTTTTCTACCTTATTGGTATCATTATTATATTTATTATTCTGATTAATCTTTTGTTTTGCAAGTACATTGAAAGCTTCTGCACCAGAGACAAATTCCTTGTGTGTCTAATTACACTTGGTCATTAAAGTATTCCATTCTATTCCATTCCATTTAAAGTGGTGGTAACTGCAGATTACCCACACATAATAACTACCTTGTAACTAATATATATTGTTAGCCTAGTTGATTGGGGAGATGTGGATATTGTATATCTTTACTTTAGCAAAGTTTTTGGCAAAACCTCTCATGGCATCCTTATGAAGAAAATGATCAAATATAAGTTTAACAATTTCACAGTTGCCTCAAGGATCATATTCAAAGTGTAGTTATAAATACTGTCAAATGTACCTGGAGAAACATCTCAAGTGGGCTGTTACATCAACATATTTATCAATTATATGGAGGAGGGAGTCAAAGGAATGCTTGCCAAAGTTGCAGATAATAAAAGTCAAGAAAGGTTTCTAATAGCATCTGATTTATGTAGTCACCCATCTTATTGAAAGCAACTTCATAGCTATCTTCAAATATCTGAAAGCACACCAACCCAGATTTGCATAGCATAGTATCGTTTAAAATATATATTTATAACTAGGTGACCAAAGATAGACTTATGCAGTTGGAAGTGAGTTCATCAAGTCCACCTTCCTGCATACTGCAGGATTCACTATAACCACCAAGGAACCCAACATACAATTTACCAAAGAACTCACAAAAAAGTTAGACATCTAATAATGATAATGAATATCAGTTCTCCATTTCAGTGCCTCCAGGACCTAACTATTAAAAAGAGGAAATTATGGTTTCATTTGATGTTCAGCACTCTTCACAACAATAGATCCAGAATAGCAAAGGAATCTGTTATAACACCACTATATAACATACCAAACTCTGCAGAGAACAGAGTAATTGAAATACCCTGGCTCATGGAACTTAATCCTTTGCTTCATCTCTTCCAGTTCAACTCCTGGTATATACAGAAAAATCAGAAGTAACACCCATGAGATCTTCCCTCTCAGGATTCATGAGTCTGTGATGTTTAGAAGCAATAGCACTCTTACATGGAGAGCCCAAATATAGATCCCTTCTGTAGAAGACACTTTTATTATAATTAAAAAGGAACAGTTATAGAAGACAAATGAGACAATAACATATGTAAAGGAATAAAATTTACACCAGAATAATTACTATTCTCCTCAATAGATGAAGCAATTAAAGAACAGAAATCCAGATTATTGAAAAGCAATTCATAGCGTCCACCAGCAACATTGTCCTCAGAGGAAGATGAGCAAATGCATTGCAGTATCTGGAACCTCAAAAACAAGAAACATATTATACGTACAATATCTTTTAACACAACAGACAGCTTCACAACTTCATTAAAAAGTGCCGGACTATATAATCTACATAACAACTGTAACGACCTATTTTAAAAATCCCTATATATACGTATATCTTTGGCAACCAAAAGGCAACTGTAACTTCTCAATATCACTATAATCCAAACAAAATCATCTTAAACAAACCTAAAGACCCAGGCATTAAACATAATGTATGATGTTAGGCCTATGCTGCACAGACATGTAGAAGATTGGTAGAATGCACCCAAAAACATGTAAACAAAAGACATGATGAAAATAATAAATGCCTCAGCATGCAAACAAATTCAACCACAGTTTCAACTGGGAAACTTGATACTGTAAATCCAAAAATGCTGGGGAATTCCTAGTATTCAGATGTATCAGCCATCAACTGACCCATAAAGTCAATCTATACCATGTAAAGGATATAACCTAGTCAAAGAAGAAGCTCAGAACACATCCTTGTTAATAGTCAATATCCTAGTAAAAAGTGTACAGTACCATGCAAACAGTCCAAGAAGAAACAATACCATAATAAACTGTAAAGGAAGGAAGATTAATAGCCAGCTAATTCTACTCTCCCATTCATTTGATTATGTTGCCTGGTAAGGAAATGCCTGAAAGAAAATAGCCAAGCTCAGCAAACCAAAGAGCCCAATATTTTTTACCTGTCCACTCCAGTACCAAAAAGAGTTGCAAGTCTCCTGGGCCAATTATTCTAAACACATTTCCCAACTCTCTTGTAGTTGGATTCTCATATCTCCTTAATGTCCCCTCAGGTAGTCAGTCACGTATGCCACATGGAACTTTATGTTTATAGCATATTGTTGCATTTGTAGCCATAATACTTTTGAGATACTGCCTGGAAATTGTGGAATTTTCAATTTTGTAGAGTTCATAAAAGTTTCATTCTGAGCAAGTGATAATGAATATGTAAACTAACTAAAATGTAGTTTTCTTTTCTTTTTTTTCATGTAGCTTGTCAAATGAATGTTTCTTAATAGCATACATTTAATACTTATTTAAATTCCAGACCCTGTATGCTTGTTTGCCAGCAAGGAAAACTATTGAGACCAGTCAGCTCTGTCAAACAAACAAAGATTGCCCAAAGGATTTTATCCCAAGTACATGTGTGATGCCCTCCTTGGAAAATCACACCAGGCTGATAAGGGTGAAGCATCCTCCTCAAATTGATATGCTGTTCATTGGTCATCCAGCGCATCTCCAATATACAGGTATGTATGATTTGATGAGGATGCTAACAGAAGTTAAGCAGGTAAATACATAATATACAGATTACAGTTGGTTGATTTTTTCTTCTGCATTTATTTATTTATTTCAATGTTAAGGTTTATCAGATATAACATAATTTTTTATTGTGTTAATGATATTACCCTATTTCCACAGTAATCAAATGTATATATTTTTATTTAGATTATATGTACCGTATATACTCGAGTATAAGCCGAGTTTTTCAGCACATTTTTTGTGCTGAAAAAACCCCCCTCGGCTTATACTCGAGTCAGATTCCCCTCTGAAAAAAAATGGTGTGGAGCTCCGAAGCTGGGCAGCCGCTTCCCTGCTTCCGTGTTTCCTTTGCAACTTTTAAGTATGGGAGGGGGAGGCTTTTCTGAGCTCTAGGCTGAAAAAGCAACGCGAGCCGAGGTCGCTCCACTCAGTTTCATTTCCTCAGCTCCAGCTGCTTTCAGTCCACTTGGGAGGAGGGGGAGGCTTTTCTGAGCTCTAGGCTGAAAAAGCAACGCGAGCCTAGGTCGCTCCACTCAGTTTCATTTCCTCAGCTCCAGCTGCTTTCAGTCCACTGGGAGGAGGGGGAGGAGGAGGGGGAGGCTTTTCTGAGCTCTAGGCTGAGAAAGCGAGCTGAGGTCGCTCCACTCAGCTTCATTTCCTCAGCTCCAGCTGCTTTCAGTCCACTCAGGAGGAGGGGGAGGCTTTTCTGAGCTCTAGGCTGAAAAAGCAACGCGAGCCTAGGTCGCTCCACTCAGTTTCATTTCCTCAGCTCCAGCTGCTTTCAGTCCACTCGGGAGGAGGGGGAGAGGGAGAGAGAGAGATATCATAAGAACGGCTCTTGGTTTTTTCTTGCAAGGGAGAGAGTGCTACCACTGTCATCATCATCATCATCTTTTGGGTTAGTGAATCAATCAAACCTTTCATGATAGTGAGATCGTTTCCCAAATTTCCCTTAAATCAGGGAAGAAATCAGAAACAAACCTTTGGGCTGAGAATAAGCTTGTTCCTATGATGCCGTTTTTGTTCACTTCAGTGTGAAAAGTGTGAAAAAACACACTTCTTTTTCTTCATCTTCTTGTTCCCTATTTACTGGTCTCTTTCAAAGAGGAAATTGTGAACATCAAACTTATTCTCAACTGTCCTAGTGAAAGTTTTTATTGGCATCTATTTTTATTTTTGAAATTTACCAGTAGCTGCTGCATTTCCCACCCTTGACTTATACTCGAGTCAATAAGTTTTACCAGTTTTTTGTGGTTAAATTAGGTGCCTCGGCTTATATTCGGGTTGACTTATACTCGAGTATATACGGTATATGTATTTGGTCCTGTTTGCAAAATAAATAAATGTACTTAAGTTACAAAAAAGCTTACCTGCTTAATATGAAGTTTATTCTGCATACATTTCATAAACTATGAAAAATATTCTATTTTATACATGTGTATGTATGTTGATCATTGGTTCTTAATAGCAGGAAAATTTTGAAAAACTGACTCAGGAATATGAAAATATTGCTACAGGGTGTTCTAACAAATGCTTTTGCATAGTTTCTGCTGTTATTTCAGTATTTTGATAAAAGTTTGTCTTAAGATATTGAGCCCTAATTTTGTTATGAAATTATTTGTGCAATATAAACTTGTGCTGTACAATTTCTTAATCTGCATGAATATAGTTTCTTGAACTTCATAAAGTTTATATTTTCAGCTTTAAACCACTGACATTAAAAACAAATCTCAACATAGATAATACTTTTCAATATTTAGCCATAAATAAAATAGACTCCTTTTATAGATAATCCTTGACTTACGTCTGGTTGCTTAGCAACTGCCTGAAATTATGATGCACCTCAGTGAGGTACTTACGATCTGGTTCCGGTGGCCAGCCCCCATGCTCACATTCACATGACGGCATTTCCAGTGCTTAGTAACTAGCCTGCATTTATGGCTATAAGTGTCCTGCAGTGATGTGATTGTGTTTTACGACATTTTTGCCATACCTGACATTTACTTCTGGTTTTTGGCAAAAATGCCGTTTAAGTGTAATATTGCTTTGCTTAATGACCATTAAGTTCACTTAATGACTGCCGCAAAAAAGATCATACAATGGGTCCAGTTAAGCGATAACCCATTTTATGACCATCATGATGTACAATCATGACAGGAAGGCTCCAATACAGTCATAACTCAAGGACTACCTGAATTTGTTCACTACAGGTAGCCCTCTACCTTCGAGCATAGTTGAGCCCAAAATTTATGTTACTAAATGAGAAATTTGTTAAGTGAGTTTGCCCCATTTTACGACTTTTCTTGTCACATTTGTTAAGTGAATCACTGCAGTTTTTAAATTAGTAACACCATTATTAAGTGAATCTGGCTTTCCCATTGACTTTGCTTATCAGAAGGTGATCATATGACCCAAGGACATTGCAATCGTCATAACTATGAACCAATTATCAAGCATCTGAATGTAAATCACATGACCCTGGGGATCCTGCAATGGTTGTAAGTGTGAAAAATGGTCATAAGTCACTTTTTAAAGTGCTGTTGTAACTTTGAATGGTTACAGAATGAACTGTTGTAAGTCGAAGACAACCTGTACTTTACGTAAGCACCTCGTACTTAGGGACATGAATGCAATAGGTATTTCCTGTTTTTGTCTTTGCCTTTCTCCTACTAAAATACATATGTGTTCTGACCCAAACCCTTTTCCAATAAGACAAATAATAACTAAAGGGAACAGAAACCTTTTAATGAGTCTTACGAATCCCCGGTTAAAAGGCTGCTGCAAACTAATTAACTCTGATAAGCACAAACCTTGCCAAAACTGTACGAGACTGCCAAGAATCACAGATAACAAATATTTCACAACACGAGTCTTTAAATACCAACTTAAAATACTGTAATGTCCATGAGGCTGGGTTTCAAAATATCCTTGCTTCCTGCAAAGAACGTTCGCTTCACAACTGCCTTTTATCTTCTTGAAGGAGTGGCCATTACCTTGCAGCCTTACTCTCAAATCGCCTGTGCTGTTGCAGCTGCTCTTTCCTGTGAGCAATCCTGCATGCACGTGCACTTGGCACAGGCTCCTCAGGAACCTCCTCATCGCTGCTGCCAGCCCCCACAATCTCTGAATGCAGCAGTCCACTCCCAAATGGTCCTGGCCCCTCATCTGAGTCCTCGCTCTCCTCAGCCATCTGCACCTGCTGCCGGCTAACCACAACAATATGTGATGTTCAGATACAAAGATCAGCTGCATGTCTATTTTCCCTCCATAGGCACTTGATTGTAAAACAACAGTAAGTGTATTATGTATTAGACTTGCTGTTTTCACAAAATATAGATCAACTATGAATATAACATAATTATTATAGAAGTGATGTTACCATACATCATGAAGAATGAAACAAAATGTATTTGTTGTGAACAGAGATTTAGACATAATTTGTTTTGAAATGCTCCTTGATTTTGTAACAGAAAATTCTTTCTTTGTTTAAGTGAGCCTCAGCAGCTTTGTACCTCGACACAGTTTTCTAACTTTGGACCTTCCTTTAATAATGGAAACATTTTGCAAGTATCCTTTCATATTTGTGTGGACTTTTTGAGAAAAGACTCTGGGAGTATCATGCATATGAAATACTACAGCCATTTGATTTTTACCTTTTGAACAGCCTCTTCTAACTTATTTTGCATATTTGGCCTATTTAAGGGGGTGGAAGCTATTGGCTATGGTGTAAGATTTTGATTTAAACAATCCAATTGCAGGAAATGATAAAAGTAAAAATATATCTAACATTTTATGCACATCTTTTATGTATATATTTAAAATTACACAGTCTGTTTTCTTAATGGCTTACAAAATTACAGTGAAAACGTCAGTAAAAGTATAAACAAATAGTTACAAATTAAAACATCAGCATTAACTCTTTAAAAAGCTCGAATAAATGAATTTGTTTATTTATTAAATGTATAAGACTGCTAACTCCATACCAACTCTTGATGGCCCTGTCCATGGGAAGTGGGCAAAGCAATTTTTTCTGTTGGAAAAAACAATTTGCTGACTTCCTTTTATGACAAGAAACATTTAAGTATGTGGCTCGTATCATGACTAGATATCAAAACATTCTGGATAAAGATATGGAAATGAGCTACATTTGCCAAGTTGAGTGTTGAGATCTCCACATACCAAGCCCTTTGGGGTTTCTTATAAAGTGTCCAGGACTGCTTGAGTCCATTGAATCAGGGATTCCATTGGTAGTGGGATAGTCAATATAGCTATGGAAGCATAATCTTCACTTCAGTCATTTAAAACAAGATATATTTCTTTCAGTGAAAATCTGGAAAGGACATAGAAACCATGTAGATTATAACCCGGGTAATTAGTCTGCACAATTCCTGCACCAAGTACCAGGACAAGTTGGCACTCATAAAGGACGCCTTGCCCCATTCTGTTTGGCTTTTATAATATTAGAATTTTCATTTCTTAAACCTAGAGGAACATGTCGCTACAAGTACAGGTAGTCCTTGTTTAATGACTGCTCATTTAGTGACTGTTTAGCAATATGTTTCATCATTTGTATGATAATGTGAATAATATACTGTATATTCTAATATGTTGCAATAGCATGTAGCTATTACTGAGAATTATAAAAATGACTATAGTGTTTTAGATTACCCATTTCCAAGTTGGAATATTTTTTTAAACATTGGAATATGCAGAGTTTTTTAAAAATTATTTATTTATTAAATATGTATACTGCCAACAACTCTGGTGTAAAGGCAAATTAGTTTTTTATGTCCACTTGTAGGGGAATATATAATGTGGTTTAGCCTTTACATCCTTTCTCAATATGTTTTTTTTCTTATGTAAAGTCTCTTCCCTTATCTTGTATAAAAATACATTTTACAACTAGGATCTTACTTATTTTGGTTTTTGCTATCAATAAAGAATTATAAAGAACAAATAAAAATAGTATTAGTTCAATTAAATTGCTATGTTCCCAATGTGCTGAAACTTTTTAAAAAATGACTATATCATGCACCTTAACAAGCTTAAACAGATATCTGATTTCACTCTCTGGAGCACTGGCTGTTGTTAATGCAATTCCCTGTTTTGCTTTGGATGGCCAATGGATATTGAATTCTTTCTTAGAAGCTACAGCTAGTAAATTTATTGTTGAAAAGCAAACCAGGGAGCTTTTAGGCTTCTTAATTTTACTTGCTGGCAGTGCACTCTTGGCTGCTAATGTGGCTCTAGGATTCTGGGTTGTGACAGCACGATAACATAATAGTACATTTTGATATCATTTATTATGCTGATGCAGAAAACATTGAAATATATCATTTTCCAAAATGACAGTTGGGTGGTTCAATGGAAAGAAAAATAAGTTTTACTCTTTAAGAATGTGTCCATAGATTCCTTCAAACATATTTTTGAAGTCCTCTGACTCTGCTACTTGATCATACTCAAGCAGTGGTGGGATTCAAATTTTTTTACTACCGGTTCTGTGGGCGTGGCTTGGTGGGCGTGGCAGGGGAAGGTTACTGTAAAAACTCCAGTCAGAGATGGTATTTGCCGGGTCTGCGAACTACTCAAAATTTCTGCTACCGGTTCTCCAGAACTGGTCAGAACCTGCTGAATACCACCTCTTGATATTCAGCATTTCTTTTTAGAGGCCCCTATGGCTTCAGAGGCATTATCAGGAAATGGTGCTCGGAGGTCAGTGATTTATTCTGCAGTTTATTTGATTGCATGTTAAAGCCAAAAGGAAGTAAATTGGACATTGTTGCTACTTAGTAAGCTTTGACATGTTAGGACCAATGTGAAAGGAGAGAGTAATAGAAAAGTGTGACATATCCCTACTTTTCATTTGGCATCAGTCTCCCTAAAGCATTTATCATCTGCACCTCTATAACTGTCTGGTTTGGTTCTGCAGCCCAACAGGACAGACACAGACTTCAGAGGATAATTAGGACTGCAGAAAAAACAATTACTACCAACCTGCCTTCCATTGAGGACCTGTGTACCGCACAAGTCAAAAAGAGAGCTGTGAAAATATTTACAGACCCCTCACATCCTGGACATAAACTGTTTCAACTCCTACCCTCAAAACGACGCTATAGAGCACTGCACATCAGAACAACTAGACATAAGAACAGTTTTTCCCCGAATGCCATCACTCGGCTAAACAAATAATTCAATCAATACTGTCAAACTATTTACAAAGTCTGCACTATTATTACTATTAATCTTCTCATCACTCCTTATCACCTATCCCCTCCCACTTGTATGACTGTAATTTTGTCACTTGTATCTTTATGATTTATATGGACTGTTTCCTAGTATGATTTGATTGCTTATTGTACCCTATGACTATTATTAAGTGTTGTACCTGATGATTCTTGACTCTTGACGAATGTATCTTTTCTTTTGTGTACACTGAGAGCATTTGCACCAAGACAAATTCCTTGTGTGTCCAATCACATTTGGCCAATAAAAGAATTCTAATTTTAATTTAAACATTGTTCCCATACTGAGAAATAGATGAAATCCAGCTTCCCTTCCCCCCACCCCCAAGAAGACTTTCATCAAATCACATTTGCAAAGATAGAAATGGGGGAAGCCAGGCTGCACCTTTACAATTCCAAGAGTCATTAGGAAAGTGTCTTTCGTCTTAAACGTTCTGATTTGTTAGCTAGGTTCAGTGAATCATACAAAGAATGTTATTCTTGATTGGGTAAAGCAATGTATGCCTTTTCTTCTGCTTTAGTGTGCTCTGGCAACTTCTTCAATTTTATTAAACATTAATGATAAATGGAAGACTGCCACTTTCCAATAAACCTATTGATATTAGTTTAGTTTTAGAAGAAATTTTCTATTACACTTTCCTTACCTACCTGACTACAATGTTATACTGCTGTCTTTATGTATTTGAATTCATAGTTCTGCAGTATTGGATTTTGGAAAGGAAGATGCCAAGCACTTATTTCTGTTTTCCTGGAGCTGTGGTAAAGAGAGAAGGCCAGCCTAGAAGGGTTGAGAACTAAAGTGAACAACAGTCATGTGTCAGAAAGTTGAGCCTAGCTAGTGGCTTCCTGTCATAATTAACTTTTGCTACTAAATTTCCCTGAGGTCCCTTTTAAAGAAGAAATTATACTGCAAGGTGACCATGGCCATAGGGATAGACTGTTGAGATTGCTGAAATTATTAAGTGAAACAGCAGAAGAATCGGGGTGGGGGGGAGGAGAAGTGAGAGTGTTAAATAAATACGATTGCCAAGTAGTATGTTTTTAGACAGTTGACTTGTGGGTGACTTTCCTTTTAATGCAGAATCAAAGTATGGTTTAGGGACTCAGGCTATCTTTGATGTATTTAGGTCCGTGAATGGGCTGCTTTTTATGAATGTAAACAGTCTATTTATAAATTGATTTCTGTTTTATTATTATACTTGTATATTTCCAAAGGAGCCTAAACTGAAAAACCAGGTATTGTAATTATAAGCAATTCAAGACTTACTCCTTTTAAATGAAAAAAAATAAGTTTTTTTCCTTTAGTATTTTTTTAAAATAAGTATGTGCTTACTTTCCATTCTCAGCTAACTTATAAGTGGATGGATTTTAATATGTCTTTAAATAAGGTGAATGATATATCTGTGAATATATATCTTCACTTTGTAATCTGTGGTATCCAGAAGTGAAGCCTCCTTAATATGGATTTTGGATTATTTGACATGATTTTTAAGAAAGAAATGTCTGTACATGTTATTGATAATTAAAAATGTGCATAATGTTTTGCTGAAGGCACAGATCTGATAATCATATTTCAAGTATATTGTAGGATTCTTTTTGCAAATGCTACTGCTTATTTTGTTTTACTTTGTAAAGTGTCCTATTTGTGTACCTTCTCATTTTTCATATTTCGTATATTTGTACAACTTTTAAATCTGATCCCAATTATTCAATTTTATATACCCCAACTCCATCAGTTTTACAGATGGAGAATGACGTTGTCATGATGATGGTGTTTGAATGTGTTTGGGCCTACCCAGAGACCTGTTCGCAACAAAAAGGAAAACCTAGAAAAGGCCTCATTGGCATTGCTACAAATTGCTGTTCTGAGCCTGGAACATGAGAAAAATGGTAGATTTCCATTTTTGTAAAATATGTATTACAAAGTTATATATGATAAAAGAAAAACAATGTGGATATGGAAAGGCATTTTCCATGACTTGAATGAGAAAGTCTTCCTGACAGAATAGGCATATATAGGTCTAGATGTACGCCTAAAGTAAGTGCTATTGATAATTTTTAGATTAGATTAACAGAGTTGGAAGGGACATTACAAGTCATCTAGTCCAAACCCCCCCCCCCATCCAAGCAGGAGACCCTACACCAGGGGTCTCCAACCTTGGCCCCTGGAAGCCTGGTGGACTTCAACTCCCAGAATTCCACAGCCAGCTTTGCTGGCTGTGGAATTCTGGGAGTTGAAGTCCGCCAGGCTTCCAGGAGCCAAGGTTGGAGACCCCTGCCCTACACCATTTCTGACAAATAGCAATCTAATCTGTTCTTGAAAGCCTCCAGTGATGAAGCTCCCATAACTTCTGAAGGCAAGCTGTTCCATTGGTTGATGTCAGAAAATTTCTCCTTATTTCTAGAATCTCTCCTTGGTCAGTTTCCATCCATTATTCCTTTTTTAAAAAAAAAAAATTTTTTTTAAAAAAACAAATTTTATTAATTTTACAAAAACAGTGCACAAACAAGGCAAAACAGCTTACAAATTCTTTTCTAAAAAAAAAAAAAAATTAAAGAAGAAAACCAATAGAACATACAAAATGATTCCAAATTATAATATCAATATTTACGTTATCTATTTAACTTCATAATCCCAACTTCTCCTTTTCATTCTAATTATCCAAGTTATTTCTTGCTAATTAAAATTTTATTGCCTTTTATCAACATACAAAACACAGAACATAGAAAACAAAACAAAACCTAAAACATCTTTTCTGAAGGCTGCTTGATCCCGAGTTAAAACTCTTCACACAGACGAAATTCAAACATCATATTCACTTTATATATCCTTCCATATCTTATTACCATTTTCAATATCATTCTTTGTCTGTTCTATTTCCAGCTATCCATTCATCTTTTTTCTTTTACTATACTTCTCCTATACACTAATTGGAGTGACGCCTTTAACTCATTGCCCTAACTTAAAAGTACTTCATATAACACTTAATTTATCTTGGGATTCTGTTTAGTACGTTCTAAAATTACACAATAAATTTTATAAGAAAGATCAATAACTAAAGAAAAAACCTATATAACCACTATCCATATCATTTAAAAAGAAAAAAAAACCTAATCATATATATTAATACTCATTTATATCTTAAACATTCTACTCTAGATACACATATGAAAACACAATCTTATGTACCTTCCAGAATTCCCCCCCCCCTTTTTTTCCCCGATTAGATTCACTCATTGTCTCTAAATAAGTTTTTTTTCTTTAAATCTTGCTTCCCACCATTGAGGCTTCTCCTCCCCCCCTTTCTCTCTTGCTTATTCTTCTCCTTGCCCTTTTTACCCCTTTGTCTCTCCTCCTCCCTTTTCTTACTCCCTTTCCGTTGCTTTCTAACCTTGCATCCACCTTTCCTCTCATTTTTCTCTTTTTTGGTTGTTTTTTCAAACTTTAAAATCCCCTTTTTCTTATCCTCTTTCTCCTCCTCCCCAGAAAAAACCCATTGTTCATCAAAGATGGCTTCTTCCTCTTCTTCTTTGTCCCAGCCATTCTGCTGCGTAGTCAACTTTTCATAAGTGCATAACGCCATTTCTAAAAATTGAAATAGAGTGCCCAAAGTATCTTTTCCATCTTGTTCTTCCTTTTTATATTTTTGATATTCAGTCTTTAGTTCATCCACAAGCGATGCCATCCTGAAAAGAGAATCTTTTCCCAAAATAACCACCCAAGTATTTTTAATCAAAAATAATTCAAAAAAAGTTCCAAAAATTAATACTTTTCTTCCTTCTTTTATTTCTCTTTCTGGGGTTACTGTTTAATCAAAGAGGTCCAATTACCATATACCTTTCTTTGGGATTCTAGGCAATCTCCTTTTTCAGCTTCTGCTCCAATTCTTTTTCCTCTCCCCACTTACAACAACAATTTTTTTTTTAAATGATCAGAAATCCATACCTCCAATAAGGGTTCTCTGATTTCTTAAATTATTAAGTCCAATGTCCAAAGAGTTTTTTGTCCCTTGGCTTCAACTTTCAAAATAATTCACCTTCAGTGCCCAAATAAATTTCAAATCTTCATCTGCTGTTTCTATGGGGTGGGCGAGTGAAGAAAAAAAAAGTTCCCTTTAACAGCTTTCTCCGTCACTTTCCGTCTTCTTAGGGATACAATGTATCCTCCAGCAATTCAGACAGTTCATTTCCAGAGAATTTAAAGATGTTAATTGACCCGACTCAGCCAGCACTTTCACTTTTCTTGCTTCCTCCAGCACAATCTTACCCGGTTGCAGGCTTCTTCATGGCGGCCATTACTGACCGCCGCTCCACCACCTCGGGAAAAAGGGGTTTTTCTGGACGAGGAGGGGGTCTGCGACACCCCCAACCCCCTGTCCGGCTCCCCTCTCTCTTCGGCTGCCTCTACAGGGCAGCCATGTCCCCCTGACCCATTTGGATCAGGGGCACCTAGGCGGCAAGCGCAGTAGGAATCGTGAACAGTCGCGAATTCCTGCTGCCACCGAAGCCACGCGGAACCAGAAACCCCTCCATCCATTATTCCTGTCTGGCCTTCGGGTGCCTTGAAAAATAGCTTGACCCCTTTCTCTTTGTGGCAGCCCCTCAAATATTGGAACACTGTTATCATGTCTCCCCTGGTCCTTCTATTCACTAGACTAACCATGCCCAGTTCCTATAACTGTTCTTCGTATATTTTAGTCACCAGTCCCCTAATCATCCTGGTTGCTCTTCTCTGCACTTTTTCTAGAGTCTCAACATCTTTTTTTATGTGGTGATCAAAACTGGATGCAGTATTCTAGATGTGGTCTTACTAAGGCTTTATAGAGTGGAATTAGTATCTTGATCTTGATTGTATCTGTTAATGCAATTTAGGATTGCATTAGCTTTTTTGGCTGCCAACACACATTGCTGACTCATATTTAACTGGTTGTCCACTAAGACTCCAAGATTCCTCTCTCAGTTACTAAGTTATTAAGCCTGGTTTCACCCATTCTATATGTGTACTTTTGGTTTTTCTTGCCTAAGTGTAGGACTGTACTTTTCTCTATGTTGAATTTCATTTTGTTAGATAGGACTCAGTGTTGAAGTCTGTCAAGATCCATCTGGATCTTGTGCCTAATTTCTTGGGTGTTAGTTCCTGCAAGCTTAGTATCATCTGTAAATTTTGTAAGTTCCCCTTCTATTCCTCCATATTAGTCGTTTATGAAGATATTAAAGAATACTGGGCCTAAGACAGAAACTTGTGGTACCCCACTGCTTACTTCCCTCCATGTAGAAGTAGACCCATTAAGGACTACTCATTGAGTACGGTTTGTCAGCCAGTTGTGAGTCCATCTAGTGGTGGTGTTATCTATCCCACTTTTTTCCAGCTTACCAAAAAGTAGGTTGTGGTCCACTTTATTGAATACCTTGCTGAAGTCTAAGTATATTATGTCCACAATATTTTGCTGGTCTACTAATTTAGTCATTATGAAGAATGAAATAAGATTGGTTTGGCATAATCTGTTCTTAACAAACCCATGATGACTCTATTACTTTACTCATTTCTAGATGTTGGCAGATCCTTTTAAATTATCTTTTCCAATATCTTCTTGGGTATTGATGTTAGGCTAATTGGTCTGTAGTTTCCTGGGGTCTGGTTTTTTTCTCCTTTTTTGAAGATAGGAACCACATCAGCGCTTTTCCAGTCCTCTGGTAGTTCCCCAGTGCTCCAGGATTTTTGAAAGATGTGGTGCAGTGATTCTGAGATGACCTCTGCCACCTGCTTTTAAAACTCTGCGATGTAATCCATCAGGCCCCGGTGATTTGTTTTCATCAAGATCAGACAGATGTTCTCTAACTTTTTTTTTTTTTTTTGCTTATTTTAACTTTTATTTCTGGTCTGTCTTTTACAGTTATGTTTTTGATGGGTTGAGCTACAGTTTCTTTTTGTGTGAAGACCAATGGAAAGAATGAGTTAAGCAGCTCTGCTTTCTTTCTGTTGCCTGTTACTTCCTTACAGTCTTCTCTCTTTAGTAAACTGACTGTTTCCTTGATTTTTTTCTTGTTATTTCTATGTTGGAAGAAACTTTATTATCTTTAACTTTTGTTGCAAGTCTTTGTTCATTCTGAGTCTTTGCTTTCCTGACCGTCTTTGCAGATTCTGGCTATCTGCTGATATTCTGCCTTAGTTCTGTGTCCTCTTTCCATTTTTGGTACTTGTCCTTTTTGTCTTTCAATTTGTCAGAGAGATCTTTGTGCAGCCATGCTAGTTTCTTCTTGGGTTTCTTGTTTGTTTTTTTCTCAGTAGTATTGTGCTGGTCTCAGCTTTTATGATCATATTTTTCAGAGTTTCCCAAGCTTCTTGAGTTGTTTTCCCGTTAAGGATTTTCATCCAAGGAATCTTTTCCAAGTTGTCTCTGAGTTTATTAAAATCAGCTCTTTTAAAATCTAAGACTCTGATATCATTATTTGCATTATGTTGAATTCTAACATGAGATGGTGACTCTCACCCAAAATTCCTGAAGTTTCAACTCCCTCTATCCCTTCTTCTCTGTTTTAAGAATTAAGTTCAGTATGGTTGTCCATCTACTTTCCTCCTCTACCTTTTGGACAACAAAGTTATCAGCTAGATTGGATAAGAAATTATTTGATTTGTCACTTGGTGCAGAATTAGTCTTCCAATTGATGTCAGGGTAACTGAAGTCCCCCATTACTATTATACTATATTGTCTTTTTTACATATATTTGTTAGTTGGTTAGCAAAAAGAACGTCTATTTTTTCTGCTTGATTGGTGGCCTATAGTATACATCTTTGGCCATGTCATTCTTTTTTTCTTTTATATTGACCTGTATGCATTCTAGGTAGTTTTTGTCTTTGGTTTCATGCATTTCTGTAGCAATATAGTGGTTCTTTACATACAGTGCAACTCCACCTCCTCTTATGGGATCTGGGTTTTTTGAACAATTTGTATCCTTCTATCAGTATGTTCCAATCATGGGTTACATTCCACCAAGTTTCTGTTATTCCAACTATATCATATCTACCTTCATGTATTAATAGTTCAGATTCACCCTATTTGTTCCCCTGACTTTGTGCATTTGTATATAGGCACTTGAGATCTTTATGTCTGACTCTGACTATGCTTCTTATGCCTCCTAGTTGGTGTTTGAATTTGTCTTCCTTCCCATCCCTCTTTACCTCATTATTTGACTTGCTTTCTAGGGAATTAGCTCCTGGAGATTGGTCACCCTCCCCCCATAAATTTAGTTTAAAGCCTTCCTGATAAGTTGAGCCAGTCATTGTCCAAAAACATTCTTCCCAGTCTTTGTGAGGTGCAACAAAACCCATCATGGAGATGGGTCAAAACCCATCATGGAGATAGAACAGACAGAAGTTATTTTGGTGATACCAACCCTTTAGCCAGTGTTCACTTCTAGAATTCTTGGTTCTCTTACTGGATGTTGTCCTTTTGTTGGCAGTACAAATGAAAAAAACTACTTGTGCACTGAAGTCCTTGACTTTTTGCCAGCTGCTCATAATCCCTTGTTTTCAAGTCCTTTTTTGTGTCATTTGTCCCTAAGTGTAGTAGTAGAAAAGAGTAGTAATCTGTGGGCCTAATTATTTTGGTTAGGTTCTCAGTCACATCCTTGATTTTTGCTCCAGGGAGACAACATACCTCCCTAGATTGTATGGCTGGTTTGCAGATGGCTGGTTCTGTTCCTTTGAGAATAGAATCTCCTATCACCTATACTCACCTTCCTTTTTTAGTCTGGGGTGCTTTTTTGCTTATTCCAGGTGAATTTGTTGATGTAATTCTTTTAGGGATATTGGATAATGTCTCTTTTCTTAGTGTTTGCAGGTTTTCTTTGAGGGGGAGGTTGTGCGCCTGAGTATTTTCAACTAGGGGGAGATATCGTTTGCTCAGTCTTAATGGGGCTGTTTCTGATTGGGTTAGATTGGGCAACAAAGGTTTGTTAGATGTGTGCTGCTTCTTTCTTCGATTATTGTGTTTCCTTCTATGTGTGACATACCTCCATTTGTCTTCCTCCAAGGATTTATCCGCAGGGTCTAATCCTTTGGGAGTTTTTTGTTCATTATATGGTTCAATTTGGGCATAGCTTTCTTGCATAGGTTGGAGTTTGGCTAGAGCTACCTCTAGATTCTTTACTTTTTCCTCTAGTAGTTCATATAGTTTACAGTTAATACATGTATAATTTGAGTGTTCTTTGGGCATAAGCACATACATGGAACTTATATTGCAAAACACAATAGTATCAGTCACCTGTTCCCTGATTTTTTTTCTTTTTACTGGTTCTTTTTAGAGTAAAAAGTTTTATATCTTTCTTTTTTTCACCCTATCCTTTTTTCTGTTTTTTGTGCTTGTTTTTCTAGCTTATTTATTTAACTTACTTAGTGTTATGTTAATTTTATTTATCTTTTTCTTCCCTATATTTTTAAAAAGTTTTTAACCTCTAATTCCTCCCTACCTTATTATTTAAGATTTGCCTTGTTTATTTGATTGATCTTTATTCTTCCTTGATTGCTAATGTTCCACTCTTGTCCTTATTATTTGCCTATTTATTTGTCTTTTATTTTCTGTTCTGTGTTTATTTTCATTCTCTACTGGGATCTTCCCTCGCCATTGGGACCTCAAGCTTAATTGCTGCCTTCACTTCCGTCATTCACTGCTCTGGCCTCTTGTCATTTTCTCTGTTAGCTCCCTTCTGTCATTTGATTCTCGGATCTTTTCAGCCTCATCTCTGCTCTGGTCAGCTCTCTCTGCCTGCCATTTAGCTATCTGGTTGGCTGTCTGGTCTGCTCTGCTCAGCCTGCTACTCAGCTTTAGAGACCAGATCTCTCCAACTCCATGTGCTTCTGCTGCTGTGCTGTCTGACTTTGCTGCTACAATTGCCCCTCCAATGATTCCACTGGGGCTGCATTTCTTGCCTCCAATTCTGCCACCCCCAATTTCTCACAGCCACCAGTTCCCTATGCCGGATGGGTTGCTCCAGGCCTTTTGTCCTTTGCCAGACAAGCCAGTGGGAAGAGCTGCTGGGGTAGCAGGTGGCTAGGGGGGGGGGCTGTTGGTCTCGCTGGGGAGGGAATGTTGATCAAGTCTTCCACAAATCCTCTACCGGGGGCAGATCACTGGGGAAGACTGCTGATTTGGAAGAATGCAGGGGAAGGGCTGCGGTAGTCAGCTGGCTTAAGTTTGCTAGGCCCTGAGGCCTGTGATGCCTGGGTGCTCATTGAGCTGGGCTGCCTAAATTGGAATATGGATCTAGGCAGTTATTAAATATATTGTGACCTGCCAGTTCGCTGCCTTGTTCAGCCTCCTTTCTTGTGCGCTGATCAGCTACTGGTTCGATGCTCTCAGTTGCTTCTTTTCCAGCATTGGGCTCCTGAGCTGGATCTATTGTTCAGTTGCCAGCTGCCTCTGACTCACCGTACAGCCATTCATTCGCTGTGCTATTGTTTTACTGGAGTTTCCCTACTTAACCCAATTTCTTATTTTCCTTTAACCTTTCTGTCTTCCTTATCTAACTTTCTGCTCCCTGTTCTTCCCCTTTTTTCTCTCTTATACTTTCTTACTTAATTTAGTAACTTCTCTTTCCGTGATCTGATACTGTTTCCTCCACTGCTGCCATCTTGGAAAGAATCTCCAACCATGTGCCCATACCTCCAGAAAGCTCACTGACACTGAACAAAGGTGGGTAGTGTGGGAGAAAGAGGCTTTCGTGGTCCATTGTGCACTATTAACCTGATGGTACTTCCTAGAAGGGAGCCAAGTATTGTTTGAAGTATGGATTGATCATACAAATCTGGAGGCCCTTAGGACCCCTTGGAAGGCCTCTCCCAAACAAGTCCAGTGGGTGCAGTATTTTAACCAATTTGTTTTCCCACTGAAATATATCCCAGAAAGGAAAAACTTTCTAGCGGATGCCTTGTCCCAAATGCCCCAGTATAAGATTAAGTGTGAAGAGGTGGTCATTGCCATCATTCCCATTCCCAGAAGGCAGCACAAGTGACCACAAGGCAACAGACTTGGAGGCAATCAAGCGAACCAGGAGAAAAGCTAATTCAAAAGCTCAGAGCCAAACTGCAAAATGACCCTTGGTTCAGGGATAACCAACAATTCCTGAGTTCCTGAGATGGATTGGCATGGCAAAGTCCAAAATTGTATGTTCCCAGCACCCTCCGTGTCCAAGTCCTGCAAAGAAGCCACAATGCCAAGCAAACTGGCCATTTTGGATTCCTAAAGACATGGCATCTGGTAGGAAGATAATTTTGGTGGCCAGCAATAAAAAGGACATTGAAAGCTATGTATAAAGCTGGGTGACATGCACAGCAATGAAAAAAGACCTAGGAAACCTCCAGGATTGTTACAACAAGTGGCCGAACCGTCAGGACTCTGGATAGAAATAGCAATCGACTTTATCAAGGAACTCCCAGAAAGTGGAGGAAACATCATAATTTGGACAGTGATTTATCTTTTTTCAAACAGGCTCATTCATTTCCTGCTCCAGACTCCCTTCAGCCTATAAACTGGCCAAGCTGTTCCTGAAGCACATTTAGTGACTTCATGGAGTCCCAAAGAAGATTATATCTGATCAGGGGGTCCAGTTCATGGCCAAATTCTGGAGGGAGTTGGTAAAATCAATTGGGTCTCCCCAGGTGCTTAGCTCAGCTTTTCATCCAAGTAGTAATGGGGCAGCAGAATGCATGAATGCAATGATAGACCAGTACCTGAGGTGCTATGTAAACTATGAACAAATCAATTGGGCTGATCTACCTTTTGCTGAAGTCGCATACAACAATGCCATACATAGTAGCACAGGCTTCATGCCTTTCAAGGTGGCCATGGGGTGGACTTTGTCCCAATGCCTGAGTTCCCTCGAAAGCCCCCTTCCTTAGTAAGCCTTCACTGAATGGATAGACTCCCTGCAGCAGGCTTGGGGGAATGTAAAGCGTGCACTCGCCAAAGTCACAGATGCAGAAAGAGCAGGCAGACAAAAGGATTTTCCCCCAGAAGTTGTTTCACATAGGAGAAAAAGTTTACCTCTCCATCAAATACCTGAAACTAAAACTGCCATGTAGAAAACTGGGTCCTAAGTTTATAGGACCTTTTCCCATCATAAAAATCACAATCTAGTCAAAGTAGAACTGAAACTCCCATGCTTATTGGGGAAAATACACCCGGTTTTCCATAGCAATCCATTGAAGCCAGTTATAGGCTGAGAGCTAAGGTCAGTAGCTTGGGAAGCCCTAGGTTCCATCTCAGTGCAGGGAGAGACCCATTATGAAGTAAAAAGAATTTTGGATCCTAGACTGTATAAGGAGAGATTACAGTATTTAGTACAGTGGAAAAGCTGCCCTCTTTCAGAAGCAACTTGGGTGAAGAGACAGAATATAAGAGCAGACAGAGTGGTCAGAAAGTTCCATGAGAAGAATCCTCAGAAGTCAAAAGGACAGCCAGGTGGTGATAGGCCTGGCTAAGAAAAAATTAACCTGTTTGAATTTGGTGTTTTCCAGATAACCCTCACAAACAGGGGTGGGGGAGAGCAGATTATCAACTTTGAACTTAACCTGGCTGCAGCCATCTTTCTGTTCCTTAGTTGCCACACAGAGTGGGAAGGGTGGGAAGGTGGTTAGCATGCATTACTAGAGACAACAAAGAGTTTCTCCTGAGAACCAAGGTCGTCTCTCCTGGCAACAGATAAGGTTGGAAAAGGAGTGCCTGAAGAGCCCGCCAATCAACTCAATTGGCCAATGTGACTTGGGGATGCATTTATTTCCTAGTTTAATGATATTGAAACCGTGGAAAAGATTTAGATTTTGTTTTCCATTGAAACTGTGCAAATATGATGTGCTCATTAAAGAAGACCTTTGAGAAAGAGCCAAGTTTCAGAGTTCTGATTTGCTTGGGTTCGTTAGTCGGAGCCTTTGACATAGGCTTGTGCTGCACAATTATAATTTTTTGTGAAGCCTCTGGGTTTGTGTAGATATTACATTTTTTATTTCTATTGAAGAATCTAATTATGATTGTTGTTGTTAGGAATATAAGTCACCTAACAGGTATTTGGGTTAGAAATATATAAACCAGGATAACCATTTTTAAAACTGTATCTTTAAGAAAATGTAAAACTGTAATTAGGTGTGGTTTCTCAAACAGCCATAAGATGGAGCCAGAAACCTGGGTTGTTTAGTCTTAATCTCAGAAGAGTGTGTGTCTCAGTCTCTTTTTCCTTCTGCTGGAAAGTATTGCCGTTCTTCCATTTTTCCTAATTGACTGCTATTTCTGGATTTGATGATACTAAACTGTTTTTGACACTGGAATTTGTTATTGGATTATCCCTGGATTGAAAAACTGACTGATTTACCTGTGAATGACTTTTGGGCTACTTATCTTGAACTTTGCTTAAACTTTCTGGAAGTAAAAACCTACATTTACTGTACAATGTATCTGTGTACTGGGTGTGTATTATTCAAACACTTCTCTCAAATACATCTCCCCGTATGCGCTCATTCTCCTAACGGGGAATTACCTCAACACTGGTTATGAGCCCAGGCCATACCAGGCTCAGATAAGTGTGAATGCACAGTACTGTATATAGACAGCTGTTTACTATCCTGATAAAGATGGCACAAGTCACTTCAACAAGTCTATCACTGATAACCTGGTTGGATGGAACAAACTATGTTTCCTGGTCGATGAAGTGCAGTCTACTTCTGCGTAGAGAAGGTTTATGGAATGTAGTTCAAGGGATACAGCTAATGAGGATGATGCCAAGAAGCTTGCTGACTTTAAACAGAACAACGAATGAGCTCTTTGTATAATTGGACTGACACTGAGTGATCAGCAGCTAGTCCATATTCATGAAGAAGAGTCTGCTGCTAGGTGTTGGGAGAATTTGAAGATTTATGTTCATGACAGTGTAGGTGCACACATACATCTTACACGTAAACTGTTTAGAGCACGTCCTCTGAAAGGTGGAGATATGTTAGCTCATTTAAACTTCATGAAAAGAACTTTTCAAGAGCTACATGAAAAGGAACTGATATTTTCAGAGATGCATCAAGTTTACATCATTCTTTCCTCATTGGATGAAAGTTATGATGATTATGTATCTTCACTGGAAGTCCTGTCCAGAGATAAACTGACACTGACTGACATAACTGGAAGATAGTTAGAAGAAGCAAGAAGACGGCTGGATAGGGACCAACTGAGGAAGGAACAACCACAAGAAGATAATTTGTCTTCAACTGCCTATACTGTTAGGAAATGTTTTTCTTGTGGGGCTAGGGGACATATAGCTAAATTCTGTAAGAAGAGAAAACAACAGAATACTGGCAAACACCAGAAGGCCAAGAAGAATGTTAGTTTAGCTATGTATAGCAATTCAACTGCAAACCATGATTTGTGGGTTGTTGATAGTGGAGCATCACAATGCATTATTAAGGATAGAAACAAAGATGTAAAGATGTCCACAAGTAAACAACATGCATCATTGGCAAATGGATGGAAGATTAAAACATCAGGTGAAGGTACTGCATATTGTTCTTGTATAAACGAACATTTAACTATGTTATATGTACCTAAACTGAAATTTAATTTGCTATCAGTAAGGGCTTTAGTTAATCTTGGTTATGTAGTAACCTTTAGGGGAGATAACTGTATAATAGAGAAAGAGGATAAAAGTGTTACTGCTACATTAGAAAATGATTTATATTTGATACATGATGACTAGTTGAAGATGGTTAACTCAATTTATAACAATGTTAAGCCACATGATGAATGTATACATTTATTGCATAGACGTCTAGGGCACATTAATTTCAAAATGCTCAAACTGTTGAATTATCCTTGGATTGAAAAACTGACTGATTTGCCTGTGAATGGCTTTTGGACTGCTTATCTTGAACTTTGCTTAAACTTTCTGGAAGTAAAAACCTATATTTACTGTACACTTCTCTCAAATATGTCTCCCTGTATGCGCTCATTCTCCTAACGAGGAATTACCTCAACATTTGTAACTTTATATATGTCTCCTCTACTACCCTGTTTCTCCAACAATACGTCCTCCCCCAATAGGAAGTCCCAGCATGTTTTGTAGGCATGAAATGAAATTAAGCCCCTCCCCCCAAATTAACGCCTATATTAAAACATACAAAATGGGGGGAATGGTGCGGAGGCTTGCCGTTAGGAAGTACTTTTGTTGCATACCTGGATATGGTGCTGCCTGTGTTGACTCCGATACAAAGTGCCCCACCAATGCTGAGGTCAACATCCAAGCCGTCGCTGCCTGCCCGAAGATGCAAGGGGGGGGGGAATTAAGTCACCCCCGAAAAGACAGCCTAGCCATTTTTTCGGGGCTTAAAAAAAAACGGTAGATTATAAAATACAGATTTTATTTATTTCAAGCTATTTTTCCAAAGTTTATTTGCTTGTTTGCAGAACTGTAGCTATTGATCATTTTGTAGTTAGATAAATAACATATTCTTCAAGTTCTATTGTTATAAATGGAAATTAGTCTAGGACTCCATTACAGTGTCTTACTGATAAAACAAACACACTTTAAAAGCTATTAACTATCAAAGGTAGTCCTCAACTTACAGCAATCCATTTAGTGACCATTCAACATTACAATGGCACTGAAAAAGTGACTTACAACCTTTTTCACACTTATAACTGTTGTAGCATTCCCATGGTCACATGATCAAAATTAGATGCTTGGCAACTGGTTTATATGTACAACAATTGCAGTGTTCTGGGATCGTGATCTTTTGTGACCTAACAATCATAGTCAATGGGGAAGCCAGATTCACTTAACAATTTACTAACACTGCAGTGATTCACTTAGCAACTGTGGCAAGAAATATCATAAACTGGGGCAAAAGTTACTTAACAACTGTCTTGCTTAACAGTGGAAATTTTGGGCTCAATTGTGGTCATGTCGATTACCTGTATATGGGTAGTCTTAATATTATTGTAATTTCTGACCATTGAAAGGTATTATTAGCCTTTTCTACACACTACATAGACACATGAGACACTGATTCTCAATTGGAATCTGAAATCAGACTTGATTCTTAACATTTGGGGCTGCAGTAAAACTAAGCTTGGTTCTGAATAAATATGCGTAAAATTGTACTTAAATAACATTAATAACAAAAATCACAATAGAAGACCACATGGAAGTCCTTAGAACAATTGTATTTCTTTTAACTGTAATCAGCAATAGAAACCCACACAAAAAGCCACCCAGACTAAATCTGGAGATGGGCAATGCTGAAGTCAAATAAATAATAACATACTTCAATAACTTCTAATTAATCATAATTATTTCAAACATAGTTGGAATAAACTTTTGAGGACTATGGTGTATGGAATATTTTCAAGATGTTTTTGAACAGTATCTGAAATTTCAACTGCCTTGCGGTGTTTGAATAATATTTTACTTGCATACCAATAGGTACAGCATTTCTGCCCAGCAGTAATTAAATGAAGGTGAAACAGTTAAAGGGTTAATTTTTATAAAGAAAACTTCAGTAGTTTCAGAGAAAAATAAAAACAGATATGCCTTTAATTTTGCACTATTAATTTTAAGTCATAAGAGATAAAGATTACTTTAAAATAGTGTCTGGCATCTCCTAAAGTAATGTCTGACATCTTTGGTATTTGACCTTGTAAAGAAACTGCTGCAGATAGAAGGATTGTTGTCCTGGCCCCAAGTAGAAGTTAATTGTTTCAAAAAGTTTCAATAATTAACTAATTTTACTGAGGAGCTGTGTTCTTAGAAAAATGTAGATTTAAAACCACTTTTTGAGCTGTGGTATTTTCTGCTCCCATTTGTATTATGAAGGAGCTAAAGTTAAAGAGAAATGAACTTAAATGAAAATGCTATAAACTAAGCCTATATGTTATGCTGTTGGATGAATTTATAGGATCTTATGATTTTAAAAAAATATCCACTCAATTCAGTAAAAAGACATTCTATTTTAAATATTCATTACTCTAGAACAATAGACCTTTGCATAAAAGAGTTTATCATATCAATAATGATATTTGGTATCAGTTTAATACTATGTTGAGACTATAAAAAATATACATACAGGGTGTCTTCAACTTACAACCACAATTGGGACTAGAATTTCTGTTGTAGATGGTTGTTAAATGATTCATACCCTATTTTACAACTTTTTGCTATGCTATTAAAATCACTGCAATTGTTAATCGAATCATGTAGTTGGTAAGCAAATCCATCTTCCTCCTTTGATTTTGCTTGTCAGAAACTGGCTGGGAAGAAGGTTGCAAATGATGATCATATGACCCAGGTATGCTGCTGTTATAAATGCATTCCAGTTGCCAACTGCTCAAATGCTGATCATATCAGCATGGGGATGCTGCAACAGTTTTCACTTTTTTCAGAGTCCTTGTAATTTTGAACAGTCACTCAATGAATGGTTGTAAGTTTAGGTTTACCTGTACAATATACATCCTAATATTTATTATTATTAGCATCAATGAAAACATTTTTAAAAGATTGGCTCAGCCTAAAAAGAATCGAAACAAAAACTTCTAGTTTTTAAGGATTTAGAAGACTACATTGGAAAATAAATTCATGAGTCACCATGCTCAAATGGCCAGGATTTGTATCTTTGGTACCAAAAAAAAATTCATCCACAGATAAAGACAAATTGCATATTTAATATGGCTTCTTCCTTGTCACATTGGGTCCCCACTTTCAGCAATAATTTTCTAAGTGGAGATACTCCTCCAACAAATGGGTGGGACAAAATGGTGACCGCATTTGGACTGCTGCTACACAGCTCAGACACATATAGCCTGCTCTCCTTTGACAACATGAAGTCTGGGGAGGTAAGTTTGTGGTATGATAGATGTGTATGGAGAAGGTTCAAGTGTTGCAGGGTTTTGGCGGGATGGAATGGGGGAGGCAAAAGGGTGCTGCAGCATTCCTGTTGTCAAATTGTAAAGCATTCCTATGCCTGTTTTCAAGTTGCCATAAGCAGGAGGTGTGGAAAACCTGAAGGAGCAATATGGCAGTTAAAACCAGAAGTACATTCCATGCTTATCTTCCAAAAATTGTAGCCTAGGCTAATGGATCTTCTCCCCTCTTCATTGGAGAATGTGATTGATGACACACAGCCCATAAATGTGCTTCGTTGGAGAATCTGATTTATGACACACCCAGGGGGAAGGGAGGAAACAGGGTCACAGGTGACCGTAAATTACGTGTGGCAGATTTGGCTTCATATGGGTCAATGCCGATATGTTGCTCCTAATAAATCTTTTGGATTCTTTTGAATCTTGGCTCAAGGCTCATGATTTAATTAGGGCAATCGCCAAAAGCCTGACAGCAAGCCAACTCTGCCACACATAATTAATGGTCACCCGTACAGTCACCGGAACCCTGACACCTGTGGTTGGTCATAAGGGCAAACCACTGCAGGCCCCATTTGCAGCTGTGGTAACTTTGAAATGGGATATGTAACTTTTGGGGATCTGTCATAATTTCGAACAAAAGTTAAATGGCCTGTTGTACCTTGAGAATTATCTATGGAAGATAAAGACTATAACTGTTTAGCACTATTTTCCCCAAAATATTTAAATAGTTAAGTGAATATTTGTCTCTCTGTGTGTTTGTAGACTATAGAAAGCAAACGCCTAACAAAGCTAATCTAATGACAGATTCCATCACTGGAGTCAATGGAAGACATGTTCAGTTGAAGGAACAAAGAATTTTATACCTTTTTTTTCCCCATACATTTTTTTTTATTTCTTTAAATACATCTTGGGGTAAACAAGTGTGGTTCCAGGTTTTTTACATTTTAAATCAAACATAATCATAATTGCATATTCAGCTTTCTTATCTAATTTCATATCATTACCTATTACCAATTTTCCATTTTATATTCTCATACATTACTTTATATCAATCTCTATGTTCTTAATCATTCTCTATATTCATTAATCATTTATTCTTATATTTGTCATATTTGCAAATTTTATAAAATTATATCATTCCATTAATCATTCATACATTCATCTTAATTTGTATTATCCAATATTTATCCCCTTTTTAATATTAATTTTGCCACCATTTTTTTAGTCCACACCATTCTTCAACTTCATTGCATTACACAAATTATATTTTTCATCTTATTTTCATTTAACAAATTACATAAACTAATAACAATAGTCATTTTTATCTATTACCATATACTATGTTCATATGCATCATTGCATTGTACAAATGTATTTCCATCTTATTTCCCTTTAACAAATTATGTAATCTGATAATATCATTTTTATCTATTGCCATATACTGTATAAATATATGTTCTCTGTCAGATTCCACATATTTCCTTCCCCATATTACTTGATTTTCTTGTATATTCCATAAACATTTATATATCTTGAATAGTAATCCTATAATAAGATATTATTTTCATATCTGTTCCAATTAGATTCTTATTTTTGTTCTAATTGATATTTTATATATCTTTAATAATAATTCTATAATAAAATATTGATTGCAGATTCCTCAAAATCTATATTTATATATCTTAAAAAACAAAATGCCCCTTCATGTAGAATCCCTTTCCTTCCCATCTTCAACCATCATCTCTTATTCTCTTTGCTATGTTAGTTTGTCTCATCTTAGCTTGCTTTCCATTTTCTATCATTTTTTGGCCCTATCTCTTAATCATTCCTCCTTTCTCAATTTCTTTCCACTGTTTTTCACCCAATTATCTAATTTTACCCACACCCTCTCCTGATCTTTCTATAATCCCCTTTCCTTTTGTTTAACCATCAAAATGTTCTCCCCTTTATTTATTACATCAATTATTAACATCTTAAATCTAATTTCCTTTTTGTCCCTTTGTGTTGTTTGTTGTTCCCTTTGTTCTGTTTTGCTGGTTTCTCTTTTATTTAACTTCTCCCCCTTCTGCATTCGTTGTTCTGTAATTTGCGTCACCATTTCCCAGTTTTAATCAATTTATTCCTTTTCAGAGTCCCACCCAAAGAGCTAATAAATCCAGGGGTAATATCTTCATATATTCCTTCACTATTTGATTTTAATATATCCACTTTCTGGGGTCTTGTTGTAATACAGTTTCTTTTATTTCCTTTTGAGTTCACACTTTAATTAGATCATATGGTTTCAAGGGATCTGCAGAATTTTTCTTTTATCAACAGGTGGCGCTCTTAATCCAGTTTTCACTTTCCACCATTTCCCCCCACCCCACCCCTGTTTCTTTACGCTTTTATTAACCTTGGCAGTTTTCCAAATATTAGCTTTTTTTTTACACAATTTCAGCATTTTAAATAATGCCTATTTAGTGCCAAATCCTGTACAATCACCAATTCAAATTTTATATTCTTTTTGTAAAATTTTTCTCTCTGAATTAATTGTTGAAAAAAAACTAAATGGAAAGGAAATAAGTTTCTTACTTTTTCCCTTTTTGTCTCACTTTCAATCACCGCTAGCATTCTTTATAGAGTTCTTTATGAGAACTCTTTTCTGTTTATTTTATCGAGGTTACCTTTTAAAGTTTGAAGTATTTTCACCCACTCCACATACCATCACTGCTTCTCCACTCCAGCACAGTCTTAGTTTTCCAGACTGCCTCCCGTCTTCATGATAGCCATTTTAGGCTACAGCTCATCTTTGGAGGGGGTTTTCCTTACTAGGGAGGAGAGATGCATCTCCCCTTGATCTGGCAGGCTGTTCCAATGTCAGGTAAGGCTCCATTCAAAATCCAAGAAAGAGGGGGGTGGAGCCAGCTGTCTAGGAGAGAAGATGTTACAAAACTTTGTTTTGCAGGACCTTTTGGAAAGTCAAAAGGAGGCTTGTAGGGTTTCTGAAGGTGTAGGGATGCTGAAGAATCTACACGGGTGGTGGTTCATGTGGGGAAGCAGAGAGAACCTGGATTGAGCAGACGAAAGAAGAATGATCAGCAGACCGTCCATAGAAGAAGACACCGGCCATATTAATGGTGAAATAGTGGAACGAAAGTGCATATAAAACAGATAGCTTTAACATCTTTTAAAGTGAGTAAAACAAAAGGGGCACCAAAAGCGAATGATATAGAGAAAACCTAGCATTAAAAGTCAGCCCTAGTTAACAACGGAAGGAGCAGCAAATTTAATGGCGGGCAAAGAGATCGGAAGAAGATAGGGAAACTAAAAAAAAAACTCCCCTGGTGAATAGAAGAGACAAGATCGTTGTATACGGCTGTAAAAGGAAAAAAAATGATTAGTTTGGCGCCTAGATTTAATGTAAGGAAAAATTTTGGATTATACTTGGAGAAGGGTGACTTTTGAAAATACCAAATGTGGATCCGTGAGAGTGAGAGATCTGTGGGATTACAAAATAAAAACAGAAAGGTTTGGAATGATTTAAGTAACTTTGAACTGATGGACTTGATTTAAAAAACTGAGAGAGAATTGATAACTTTGATTAAATATCATGGTGAAATTGGACTCTTTTTGGATTTGGGCTCTACATTTCTTTTTGAAGTGTTCTGAACTTTTTTGGAAGAAGAAACGTGGTATTAATTAAAATGGAGTATACAAAGAAAATGAGTCTGCAATTTTGAAGTTGACAAAGAGACATTGTAGCATTTCGTGAGAGACACCTGCTGGTTGCTGAAGTAAAGTGAAACTAGCAAGAAAAAGAATACTTGGTTATCTTTCTTTTTTTACTAAAGCTTTTGTCTTTTGGTATGTTTTGTTGATTCTTAAATTACTGCATATATAGATAAATGTAAGATTTTGCTGATCTCTGCATATATTGTGTAATATAGATTGATATAATTATACAAATACAAATATAAGTCATATATTATATACCTGATAGCTAGGTTGATTATTTAAAGTACAAGAGAATTATTTTATTATTATATATTTTGATATATTGGAATATTACATTATAGATTAATTAAATATATATTTATTATCTTTAAAGTTTGACTAAGTGGGATTATTCTAAGCAATATATCTGTTAAAATTAATTACATATTGACTGGTATTATTGTGGATATATTTTAACATACTACTGAATACTGGATATTAGATTGGATTTATTTTCAGATTGGTTTCAATATTAATATTAATTACCTGGACAAGTAATAGAGTTATAGAATTAATATATTGGGGAAGAAAAATTATTAATTAAATATTGCAGAGTGACGTGTTAGTGTTAGAGTTACAAATTATAAAATTAGAGGAAACTGGAGGGATTTGAAAGAGAAGAAAAAGAATTGGAAGAGGTGGTGGAAAAAGAATATTATAGCAAAGATATTTAGTATGACAAGTAATACAAATATACCTAAACCGGGAGCTGGAGAAAAAAAAAAATACCCACCCAAACATTGACAACAACTTCAATGACCAGTCCCTCCACACAGAGAGCTATAGACGAAATGTTACCAAGGGAGAGATTGAACTCGATAAAAGATCTACAAGGATTAATGCTGAATATGCAGGAAATGCTATCTAAAAATCATGAAGACCTGAAAACAGAGATAAGATCAGTAAGATCTGAATTAAAAGAAAAAATCCAAATTATAGATGAAAAATTTGAGTTCTACCAACAAGAGATGTGGAAAAACCAAGAAAAAATAGCAGAAATAAAATCTAGAATGGATAAAGAGGAGAAAAAAGTGGAAGACCTGACTGATAAGTTAATAAAAGCAGATAGAGAGCTGGAATCCATGGTAATTCTACTGGAAGCAGAAAAAGCAGCTCACTATCTGAGATTCTAAAATATTAAAGAGGAAAAAGAAGATTTGCCAGATGTAATGGGTGAGATAATTGCAAAAATATTGAAAACTGAAAAAGAAGAAATTGTGATGGAAATAGACAAGACGTATAGAGTGCAGATGAACTATGCAAGTAGGCACAATCTTCCTAGAGAAGTTCATGTCCGAATGATTAAGAAGTCAATGCACAATTAAATATTACACAGAAGAAGAGATGATCCAGTAAAACATAGTGGAAAACAAATAACTGTCCCTAAACAAGTGCCGAGAAGAGTCAGGGACTTGAGAAAACCTTACCACTTTCTGACAACAAAGTTAATAGAATATAACATCAGTTTTAGATGGTTGATGCCAGAAGGAATTATGGTTAACTGGCAAGAGAAGAAACATCAACTAGATACAACTGACAAAGCGGAAGATTTTTATGATCAACAATTTGCTAATGAAAGAGAGAAAGCAATGGAAGAAGAGGGAAGGAAGGAAAGATTTGGCTGAGGAAAGAGGAGCAGAGATAGAAAATGAGGAAGAAAACTCATCGGATAATAAGGAGAGGAGATATGGAAGGCAGAAATATATGAAAGACAATATACAGAATCCAGGGAAACAAGAGCAACAAGAAATGTGAGGCAAAGAAACTGATAAAAAAAAGAGAGAAATGTGAGGTAATTTCGATGAACATTAATGGCCGTCTAGTTTATCCCCGGCAAAAAGGAAGAAAATATTTCATAATTTACAAAAACTGAATGTAGACATAATAGCTATAGAAGAGGTGCATATAAGAGAGAAGCAAAAATATTTGCTAGATAACAGAAAATTAGGAAACACTTTTATGTCATTAGATAAGCAAAAGAAAAGAGGGGTGGTGTTATACATAAAGGACTGCATTTCAGCTAAATAAAATTGCAAAGATAAAGATGGTAGGATTTTGATGGTAGAGATAGAGTTAGAAAACAAAAAGCTTCTTTTGGTAGAAATTTATGCTCCGAATGGCCCACAAGAACACTTCTTTCAAAAATTATATAATAATATTAAGGAAATGCATTATGACGAGATCTGCATCTTAGGTGATTTTAGTGCAATTATAGACAAAACAAAGGATTATAAAGGTGAAAATAAGAAAATAATAATAAGAAAGGTATTAGTGAAAATTTTTCATGATTTGTCAAAAGAGGCTAAGATTTATGATCATGGAGAGAATATCATCCAAATAAGAAACAATTTACGTTTTATTCAAACAGACAGAAGAAAAAGTGATAAAATGTTTTAAGAAAGCGAATCTTCCGAGAATATTGGAAGAAGAAAAAAGCTTATTGAATAGAAGTATAAACCTTGAAGAAGTGACCTGGGCAATAAATAAACAAAATAATAACAAGGCGGCAGGTCCAGATGCACTCCCTGCTGAAGTATACAAAACTCAACAAGAAATTTAGGCGACAGATTACTTAAATTATTTTATGAAGTCCTGAATAAGGCAAAAATTCCAGAATTGTGGAAGGAAGCAACGATTACAATTATTCCAAAAGAAAAAAAATGATCAAAGATAGGAAATTATAGGCCAATATCTCTATTAAATGTGGACTATAAAATTTTCATAATTATAATAGTTGAAAGATTCAAGAAAATATTAAATAAATTTATACATACAGACCAAAATGGCTTCCTTTCACATTGACATCTTAGTAATAATATTAGGACAATTTTAGACATCATAGAATATTATGAAGTTCGTAGTGGAGAACAGATAGTATTGTTATTCCTGGATGCTAAAAAGGTCTTTGACAATGTTTCGTTCTGCAACAAATTAAGTATATGGATTTTGGGCAAAATTTCCTAAATGTAGCATCAGCAATATATAATAAACAACAAGCTAGGATATTGATAAATGACCATACAACAAATAAATTTGAGATACAAAAAGGAATGAGGCAGGGATGTCCATTATCACCATTATTATTTATTTTGAGTTTAGAGGCACCAACAAGAATAATTAGGAAAGAATCGGAAATAAAAGGGCTAAAAATAAAGAAAGAAGAATATAAATTACAAGCCTTTGCTGACAATTTGGTTTTTATTTTAGAAGATCCGCAAAATTCGGGACCAAAATTGATAGAGCATTGGAGGAATTTGGTGAAGTAGCGGGGCCAAAAATTAACAAAGAAAAAAAAAACAAAATACTCACCAAAAATATGACAAATGTACAAAAAGAAAATTTAACAATGATAATGGACATCCAGACGACAAACAACATTAAATATTTGGGAATCGTAATTTCAGCAAAATGTATAACTTTCAAAGAGGACAATTATATCCCACTAATTAAAAAAATAACTGAAGATCTTAGGAAATGGAGCAACATAAGACTTTCCCTTATGAGGAGAATTGCATTTATAAAAATGAACATATTACCAAAATAATTGTTTTTATTCCAAAACACTGGTAAAATTAGAGAAAAACTTTTTTTAATCAATTGGATAAGCTAGTATCAAAATTTATATAGCAGGGAAAAAAGCCCAGAATTAGACTTAAATTGTTGCAGGATGCACTGAAAGAGGAGGATTTGGCCTACTGGACTGGAAAATATATTACAGAGCGGCCATTCTGACCTGGGTTAAAGACTGGATAAGTGTTAAAAACAAAAGAATATTAACATTAGAAGGATATAATTTACAGGCAGGGTGGCAGGCCTTTTTGTGGCAGGACAAACACCAAATTCATGGTTATTTTCAAAGGCATAAAATTATGCAGACCTTATTAATTGCATGGAACAAAACTAAATGTCAATTCTACGTTGAAATACCAACTTGGCTATCTACATTAGAAGCATTAATGAACTCACATTTATTGCGATAAGGACAGGTCATTACATATGAGGACATATTAGATGAGAAGGGAGAGTTAAAAACAAGACAAGAACTGAAGGATTTGGGATTTGAGATAGAATGGTGGGCCTATTTAAAATTATAGTCGAGGTATAGTAAGGATATGAAAGAATGGGCTATTAGTAAATGTAAAATAGAATTAGATAAAATATTATTAGGAGCGGATGAGAAATTGATTAAAAATTTTTTACAAAGTATTATTGGAATATAAATTGGAAGAGGAAAAGGTGAAAGAAACGATGTTGGCCTGGATGAAAGATATCGGATATAGTATAAATTTGGATGACTGGCAAATTTTATGGGACAGGAACAGGAAAATTACCGTGGAAGCATCATATTAAGAAAATGTACATAAAATGTTTTACCAATGGCATATCTCATCAGCAAAATTAGCAAAAATGTACCCAAAATTATCCCCTAAATGTTGGAAATGCAACAAAGAAATTGGAACATGCTATCATGTATGGTGGAAATGTGAAAAAGTCCAAATATATTGGCTGAAAATTAGAAACTGGTTAGAAGAGATGTGTAAAATTAAAATAGAGTTTAGACCTGAAATTTTTTTATTGGGAATAAATGTGTAAATATAATAGAGACCAAATTAAACCTAATAGATCATGTCACCACTGCCGTGAGACTAGTTTTTGCCCAAAGATGCCGCAAGACTAGGTTTTGCCCAAAGATGGAAAGAAAGTGATATACCAGAAGAGATGGAAATAGAAAAATTTGGTTGTGTGCTGAAATGGATAGAGTAACTCAAGAATTAAAAGATAAGACTGAATCTGATTATTATAAAATTTGGGAGAAGTTTTACCCTGGTTTAAAAAAAGAATGGAGTAATTGTATTAATGATGATTAATATTTATGTACATATGTAAATTTGTGTTTTTTGTTATGCATGCACCACGTTCATATTTTTAAATGTTTTTCTGTTTGTTGTTCATTAATAAAATTTATTAAAAAAAATCCAAGAAAGAAAACCTTAGACTCCATTGTTTTAGAGAAAAGGACTTTTACTGAAAATTGATATGGTAGCATCAGAGGAATAAAAGATCTGAGGCAATAGGCGTGAAAATCACATATAGAAAGTTATGCCAATGTTCCCACCCCCAATAGTTCAAACTGGCCATCCAATCTGAGATGTGCATAATGTTATGTGGGGCATCTTCAGGTGGTGCTTCAGACATCTGGCTCACCATAGCTAAGAAGCTGCAGCTGTGCAGTAAGCAAGTGAGCATAGTCAAGAAAGTTTTCTCAAGTTTTACAGTTCACCCTCTCAAGCCTCCATCATTTCCTCCCCACATAGCCCAATTAATCTTCCCTGCCCCGGTTCCTATGGCAACCAGAAAGACAAGCAGAAGATTCTTGAAGGCTAACACTCCCTTTCTTCACCACCCCTCCAGGTCGCTCCGGTCTCGATTGGGACCCTCCAACGAGTAGAGCTTGGAGCGAAGCTGTGGACAATTGCAGACTCCACTCCGACTATGACAGAAGTTCAACCAGAAGTTCCAAAATTTTATATCTTTAAGTGTATTAAACAATATTATCATTTTTATGTCTATAATCCACTTTCTTAGTTGCATGTCTGTCTTAAATACCTAAAACGTTTTTTTGTACAATGGTTTTTATATCTGTCTCAACTGAAACAGTTGTGTAACTTTTTAAACTCTGAAATTCATTCAGCCTTACACAATCTCAAATATGTTTGCATTCCAGGCAAGAACTGAAAAATCAACTTCATGCTATCTCCTTTTGTTTTAGCTCACCTTTATAAGGAAGATAGTTGCCACATTTTGAATATTCCAGCAACTGTATTTGAATGGTATATATCTTGTTTTCAAATAGAAATTGTATTGAGCAGCAAAACCTACTAATCATTTTTAATTTATTTCAATGTCCTAGAATAATGTTAAAATAAAGAGACTGTGGGAAGTGTAAAATACTATTAAGCTGAAAGTCACGATACAACTTGCCTCGTGATATAACCGGAACAATCTGGAACTGAACACACTCAAAATGTAGAAATGGTGGTAGACTTTAGAAGAAACCCTCCCATACCACAACCTTTTATATACAACACAGTATCAACAGTAGAGAACTTCAAATTTCTAGGTTTAAAATTTCATATCACAAGACCTAAAATGAACACCTAACATCAAAAATGACATCAAAAAAAACACAACAAAGAATGTGCTTTCTGCGCCAACATAGAAAGCTCAAACTGCCCAAGGAGCTGCTGATACAGTTCTACAGAGGAATTATTAAGTCTGTCATCTGCATCTCTATAACTGTCTGTTTTGGTTCTGCAACCCAACAAGGCAGACACAGACTTCAGAGAATAATTAGGACTGCAGAAAAAAAACAATTACAACCAACCTGCCTTCCATCAAGGACCTGTATACTGCATGAATCAGAAAGAGGGCTGTGAAAATATTTAGACCTCTCCATCCTGGACATCAACTGTTTCAACTCCTACTTTCAAAACGATGCTATTGCACACCAGAACAACTGGACACAAGGACAGTTTTTTCCCGAACGCCATCACTCTGCTAAATAAATAATTCCCTCAACACTGTCCAACTACTTACAAAGTCTGCACTACTATTACTATTAATCTTCTCATCACTCCTTATCACCCATCCCCTTCCACTTGTGACTGTATGACTGTGACTTTGTCATTTTATATTGACTGTTTCCTAGTATGATTTGATTGCTTATTGTACCCTATTATTAAGTGCTGTACCTTATGATTCTTGACTCTTGATGAATGTATCTTTTATGAACACTGAGAGCATTGCACCAAGACAAATTCCTTGTGTGTCCAATCACACTTGGCCAATAAAGAATTCTATTCTATTCTATTCTATTCTATTCTATTCTATTCTATTCTATTCTATTCTATTCTATTCTATTCTACTTTACTCAAAGTGTTGCACTAGAAATAGCAATATCACTTACTTATATACTGCTTCCTAGTGCTTTACAGCCCTCTCTAAGTGGTTTATAGTGTTAGCATATTGCCCCCAACAATCTGAGTCCTCATTTTATCGACTTTGGAAGGATGGAAGACTGTCAACCTTGAGTCGGTGAGACTCGAACTGTCCAACTGCTGGTAGCTGACAGCAGAAGTAGCCTTTCTAACCACTGTATCACCACGACTCTGAAATAATACAGTATTTAAGGGAGCCCCAGGAGAGTGGGGAACATAAGAGTGTGTTACTAAAGCCCTGGGAATCTATCAATTGCTCAAGGATTCCAGATGCTTGCTCAAGGACTCCAGATGCTGATACTGGCCCTGAATATATGTATATATTAATTTCCTGGAATCATTTATCCAATATGTATAACTTGCAGCTAGTAATGCCTAAAGTACATTATATTGGGAATCTAAAAGGAATCCTTGTTACCCACTTTTATAAAACATTGAATTGCCTCATTTTAGAAACTTGCTGATTGTAAAAATACTTAGCAGTTTTAATATCCTTAAGACAATAAAATAAAGGTTCCTTGGAATCTCTGTACCATTATATTAATATGTTTGCTCATTTATTTCTAGTGTAATAGAAATGCAATGCTGATTACTGGAAACCCTTAACTATACAGTAGATTACTCAGTGAAACAAAGCAAGGTTTTCAACATGTATTTTTGCCATGTAAAACAGCCATGCTAGTTGAGGAATCCTGGAAAGTGAAGTCCACCTATCTTATTAAAGTTTCCAAGGTTGAGAAACGATGTAAAATGTATACATGACCATTCGGTGCAGCCTGTTGTATAGGCAGGTCCATTGTCAGTTTTGATTTCTTTTGGACGTCCCAGCGAGGCAAAGGTACGAATTGAATGATTGATGACATGTTTTACAGTTTCTCCCCTTTGAGGAGTAGCCAGAATAAACCCTGAATATGTATCGATGGAAACGTGCAAATATTTCCAAGGGGCAAAAGGTGGATACTGAGTTACATCCATTTGCCAAATTTCACAAGCTTTTAATTCTCTAGAATTTACTCCTATGGGAATGGAATGTCCTTGCTTACTACATGTGGGGCATTGTTGAATAATGGCAGCAGCTTCTGCCTGAGTTAGGGAAAATTGAAAAGTTATCATAACTTGGCGGGGGAGATTCAAACACACTCCCTGCTTCTATTTTATAATGGACTTTTAAAGCCTCCATAATTTTCCTCCAAGTGACCAAAATGCCAATAGGTGCACGAGGAGGACTATGGAGATGTTCACCAATTTTTTGCCAAGTGGAAATTTTTAAGGACCCTTCCTCTGAATAATTAGGACAATGTTGCCACACATAAGCCAATAATGTAGCAATAGGTTTCTTTTTTACAGGAGAGCCCTTTAAATAAGCAGAATATTTAGAAGAAGCGACTAACTCCCTCAATTCCTTCAGATGCTGCGTCTGTTGTTGAGAAAAGTTTCCACCCATACTTACGAAAGTCGAGACCGTGTTTCAGATCCGATGATGTGCAATTCGCTTCAGGCCTGGCGATGCACAGCTCCCATCGAGCTGATAAGATATGGGCGCGTCGCAACGTATCCCCCTTAGGGAATCACGTCGGGGTCACCAGAATGCGGTATCTGCCATCCCGCATCTGATGGGTGGCTCATGATAGGGAGCGAAGGGAAGAGAAACGACAGGAAGCGAGGTTTCCTCTTGATGAGCGCGCCTCGAATGTCTTGGCACACGCTCTTTTATTGTGCTTTTTTACAAGAAAATGATTTAATCAAAGCTCAAGTCAAACATGGTAATCTCATCAGGATGTGCATGTTTACAAAGCTGCATACCGGACAGATTATTTACAATGTGGATAAGCTTATTAACAACCATCTAGCTCCTTGTCCCTTGTATGTGCCTTGCAAAGGTCACTGAAGAGACAGAAGTTAATGATTACACGTGAATGATACAATGTTGCAAACACATGAATGATACATAGTTGCAATGATACATAGTTGCAATGATACATAGTTACAACAAGCATTTGCACCATGACTACCATTATGAGACAACCCAGGAGCAAAACACAGCACACAGAGACTTTAATGGTGGTTTATATACAAGAGTTATATACAGAAATATGTGTGATAGACAAAATAACTTACAAGCAAGCTAACTTTCTTCTTAACTCCATGGAGACCTAAGCAATGAATACTAGACACAAGGAGAGAGAACATGCCCTCTATAATGGCTGCAATTATACAGTATAAACACCTCTTAAAGGGATCTTTAATCCCTGGTTTTAAACCCATTCTATGCTGAATCATTCTATTTTTTTAAAAAAAAAATTTTTTATTGGTTTTTAAAAACAAACATAAACAAACAAAACATAAAAACATCAAGCTATCTTCCATATGTATACGGTGTGCTGGTTGGTTTACAAATTTACATATTTTCAATCAAAAATTAAATACCTTAGTATCATTATTAATCAATCATTTGACTATACTTTTATTCATTCATGTTTTACAAGACAATCATAATTTACTTAGTTTATTTTATAACAGTTCATATTATCATCCCAAATCTATCCTAAAATCATTTTGTAGATATAAGAAAGAAAGATATACATCTTTATATATTTATTATTTTCTAAAAGTCTACATATTTCATAACTGTATTTTATTGTCTAATCATTGATAGAAAAGATCCCAAATTTTATAAAATTGTTTATCCTCTTGTTCTCTAATTTCAAATGTCAATCTACTCATTTCAGCACATTGCAATATTTTCTTAATGATTTCCTCCTGTGATGGTATTTTCTCATTTTTCCAGTTTTTAGCAAATACAATCCTAGCTGCTGTTAATACATTTACAATCAGGTATTTCAAGTCTTTACTATATATTTCAGGTAAAATTCCCAATAAAAATATCTCTGGTTTCAAGTCTATATGTTTTTTTGTCATTTTTTCCAACCACATGTAGATTTTAGTCCAGTATTTTTAGCATCCGCACAAGTCCATCACATATGGTAATATGAGCCAGGTGTCTGATGACATTTCCAACATTTTTTGGATTTATTCTTGAACATTCTTGCTATTCTTGTTGGGGGAAAATGCCACCTGTAAAATATCTTATACAAAATTTCTTTATATGCTGTTGACATTGTCATTTTATAATTTTGAGACCACAATTTTTGCCACTTCTCTAAATCAATCCCATATCCAAAATTCTTCCCCCAAACAATCAGTTTCTTTAACTTGTTCTTCTTCTAATTTAATTTCTAATAAATATCCATACAGTTTTTTAATCACCTTTTCATCAGTACCTGTCAAAATCTTATCTAAAACAGTCAATTTATCATAGAAACCTTCCATTTTAGAATCTTTATCATACCTTGAATTTATTTGCACATATGAAAACCAATTCATCTTTATACCTTGTTCCTCTAGTTTTTGTATAGATTTGAGTTCACCCTTTTCATTCAATATTTCACCATATCTAACTGTTTGCTCCTTTTTGTATATTATAGAATAAGAAAATGCTTCAATAGTCAAAAACCAGACTGGAATTTTCAAATAACATTGTCTTTTAATCTTCTCCCAGTTTAACCACAGAGACTCCCGTATGTAATGTCTTCTAAAATACCCCTGTGTTTTAGTTCCTTTATACCATAAAAAAGCATGCCACCCCATCATGTCCTTCTAATGCCAACAATCTAGTATTTCTTAGTGTTATCCATTCCTTAACCTACATTAGATTTGTAGCTTGATAGTACAACTCCCAATTAGGCAAACCAAATCCTCCTCTAATTCTAGCATCTTGCAAGAGTTTTAACTTTATTCTCACTTTCTTACCTTGCCATATATATTTCAACACAATTTTTATTTCAATCTTTAAAGAAATCTTTTCCAAGCCTAATTGGAATTGTTTGAACAAATATAAAATTCTGGGTAAAATATTCATCTTCATTGTTGAAATTCTCCCTTTTAGTGACAGTTGTAAATTTTCCCATTTCGCCAGATCTAGCGCTATCTGCTGTTTAAGTTTGATATAATTATTCTCTTTTAATGTACTACATCTTGCTGTCAAATATATCCCCTAGTACATGATCTTATTCGTGACCTGAATTTTCAATAGGTCTGCCAGTTCTTCCTTTTGTCTTAATAGCATATTCTTTGTCAAGATCATTGTCTTATCTTTATTTATTTTCAAACCAGCCACCTTTCCATATGTCTCTATCTTTTCTATCAATTTTGATGCTGTTTCTAAAGGGTCTTCTAGGATGAAAACCAGATCATCTGCAAATGCTTGCAGCTTAAATTCTTCCTTTTTGATTTTCATTCCTTTTATATTATTTTCATCTCTAATATTTCTGTTTAGCACTTCCAAAGTTAACACAAACAACAAAGGTGATAGTGGGGACCCTTGTCTTGTTCCTTTTCTTATATTGATAGAGTCTGTCAGTTCTCTCTCTATCATTACCTTTGCCATTTGCTTATAGTATATAGCTTCTATTGCTTGAATAATTTATAGCAAAACCCATCTGTTCCAACAGTAATAACATGAATTGCCAATTCACATTATCAAATGCCTTCTGTGCATCTAGAAATATCAGAGCCATTTGTTTTTCAGGATGTGCCTTGTAGTATTCCAAGGTGTCCAAGATTACTCTCATATTGTCTTTAATTTGTCTCTTTGGCAGAAATCCATTTTGATCAGGATGAATAAAATTATTTCAATATTTTTTAAGTCTTTCTGCCAATATTGAAGCAAAGATTTTATAATCTGCATTTAGTAGAGAAATGGGTCTATCGTTCTTAATTTGTAATGGATCGGCCTCCTCTTTTGGAATAAGTGTAATATAGGCTTCTGACCATGATTTAGGTATCTTCTTCTTTAACATAACTTCATTCATAACTTCTAGCAATGGAAGATTCAACAATTCTTGTAATGTTTTGTAAAATTCTGCCGGAAGTCCATCTGGGCCTGGTGCCTTTCCATTATTTTACTTCTTGAGTGCTTCAATTAACTCCATCATCGTTATATTGCTTTCTAACATTGTTTCAGTCTCTTTAGGTATCTAAGGTAAATTAGCATTCTGTAAGTACTGTTTAACTCTTTCCTCATCAATATTCTCTTGCATATATAATTTCCCATAGAAATCTCGAATGATTTCCTTCTTGTTTTTACTACCATAGAAAACTTGGCCTTGGTCATCTATTAATTGCAATATTTTCCTTGATTCTTTCTCCTTTCTCAATTTGTATGCTAACCATCTACCTGGTTTGTTTGTGTCTTCAAAGTAGTTCTGTTTAGCACCTCTAATTTTCTGTGCTAATTCTTCTTTTTCTATTTGACCCATTTTATTTTTAATTATATCCATTTTTAGCTTGATGTCCTTTTTCTGTGGCATTTTCTGTAGCTCTTTTTCAAGTCTTTTATACTCATCCTCTAAGGTCTTAGAGGCTAGTCTCTTCATAGTATTCCTTTTCCTTGTATAGTCAATTATCAAGCCTCTAACATATGCCTTCATTGTATCCCATACATTCTGAATTATGTATCTTATTTTTTGTTTTCTCTAAAGAAAAAAGCCAATTCTTTTTCCATCCACTGTGTGAAGTCTTTTTCCTTTAAAATAGTATTATTTAACATCCATCTAGATCTTCCTTTTTGTCCTTTCCATTTAACTGTCATTGGATTGTGATCTGCCCAAGTACTTGTTTCAATATTTATTTCTTGAATATTAGTTATTAATTCTGTTGACATCTATATCATATCTATTCTGAACCATGATAAGTGTCTATTTAAATAGAAGGTGTATTGTCTAGTTTTAGTATTTCTTTCTCTCCATGTATCTTTTAAGTTTATTTCATCTACCATTTAAAAAAAAGATTTAGGGAGAGTCTTTCTGTTTTGCTTTATTGTTTTCTGTGCTGTATAGTCCAATTTATTGTCTACAATTCCATTAAAATCTCCCATCATAACTATATTAGCATAGTCCGGTTCAATTATTTTCATATGTAATTTTTTGTAGAATTCTTCTTATTTATCATTTGGAGCATAGACTGCAATCAGGAATGTTTTCGTATTATTGTCCATTATTTCCACCATTAGTATTCTTCCATCATCATCGCTATAAATCAATTTTGCTGGGGTGGTCTCTTTAATATATAAAACCAATCCTCTTTTCTTATATTGTGTCTGTTGTAATGACGAGGCAGTCAAGATGTTTGATCATGATCAAATAAATCATGATGAACTTTATTGGAGTCTAGTCTTACATTCATACACATTTTTAGTAATCGTTTAACATTGGTTAACTTTAGTTTCTGCTCAGCTTTCGTTACTGTTTAGCATAGTAATTAACACAATTAATTTTCTCTAGTTAAAGTCTAACATATGTTTATTTCCTCTCTCTAATCCTTCTTTACATTAGTGATTTTGTTTGCCTGAGTTGTATTTGCTTTGGAACCTTCATTACCTGAGGTTTGCCATCAAGATAATAACATTCCTGCAATTAAAACTCTACATATCCTCGTTTTTTATTTTAAATGGAGGATTCAAAGATTTATGAATGTATCTCAATTGTAGAGGATTAAGAGAGGGGGAAGTAGAATGAAACAATGCAAATAAATTTGGAATACATTGAATAAAACAACAGGTTACAATTAGTACAATAATAATAATTATAGCGTAAAAGAAAAACTGTCTGAGCCAAGACCAATCAGGGAGCCAATTGGTTAGCCACTCAAAAGATGAGTACTGAGCATGGATATTATTTTGAATGTATGATTGTAAATTGGCAAGCTCATCCTCACTAGTTTTATTCAAAGAATGAAAAATTCTGAGGATGAACATTAGTGGCATATTTATCAAAAAAGAATCACATATCGGGATCCTTAAGCTGCCAACCAGCGCATATTGATCCTGTATTAGATTGATCAGAGGCATTAAAAATAGGAAAATTGTCAGGATACATATCAGGAGCTATATTAAGTCCATACAGAGAAGAATTAAAGGTACCTGACAACCAATAGTAGTTAGAACAATAACTATAATTCCCTAGCTTTTTAAATATGTGCTGAGCAGCATCATAATCAGACCAATTATGAAGCCAAGTGTGTTTAGCATGACAACAAAAACACAGACCCCTTGTAAATTGACTAACTTTCAAGTAACGCCAATGGACAGAATTCAATTGCATAGGGGATTTAGAAAATAGCCAGGAGTGTGAAATAGATTGCAATTGTGAGACAATAAATGTAGAAGACATGATCAAGTTAGGGGTAAAAGAAATTTGACCAAATGCCATTGGGGACTCATAGTATAAAGTAAAATGTGTGCCATGGGTCATTAACATGTATTGGGCATGACGAACCCACAAATTAGGGTTAAGATGAACCACAGAAGTGTCATTTTGAGCAGAAACACCATTAACCATAAACAAGAAAATACAAAGTAAAATTGTAACAGAATTAGCAGTAATAATAGCAAAAACAGCAGCAACAAGATTTTCAGGAGTTTGAGGTAATGAGGCCTGTTGCAGTTGTTGTTGAGCTTGATATGTAGTAGATTTAACCTGGCCCCAAGTGATGGGTTGCGGGCACTTCAACCTTGGAAGCCAGACTTCTGTGTTCAGATGAAGATTGAAATCCAGAATTAGGTTGTGAAGGCCCTGATGCCAAGCCATGCCATGATACGGACGAACACAGCACGCTGGAACCCACACTGCTTGTCCAGTAGAAGGATCTTCCACCGCAGCATAGTTGCGACCCCAGGTGATCAGTGGTGTAGGGCCTTTCCAGGTTGGATCTGGAGCTTGGCAATACTTTACCAAAAACCTTGCTAAAGATTCAGTAGTTCGAAAATGCAAATTAACAGGTGAGTCTGCAAGAGAATCTAAAAAGGTTAAATAATTCCAAGTATATAATGCTACAGCAATGAGATTTTGAATCTTTCGCAGATGGTAAGGGTTTGTAATTGTTTCTGAAGCAATGCCTTAAAAGTACAATGAGCTCGCTCAACTATAGCTTGACCCTGAGAATTGTAAGGAATTCTGTGCACTAAATATTCCATTTCTGACAAAAGGTTTGAAATTCCTCACTAATATAAGCTGGGCCATTATCAGTTTTCAACTGAGAAGGCTGACCCATTACAGCAAAAGAGGATAGGCAATGAGAAATAACATCTGAAGTACATTCATGTTTTGAAACAGTAACCCAAAGGAAATGTGAATGAGTCTCAATAGACATATGAAGATAACAGTATGGCTTAAAGGTTGAAAATTGAGTTATATCCATTTGCCAAATTTGATTAGCTTGGTTCCTTGTGGGTTGACACCCACTGGAAAGGGAACTGCCAGTTGCTGACAAGCTGGACAAGCACGGACAATATCCTGGGCTTGAGATAATGAAATTTTAAATTGCTTCGCAAGCGATTTGGCATTTTGATGAAAATAAAAATGGCTATCAACAGGATCAACAAACAAAGATGCAACATCCTTTAAGGATTCATCTGCCTTCTGATTTCCTTCAGTCAAGGCATTAGTAAAGGGAGTATGACTCAGAATGTGTTCTACATACAAGGAATACAAGCGAGTTTCCAAACTATTCTTTAAAGATAAAAACAAGGATAACAAATTCTTATCCAAAGAGAGAGCACAATAAGAAAAAGGAAGAGATTGCATAGCTAAATACACATATTGAGTATCAACAATCAAGTTAATAGGTTGGTCATTGAACAATTGTAAAGCTAAAAACACAGCAGCCAGCTCAGCACATTGAGCTGAAGTCTGCGTGGCAGTAAATTTAGATTACCGTTGCTGTTGAATCTGCCAGACAACCACACCCCTTGTAGGTGAGCCATCAGTAAAAACTTTAAGAGCTTTAGAAATAGGATTTTGCACAAAAATGAAAGAAAAGGCCAGATTTAAAGTAGTAGTAACCACTATTCTAGGATCCTTGGGTAAAGAATACAACAAGTTTCCCACATATTGAGAAAAGGCTATCTGATACGATTCTGAAATCATCATCAAATGCTCATGTTCAACTTTTGTACAAGTGAATGCTATGCTAATGAGATCCTGTCCTGTAAGATGTAAGGCTCATTTACTACCTTTAATAATCAAATCCTCTAATGCTGATTTGATAAGGATGTTTCTAGGCAGAGTAGCTGACAAATTAATCCATTCATGAATGTTGACTGCTTGTGGAGAGGCATTAGAATAAAAACATCCTGTGGGTAAGGGTGCAGTAGGAAGAATAGCTAAACAAAGTCCTATTGTTAAAGATGTTATCCTGTCCACATATCAATGCTTAAACATTCAATATTTCTTGAAGGCATGTTCTTTGAAGATCAGTTAATACAACTAGATCTCCTGGTGATTGTGCTCCCTTCAAAGACTGAAATAAGGGCAACATATCACCAGTTGTAATATAGAAGAATGAGCGTGCCCAATTAATAATGCCAAGTAATTTTTGCCATTGTACTAAGGTATATGATTTCTGTACTTGTAATTCAGGAAGAATTGGAATGGAGAAATTATGCAACATTCTATGTCCTAAGTAGGTATAAGGTTCTACCTTTTGAATTTTGTCTGTGGCTATATACAATCCCTGTTGTGTCACAATATCTATTAACTCTTTTAACAATTTAGATTCATCAAAATCTGGGGCTGCTGTCAATATATCATCCATATAATGATAGACTAAATAGGAAGGAAATTTATTCCAAAGGGGTTGAAGAGCATTATCCATGAAATATTGACAAAGTGTAGGGGAATTAAGCATTCCCTGAGGCAACACTCACCAATGATATCGTTTTGTGGGCATGCTATTATTAAAAACTTGAACAGTAAATGCAAATGTTTCTTTGTCTTGAGGCTGCAAAGGCATAGTAAAAAAGCAGTCTTTAAGATCAACTACCAATAATTTATAAAAATTAGGAATTAAGTTAGGATTTGGTAGACCACATTGTAAAGGACCCATGTTTTTATAAAGGACCAAATCTTGCAGGAGGCGAAATTTTCCATTTTTCTTTTTTATAACAAAAACAGGAGTATTCCAAAGACTAGTAGAAGGTTCTATATGACTAGCAGCCAATTGTTCTTGAACCAATTGTTGTAAAGCAGCAAGTTTTTCCCTTGATAATGGCCATTGTTCCACCCAAACTGGCGTAGAACAGAGCCATTTAAGAGGAAGAGCCATCATCAAGAATCAAATGAGCATTAAAAAGAGAAAGGATATCATGGCTCCAAATATTAGTATGAATATCTATAATGTATGGTTGTAGGAAAAAAGACTTACCAGCAGATGTTGTAACATTAATTTCTTGAACATTCTGCCAAGCAGCTGTAGAACCTCCTATTCCCCACAATGAAGAAACTGTCATTTTTGGCACTGTACTGGCCATTGTAAAGAGGAGATGACAGTAGCATCGGCTCCAGTATCCAAAACCCTTGAAATGGTTGTTTATTTAAGGAAGAGAGAGGAGTTCAGCTGATGAAGTAAGCCTACAGATAAAAAAGTTGATCCAAATCCTGCATCCACACGATTACCTATACCAGGAGATGGATTTTCATATAGAAGAAGAAACAATTGAACAACAGAAGAATTACAAGGAAGAACTTGAGGAAGATTCACCCAAATCTGAATCATGAGGATACCAGTGTAATCTGAATCTATTACACCAGGCACAACAAAACAGCCCTTTTTGTATGCAGAAGAACAAGGCAAAATTAAGCAACTAATCCTGAAGGAAGAGGTCCTTTGAATTGAGATGGAACTATTTTAACTTCCAAAGAAAATTTAAATTCAATTTCCTCTTGAGTGATTAAATCAATCCCAGCGCTACCAGATGTGGCTGGGGAGGAGTGAGAGAGACTGCTGGAGGAGTCACGTAATATTTGCTTCCAATCTTCAGGGATCATAGTATAACCATTTTTTATTCCTTCTACAAGTCCTCTTGTAAAATTACCACTAATCCCATAGTCTGTAACTTCCTTTTTTAACTCTCTAAAGATCTGATAAGGCAGACCCTCCCATTCTGCTACTTGCAGTCCAAGCTGTGGCCCCTGACCAGGATGATATTGTACTGGACAAACAAACACTAATTCTGCAAGTTCTGTTCCTGAGACAGAGGCATCCTGTTTACAAGTCTCAACCATTTTCTGAAAAGAAGACTGAACAATAGAGTCAGGAGACTTTTGCCCTGTATCTGCAGGAGCTGAGGGAATTGAAGACATATATTCAGGTGAAGAAGGAGGATAAATGACAACATTAGTATAACATGAAGATGGAGGTGTTAAAAGAGAAAGTTCATTGTGACCAAATTTTTCAATTGCATGCCTACATAAATGCCACACCTGCAAAACTTCTATTTTTACTCTAGGTCAGGGGTCTCCAACCTTGGCTCCTGGAAGCCTGGCGGACTTCAACTCCCAGAGTTCCACAGCCAGCTGTGGAACTCTGGGAGTTGAAGTCCGCCAGGCTTCCAGGAGCCAAGGTTGGAGACCCCTGCTCTAGGTTCAGGATGCAATGTATTCCCTATACGTTCCCAATCAGTTAATTTTAAAGACCCCTCTTTTGGATACCATAGGCACTGAGCTGCAATCTCCTGGCCAGCCTTAAGAGATTTTTCTGTGGTACTTCAGTATTATTTTTCCTCAACAAATAGCCTAATTCATCTACATGCTTCCTTTGTTCCTCAGAAAGCGAAGACCCCATACTTACAGAAACCAAAAGGTTGAAGAAACCACAAAGGGTTGAAGGTGCACCAAATCCTTGCCAGATGAAGTAAGAGGGTCCCTGTTCATGCACCACTTGCTGTAATGACGAGGCAATCGAGGTGTTTGATCATGATCAAATGAATCATGATGAACTTTATTGAAGTCTAGTCTTACATTTTTACACATTTTTAGTAATCCTCTAACATTGGTTAACTTTAGTTTCTGCTCAGCTTTCGTTACTGTTTAGCATAATAATTAACACAATTAATTTTCTCTAGTTAAAGTCTAACATATGTTTACTTCCTCTCTCTAATCCTTCTTTACATTTGTGATTTTGTTTGCCTGAGTTGTATTTGCTTTGGAACCTTCATTACCTGAGGTTTGCCATCAAGATAATAACATCCCTGCAATTACAACTCTACATGTGTCAAGGAAGTAAATATTTTCCCTAATTTTGGCTGTATCAACAATTGTTCATATTGCTTTTTAATATGTACTTCTTGTAGACAAATTATATCAAATTTTAATTTCTCTAATTTATGAAAGGTTTTCCTTCTTTTAACGGCTGAGTTAAGTCCATTTATATTAATTGTAATCATTTTTTTCTCTTCCATGGTTGTATTTTGTAGTTAAGTTTAGCAGCTCTCGTAGATCTTAGTTCACGTTGTTCTTTGGCTTCCATCTTTCCACCTGCTGCACCTTCTTCTTTTTCAGTCGCCATTTGGCAGTCCTCTTGGAATGAGATCTCTTTTTCTGCCTCTTCCTCTTTCCCTCCAAAAAATTCTGCATAAAATAATTTCACTTTCTCAACTGAGTCAATTCTATGTCTCTGTTCTTGCCATGTGAACATTAAACCTTCTGGAATCAGCCATCTATACTTCACCTCTTTTTTAAGTAGCATTTTAGTCAGGAATCGGTATTCTCTTCTCATCTCTCTCACTCTTCTGGGTATTTGTTTCAAGACCACAATCTCTTTGTCTTTATATTTCAATATTTTCTCTTTTGCCACTTGCAATATTTGCGTTTTAATGGCTTTCTTTGTAAATCTAATGTGAACTTCTCTTGGCAAGCTATTTCTCATCGCGTATCTTGTGAAAACTCAATAAACCTCATCTATTCCATCCACCATCTTTTCTTGAGTTATTTCCAAAGCTTCAGCCGGTATTTCTATCATTATCTCAGCTAAGTTTTGTCCTTCTTCTGATCTATCCATCTCCCATCTCAACATACCACTTTTATCTTGTTCAACCACCGTTAATCTATTATCAATATCTCCAATCTTATTGTCTCTTTGTTTATCTTCTTCAATTTTTTGGAATCTCTCATCATACTTCAACATCATCTGGGTTTCTATCAACAGCTGGAGTCTGGTGTTGAAACCTAGGGGAAAAAAAGGTGATAAGTTTTTGGAGAAGAGAGCTATAATAAGAGCCTTGGATAATTAAACAGTGCAGTGTGCTCTTTTTACTTTTTCTAAGTTTTGCTATCCCTCCTCACCAGCTTTATTGTATTTCATTTTATCTTTTTTTAATAACTATTTTGGTTTTTGGCTTTGTTGGAGCTTGTCTTTGTTTTTCTTTTTTTCTTTGGAAGTCCAATCTCTACGTTTGCTTTTTATTTTAAAGGGAAAGCTTTAGTATTAATTTTTTTTAAGGGAATAGCCTTTTCCCCCCCTTTCCTGGTATTTTTGTTTTTTCATCTACCTTTCTGGTTTATTCTTATGCACTTTTTTCTATTTGAGACCTTTCAATTAGATTAAGGTGTTGAAGAACCTGAATAATTTCTCCTTTTCAGTTTTTTTTCTTTTTCTTTTTCAAGCCTTTTTCTTCGTCTAACTACTGATTGGATTAAGGTATACAAGAACCTGAAGAAACTTTGTCCTCCCTTTCCCCCCCTCTTTTTTATCATTATTATTGGGCTTCTTTTTTCTACTATTTTTATTTTGAACTATAATTGGTTACTTCACAATTGGATTAAGGTTTAGAAGAACCTGAAGATTTTGAATTGCTTAAAATGAGCAGGAAATTTACAGCTCCTGGTTCTTCAACTTCTACTTCTTCCTCTCCACCATCTGGAAGACAATGTTACAGACAATGTTAAAGCAAGAAAAAGAACAAGAAAAAGTGACTCTGCAGATGATTATGCAAGGAATTCAAAATATTCAAGCAAAATCAGAGAATATTGAAAAGAGAATAGAGAACATTGAACAAAGAACAGAGAACATTGAACAAAGAACAGGGAAAACCGATGAAAAAGTGGAGAACATCCAACAAATGATGTTGAAGTATGATGAGTGATTCCAAAAAATTGCTGAATCATTCTTATTACATCAGCCACATCTGGCAGTTATTCACTGCTGGTCAGCTCTTAAATCCCCAAACCTTAACATTTCTGCAGCATCAAAGAATTATGTCAAAATGATAACCTAGATGAATTCCAGTTTTTATTTTCCTCTCTTAACTCATCAGTGGACACCTTTGCTGTAAAAAAAAATAATTTTCTTAGGTATACATTTCCAGATGAATTTTTTTCTATTTGATGTTTAAGATTCCATACTGAAGTGTGACACAATGGTATACCACAAAACATGTCACCTGAATGGATCATTCAGCTCTGTTAAGCCTGGGTTCCCCAACCAGGGTTAAGGAGACAAGCTAAACAGAATGTGCAGCGTTAGTCAGATAGACACACGGATAAATGAGTGAGATATGTTTGTATGTTTGTTAACATACAGTAAAAAATAACAGATACGCTTGTGCTATCAAAAGATAGTTTATTCCATTTAGAGTTTATAGCATAGTCAAAATAACAGTCCATTAGTCATGTATGTATCAGTCAGTCCATTCAAGGATATTCAATTAGCAAAATCCGTGTAGAATATCCAATGTCAGTTCACTTACAATAAATCAACAGTCCTTTCTCTCTCCCATTCGAGTAAGGAAAAACGCAGTCTTCAAACTATCCAGTAATTAGGGATCATCAAGCCAAAGAGAGCAAGCTGACATTCCTTGCTTCTTTTATGGTGCTTTTTACAACCACTCCCTTAATTACATTCCTATAGTTAAAGTTGCAGACATTTTAACTAATAAACCATGATAACATATTTATTATTTTACCTAAACCAGTTAGGGTAAACAATGTTATCCCTAACAAGCTCCACAGCAAGAATTAATTCCTAGTATGGTTCAGTGCTCCTGTCATTTCTCAGTGCAATTTAGGCTTGGATTTTAAAACAGGTTTTGGAGTTTAAGACCAATGAATGGTCTTATTTTTAAACCATCATGTCATATTTTTTACTTATTATAATGTATTGAATGCTAATATAATCATCAGTTTTATAATAGTACTGTATTTATTTTACTGGCTCAATCATCAGAATGGAATATAAATATTAGTAAATGAATGAGATAAATTATTTGACTTTATATATGCTGGATTATCCCTTAGGTAAAAGGAGCAGTATTGCACAAGCACAAAGTGAATGCAAAGTTTTTCCATATGCAAAAACTCCAAATATGCAATGTGTATCTCGATGCAGAGGTAATTTTGTTGAGATGAGGAGTACTACATTTTTCAGACCAAATGCTAATTATTTTTAGCAAAAGTATTCAAAAAGAAAAGCCTCTACAAGCTAAGAAAACTAAAATGTTGAACTGCTTTGAAAAAATCAAAGCATGACTGCAGGTGGTGCACTGGAAGGGGAGAAATAGTTGTGATAGCAACTCAACAATTATGCCTTTGTTCCTAAGTTAGCTATTCTCAGTTACAATGGAAATTCAGTGAAGGTTTGTTAAATGTCTGGTTGGCTGGAAACAGGAAGTATTTTTTTAAAAAGTCCTGGGAAACAAAATGTCTTCAGCACATATTAAGTATGCTTATAAGAATCACACAAATAACATCCCTCCCCAAAAGCTAAGAGTTATTGGAAAGAAAACCCCTTAAAGAGTAAGAGAAAATAATGTAGCATATGTTTAACTTGTTAGCTTAGTTGTAGCATTGCCTCATTTCTGGAAGATGTTTATCAGCTAGTTTGACTTTGGAAAGATGCAAATAGCTCCTTGATTATTTACTCTTTCATTTGTATGCTTAGTCTTCCAGTGTTCTAATTGCAGTTTGTGTTTTTAAGGCACGATCTAGTTGTTAAAATATATTTAAAACACAATTAAAGAGATAATTCTTCAGTAATTTTAATTATACGCAATGTGATTTCTGGGGGAGTGAAAAATTGGCACCTGCTGCAATTCCATGTAAATGAGAACTGGTTAAGGTAATTATTAGAGACTTCGGGGCATCTAAAAGCATAGAAGAAATTCCTCCTTGACAGATGCACGTGTTTGTTGACTCACCCTTTCTGTTCTGTCTTCAAGTCAGCCGTTTCTTTCGTTCTCTGTAAAAAACAGAGATTTCTGTCTCGTTCTTTGCAGCATTTTATATTACACGCTTAAAAGTACATTGTTCTTATATGCTACGTTTCAGAATTTGTTCTGGAACCGAACAATAAAACTGCGATGTAGGAGGACACTAGGCCTAGTCTGCGTTAAGCCAGCCTCAATTTGGTGCTTCACTCATCATAGAATAAAACGAAGCATAACGTGTACAAGAAATCCAAATAACCTGGAATAGGAACGTTCGAGACATCACAATATAATGTGTTATTGGAAGCGCCTTTATTTTGCAGGAGGGCCTTGAAGCCAAAGTAGTAGTGAGTCTGTCCCCGATTATAAACAAAAGCCATCATCTCGCCCCTTCAGGCTCCCTAAAACAGCAAATGCAGAGGTTGCGCCCGCACCTCCCACAAATCCCAACCAAAGCCGCTTTCAGCCCCCACCCACCCAGCGTCGACTTATCGCTTCCAGTCATTTGCCCCTCCCCTTCGGGTTCTTACACAGCGGCGGTAACCCCGGCCTCCACCTCGCGTGCTAACACACACGCACGCACACCGCGCAGGCAGGCAGTGGCACTCGCAGCACAGCCACGGCCGTTCCACCAGGCATGGCACAGGGCTCTACTTCATTATGGCAGCAGCGCGACACAGCACTCTCGACTTCATGCTCAGCGCCACAGGTGAGGCACCTCATTTCGCCGACTCGCCCTTTCTGGCCTACCCACCCACTCATGGCTGCCTGGCCGGCCCACAATTGTTCTTCCTTCCCTTCCTTAGCTACGGGGGAGAGGAGAGGTCTGGACTGCTTGCTGGGTCCTCTTGTAGCAAGAGCCACGGCTCTCCGCAGGCCTCTGCACCAAATGAGGCGAGTGAGCGAGCGAGTTTTGTCGTCTAGGTCGGCGTGAGAAGAGTGGGGCAGCCTGCCAGTTTCTCCCCGGTATGTTTCTTTCCTGCCCACTCGCCCTCCCGTCCCCAAATATCCCCTTCTCCTTTCCCCGGGTCTCCTTTACCGCCAACTCTTGAATCTTCTGTTTTCCCGAATCTTCGATTGCCCCGACATATTCGAGGTTTTTTCCCCTCTTCCCCCTCCCCCTTTCCGCTTGCAATTATTTTCTGATATTCAGTTTCTAACATTTTCTAACATTCGTGCCTGCAACTCCTCCCCTTCGCAAATACAAATTGCCTAAAAACTCGGCCCCCTCTTGCTCTTCCAACCATGCGTGTTTCCGTGCCGCATGTGCTTTATGGCGAAATCTTGCCATGTGTCTATCTCATTCATTTTCCGAAACAGAACGCACTCTCTCCCGAATATGATTTACTCTCGTCAATAGGCCGGCAAAGATCTTTCTTCTCCTTTCCGAGCATATTCCCTTTATATACTTAAAAATGTGAGCTCGTGCCGGGGGGCGGTAGGGGGGGCGGATAAAACATCGAAAAAACATCAGATATTTGACACTATTGCAAATGTGAGCCCGTGCCTGGGGGTGTGTGTGTGTGTGTGACTATAAATGCGGCTTGTTTCTGTCCAGTAGAAATAGACGTCTGTTCATTTTGCAGGTCTTGCGTTCAAAGGACGGGCCTTAATCTAACCCTCAGGCGATAAGGTTTTTCCTCTTGAAATGCTGATTGAAGAGGTGATCCAGTTACCTCCCCCTACCCTTCCTGATTTCCTGGCTCTACTGGAAATTGGGTTTGAAAGAAAATGTTAGCTGTATAGTAGAGGGGAAATTGTGCGCTTGCTTAATAGAGTAATAATAGAAACAAGATGTACTGTGCAGAACATAGGACAGGAAGCCTTCTTACAAGGATAAATTTGAATGAAATTGTGTCCAATTGGTTAGAGAAGGAAATATTTGGGATAATTATTCTATCTTATTCATCTGACAGTTGGATTTGTTTGTACATATACATTATTAATTATTTTGCAAATCTTAAGTGGTATTAAATTGGAATTGGGCTATTTCCCAATGTTTTCCAAAAGGCCAGAACCCAACAATGTTTATTTAGAGCCCTTCACCTTCAGTGCTTTTAAGAAATGTATTCAAATATAGTACTTTTTTTTTTTTTACAACCAAGTCATTCTGCATAAAAGAAATAGGTCAATCTTTATATAAACAAATCTCTCATAAAAATGCAGTATTTAAAAACTAAGCGAGGAGACACAGTTGGTGGTGCTTTTTAATCAATAGAACTTAAAAGATCACAGCATGCTGTCCTGCTTCAGGTTTTGTGTATGTATGTGTATTTACACACACACATACAATTTTTTAGGAGATTATCAATTTTACTTTCAGAAGACAATAGCAAGGACTGTCAAACAAAGCGAAGTCTTGCCTGTGAATTTTGTTTTTAAAGAGGAGTATGCAGAGAACTCATCCAAAATCATTCTGTCAAGGTTAGCAGCTAGTCCAAGGGTCTATAGTGCAAGAGAAGTCATCCACGAGCTAGATATTCTTTCCAGCAAAGAACATAAGCAAAAAAAACATTTTTTTTAAGGGCTGCATTTTTTAAAGTTATCAGCAATCAGAATGTTTATTTCGCAGCTTGAAGATGTGTGGGCTTCAGCTGTCAAAATTCAGCAGTCAACATGCTGCCTGGAGTATTCTGGGAGTTGAAGTCCACACATCTTCAAGCTACCATGGTTGAAAAGTACTGGTTTACTCTATTGCTTGACAAGTAACAAGCAGGTTTCCTCTGTTCTATTCTTCCTTCTGGTGCAGGGTTCTTTCCTGACAGGTCCATCTACTCAGGTAGTGCTGGTGATGGATGAGCCTTATGTGATGTCTGGCTTTTTCCTTCCTGAATAGACATTGCGCAGGCTTAACGGAAGCAGCTTTTTCAGCTTTGGAGTCTGAGTCCCAAGCCTGGGCTATGATATATGCATTAATTGATGTATTAGCTTCCTTAGCAGTATCTGGATGCTGCCAAATCTTTTTTGTATGGCACTATTAACAACCTATGTATCACATATTCTACACTATAGAACTGATAAAGTAAATTGTCATGTCCGACCCATCATGACCCCATGGACAATGTTCTTCCAGGCCTTCCTGTCCTCTACTCTGGAGTCCATTTAAGCTCACACCGACTGTTTCAATGACACCATCCAGCCACCTAATTCTCGGCCATCCCTTCAGTTGTTCCCAGCATTAGGCTCTTCTCCAGTGCATCCTTCCTTCTCATTTGGTGGCCAAAATATTTGAGTTTCATCTTCAGGATCTGGCCTTCTAAAGAGCAGTCAAAGTTAATCTCCTCTACGACTGACCGGTTTCATCGCCTTGCAGTCCAAGGGCCTTTCAGGAGTCTTCTCCAGCACCATAATTCAAAGGCCTCAATTCTTTGGGGCTCAGCCTTCCTTATGGTCCAAGTTTCACAGCCATACACTGCAACTGGGAAAGCCATAGCTGTGACTATGTGCACTTTTGTTTGCAGGGTTATGTCTCTGCTTTTAGCTTTCCTCCCCAGGAGCAAGTGTTTTTTAATTTATTGGCTGTAGTCCCCATCTGCGGTGATCTTGGAGCCCAACTTGTGATTCATCTAGTCCTCTCATGATGTGATATAAGTTAAATAGATAGGGCAACAGCCTTGCTGAACTCCTTTCTCAATTTTGAACCAATCAGTGGTTCTGTGTCCATTCCCACTGTTGTTTCTTGACCTCCATATATGTTTCTCAAGAGACAAATAAGATGGTCTGGTACTCCCATCTCTTTAAGAACTTGCCACAATGTGTTATGATCCACACAATCAAAGGCTTTCGCATAGTCAATGAAGCAGAATTAGATGTTTCTCCACTGAGCCAAAGGGAGAATCCAGGATGGGGTAGTCTCTAGTCTCATAGCTCTGCAGATTGAGTTGAAAAACTGAGGACACACCCCCTGGTAACGGTCCCCAGTTCTTCACTCGGTCTCGTGTTCAGACCACCCTTTAAGGGCTCTGAATAGTTAAGATTGTAGAAGAATCACCCCCTAGATTGAGGTTTTTTCTTTTCGAGAGGCTTAGAGCAGGTTTGACAGCTAGCCAGCTTGCTGGTTAGCACTTTTTCTTTCTTTCTTTTTTTTTTGACTGCCTTTTTTTAAAAAAAAAAATTGCTGGTGGACTGGTTTTTGGAATTGTGATTGTATATTTGGTTGGAAGTGCCCCGAGAGCCTGTGTGGCCCGGGCTGGGGGGGGCAGGAGTCAGTGTCTTATTCAACTCACTTTCTCCTGGTCCATTCTTATTGATCTGTGCTAGCTGTGAAAACCACGAGGTGCTTCTGCCTCTTTTCGGCGGCCATTTCAGACGTTTCAGGATAATTCTGCAGTTTGTCTCCAGGATTGTGGGGGGGGGGGGGGGTACTGGCCATGTGGATTGAATCCTGACCCCCTGTCCAGTCACCAGAGCACCATGGCAGCTGTGAGACGCTTGAGACTGCCAAATTGATTGCAGTGCAGCCAGCACTGGCTTGCAAGCCTCTGATCTGTCAGGGCTTGTAGCAATTTTAAAGAGTCAGCTATTTTTTTCCCTTTTTGCTTTGACTCTTGCCTTAAATTGCGGAGCTGTGCTGAGCTCACCACTTCTGGGTCGCACTAGCCTCCTGAAGTGATAGACAGCTGCTGTGACCAAAGCAGACAGCTTTAGATCAAATAAATTTTGTTTTTATTTTTCTTTTGCCCCTTTTTTCCTTTTTTCTCTCCCTGTCAGTGACAATTATTTTTGGTGGGCTCAAAAGGGAGCTGGCTAAGAATTATCAGCTCCTCAGCAGAGTAGGAGAGAGCTGCAAGGGGATCAACTAAGTCAAGGTCTGCTGGGCTGGAGGCAGCAGCTAGGATCAGAGCTAGGACCCTAGCCCCTAAAAGACCCTCTAGGGCAGAGAATAGGCAGAACAGGCATAGACAAAAAGCCCTACATAAGGAGTTTGATAAGGTGGTGAGAGACTCCACGATGACAGGCAGCAAGACCAATTGGCAGATAGACAATATTTGACTGCCTGATCTCCTGGTGGCTCAAGTATTCAGGATTTGCAGGGAAAAGTCCAAATCAAGGCATAAGCCACTCATAATAATTCTGAGCCACCACAAGGATTTTTGATTGCTGCACCTGGAGGCCAAGCCTCCAGAAGAACCAGACCTGTGCCTGAAAATAAAAAAATAAAAAAGCTACCTTTACCCCTACAGTGGCTGGGTTGTGGCCGGAGGAGACCTACAGGCAAGAGATGCCATCCTTCATGAGAGCCTGGATCTCCCAAAAAAGTTAGACAAGAATTTCAGGCTTAAGTCAACCAGCTGCACCAGCTGCCTGGTTTGGACACCAACATAGGCGTTCCTCAGGGGCAGGGGCAGGCTTCTGCAGAACAGCCAATCTACTTCAGAAATCATTCTGCATCCCCTTAGGAAAGAAGCCAGTCTTATGTTTCCGAGAGGGGCCTCCTTCCAGAGAGGGCTTTTCGGACAGGGAGTCAGAGGTAGCAGGTCTCCCCTCCTTTAAGGACTTTCTCCAGCTGGTTCTCTTCAAGACTCTGCTGGTTAAGGCTAAGAGCATGGGTCATCTTAAAAAAGGGACAAGGTCATCCAGGATCTTCCCCCAGAGGGGGAAGATCAGGAAGATTACCTATTCACTGAGAAAGCATCTGTGGTAGATGCTATACGTCTGTACCCAGACGTTTATGAATGTGATTAAAAAGCAGTGGGAGTCCCTTGGGGGGGGTACACTCACCCCAGTGAGTCTGAGTCTACCTTATTTAATGGGTGGTTGTGGCAGCTGCAGAGTAGAACCCCACCTAAGGGTCTCAGGGTGCATCAAGACTTAGATAATAGCCGCAGCTCAATTGACAGCTAATGCCACCTTCAAGTCAGCCAAAATTTCTTCCAGAGCCATGGCCTCATCTGTAACAGCACCTAGGCTCATCTGGCTAAGAAATTGGCAGATGGACGCTAGAAACAAATGGAAGCTGGCGTTTGCTCCCTTCAAGGGAGAGAGGCTTTTGGGGAAGGCCTTGGATCCCTTTTTTGATGGAAACCAGGGACAAGCGATAGATCCAGCCCTCCCAAGGGAGGCGTTTTGATTACAGGTCTCCACCCTATTACAGAAAGCCCTCCTTTAAACAGGGGGAAGCTGGGGCAAGCTTTCCCCTCAAAGTAGGCCCTTCTTCCAAAGATCCTCATTTCAGGCTGATAGACCGGCCTTTGCTGCCAGAGGGCATCAGAGGCAAGATGACAGAAGGTCCTTTGGGGGTTCCAACAGACCTTTTAGATGCAACAAGTGATACCCAAGCCTCCTCTCCCACACAGGGGGCCATCTGGGACTGTTCTAGCAGAGGTGGGAACATCACGACGGACGCTTGGATCCTGACAACTTTATGGTCAGGTCTCAGGAGTTTCTTTCCGCCCCCCCCCCCAGTGCCTTTATGTGCTGCCCTGTCTCAAGGGACCCCTCAAAGAGAGATTTCATGGAATCGGCGATCCACCATCTGCTGGATGTTTAGGCCTTCCTGGAGACCAGGAGAGACAGAGATTCTATTCAATTTGGTTTGTGATTTCAAAGGCCTGGGGGGGGGGGGTAGGGGGTGGCGATCAATCCTCAACTTGAAACAGCTCAACAGGCATCCAATCTACCAAAGATTCAAGTTGCACTCCCTCCACTCTATCCTACAGAGCCTGCGGGAGGGAGATTTTTTTTTAGCTTCAGTAGACCTGACAGAGGCCTACCTCCATGTGCCCATAGACCCCAAACACCGTTAGTTCCTGAGGTTTTGCTGTTGTGGCCACCATTTCCAATACAGGGCTCTCCCGTTCAGCCTGTCATCAGCCCCACGGACTTTTACCAAGCTCCTGGCGGCCGTAGCAGCATACCTCAGATCCTTACCTATAAGGATCCAATGCTATTTGGACGACATCCTGATAGCATCCTCTTCCAGACCCCAGGCGGAGGAGGATATGATGTCAACAATCAGGATCCTTCGAGAGCATGGGTTCTTGATAAACCTGGACAAATGCCACCTACTATTATCGAACCATCTCTTGCATTTGGGGGCTATCATAGACAACTGGCCAGGTCTTTCTCTCACAGGAGCGTCGAGACAGTATAAGGGACGTCATATCACAGCTCTTGTCTGCCAGAGAGGTGCCTTGCTGTCTCAACTTCTTGGCAAGATGATATCGTGCATTAGGATCGTCCCAGGGCCCGCTTCCATGCCTGAACCCTGCAGTGGTTCCTGCTCCCCTACCAAAAGGCAGGCAGGGGCGACTCACCAAGGAGGGTTCGCATCCCCTTGCTGGTTCTTCATTCTCTCCATTGGTGGCAGTCCCGAGCCATGGATCAGGGTTGCTTATACAGGGAGCCCCAGAGGATTACCATCACCACCAATGCCAGTCTGTATGGTCACGGGGCCCATCTGGGAGTCCAGGTTAGGTGGTCACAGGAGCAGCTCACCCACAACATAAATTGGCTAGAGCTCAGGGCTGCCCGTTTAACTCTCAAGGATCTAAGGCAGGAGGTGATGGGGAGACAGGTTCTTCTCCTCACAGACAATGTGGCCACCAAGGCCCACATAAACTGGCGGGGGGGCACTTGCTCCAGATCTCTAATGCAGTAGGCGACTTGGTTGTTCAGGTAGACAGAGAGACACCTGTTGTCCCTGCAAGCAGGAAACATCTCAGGAGTTTCCAATGTGTATGCAGACTGGTTGAGCAGGGCCACAGTTGACAAGTCGGAATGGCGACTGCATCCCAGTCTGTTCCAGGAGATGACTGGTTGAGATGAATGGTTCGGCCATCCGATTCTGGATCTCTTTGCATCTCTGGAGAACTCACAGCTCTCGAGGTTCTTTGCATGGTTTCCAGCACTGGGAGCAGAAGGGATCAATGCTCTCTGGTGCAGGTGGCCCCAAGGGCTATTGTACGCCTTCCCCCTTCCCCTGATTCTGGGGACAATCAGAAAGGTACTGACAGGGTGGAGGTTCTGTTGGTAGCCCCTTACTGGCCCAGGTGCCCAGGGTTCACCGACCTGGTGGGCCTGTTGGTCGTCAGACCCTGGAGAATTCCCCTGCACAGGATCTCCCTCAGCCTGATTGAGCACCCAGATCCAGCCTGGTTTCGGTTGACCGTCTGGCACTTGAGTGGGTGCTCCTGAAACAGGAGAAGTTTTCCAGAAGAGTCATTCAGACCATCCAGATGACCAGAAGACCTTCCATGACCAGGATATACGACGCATCATGGAGGATTTTCTGCGGTTGGTGTGCCAGTCATCTATTGCAACCTACTGCTGTTTCTATGGCAAATATGTTAGAGTTCCTGCAGGACGGGTTGGACAGAGGTCTCGATCACAGTACCTTGAAGAGACAGGTGGCTGCCTTGGCCTTTTTTTTTTTGGTCAAGGACTCAACCACTCTGGCCCAACACCCCAGGGTGAAAGCTTTCCTTAGGGGAGCCACTAATTTGAAGCCACCAGTGGTCCACCATTACCCCACCTGGGATTTGCCTAGGGTCCTGCAGGCACTGACTTCTCCCCCATTTGAACCCTGGTGTGAAGTCAGTCTTCGCCTACTCACGTGCAAGGTGTCATTCTTAGTGGCCATTATTTCAGCCAGGTGTATCTCGGAGTTGACGTCCTTATCCATCAGAAAGAATCTGTGCATTTTCCATTCAGACAGGGTGGCTCTGCGGTTGGGCCCTACCTTTCTGCCCAGGGTGAACTTCATATTCCATCGCTCACAGGAGTTGATTTTGCCTGACTTCTGTCCAGAGCCTACCCATTCACTGGACAGAAAATGGCACACCTTGGACGTTAGGAGGGCCCTCCGTATATACATCAAAAGGACTAACTCTTTTAGGAGGACTGAAGCCCTGTTCATTTCCTTTCAGCTGTCAACTTTGGGTCGCGGGATGACACCATCTACCATGGATCGCTGGCTTAGAGCCTGTATTGTGAAGGCTTATGAGTTACTGGTTCTTCCTGTGCCCTGGAGAATCACTGTGTACCTAACCAGGAGTGCGGTGATTACTGCAGCCTGGGCAACGCAGGCTTCGGTTCTGGACTTTTGTAGAGCTGTGACTTGGTCATCTGTGACCCCATTCATAAGACATCATAAAATTGACTCCTTTGCCTCAGCAGAGGCGTCCTTTGGAAGACAAGTCCTGCAAGGGCATTCATGTAGAAGTGGGGACCTCTGACCAATCCAGTTCCCTCCCATAGGACAGCCATCAGCCAGCTTTGGTATGTCCCATTCTGAATTCTCCCTTCAGCTCAGTGGAGAAGGTGTTGGTCATACTTGAACGCTTCTTCTCGGGGACCCGAAGAGAGAATCCAATCCTATCCTGTATTCTGTCTGGTCGGAGTAGGGAGGAAATGTTTTTTTCTCGCAGTATCAAATAGGCTGTTTGTTAGAGGACGAGGAGCAGCTGGATCCGCTTTGACGTTCAGAACTGGGGACCGTTACCAGTGGGTGTGTCCTCAGTTTTTCAACTTGGTCTGCAGAGCTATGAGATTAGAGACTATCCCATCCTGGATTCTCTCTTTGACTCCCCTAGAAGAAGCGTTCAGATAGGACCAACGCCCCTTTTCTGGAACTCCTTAGCTTTCTCCATGATCCAGCATAAATTAGTTCTTCTGTCTCTTCGAAATCCTGCCTGTACTTCTGGTAGCTCTCGGTCCACATACTGCTGAAGCCTAGCTTGTAGGATTTTGAGCATAACTTTGCTAGCATGTGAAATGAGTGCAATGGTGCGGTAGTTTGAACATTCTTTGGCATTTCCCTTTGGAATTGGAATGTAAACTGACCTTTTCCAATCCTGTGGCCACTGTTGAATTTTTAGATTTGCTGATATATTGAATATAGAACTTTTACTGCATGTCTTTTAAGATTTTGAACAGCTCAGCTGGAATACTGTCACCTCCACTAGCTTTGTTGTTGCTCAGACTTCCTAAAGCCTATTTGACTTCACATTCCAGGATGTCTGGCTCGAGGTCAGTGACCACCCCATCGAGGTTAACAGGGATGTTAAGCTTGTTTTTGTATAGTTCTTCTGTGTAGTTTTGCCACCTATTCTTAATCTCTTCTGCCTTTGCTAGGTCCCTGCAATTTTGGTGCTTTATCTTGCCCATTTTTGCATATGAAACGTTCCTTTCATATCTCCAATTTCCTTGAAGAGATCTCTGCTCCTCCCTATTCTATTGTTTTCTATATCTTTGCACTGTTCATTTAAGAAGGAGTTCTTATCTCTTCTAGCTATTCTCTAGAATTCTACATTCAGTTTGATGTATCTTTCTGTGGTGGTCTCCCATGGAAAGAATGAGACACAGGCTGGTGTACTTGGGATGGGAGCCCAGAATAAAATTCCAGTGCTTCCTTTTATTGAGATTTTTGTGCATAGTAAGCAATTACATTGTGGATTAATAATTAGATATAGTACAGGCTTGTTTGCTGCCTCTTTGTTTGTATTTGTTCTTATTGTTCTCTTTTCTTTGTACTATCTTAGTGATCTTTAGACAGGCATGAATGTATAAGGCATTATATTAATCATTGCTCAAGCTCAGGCCAAAGTTTATTCCCACATCTTTCTCTATTCCGTTGCCTTTCGCTTCCCTTCTTTCCTCAGCTATTTGCAAAGCTTTCTCAGCCAGCCATTTTGTTTTCTTGCATTTCTTTTTCTTTGGGATGGTTTTACTTGCTACCTCTTGTATAATGTTGCGAGCCTCAGCCCATAGTTTTCAGGCACTCTGTCTATCAGATCTAATTCCTTAAATCTATTTGTCACCTCTACTGTATATTCATCAGGGATATGATTTAGTTCATACCTGAGTGATCTAGTGCTTTTCCCTACTTTCCCAATTTAAGCGTAAATTTTGCAAAGAGAAGCTCATAATCTGAGCCACAGTCAACTCCTGGTCTTGTTTTTACTGACTGTATAGAGATGTTCCATCTTTGGCTGCAGAGCACAGTCTGATTTCTGTGTTGACTGTCTGATGATGTCCACGTGCAGAGTTGTCTGTTGGGTTGTTGGAAAAGAGTGTTTGCTATGACCATCGTATTCTTTTGACAAAATTATACCAGCCTATGCCCTATTTCATTTTGTACTCCAAGGCCAAACTTGCCTGTTATTCTGGTTATCTTTTGGCTTCCTACTTTAGCATTCCAATTCCCCATGATGATAAGAACATCATTTTTGGTGTTAATTCTAGAAGGTGTTGTAGGGCTTCATAGAACTGTCCAACTTCATCCTCTTCAGCACCAGTGCTTGGGGCATAGATTTGGACTACTGTGATATTGAATGGTTTGCCTTGGATTCGAACTGAGATCATTCTGTCATTTTGGGGATTGTATCCCAGTACTGCTTTTCTTACTCTTTTATTGACTGTGAAGGCTACTCCATTTCTTCTGAGGGATTCTTGCCCACAGTAGTATACCTGATGGTCATCTGAATGAAATTCACCAATTTCTGTCCATTTTAGTTCACTAATTCCGAACATGTCAATGTTCAGTCTTGTCATCTCTTGTTTGACCACGTCCAGCTTGCCTTGATTCAACGATCTTACATTCTAGGTTCCTATGCAATATAGTTCTTTACAGCATCGGAGTTTCCTTTTACCACCAGATACAGCGGAGTGGCCTTTCGGCTTTGACCCAGTCACTTCATATTTTTGGCCGGTACTAGTACTAGCCCTCTGCTCTTCTCCAATAGCATATTGGACACCTTCCGACCTGAGGGGCTCATCTTCCAGTGTCAGATCTTTTTGCCTTTTGGTACTGTCCGGTCGGATCATCAGAGAGTGCGAGGTGCTTCAGTCTGTGTTGTTGAAGGCTGAACTTAATTACTGAGGAATGCTCCGCCCTCCATCACGTGGCTCCCTTGCATTCCCCAGTTTATGCTCAGCCTTCGTGAGAGTAGGCTGTGTATTTAACCACTCTTTGGCCGATTCAAGAGCTCTTTATTCATCAGGTTTGATGATCATTGCCCCGGTTCTCCTTAGCCTCTAAGCGCATTGGGATAGTGATTAAACAGGGGAGCGCGTTTTCTTCGCCCCGGGGGGGCTGTACAGCGGGCAGCTTCTGCACTCCGGCACCAATCCCCCCCCTCAATTCGATCCTCTTCCTGCTGCTTTTCTACGCCGCTCTCGTAGCGAATTTATTTGATCGTGCTGTAATAGCGCAGCTGGTGTTCCCCCCCCACCGTAAACGCCGATCGCCCCAGGAAGGGGCGAAAATCACCTGGCTGCCTCTCTTGGCCCCTAGACGTGCCGGAGAGGCTGATTTTGGCCCTGAGCAGCCCGTGAGTAAGGGAGCGTGGGCGGCCGCCATTTTGGGCGCCACCGCGTGTCGGGCGCCGCTTTTAGAGGCCTCATTGAGCTGCGAATTATAGGCCTTCCAGCCTGTGAGAGCTATTAGATATTTAGGGGAATTGGCAAACTTGTTGGCTTTCCGCAGCACGCTCAGGGCAGGAAATAGCAGCCTATCCCTCCCGGTTGTTGCCTGGGAGCTCCAGCTGCCAGAGGCCTCACTCCAGCCTCAGGCGTTTTATTTGGCACGTTGGCAATATTAACAGCAATTTCTGGGGTCACTCCTTCCTGGGAGCTCCAACCAGACCTTGGATTAAATATTGTAAATAATAATAATACTAATAGTAATATTTATCATTAGATAGATATCTAAATATATTTAGATATAAAATGATAGATAGATAGATAGATATACGTATTTGCATATATATATTTTTACATCTTATCAATATTTGGCTATTTCACGTTGCCAACACTGGTTGGATTATATATCTTGATTGTACGCTTACATATAAAGATATTAATAATTATATTAATTTATATACATTTAAAATTCCAGAAGGGGGTGCGGGCCAGCGAAAGGACACCCGGCCTTTGTTGTAGGTCGAACCCTTGGCGAGCCAACCGCCTTTACATTTGTATTACAGTCCTTTCCTCTACAATGGCAGATGACAATTCCGCTAAAGGCCCTTCTTTGAAGGCCAAATCTAAATCCTACCACCTGCGCAAACAGGCTAAGGAAGCCCCTAAAGAAACTTCCAAAGCTTCTCAGAGGGACGCTCTAAGACGTCATAGGGCACTGGAGAAAGAATTTGACAGACGATCTAGAGAGCCTCCAGACACCCCCCTCTTCCAGATTGCTCTTCCCTCTCCAGGCGCAGCCCATCCCAGGGACACCAGGTTCCCAGACCAACGACCAGGCGGACGCCGGAAACAACATTTACGCCCACGGCCGCTGGTCTGCGCCATGAGGAGGTCGCCACAGTTGAGATCCCTGCGCACATGCAGGCATGGATGGAACGGGCTATTCGCCAGGGGATTGCAGAGGGCCTGCAACAGATGTCCAGGTCTGGTCCTCCCTCGATGGCGCCCGAACACGACTCGCCATCAGTCAGGTCCTCGCCTAGATCGGACCCCACTCTTGGTCAGGTACCTTTACAGGAGGGCAGTCCTGTCCCAGAAAGGGATCTGGAGGAGGCCATGGAGGACCTAGATCGGTTCGGGGAGGAGGAGGAATTGGAATGGGGGTCTACGCACCAAGGGAAGCCCCTATCAGAGATAGACCCTATGGAGGGGGACATGTCCGAGGACGAGGGCCTCACCCCGGATCAACCCACCTTTATGGGTCTGTTCAAGCCGCACATGTTTAAATCGCTTCTATTTAAGGCCAGGAACATTTCTGGCCTGTCTGTACAGTCCTCCTCGGCTCTCCCTTCCCCAGCAGAGGGACAGGAAGACGCCATCTTTAGGCAGCCCGTGGTGGAGGCGGAGGTGATCCTGGCCCCACCCATTTTTCATGACTTAGTCTCAAACCAGTTAGACTCCACAAGGGCCCCCCCCTGCCCCATCCAGCCAGGACAGGAGGTTCTTTAACCTTGAGTCGAGCTTCTGCAACCTGCTTAACACTCCCGAGGTAGATGAGCCCATCATTGGTTTGGCATCCTCGTCCTCCCCCAGTGATCCCCTGGAGGCCCTGAAGCTCAAGGACAAGAGGTCCGAGCTTGCTTTACGTAGGGCTCACCAAGTGGACACCTGGGCCATTAGATCGGCCACTGCCGCTTCCTTCTTCACCAGGTTTTCGATCCGGTGGCTCTGTCAACTGAGGCAGCATTTCCCCCCCTCTAACACAAGGGCACATCAGGACATAGCAAAATTGACGGCTGCGGCAGAATTCTCGGCCGACGCCACATACCACATGGTTAAGTTCTCTGCCTGAGCAATATCCTCTCATGTTACAGCTCGCCGCCTGCTCTGGCTCAAGCACTGGCAGGCGGACGTAAAAAACAAGGTTAAGCTGGCCACCGCCCCCATAAAAGGGGACAAATTATTCGGCACCATCCTGGAGCCATTTCTATCAGAAACCAGAAGCAAGAAAAAATTTCTCCCCCCCTTTTTCCATAGGTCAGACTCAAGAGCACAGCCCTTTCAGAGAGGTTCCTCACGACCTTTCTACCAGTTTCCTTTCCCGCCCAGGTACCCGAGACCCCCTCCTTCCGGCCTTTCCAGCCCCAGGATCGAGCCGATCCGGGTGACAGGAGCAGGAGGGGCGGCAGCTGCAGGCGCCCCTTCAGGGGTTCAGGAGGGAAGCCCTTCCGTCGTAACAGATAGACCCCATCCACCCCTCCCCATCGGGGGGACGCCTCAAGCATTTCGCCGACCGGTGGGATTCTTCCACCTCTGATGCCTGGGTCCGGGAGACCATCAGACTGGGCCTCATGCTTGAATTTCAGCGCGCCCCCCCTGAATTTTTTATGGCATCCCCCCCTCCAAGGATCTCACCAAACGCAACCTAATGGATTCAGCTATCCGCCATCTCTTCTCCATACAGGCCATACAACCTGTACCACCATCCCAGCGGAGGCAGGGGTTTTACTCTCACCTCTTCGTGGTCCCCAAATCCTCAGGGGGATGGAGGGCTATCCTAGACCTGAAACGCCTTAACCGTTACCTGACCTATCGCAGGTTTAAGATGCACACCCTACAATCCATTCTACTAGGCATCAGGCAGGGGGACTGGCTATCCTCCATAGACCTTTCAGAGGCGTACCTTCACATCCCAATCCGGCCCTCCCATTCCAAATTCCTCAGGTTCTGCTACAACCATCGTCACTTCCAATATGTGGCACTTCCCTTTGGATTGGCCTCTGCCCCGAGAACCTTCACTAAGGTCCTCGCGGCCCTAGCACACCACCTCAGGGACCTCCCGGTTCGTCTCTACTGTTACCTGGATGATATCCTCATCCTGTCTCACTCCAGACCCCAAGCAGAAAAGGATATCAGAGCTACTCTTTCTGCCCTCCAATATCATGGGTTCCTAGTAAACTGGCAGAAGAGCCATCTGTTACCATCTACACGGATCACCCACTTGGGGTCCGTCATTGACTCGGTTCAGGGAAAGGTTTTCCTTTCCTCTGAGAGATTCCATAGCATCCAGGAGACTGACAAACATATCAGACGATCAAGAAAGGTAACACTTTTAGAATTGTCTAAATTACTCGGTAAAATGGTCTCATGTATTTCCATTGTTCCCTGGGCCCGTTTACACACTAGATCCCTACAATAGTTCCAAAGGACCGGCAGAAGCAATTCAAAGGCCGTGGTCAAAGTGCCTTCAAGGGTCCTCACGTCTCTTGTCTGGTGGCCCAGTCCTGCCATCAACAAGGGACACTGCTTCAAGGAACCCCAATGCCTCATCCTTACCACAGAAGCCAGCCTGTTCGGATGGGGCGCTCACATCCACTCGCTCTCGACACAGGGCAAATGGTCACAGGTAGAACGCACACGCAGTATAAACTGGTTGGAACTTCGTGCCATCCACCTGGCCCTGCGCAACTTCCTTCCCCACGTACGCGGGCGGCATGTCCTGATACTCACGGACAACGTCACCACCAAGGCTCACGTCAACCGACAAGGAGGCACCCAGTCCATAAGTTTGATGACAGAGGCCGAGCGCCTCTGCCGTTGGGTGGAGCACAATCTCCTCTCCCTCAAAGCCGAGCACATCTCAGGGGTCTCAAACACCCAAGCAGATTGGCTGAGCAGGACCACGGTGGACCAGTCCGAGTGGTGCATTCACCCGTCACTGTTCAGGGAAGCGACCGTGATGTTCGGACTCCCGTCAGTAGACCTCTTCGCATCCCCGCTCAACACCCAACTCCCCAGGTTTTTCTCGAGGTATCCCTCCCACGGGGCCGAGAATCACAACACCCTCCATTGCCCCTGGCCCACAGGGCTTCTATATGCATTCTCTCCATTGGCCCTGGTCCCCAGAGTCATCCAGAAGCTCATCTCCGAGAAAGCAGAGCTGATTTTAGTGGCACCCTACTGGCCCAGGAGCCCATGGTTTGTGGACCTCCGCTATCTATCGGTGGCCTCCCCTTGGAAAATTCCCCCGCATAGGATATCCCTTTCCCAGGGGCCCCTCCAACACCCGGACCCTCAGTGGCTCCAGTTAGCCGTTTGGAGGTTGAGCAGGAACGTCTAAGGAAGGAGCAGTTCTCTGACCAGGTTATTGATACCATTTTAGCCGCAAGGCGGCCCTCAACAACCCGAATATACAATGCCACTTGGAATAGTTTCTGCAAGTGGTGCCATAATTTCCAGATCAACCTTCTTTCACCCTCCATTGCTCAAGTTTTGGAATTCTTCCAAGAAGGTCTGAGGAAGGGACTTTCTCCGAACACCCTGAGGCGTCAGCAGCCCTTTCAACTGTGATTATTTGCAACAATCTGGGTACCCTCTCCCTCCACTCTCGCATAAGGGCATTCCTTAGGGGAGCAACTAACTTGTGTCCCCCAACTGTTCATAGATACCCTACCTGGGACCTCAACAAGGTCCTAGTGTCCCTTACTAAACATCCCTTTGAGCCTCTCAGGGAATCCTCACTCCAGTTCCTAACTTCAAAGTCGTATTCCTGGTAGCCATTACTTCGGCTCGTGAAATGTCGGAGATAGCCGCCTTGTCAGTGAGGAAAGACCTTTGCATCTTCCATGCCGACCGGGTGGTTCTGCGGCCAGACCCTACCTTCTTGCCTAAGGTCAATTCAGCCTTCCACAGGGCATAGGAACTCACACTTCCGAACTTCTGCCCCAATCCCTCGCGGGAAAGGGAGAAGCTTTGGCACACCCTGGACGTAAGACAGGCCCTCCGCATTTACATTAAACGTACCCAGCCCTTTAGGAAGTCCGAATCCTTATTCCTTTCCTTTCAACCTAAATCCTTAGGACACAAAGTGTCCCCGGCAACCATCGGCCACTGGATTAGAGCTACTATTTCCAAAGCTTACTTGTCCCAGGCTCTGCCGGTGCCCAGCGGAATAACGGCACACTCCACCAGAAGTGCAGCCACCTAGGCAGCTTGGGCCACCCAGGCTCCAGTTGCTGATATTTGTCCGGCGGCCACCTGGGCCTCCCCATCTCCCTTCATTAGGTTTTATAAGATCGACATATTTGCCTCGGCGGAGGCTTTGTTTGGGAGACGAGTTCTCCAGCGAGTCCTCAAGGAACCGCAGGGACTTCAGAACCAGACAGAGTCCCTTCCGTAGGACAGCCAAGCTTTGGTATGTCCCACTCTCTGGATGATCTGACTCAGGAGAATGGGCGTTGGTCCTTACCTGACACGCCATTTCTCTGGAGCCGGGAGGATCATCCAGCCCCACCCTTTTAGTTCACCGTCTGGTGGGGTCTTGTTTCGGCCAAGAAACCGTTTAGCATAGTAAGATGAGAGCACGATCTTCTCTTCACTCTCGTCTTCGCGTAAACTGGGGAATGCAAGGGAGCCACGTGATGGAGGGCGGAGCATTCCTCAGTAATTAAGCTCAGCCTTCAACAACGCAGACTGAAGCACCTCCCACTCTCTGGATGATCCTCCCGGCTCCAGAGAAATGGCGTGTCAGGTAAGGACCAACGCCCATTTTCATGACAAAGATACTGGAGTGGGTTGCTATTTCCTTCTCCACTAGATCATGTTTTGTCAGAGCTCTCTGCTATGACCTGTCCATCTTGGCTGGCGTTGCACAGTATAACTCATAGCTTCATTGAGCTACGCAAGCCCCTTCGCCATGACAAGGCAGTGATCCATGAAGGGGACAATTGAGATATGGATTACTGAAGTCTCTTCAATTGCTGTGTTAAAAAAAAGGCTGAAAATAAAGTAATAAACATCAGAGGCAGGAATCACAATTCTATCAAACTCAGATGAATTTTGCCTATCCATAGCATTATGCAACACAATATATGTAAATATGTCATTACCTGTTTAAATCCACTTACTTTTTAGAGGCTGTATTGTGAATTTGTTACTCAATTACTTGTTAATGTTTGCTGCTTATTGTTCAACAAAAATAATTTTAAAAATAAAATTATTTCCAAAGCGTACTAGCATTGTCCTGAATGGAGAGAGTTTTACTAAGTGCTAGAAAGCTGATTCCTTCACTGTTCTTTAACTTCTAAATAAAAAAACCCTATTAATAACCTTGAACAATTGTTTTGAAGTTAATTTAGAAAGTAATATTGATATGTCCTAGAATGGTAAACTGATTTCTAGTTATGAGTTTCAAGCAATCTGATAGCATGAATTGCAAACAGAAACTGACAATGTAGGGAGACAGATTTTTAAAAAGTGGCAGCTTCTAGTAGAGATCACCTACAAAAGGCTGGCAAAAAGGAGCACTTAATTCTTTTACGTGTATATATGCTTTTGGAATAGCTGCATTGAACAAATATATGTTTAGTTCCTATTTATTATTAAGGTTTGCTAAGATCTTGCCCCCAGATTTTGTTACATCAAAGAATTTCTAGGATATGCCAAATTTTGAAAGATTAGAGTGATCTATAGATCCAGAGCTCGTGTTAGAATGCCGGTGTTTTGTGTTCCTGATAGCTTCCTTTGTTTTCACATTTTGGGGAACAAATCTATGAACTAATCATTCCCCATCTGGAGCCCTCTAGTTGCAGTCATAAACTATGATATCACATTGATTGCATTGCTTCGCAATGGCAGTTCCAGTTGATGATGTTGCCCGAGGACTATGTGGGTTTTTTAAGTGGAAAAAAGTGGCAATCTCAAATCAGAAGCATGGACAGTTCATAGTGCTGTGGGTGGGTACTAGGGAGTGTTGATGGGCCAGTGGGACCAGGAGAAGGTGGATATACTGCAAGTCTTCACAAATGGCCAGCAGCTGTCTTAGCTGGATGTGCCTCATTAGCTGCAGAAGAAAGCAGACAGAGAAGGTCAGCTGGGGGCAACAAGGATAGGCAGTAGCAACATGTAGGGCAGTTGGTCAAAAGATGGAGGGGAGGTAAATAAATGGGAGTTGTTGAAGTGGACCAACGCAACAGAGCAGAAGCGTGAGGTTCTTGTCTAATGATGGTGCAGTCCTCACCTACCTACCGCAACTAGTGCTACAGGAACTGGCATCGCTAGGTGTGGTCATAATGTTTTGCCAAACAACTGCTTCATTCTGGGCTGGTAGTTTCCATCCCAATGAGGGTCATTAAACAAGGGCTATGTGTATATTGATGAAGAAGACGGTTACATCTTTTATATCTGCATTTTCTTCCAGTCCAGTTACATAAATATTTTATCCCAGGAAAGAGAGAGCACCAGTGTGTGATTTAATCTTAGGTTTAATGATGACAAGCTATTTTTAATAAATAAATTTGTAAACAGGATAGCTACCCGTACTTTTAACAAAATAAGGCCGGGCCTTATTTTTTTTTGAGCCCCGAAAAAATGGCTAGGCTGTCTTTCCGGGGGTGACTTAATTCCCCCCCTTGCATCCTCATCGAGAGCACCCTGTGGGCAGCCTCGCCACCAGCCGCTCCTAACGGGTGATCATGGCGAAGCGCAGAGAGCTCCCTACTCCCACCAAACATCTTTGCTGCAAACTCAAGACTTTTGGCACCCGCCGCTGTTGCTTTCCCTTCTGCCCATTCCGCCACCACGTTTGGAGCTGCCGCTTCCGTGTTTGGAGTGCCACCGCCATTTGGAGCACCACCGCCACGTTTGAAGCTGCCGCTGCCATTTGGAGCACTGCCGCCACGTTTTGGAGCTGCCACTTCTATGTTTCGAGCTGCCGCCGTGTTTGGAATGGCGGCGCTCCAAATGGCGGTGGTGCTCCAAACAGCGGCGGTGGTCAAAACAGCGGCAGTGCTCCAAATGCAGAAGCGGCAGCTCTAAATGCGGCGGCAGCTCCAAATGCGGATATGGCAACTCCAAACAGCAGCAGTGCTCCAAACAGCGGTGGGGTTCCAAATGCGGAAGCAGCAGCTCCAAACGGCGGCGGTGCTCCAAATGTAGAAGTGGCAGCTCCAAATGTGGTGGAGGTATGGGCAGAAGGGAAACCAACAGCGGCAAGCACTGAAGGTCTCGGGTCTGCAGCAAACATGCTTGGCAGGAGTAGGGAGCTCTCTGCGCTCTGCCATGATCGCCCATTAGGAGCAGCTGGTGGCGAGGAATTGCTGCCCACGGGGCACTCCTAACGGAAAGTCCCCCCGCCCTTCCCCCTTACTTTGCATGTTTTAAAATAGCCCTATATTTGGGGGGAGGGGCTTAATTTGATTTTATGCCAATAAAACATGCTGGGCCTTCCTATTGGTGGAGGCCGTATTGTTGGAGAAACACTGTACAAATATATGGTAATATGTGAAATAAATATCTGGCTGCAAATTTAGCATAATTCTGTCATTCAACTGCAGTTTAATTTTAGTTCTATTAAAAAAAAGATGTAAGTTTTATAAAGGCAAGTATGGGAGTCATTGCTTATCATCTGTCTTGTTTGGAATGTTACCTTGCTATAAAAAAGGCTGTTACAACCATAGTAGCATCTCATGGTCATGTGATCATTTGGACACTTCACAACCAGCATATCCTTACAACCATTGCAACATTCTGCAGCCACATGGTCACCAGTTGTGTGCTCTGCAACTGGCTTATGACAGAAGTAATAGAGAAAGTAGAAATTAAATAATAAATCATAGTCACATGATGCTTTGCTTAATGATCCCAATACTTTACTTAACAATTAAAGGAGTAGTGAGATCATAAACCCGTCACAGTTATGTCATGTTTTGCTTAGTGATTGTGGCATTTAACAATGGCGCTACTGGTCCCAGTTGTGGTCATTAAGTGAGGACTACCTGTATCCTCTCAAATTTGACCATTGCTGTCAATGGCTTTTGTCTTAGTCCTGTCTTTCTCAGAGATTTGTTTTGAAGATAAAATGAAGAAAAGTATGTTGCCTTGAATTCTCTGAGAAAAAAAAGATACAAATGCAAATTACACAATGAGATCATTACAGTGGTAGAAGCTATATGGCTTTGTTATCAATAATGTGTTAATAGTAAACTGAATAAGAAAAAATTTAGATAACAGGCTTTTGAATTGACTTACAAAATTATGATTAAATACAAAGGAGAAATCAAAGTATTAAATACAAAAAAAGATCTTTAACTACATTATAAATGAACTTGAGCAATTTTTGTTTACTTTAAAAAAAATACTATGTTCTTCACAATGAACAGATGTTCATTGCCATCTGTTAAAATAATTGGTCTTGGCATCAAGCTTTTCATGTGAACTTAGAATCTTCCATCTCTTACAGTACTAAACAACACAATACTAACAATAGTAACGTTCATGTTTCTAGGTTCTATAATAGGACACCTAATATCAAAAACATTATTAAAAAAGCACGACAAAAATGTTCTTACTATAGCACCACTCAGAAAGCTCAGACTGCCCAAGGAGCTGCTGATACAGTTCTACAGTTCTACAAAGGAATTATTGAGACTGTCATTTGCACCTTTATAACTGGTTTGGCATAGCAAACAAGATAGACTTCAATGTTAGGACTGCAGAAAAAATAATTGCAACCAGCCTGCCTTTCATTGAGGACCTTATACTGCACAAGCCAAAAAGAGGGCTGTGAAAATATCTACAGATACTTTCTCATATCCTGGATATAAACTGTTTCAACTTCTTCCCTTAAGATGACACTACAGGGCATTGCACTCTGCTAAACAACTAATTCCCACAACGTTGTTTTATGCCCTGGGATGTCAAACCATCTGGTAGGGCTGTATAACTATTATCCTTCTCATATTTCCTATTACTTATTTCCTTAGTTTCTTATGACTTGTTCTGACCCACGCCCTTTTCCAACAATTCAAACACAATCCAAAGGGAACAGAAACCTTGTTAATGCTTCTGCGAAATAATTAGCTGTGATAAACACAAGCCTTGCCAAACTGTGTGAGACTTGCCAAAAGATAACAGACAAGAAATAATTTGCAATACAAGAATCTTCAAATACAAACTCAGGATACTGGAATGTCCACAAGGCTGGAGTTTCAAAACACCTTTGCCTTCTGCAAAGTACATTTGTTTCACAGCTGGCTTTTATCTTCCTGAAGGGGAGGCCATTACCTTGCAGCCTTACTCCCGAGTCTCCTGTGCTGTTGTAGCTGCTCTTTCCTATGAGCAATCCTGTGTGCACGTGCACTAGGCACAGGCTCCTCGGGAACCTCCTTATCACTGCTGCCAGCCCCTACGATCTCTGAAGGCAGCAGTCCTCCCTAATGGTCCTGGCCCCTCATCTGAGTCCTCGCTCTCCTCAGCTGTCCGCATCTGCTACTCACCACAGCATGACTAAAACTTTGTTGTTTGTATGTCATGGTTGATGTTTATTGCTTCTATGTAGTATCCTATTATGATTTATGTTGATTGCTTTTATTTAGTATCCTATAACTATCACTGAGGGTTGTATCTTATGATTTATGATTATATTTTGTGATCATGATTTACCACTTGTTGCTAGTGTATAGATTGAGAGCTTGTGCACCAGAGACAAATTCCTTGTGTGTCCAATCGCATTTGGCCAATAAAGAATTCTGTGCTGTTCTGTTTTTAAAACAATTGGGAAACAAATCTTTACAAAAAATGCTGTTAACTTGTTAGGTATGCAACCTCCACAGAAAACAAAATTTCTTTATCAAGATTTATTAAAAGAGGATAGCATAAGGAATCTGAACAATTTTCCAATACTTGATAAATGGTATAGAAATTGAATAATCATCATTTTATGCTCATAAATCTGATAAGAATATCATGACAAAATGCACTAAATATCATTTCTATGTATTTATTAACCCATTGGTATTTTTCTTTGTCTAGCTGATTGTAATGCCATTTTTAAAGGTCTACAATCCATCTTCCAAAAGGAGGGAATGACAGAGACTATTCATAACTGGAAAAATCATGGTTACTTAGCAACATACGTCAATAAAAATGGCTGGTAAGCTGAATTTTAATATACACAATTTTTGGAAGTATGTTATAATTATCAATTATTTAATCGTTTGCCAAGGTTTCCTTTAAGAAGCTAAGTGAAGAGTATTCTTAATTTTTATTTTTATTTTTTAAATTTTATTTATTTTAATTTTAAAAAGTTTTAAGGTTAATTTCTAATTAACTGTTATGAAAATAGAGAAAATGGTATATTAATAAAATTAACACATACTGCTGAAGCTTATTGTTAGGCAAACTCTAACATTTTGATGTTCGAATGTCTTAATGAAACTCATGGATGAAAATAATTATTTTTTAGAGAAGAGTAGAGTATTACAGATAATCTTATTACCCAACTGAGCAATATTTGCCTAGAGACTATTTGGGTAAGTAGCTAATTTAGTTGATAGATTTTTTAATGGTTTCATCATATATCTCTAGGAAAGACAACAAAATCAAAGGAGGCCTCATTCATAACAAACAACTAATCCCCTGTTGTCGTGATGGCGAACCTATGGCATGCGTGCCAGAAGTGGCATGCAGAGCCACTTCTGGCTCATGAGAGGTTGCCTGGAAGAACCCCACTGTGCATGCGCATGCGCCCCCGCCAGCCAGCTGATTGTTGGGAATGTGCTGTGTGCGTGCGGGGGAAGATGCGCCTGGGAGATGTGCGCATGTGCAGAGGCATGCAGCATGCAGGGCAGGTTGCGCACACATGCGCAGAGACATGCGATGCGGGGGTTTGTGTGCACATTTGCAGAGGCACATGGTGTGCGCGCAGGGGGTCGCGTACACTGGACGGGGGGAGTCTCGCATGCATATGCATCAGTGTAGTCACACATGTGCACTTTTGGCACGCAGTGCGGAAAAGGTTAACCACCACTGCCCTATTTGTCACAAATTACCAACATCACAGGTGACTATGGCTAAAAGATAACCTTAACATCCTAACACTTTGAGATGGGTTAGCTTGGAAGGGATCTAAGTTGTACGTTCCTGCCAGCCTGAGGCTGAAAGTACTTCAACATAGTCACAATTCCCGGTTGGCTGGTCACTTTCGATTCCTAAAGATCCTCCATTTAGTGTGGAGGCAGTTTTGGTGGCCGAAGATGAAAGCAGATGCGGAGGACTATGTAAAAAACTACTCCACATGCGCTGCCATGAAAACACGACCGGGGAAGCCTCCTGGTCTGCTCTAGCCAGTAGCTGATTCCAGCCTCCATGTGATGAAATAGCCATGGACTTTATAGTCAAACTCCCATAGAGTGGTGGAAATACCATCATTTGGACAGTGATTGATTTGTTTTCTAAGAAAGCACATTTCACTGTTTGCTCTGGGTACCATCAGCTAAGAGATTAGCAAAAATATTCATCAAACAGATTTTAGGCTGCATGGAGTGCCGCAGTGGATTATTTCTGATCAGGGTGTCCAGCTCTGGAGGGAGTTCCTATGGTCTTTTGAGTCCTCTCAGGGTCTGAGTTCTGCTTTTCATCTGAGCATGAACGGGGCTGCAGAACAGATGAACACCATGGTAGAACAGTATCTGAGATGATTACGACCAAGAAAATTGGGCCGACCTGCTACCTTTCGTGGAAGTAGCCTACAACAACGTAGTCAAAAGTAGCACAGGCTTAACCCATTTCCAAGTCACCAGCAGAATGGACTTTATGCCTATGCCTGAGCTACGTAGAGCTACCTAGAGCAGGGATCGCCAACCTTTTGGACCTCAGGGACCACCAAACTCGTACTTTTAAATCCTGAGGACCACTAATATGATTTTTTTTTAAAAAAAAAAGATAATATATTTAATATAAAAATAATTTTTATATTAGATATAAATTTAATATTAAAAATTAATTTTTAATATATACATAAATGCTTATTTAATTATAACAAAATCATAAGTGTTTAATCATAACTGGGGCAGAGCGAAGGGAAAGGAGGGGCCTCTCTCATCCTTTGTGGGGAAAGAGGTAGGTTTTAATACCTGCTGGGTTTCAAAAGAAGCCACATGGTGCCTGGAGGCTGGGAAGATCTGGACAGGGAGGAACCGGCTCCCCCTCAAATGGAAGAAAAGCAGAGCCCCCCCACCCCCAATCTGGTCGTCTTTCATATCTCCTCCAAGTTAGAGAAAACCTCTCCCTCCTTTGCCAAGTGTGGCTGCTTGGAGTTGGGGGAGGGAAGGAGGGCCGGGCTGAAAGCACTGAGGAAGATGGACTCCTAATAACCAGGTAACATTTCCCCCCTTCAGCCTCCACACAAGAAGAGGACTGAGGCTAAGCTCCAGATTTCTCCTGCCGCTTCCAAGCAGAGAAGGGTCCCGCCCTATGTGGAGGCTGAAGGGGAGGTGTCCAGCCCAGAAAAGCTCGAGCTCTTGCCTGCACAAACAGCCTGGTTATTAGGAGCCTGCCTTCCTCGGCACTCTTGGTCTGGGCATTTGGTCTTTCCCCTCCCCTGCCCCATGCCAAAGGAAAGCCAGCCGGGCTTCTCCTTCCCTCCTACCCTTCCTCCTGTTCTCTTCTCCCCACTCAATCCTACTTCGGGACAGAGGAAAGTGCGCTGGAAACATGTTGGCATTTCCAACATGCATTTCTCTGGTGCTTGCCCACAATTCTTTGCATTCCTCCAGGCCTGGCTTGCTGAGGGGGGAGAGCAGCCCTGACATCTCTGCTGCTCCCTCCCCCCCACGGCCCCAGCCTGGCTTGCTGAGGGGGGAGAGCAGCCCTGAAATCTCTGCTGCTCCCTCCCCCCCCACGGCCCCAGCCATCGCTGCCCGGGGAAAGCACAGGAAAAGAAAGTGAGCAGAAATGTAGTTCTTGCTGGGGTAAAGAGTGGAGATTGGGGAAGGCATAGGCAACAAAAAGTGGTGCTTTTCAAAGATGGCAGCTTCCATTTCTTGCCTGTGCCTTCCTCGATCTCAGCTCTTTCACCCCAGCGAGAGCTATGTTTCTGCTTGCTTTTCCTGTCTTTCCCTGGGCAGCAGTAGGGGTGTGGGGTGGGTCAGCATAGCAGAGCGCCGAGAGGGACAAGAAAACTGCTGCCGCCGTGTCCCATTCCAGACCTCTGAACTGGATGGTGAGTGCAGACTTGCCCACTCCATCCTCTCCCACCAACACTAGCTGGTACTTTTCCTGCCCTGAGCTGTTCATACAACCCGGGACCATCGAGGAAGAGCCCAGACCAGAAGAGGCGAGCTGGAAGGTGTGGGAGTGCTGTACAAATGCAAGTAGTATGGCGCTCCTGCACCTTCCAGCCATCTCCAACACTGCTTCAGCCCGCCTGTGCTGCCAGCCCCCTCTTGCTGCAACAGGACCATTACCTCGTCCTGGCCGTAAGGACTGCACTGCTTTTGCAGGTTTGTGCTCAGCTGAAGGGTGGGGCCAGTGGATGGGTGGGCCATGTGGGTGGCGCAGCCTTGTGTTCCTGTGCAGCCTGGATTAATTGCTTTGGGAGGGTGCTCTGGGGTGGACATTTCTCTGCAGCCCACCGGTTGGCGACCACTGACATAGAGAGACTCCAACCTCAATGTCCTTAGCTGAGTGGATGGACTCATTAAAACGGGAGGGACAATACCAAGCATGCCCTTGCCCAAACAGCTGAAAAATACAAGCGGCAGGTGGACAAGCACCGATCCCCACATGCCCTCTTTAAAGTGGGAAATTGGGTCTACTTATCCACTAAATATCTTTAGACTAAAGTTGCCTGCAAAGAAACTAGATCCAAAATTCCTAGGATGCTTCCCAATAGTGCAAGTGATGAATCTGGTAACTCTGCAATTAAATCTCCCTTGTTTGTTAGGGAAAGTGCATTTGGTATTCCACAGTAGTTTATTGAAACCGGCTGTTCTCCGTCGAACTGCTGCGAGCATCCAGAGAGTGGGAGGTGCTCCAGTCTCGTGTCATACAGGCTGAGTTATAATTGAAGGAACGCCCTCCTCCACGTGACTCCTGCAGGCATTCCCCCAGTTTTAGCTCAGCCTTCGACAGACAGGCAACTATATTCGTGTCTTGGCCATTTCAGATTTCTTGCTTAGAATTCTTGTATCAGGTTTGCTTTTCTTTTAATCCTTGTTCCTTGCCTTAATTGTGTGGTCCCAAATTTCTGTGAAGCGAGGTTTTCGCCTTTAGGGGGGAATTAGGGGTAGTCGAAGCCTTTGCCCCCCCTCCTTCTCCCTCTGCCAGCCTTTAAATTGCACTCCTAGGAGCAGCCCTTTCGTTCAGCTTTATTTATCATTCGTTGCGTCTTCCCCCCACCAATGCAGTCAGAGGAAGTTCTGCTTCTTCTCCCAGCTCTTTATTTTTGCCTTTTCCCTCCGTTTAAGGGCTGGTGCGTCTCTGGACTATTAGCGCCACTACAGGCGGCCATTTTAGGCGCGCCTTGTGGTCGGCGCCATTTTGACTGATCAGTTTAAATTGCGTGGTTGCTGGTAGGCCCTCAGCGTGAAAGGACGCGTTGAGCCTGATTTTATTGAGAATACCGTGGCTCCGGGCCCTGTTATTCTCCGCTGCCTTCCTGTGCCTTGTTGGTTCCGTTATTGATTGCCCGCAACTTACCCAGAGATGCAGGCATGTACCTTCCAAGTTCGCTGGGAGGCTGCCTTAGGAGGCCTTCTCAAACCCCTGTTTTTGTCTGTGGATATTTCAATTATATTTATATATAGGGGTTATTGTTGTTTTTTCTGGCCTCAGCGTTGGATTTGGCTTCCCCTCTTGCAGTTGTTGTTTAGCTAGTTGTTTATTGAGTTTCCTTTCAATTTGACTATCTTCGGGCTCCGCCCACCTTTATATATATATATATATATATAAAAATAAAAAAAATATAATAAATACTAGAATAAAAAATTGTTTTGATTATTCTTGAGCTGTTACTAGTAGGTAGATAGTTAAGGGAATTTTCCCTTTTCCTTTCCAAAAGGGGGACATGGCCCAACCTTAGGAAAACCGGCTAGAGCGATAGGCCGAACTCCTTGGCGCACCAACCGCCTCTCCTATATTCTTTGTATCATGGCAGAGGGAAATCCGAGTGGGCCTTCCTTAAAGGCCAAGTCCAAGACCCACTATTTGCGTGCAAAGGACAAGGATTCCTCCAGTGCCTCCCAAAGGGATGCCTTGAGGCGTCATAAGGCTCTGGAGAAAGAATTTAGCAAACGTTCAAAGTTCGCCTTCTGTAGCTCTTGCTCCTCCCTCTCTTTCTGTGCATTCCCCCCTGCCCGGACAATCTTTCCCCTCCAGGTGTAGTTCAGCACAGAGTCTCCATTCCCCCCGCGCCCCCGAGGCAACTTTTACACCAACCGCAGCGGGCCTACACCAAGACCTGGCTTCTTCTATTATCCCAGACAGTATCAAGGAGTGGATGCAACACGCCATCCATCAAGGGATCGCTGAAGGCATGCAGCAACTCTCAAGGACGGAGCCTCAGGGGATGGCACCTGGAATTACATCTGTGTCTACTAGACCTATCGCCGGGTCGGCTTCCCAGCCGGGACAGGTACCTCTCCAATTGGAAGTTCCATGTCTGGAGGGTGTGGAGGCCCTGGTGGAGGAGGAAAGGGACTTTCAGTCTGTAGAGGAAGAGGAAGGTTCTGATAGAGGGTCACTGCATTATTCAGAGCCCCTATTTGCACTGGACCCCATGGAGGAGGAAATGTCTGAAGACGAAGGCATTTCCCCTGAGCAACCGGCTATGGTGGGCCTGTTCAAACCTCAGTTGTTTAAATCTTTATTATTTAAAGCTAAAAACATTTCAGGTCTTCTTTCTCTGTCTGCTTCTGAGCCGCCTCCAGCTGCCCTGGGGGGTCAAGAAGACTCCATATTCACTCATCCGGTCATTGAGACTGAGGTAATTCCTACCCCCCCATATTCTCCAATCTCGTAGCAAGATAACTGGCATCGACAGGCCCCTCTCCTGCCCCTTCTAACCAGGATAAGAGGCTGTTCAATCTCGATCCGGAATTCTCAGCCTTGCTGGCTACTCCGGAGGTAGACGACCCTATTATTAGATTGGCTTCTTCTTCTTCCAATCCCACTGACGCTCTGGAGGCACTTAAACCTGAAGATAAGCGTATGGAATTGGCGCTCCGGCGGGTGCATCAGTCAGTTGCCTGGGCCATAAAGTCGGCCACAGCTGCCTCCTTTTTTACCTGCTCTTCCATAAGGTGGCTTAAACAACTAAAGCAACATGTCCCCGCTTCCAACACCAGAGCCCTGCAGGACATCGCCAAGCTCATGGCCGCGGCTGAATTTGCGGCCGATGCCACTTTTCATTCTGTGAAGTTCTCGGCCCGGGCCATATCCTCACACGTGGCTGCCCATCGGCTGCTCTGGCTCCGACAATGGCACGCAGATGTCAGAAATAAATCCAAGCTAGCCTCAGCTCCCATCTCGGGAGGGAAGCTTTTCGTCCCTGCCTTAGAACCGTTATTAATGGAGACGTGTAATAAGAAGAAATTTCTACCATCCCTTTTTTGTAAACCAGAAGCCAGAGGGTCCCAGCCATTTCCGAGGGGCTCCTTTCGTCCCTTTGTCCAACATTTCTTCTCCCCTAGATATCAGGCCTCGTCGTCCTTTCGGCCCGCCTATCAAGACAGAAGCGACTCAGGTGATAGAGGCAGGAGGGGAGGAAGCTACAGGAGGCCCTTCAGAAGTTCAGGAAATAGGGCGTCCCGGAGACCCAGATAGATCTCCCGCCCCCTATCCCATTGGCGGTCGCCTTAGATGTTTTGCTGACCAATGGGAAACATCCACTTCGGATATTTGGGTCAGAGACACCGTTAGATTCGGTCTTTCTCTCCAGTTTCATTCTTCACCACCGGAACATTTCATGGTTTCTCCCCTCTCCAGGGACCCGACCAAGCGGGAGCTCATGTCATCAGCTATCAAACATCTCGCAGATATTAGGGCGATCCAGCCCGTACCTGCCTCACAGCGGGGAGAGGGGTTCTACTCCCTCCTCTTTCTAGTCCCTAAGCATTCTGGAGGCTGGAGGCCCATTTTGGATTTGAAGAGGCTTAATCGGTATATTATCCGACATAGATTTAAAATGAAATCCCTTCAATCCATTTTGCAGAGCATCAGAAAGGGAGACTGGATGACTTCAGTAGATCTATCCGAGGTTTATCTCCATATCCCTATCCTCCCCTCGCATTCAAAATACTTGAGGTTTTGTTATAATAATCAGCATTTTCAGTATGTGGCCCTTCCCTTTGGCCTTGTTTCAGCCCCAAGGACATTTACTAAGGTGCTAGGAGCTCTAGTGGCTCACCTCAGGCATTTTCCAATCCGGCTTCATTGTTACCTTGATGACATTTTGATTGTTTCGCCCAACCAAACTCAGGCTACACGTGACACTGCCACCACCCTTTCGGTGCTGCAGGCTCACGGTTTCCTTGTTAACTGGGAAAAGACTCAACTTATCCCTTCCACCCGTATAGCCCATTTAGGAGCTGTCATTGATTCGGTGATGGAGAAGGTTTTCCTTTCCCACGATAGATTCGTCAGCATACAGACTTCTGTCAAGTCCATTAGGCGGTCTGGTAAAGCCTCTTTACTTGATTTATCCAAGCTACTGGGGAAACTAGTTTCCTGTATATCTATTATTCCATGGGCACGTTTGCATTTTAGATCGTTACAGTGGTTCCTTCTGCCGTATCAACGTTCCGGTCAGAGCAACTCCAACATCGTGGTGAAGGTCCCTCCAAGAGTCCTCGTCTCTCTTCTATGGTGGACAAGACCTTCTATCAACAGGGGCCATCTGTTCAAGGATCCTCCAAGAGTCACGCTCACTACAGATGCAAGTCTCTCTGGATGGGGAGCCCATCTGCACTCCCTTTCAGCCTAGGGCGTTTGGTCGGCCGCTGAGTGGCGTTGCAGCATCAATTGGCTGGAACTCCACGCAGTGTACTTGGACCTGAAGGCTTTCCTCCCTCAGGTACAAAGGAATCACATACTGGTTCTAACCGACAACACCACAACCAAGGCGCATATCAATCACCAAGGGGGCACTCATTCTCTTTGTCTCATGCGAGAGGCCGAGCGGCTATGTCGATGGTCAGAAACACACCTTCTATCCATCAGAGCGGAACACATTTCGGGAGCCTCCAATGTTCGCGCAGATTGGCTCAGCAGAGCCGCATTGGACCAAGCGGAATGGCGCTTTCATCCTCTTCTGTTCAAGCAGGCAGCAACGATATTCGGCCTGCCTCTGGTAGACCTATTCGCATCTCCGCACAATGCCCAGACACCAAGATTTTTCTCTTGCTACCCCACCAACGGAGCGGAGAATTACGATGCCCCGCGTTGCCCTTGGCCTTCTGGTCTGTATGCCTTTCTTCCTCTCCCTTTGATCCCAAGGGTGATTCGGAAACTGGTTCTAGAGAGGGCAGAGATTCTCCTAGTGGCTCTGTATTGGCCCAGGAGACCGTGGTTCGCAGACCGTCGCGATCTGTCGGTGGCCCCACCATGGAGGATTCCACGGGACAAGATCTCCCTGTCCCAGGGCCTTCTCATCCATCCGGATCCGCAGTGGCTTCAGTTGGCCGTCTGGAGGTTGAGTGGGAAAAGCTACGATCGGAGGGTCTATCGGCCCAGGTCATCACTACCATCATGGCAGCGAGACGCCCTTCCACCACTCGCATTTATAATGCAACCTGGGACTGTTTTTCCAAATGGTGTCGTCAATCTTCTATTGACCCGCTCTCCCCTTCTGTTGCGCAGGTTCTGGCTTTCCTGCAAGATGGCCTAGACAGGGGTCTTTCCACTAATACTCTGAGAAGACAGGTTTCAGCTCTTTCGACGGTGGTTTCCGGCGACTCTTCTGCACCACTATCCCACCATCCTCGTATCAGAGCCTTTCTCAGGGGGGCTTCTAACCTGCGCCCCCCGATGGTTCACAGATACCCGACTTGGGACCTTAATAAAGTCCTTACAGCGCTGACTAAATCTCCCTTCGAGCCTCTCAGGGAAACTTCGCTTCAGTATCTCACCCTTAAAGTGGTCTTTCTCGTAGCAATAACTTCAGCTAGAAGGATATCTGAAATTGCAGCTCTATCCGTCAGAAAGGACCTGTGCGTTTTCCATCCTGATCGAGTGATTTTACGGCCTGATCCTGTCTTTATGCCTAAAATCAATTCGGCCTTTCACAGAGCACAGGAATTGGTCCTGCCTAATTTTTGTCCAAAGCCCGTGTGGGAGAAGGAACGGCAGTGGCACACCCTCGATGTGTGCAGAGCTCTCCGTATATACATCCATCGAACTTAGCCTATCAGAAAGTCTGAGTCTCTTTTCCTCTCTTTTCAGCCAAAGACAATGGGATGCAAAGTCTCCCCGTCTACTGTAGGTCGCTGGATTAGGGCTACCATTTCTAAGGCCTATCTGGCTCAAGCCCTACTGGTTCCTAGTGGGGTAACCGCTCACTCTACCAGGAGTGTGGCTACTTCGGTAGCCTGGGCTACTCAAGCTTCCATTCATCACATCTGTAGGGCGGCCACTTGGGCCTCTCCATCTCCATTTATACGACACTATAGAATTGACACTTATGCCTCCGCTGAGGCTTCCTTTGGTAGGCGAGTCCTTCAACAGGTGGCGAGAGAGCCAGAGGAAATTCCGACCCAGACGGAGTCCCGCCCGTAGGACAACATGCTTTGGTATGTCCCACTCTCTGGATGCTCGCAGCAGTTCGACGGAGAATGGGCATTGGTTCTTACCTGATACGCCTCTTCTCGTTGAACTGTGTAGAGCATCCAGCCCCACCCTTTTTATTCCGTCTGGTAGGGCATTCTGTTTCGGCCAATGATACTGTTTATGGTTGTTGAGAGTTGTAGAGGATTGTTGCTGTCCTCTCATCTTCGTAAAACTGGGGGAACGCCTGCAGGAGTCACTTGGAGGAGGAGGGTGTTCCTTCAATTATAGCTCAGCCTGTATGACACGAGACTGGAGCACCTCCCACTCTCTGGATGCTCTACGCAGTTCAACGAGAAGAGGCGTATCAGGTAAGAACCAACGCCCATTTGCTCATAATTGAGACCAAGAGATCAACCCGCTCCCAAGCCAATAGTAATCCAGGGTGAGAAGCATTATGAGGTAAAGAAAATCTTAAACTCTAGATTACATAGGGCTCGTGTCAGATCCCTGGCATGATACTACCATTCTTTTTTTTGTTAAAACAAATTTTATTAATTTTACAGAAAACACAATACACAAAACATAAACAAAACTAAAAGATCTTTTCTGAAGGTTGTCTGATCCCGGGTTGAAACTCTTCACACAGACACAAATTCAAACATCATATTCACTTTATATATCCTTCCATATCTTATTATCATTTTCTTTTATATATATATATATAAACCATTTTTATCAATTTTATAAAAACAATGCACAAAGAATCAAGGCATAACAGCTTATAAATTCTTTTCTAAAAAAAAAATAATAAAAGAAGAAAACCAATAGAACATAACAATCCCAAATTATACTATACTTCATATCTTATCCCAGCTTCTCCTTTTCATCCAAATTATTTCTTGTTAATTAAAATTTTATAGCCTTTTATCAATATACAAAATCCAAAAAAACACAAAACCTTTATATATCCTTTCATATCTTATTACCATTTTCAATAACATTCTTTGTCTGTTCTATTTCCAACTATCCATTCATCTTTTTTCTTTTACTATACTTCTCCTATACACCAATTGGAGTAACGTCTTTAACTCATTACCCTAGCTTAAAAGTACTTCATATAACAATTTTTCTTGGGATTCTGTTTAATAGATTCTAAAATTACACAATGAATTTTATACTCTAAATACACATATAAAAAACACAATCTTATGTACCCTCCAGAATCCCTCTTTTATCCTAAATTAAATTCACCCATTGTCTCTAAATAAACTTTTTTTCTTTAGCTCTTGCTTCTCCCCATTGAGGCTTCTCCTCCCCCCCTTTCTCTCTTGCTTATTCTTCTCCTTGCCCTTTTTACCCCTTTGTCTCTCCTCCTCCCTTTTCTTACTCCCTTTCCTTTGCTTTCTAACCTTGCCTCCACCTTTCCGCTCATTTTTCTCTTTTTTGGTTTTTTCAATTCTTAAAATCCCCTTTTTCTTATCCTTTTTCTCCTCCTCCCCGGAAAGAACCCATTGTTCATCAGAGATGGCTTCTTCTTCCTCTTCTTCTTTGTCCCAGTCCTTCTGCTGCGTAGTCAACTTTTCATAAGTACATAACGCCATTTCTAAAAATTGAAACAAAGTGCCCAAAGTATCTTCCTTTTTATATTTTTGATATTCAGTCTTTAGTTCATCCACAAGTGATGCCATCATGAAAAGAGAAACTTTTCCCAAAACAACCACAAATATTTTTAATCAAAAATAATTAAAAAATAATAATTCCAAAAATTAATACTTTTCTTCCTTCTTCTCTTTCTCTTTCTGGGGTTAATGTTTAATCAAAGAGGTCCAATTACCATATACCTTTCTTTGGGATTCTAGGCAATCTCCTCCTTTTTCAGCTTCTGCTCCAATTTTTTTTCCTCTCCCTTCCCACTTGCAACATCAATTTTAAATAATCAGAAATCCATACCTCTAATAAGGGTTTTCCAATTTCTTAAGTTTTTCAATGTCCAGGAACCCTTTTGTCCCTTAGCTTCAACTTTCAGAATAATTCACCTTCAATGTCCAATATGTCCAAACATATCTGCTGTTTCCATGGGGTGGGAGAGTAAAGAAAAAAAAAAGTTCCCTTTGACAGCTTCTCCGCCGCTTTCGATCTTCTTAGGGATACAATGTATCCTCCAGCAATTCAAACAGCTTTCAAACAAATTTGAAAGATGTTACTTGACCCGGCTCAGACAGCACTTTCACTCTTCTTGCTTCCTCCAGTGCAATCTTACCCGGTTGCTAGCTTCTTCGTGGCGGCCATTGCTGACTGCCGCTCCACCGCCTTGGGAAAAAGGGGTTTTTCAGGACAAGGAGGGGGTCTGCGACACCCCCAACCCCCTGTCTGGTTCCCCTCTCTCTTCGGCTGTCCCTACAGGGCAGCCATATCCCCCTGACCCATCTGGATCGGGGGTACCTCGGCGGCTAGCACAGCAGGAATCGCGAGCAGTCGCGAATTCCTGCTGCCCCGAAGCCACGCGAAACCGGAAACCCTTGATACTACCATTCTTCTGGGATCAGACTTAGTTTATTGCTTTCTTCCTCGCACTGCACAGCCTGTAACTTTTCATTTTTATAACCTTTATCCTGGTGCCTAGGCGCCCTGAGATTTTCTCAATTTTTGAGTAATGTAAGGGGGGGAGGGCCAGGTGGGTTGTTTCATTCTGAAAGGCGGCAGAAGATGACCCTGAGAACGCTTGCTTACTAGGTTCTCAGAATGGCCATTACAATAACATATTCACACCTGCCAATTGGCTGAATCTACATGGACTGAAGGGAGGGGTTTCTAATTCTTTTATTCTAACTGTATTGCATGAGGGAAACTCAGAGTCTGCTTTCTTTCATTTTGCTATCAATCCTGTTCAATAAAAGGTTCCTTTTGAAATGTTAAAGTTTCAAGAATCTTTACATTCTTGAGCGAGGAGGAGAGGCAGGACATTATAAATTGATTACAATACATAATCTATTGAAAGGGGTACAATTTGTCTGATGCCACATGGGTTGGGTTGCAAGGGCAGATAGGTTGGTAAAGCAACTTCAGAAAAAGTTTCTCGATAAGCCAAAGGCCCCCCCTGGGGGGGGGAAGAGGTGGTTAGGTGGTTTTGATTCCTAACCTCCTGTCACTTGTTTCATTTCACGACGTCATCAGCGCTTATGGGGAGGCAGCCTGTCAGCCCTGGATCCATCTTGATTCAGATTCAGGGCTGTCACAGTGGGGGATGGGCAAGCTGTGGGAATGGTAGAGCGTTGAAGGGAGTATAGCCACAACAACATTCTTTCATCAGAGATCAAGGACAAGTTGCTGGCATTTGGAGGGGAGTGACGAATTGGCGGTAGTTGAGAAATGAGATGGGGCAGGGTGTGAGTTTTAGTGTGGAAGGGGAAACCACTGGAATTCATATTTGTGTTTTCCTCAGATGTGCCAACATGACTAACAAATTCTTACTTTGATGCACTTTGTCTTGGAGTTTTGAATCCATGGAGAGTTTAATTGGAACGCTGATATTCGGATTCCCTTAACAACCGGGTTACTAACTTATCAATTGCAGTGGTTCACTTAACAACTGTGGCAAGAAAGGTCGTAAAATGGGGCAAAACTCACTTAAATGTTTCACTTAACAATATAAATGTTGGGATCAATTTTCATAAGTTGAGGATTATCTGCATTTGGATATTCAAAGCTTAACAAAATATAACTTTTGTGACAAAATTTACAATGTTTTTAGTATTTCCATTGCATGGATATGTTAGTATTCTTGAATTGATATTATACAACTACTGTAGAAATCCTTGCATTTTTAATTTTGATAATTATATGCACGTATATTTATATAACAATTATTTTAATTAGGATTATAAACAAACTACAGAGAGTAGAAAGAGGCTAACAATAGTAAAGTAAAATAAAACTGAAAGTGCAAAATACAAAAACAAGTTAACAGTTAAATCAGTTACATCACCAATAATGAAATCAGTGCTGAGCATTTCAAATAAAACATCATTTTGTTTATATTCCCAGAGCCTACACCGACTACACTGGTTTTAGCCATCTGACCCAAAAAACAGATAATAAGCCTTCCTCTTGGGAGTTCCAGATAAATTTCTGTGTTCTGTGTTAAATATGTTTCTGGAGACACGGAATGCATATCCTTTGTTCTTACCAGCAATAGAAAGTTGTTTAGGAGTCACCTAAAACTGTGAATGACTTTAGGAACATAATGGCTCAGAAATAAATTGTATTTCATTAACAAAGTTGTATGTTTCTGGAACCATGGGTATTCTGGCCCAGATGTTTTCAAAGATCAGTTTATGTTTTGTTTTAGTTTGAAGGATTGATTGATTGGCTATTTGGATTTAAAGGACCACTAAACAAAAACAATGTGTTCTCACAGTGTACAACAAAAAGAATAAATTAAATATATAATAACACATTAAAAAATCACCCACTATATAAAATTTTGATTGAACTCAGTAATTAATCAAAACAATCCATTGAAGTATTAATCAAATACCGGAGGAAAAGTGATATTTTATTTTCAAAGACCTCTATTGCTCCCTAAAGCTTAACATACAGAGAATGTTAGCTGTTTTTGGAGTACTGATAACAATATAATCCCAATATATGATATATAGATTCTTTAGGTAGTAAAATACCCAGATGGCCATCTTTCAATAAACACTCAAAGAATTGTTGACCCAGAAGAGCAAGTAACAGTTTTGATGGTAGCAATTTCTCAGTTGTTGCAGAAGAAATAATTATTTAAAATAAAGAGGAATTATCACCAATCTGATCTCCAGGTGACATCTTTGGCCAAGTTATTTGAGAACTTTTAAGAGTCAGATCTGTCTAAAAAAGGAAGGGAATATAATTTTTTAATTAGAACACTAACTTGCTGTGCAGATAAGAAATGTATTCTTTAGCATATATAATTCTTATTAAATTAGAATTTTATTTAGTAAATTAAATTCTGGCTTTATACTTTTCTTTTTATTGTCTAGCTTTGTGAATCTGAGAATTTATCCTCATGGTTTGGTTTTGATTGATGTGCAGAGTTGCAATGATTTGAATGAGAGAGAAGAAACAGAACAGGTGAGTACATATTAATTTTTATTAATAATTAATTTTATTAAAAGAGGAAATAAAATATTTTATACATTTTTATCTGACCTTTTCCCTCATTTGTCATACATGTATCATATTTACAGTGATAAATTGTAAATTGAACCATGTGAAGTCTTTTAGCAGAGCCAGTTTGGAGTAGTTTTTAAGCGTCAGGCTTGGCTAATACATCAAACCATGAGTTCTAGTTCCGCCTTAGCTATCCAGGTAGCCTTGAGCCAGTCACTCTTTCTCAGCTCTTGGTAGCAAGCAATGGCAAGCCACTTCTGAAAAACCTGCTAAGAACAGGATCTTTTCCAAACTATCTGAGAGTCTAAGCTAGGAGTCAGTGCTGACTAAAGCCAGCAAAAAAAAATCTCTCCAAGAAACAAACGTGAGAGTTTAGATGTTGATTATTAAACTTAAATCCTTCTAGCCACAAACCTTATCTGATTTGGTTTTCATGCAAAGGGTAATCATATAAAAGTATCTATTTATTGATTTTTGTCAATAATGTTTATCAATTTAGTTTTGACAGCATTTCCTTTTCTTCCTGCCTGCCTTTAATATTTTTGGCTTACTGTCCATTGTTTTCTGTGTTTTTTATAGCATTGTTTATACTTAAAGAGAATAATAGAATGATGGGTGAGTAAGTAGGTAGGCACCTAGGTGGATAATATGTACATAGCCTGTCACAGTGGTTATAGTTTTCTGGTATCAGATGGTGCACGTTTCTGAATATAGTTGCTAAAAGAGAGCAGCAAGGAAGAGTTATTAAGCTTGTGTTTTCTTGGTCATTTGGGTGACTAAGATGTGAAAAAAAATGCTAAGCAAAATAGTCTTTTGCTATGATGCAACATGTTTTTAACTTTTTATTTTAATTTAAAAATATTATTGCAAAAAATTAAAGAACAATAAGGAAATCAAAAAGGAAAAAAAGATTAAAAATATACAGATGAATAATTTGAATTTACAGATATAGGAATTAAAGTTTTTCAGAAGTTCATTGACTAGGTGTAATATATCATTTTTCAAATACTAAAATCAGTATCTCTCAACAATATAAATATCAGAAATGGTAATTTAAAATTTAAGTTATGCAACTGAAATGGTAAGACTTATATACAGGTGAAACTCGAAAAGTTAAATATCGTGCAAAAGTTCATTTATTTCAGTAATGCAACTTAAAAGGTGAACCTAATATATGAGATAGACTCATTACATGCAAAGCAAGATAGGTCAAGCCGTGATTTGCCATAATTGAGATGATTATGGCTTACAGCTCATGAAAACCCCAAATACACAATCTCAGAAAATTAGAATATTGTGAAAAGGTTAAATATTCTAGGCTCAAAGTGTCCCACTCTAATCAGCTAATTTAAGCCATAACACCTGCAAAGGGTTCCTGAGGCTATAAATGGTCTCTCAGTCTGGTTCAGTAGGAAGCACAATCATGGGAAAGACTGCTGACCTGACAGTTGTGCAGAAAACCATCACTGACACCTTCCGTAAGGAGGGAAAGCCTCAAAAGGTAATTGCAAAAGAGGTTGGATGTTCCCAAAGTGCTGTATCAAAGCACCTTAATAGAAAGTTATGTGGAAGGGAAAAGTGTGGAAGAAAAAGGTGCACAAGCAGTAGGGATGACCGCAGCCTGAAGAGAATTGTCAGGAAAAGACCATTCAAAAGTGTTGGGGACTTTCACAAGGAGTGGACTGAGGCTGGAGTCAGTGCATCAAGAGCCACCACACAGACGGATCCTGGACATGGGTTTCAAATGTCGTATTCCTTTTGTCAAATTGCTTCTGAGCAACAAACAATGTCAGAAGCATCTTACCTGGGCTAAAGAAAAACAGAAGTGGTCTGTTGCTCAGTGGTCCAAAGTCCTGTTTTCTTATGAGAGCAACTTTTGCATCTCATTTGGAAACCAAGGACCCAGAGTCTGGAGGAAGAATGGAGAGGCACACACTGCAAGATGCTTGAAGTCCAGTGTGAAGTTTCCACAGTCTGTATTGATTTGGGGAGCCATGTCATCTGCTGGTGTTGGTCCACTGTACTTCATTAAGTCCAGGGTCAATGCAGCCGTCTACCAGGATTTTTTGGAGCACTTCATGCTTCCTTCCGCAGACGAGCTTTATGGGGATGCTGACTTCATTTTCCAGCAGGACTTGGCACCTGCCCACACTGCCAAAAGCACCAAAACCTGGTTCAATGACCATGGGATTGCTGTGCTTGATTGGCCAGCAAACTTGCCTGACCTGAACCCCATAGAGAATCTATGGGGCATTGCCAAGAGAAAGATGAGAAACATGAGACCAAACAATGCAGAAGAGCTGAAGGTCGCTATTGAAGCATCCTGGTCTTCCATACCACCTCAGCAGTGCCACAGGCTGATAAGCTTCCATGCCATGCCGCATTGAGACAGTAATTGCTGCAAAAGGGGCCCAAACCAAGTACTGAATTCATATGCATGCTTATACTTTTCAGAGGTCTTATATTGTTCTATGTACAATCCTTGTTTTATTGATTGCATATGATATTCTAATTTTCTGAGATTGGATTTGGGGTTTTCATGAGCTGTAAGCCGTAATCATCACAATTATGAGAAATCACAGCTTGAACTATCTTGCTTTGCATGTAATGAGTCTATCTATTAATTTCACCTTTTAAGTTGCATTACTGAAATAAATGAACTTTTGCATGATATTCTAATTTTTCGAGTTTCACCTGTAAAGAGAAGTTCTCACTGAATATGGTTCAGTTCTCTATATAAAATTATAATCTGGAGTTAAATTCTTTGCAGGATTTATTTTTATATACTCTCACAGTTTAGCTATTCTTTCACAGAGAGGATTTTAAAGTCTCTTTCATAGCCTTTGAGAATGAAGTTAAAATGATATAAATGATGGAACCTAATTAGATGAGTTATTAAAAAAAGATGAGTTAGACTTACTATTATTCCAACAGAAAAACACATAAGTTATTCAGATAATTTTAAGGATTTGCTTAAAACATTTAGCATCAGTTTCGTTCAATTTCAGTTCATTATCGCCAATACCTAGTATATATGTAAAAAACAAAAACAAGTAAAAACATAAAGCAGATGTAATAATCAAGTTTATGATATTTTTTATTGTGAGTCTCTTTCCATAACATTGAAATTAGATAATAAGCCTTCATAAATATTACAAATTATATAAAAGACCTTGTCAATAAGAAGGAAATAAAATATTTATACATAAATAAATATATCAGATTTTTTGCTAAAAAGGGAAAATAAATTAGAAGAGTGATGATAATAAAACTACAAGGCTAAGGTTATGCATCACAATTTAATTCAGAATTTTGTGGTGGAAAATTGGAATATAAATCAAATAATGCAAACTATTACTAACATTTTTTAAATTGTTTACTGAAAACTGTTTCACTGAACCACATAAAGAAAAGTGGGCAAAATTTCAGCTTTGCTTGAGTATGCGTATAAAAATCTGTGTTTGAAGTAATGTTCAAGAAGATGTTCTGGGACTTGAACATAAGCTATACAAAGTCGATTGAATAATAAAAATGATGCATATATTTGTAATAATTAGAGTGGTATCAAATTCTTAAGTCTAATATGTTTTACTATGGTTTATACACATATATGTTTTCCTGCAGCTTCTAAATAAAGTAGAAGAAAAAATGAAAGAATTATTTCATAAAAGTATCAAAAGGATAAAGCGGTAAGGAGTTTGTGCTTTCATACATCTCTTAAATATGAGTAAGAGTGAAGGACATGACTGAATAAATTACTCTGAAATAGTAATAGTTAAACTATCTCCTATATTATATACAGTATAGAGCTTTTATGCAGTGGTAATTGTTGAAGTATTCCCCATTAGGAGAATGAGGGCACTCAGGGAAACGTAGTGAGAGTGGTATTGAATAACACACAACCAGCATACATACACACTGAATAGTAAAATGTAGGTTTTACTTCCAGTAAACGGGTAAACAAAGTCCAACGAACAGTCCATATCATACACGGTTAAAGCAGGTAGTATTCAGGTAGTCCAGGGATAATCCAAAAACGAAGTCCAGTATCATAAACAAAGTTCAGTAAATGGAGTTTGCTAATAGTTTGCAAGACTCACAGCAATCCAAGCAGAACAACGTTCAGGCAAAAGGCAATAGGAAAATGCAAGAGGAGAACAAACCAGGTTTCTGGCTCCATCTTATGGCCGTCGGAGGAACCTCAGCCAATCACAATTACAGCATTCTCTTAAAGATACAACAGTATTAAATGACTATCCTGGTTTATATATTGCCAATCCAACTGTTAGGTGACTATCATTCCTAACATTCTCCCTTTTGGGTAGGACAATATATAAAACCTTACAGTTTAAGTCCATATTCCTCACAGCAAGCCTTATGTTTTACAGTGCCTTGGGCTTTTGTAAAATGGTCTGCAGTGTTATTCTCTGACATGCAATACTCCAGTGTAATCATTTTACTTTGAACACATTGTCAGACATTTAGGTATTGTACATTGGTGTGTTTTGATCTTGTCTTTACAGCGAGATTGGAAGCCATCTGAATTGCTGATTGATTATCTTCACATACAACTATAGGTTTATTTACATTAATTCCCATGTCTACCATTAGTTGTTTATAACATACTAAGTCTGTACATAATAGAGACAAACATGTGAATTCAGCCTCCGTTGTTGATGAGCTTAGATGTTTTTGTCAAATAGACCGCCATCCAATTGACACCTTTCCTAATAATAATACAGTACCTGACATTGATTTACGTATAGGTACGTCTTTAGCAAAACTTGCATGGGCATATGCAGTTAAACTTAGTTCATCCTTAGGCTCCAAATATAACGCATAATGCATCGTTTGTTTAAGATATCTCAACACACACTAAGCAGCTTGCCAGTGCCTTTCAGTAGGTTCAGAGTTAAACGTGGCTAATTGGTTGACACTATATGCTATGTCTGGCTTGGACCAATCACTTAGATAGGATAAGCTATCAATCAATGATTGATAAATATCTTTATCAAAAACAGGATTTTGCACATCACTGTGGCTAAACTCCTGGCTCATTGGTGTCTTAGCCATCTTACAAAGTTCCATTTTAAAGTTCTTCAGTAACTGGTTAATTTTAGCTGCCTGTGAGATTTTGTAGCCTCCCTTAGTTTTATCTATTTTCAAACCAATATACTATTTAATCTCACCTAAATGTTTTATTTTAAATTTCTTTTCTAACAGTGAAATAATCCCAATAGCTTCTTGATCAGTCTTAGTGATTAATGCAATGTCATCAGTGAACAATAGCAACAATGAAATTATACCATCACTTTCCTTTTTGAATAAACATGGATCAGCCATGCCAGCTACAAAACCTATCTTTGTTAATTCCTTCACTATGCATTGGTTCCATTCATAGCCTGATTGCTTCAAGCCATATAGACTCTTTTTTACTCTCCAGCAATCAGTTTTGTTATCAGTTTTTATCCCCAAAGGTTTCTTTAAATATATAGTATGTTGCAACGGTGCATGAAGATATGCCGTCTCTACATCTAAATGGTTTATTGTGTATTTATTTTTAGCTGCCCACACTAATGCTGCTCATAATGTGGTAGCCTTCAGACTAGGTGCAAACACCTCGTCATAGTCATTGGCTGACTGATCGAACCCTTGTGCTACTAACCTGGCTTTATGGGTAATAGTCCCATCCACACCTGTCTTAATTTTATAAATCCACTTACTCCCTATGGCATGCTTACCTGGTGGTGACCTGACATTTTCATATACCTCCAAACTTTGTAAAGATTTCAGTTCCTTATCCATTGCTTCCTGCCAAGCAGCCTGATCCTTAGCAGGATACAGTTTCAGTTAATTATAGTTATTAGGAACTGTATTTACTTGGCATATTATACTAGCCTGATATCTATCTGGTGGTTGTGTTACACGGGTTGAAAGTCTAGGTAACGTAGGGCTTACTGGTGGACTCTCCTGTTCCATCTGCTCCTGTTCTTCTACTTCCTCCTGTGCCTGTTCTTCTCTTTAATGGCTATTGATGGTTTAACTATCTCATCATTAGGGACTACTTGGGTGTCAATAACAACATTGTTGGATTCCTGTTCTAGTTTATGCCACCCAACATGCTCAAGAAATTTAGCACTAGCACTACAGTAAATATTAGCTGTGCCTGGATCCCAGAATCTAAACAATCTATGGTTGGCCTCATAATTTACGAAAAATAATTTCCTAGCTCTATGTTGCCCTTTAAGTCTTACTTGTGAGGGAATATGCACCCATGCTGGAGTTCTAAATGTGTGTAGATAACTTAAATTTGGTTTTCTGCCATGCCAATGAGTGAATGGCAATTCACCAATTGTTGTATTCACCACATTGTTTAACACATGGTTGCTACACATTATGGCTTCACCCCAGTGTTTCAGGCAAATCTGAATCAGATAACATAGTGCGAGCCATGGCTTGTAATGTTTGCCCCCTTCATTCTATAAACAAATTATGTTATGGCCTGTAAGGTACAGAACGCTTATGCTTGATGCCAGCCAATTGTTTAATAAACTCAGTCCCGTTATCTGTAACTAAAGTAATTACCTTATAACTCATTTTTCTCTCAGCAAATCTTAGCCAGTTAAAGAAATGTTGGAACGTTTCTGTTTTGTTTTTCATTAGATAGCAGAAATCGTACTGTGAGTAATGGTCCATTATACTCAAAACATAGCAGGCACCTCCCATACTGGGTTTCTTAAGACCAATTATGTCAGCAAAAACAACCTCTAAATGTTCTTTGGTCTTAAACCCATTCAGTCTGTTTTCTGGAGTAACCTTGCTTTTCTCCTGTCTCCTGTTTAAATACTTGCTACAGGGTTTTAATTTTACTCCCTCTGACAATTTAACAGTTTGTTTCAGCATTTTGAAATTAATGTGCCCAAAACGTCTATGCAGTAAATGTATACATTTGTCATGTGGCTTAACATTGTTATAAACCGAGTTAGCCATCTGCAGCTGGTCATCATGTATCACATATAAATCATTCTCTAAAATAGCAGTAACACTTTTACCCTCTTTCTCTATTATACAGTTATCTCCCCTAAAGGTTACTACATAACCAAGATTAACTAAAGCCCTTACTGATAGCAAATTAAATTTCAGTTTAGGTACATATAACAAAGATAAATGCTCATTTACACATGAACAATATGCAGTACCTTCACCAGATATTTTCATTTTCCATCCATTTGCCAATGATACATGTTGCTTCCTCATAGACATCTTTACAAACCTCTCTCTATTTCTAGTAACGCACTGCGATGCTCCACTATCAACTACCCACAAATCATGGTATACAGTTGAATTGCTAGACATAGCTAAATTAACATTCTTCTTAGCCTTCTGGTGATTACCAGTATTCTGTCATTTTCCCTTCTTACAGAATCTAGCTATATGTCCCCTAGCTCCACAAGAAAAACATTTTCTAACAGTTTTGGCAGTTGAAAACAAATGCTCTTCTTGTGGTTGTTTCTCTCTCGGTTAGTCTCTATCCAGCCTTCTTGCCTCTTCTAATAATCGTCCAGTTATGTCAGTTAATGTCAGTTCATTTCTGGTCAGGACTGTCAGTGAAGATACGTAATTATCATAACTTTCATCCAATGAGGAAAGAATGATGTAAACCTGATGCAGCTCGGAAAACATCAGTTCCTTTTCATGTAGCTCTTGAAAAGTTCTTTTCATGAAGTTCAGATAAGCTAACATATCTCCACCTTTCAGAAGACGTGCTCTAAACAGTTTACGTGTAAGATGTATGTGTGTACCTACACTGTCATGAACATAAATCTTCTTCAAATTCTCCCTACACCTAGCAGCAGACGCTTCTCCATGAATAGGGACTAGCTGCTGGTCACTCAGTGTTAGTCCGATTATACAAAGAGCTCATTCGTTGTTCCATTTAAAGTCAGCTAACTTTTTGGCATCGTCCTCATTATTTGGATCCCAAGCATTATTGAACTGATCCTGAACTGCAGCCCATAACCCTTCCCTATGCAGAAGTAGACTGCACTTCATAGACCAGGAAACATAGTTTGTTCCATCCAACCAGGTTATCATTGATAAACTTGTTGACGGGTCTTGTGCCATCTTTACCAGGACAGTAACCCACAATTAAACAGTAAACAGCTGTCTGTATGTGGTACTGCGTATTCACACTAACTCAGTTATCTGAGTCTGGTATGGCCTAGGCCCATAACTAGTGTTGAGGTATTCCCCATTAGGAGAATGAGTGCACTCAGGGAAATGTAATGAGAGTGGTGTTGAATAACACACGACCAGCATACATATACACTGAATAGTAAAATGTAGGTTTTACTTCCAGTAAACGGGTAAACAAAGTCCAACAAACAGTCCAAATCATACACGGTTAAAGCAGGTAGTATTCAATACAATCAGTCCAGGGATAATCCAAAAATGAAGTCCAGTATCATAAGTTCAGTAAGCGGAGTTTGTAAACAGTTTGCAAGACTCACAGCAATTCAAGCAGAATGACATTCAGGCAAAAAACAATAGGAAAATGCAAGAGAACAAACCAGGTTTCTGGCTCCATCTTATGGCTGTCGGAGGAACCTCAGCCAATCACAATTACAGCATTCTTTTAAAGATACAGCAGTATTAAATGACTATCCTGGTTTATATATTGCCAACCCAACTGTTAGATGACTGTCATTCCTAACAGTAATATTATTTAGTTAGCTAATATTGAAGGATAGACTTATAAGTTGATTATTTCCATGTATTTAAATTAAAGGAAGGCAACCCAAAATTCTTATAATTTTTATTAAAGTTTACAAATAACTAATACAAACTAAGAAGAATATAAAAAGTAAAACTTTAAAATTAAAAGCGCGAAGAAAAAAACCAAGAAAATATGTATTAAAAAATACTTCAACCCTTCCTCATAACAGATACAATTTCAGTAACTTATCACCTTCTCTGAGATATCAATAAAATATCTCTTATGTATGAATATATACTGTATATACTATATATTAATCTAGATCAAATAAGTCCATTTTATATTTCTTACACTTAGTTTTAATCTTTAATTGATCTTGAGTCCTGTCAAATAATGTCCCACAAGTTGATTTCTTATTTTTTTTCTTTGTGTCCTGTCAGAAACTCCTTCACAAGTATATCCCCCTTAATTTATTAGACAACAGGCAATTTCATTTGTAAATGCAGTGTGGCATCATTTTCCATATTATTTTTGTGGTCTGGCATTTTAAAATCCACTTTCAGGTCCATATTCAAATCAGCCTCAGATTCTATTTAATCTAGTAAAATCTGTTCCTCATCTACAACATCTTTTAAATCCAATTTTATAGTAACAAACAATTTTTAGAGAAATTTCTGAGCTTATTGTTCCCAAGTATCCTTGAATTCTTCCATAATGAAATATTACTTTGCTGAATTAATGAGTCTCTACTGCTTTTAATTGTAAACCTTAGTTCTCCCTGGTTCCCTCTAGTCAAGGGGTCCCCAACCTGGTCCACGTCCCATTATCAGACCCCAGACTAATCACTGGGTCACATGAATGGCCTCCGTGCACACAGCCCCATTCACACAAGTGATGTTGTGGGCGCTCATGGCCTCACTTGTACTCGCATCACAGATGTGGATCTACTTGTGCAAGCGTCATCATGGACACTCACAGCCCCATTCGTGTTCATGTCATTGCGGGCACTCGCAGATCCACTCATGCAGTGTCATCATGGGCTCTCACTGCCCCACTCTCAAGCATTGTGGGCGCTCTCAGCCCCACTCGCACTTGTGGATCCATTCTTGTGAGTGTTGTCACCAGTGCTCACAACTGCAGTTATGCAAGCGGGGGTGCTCTTGCATGAGCATCACCACAAACATTGTGGGTGCTTGTGCACACACACACATGTACTTTCCCTTCCTTTTTTACCGAATATGTTATGAATATATGATAATTTTAATTAGAATTAGTAAAAATAAGATTTTTTTCTTTACTATTATTCATTTTTTTTAATTTCCTATCTTTCTTACATTGTAGTATTAATAGTACTTAGAACAAACAGAGATAGAATTCTCTGACAATCTATTTAACACTATATATCCCGACTTAAGAAATAGTAGTTTATTTGGATACATATAGTTGGTGAAGTCCTTTTGTGCACAAACATTAATAGTTAATATATGTTTACATACATGCAAAAAAATAGAAATATGCTGGAAATTAGAAAATAGATTTCTGAAGAGAATTTAATATATGTTTAGATATTTTAGAATTAAATGTAAATTTAGAATGTAAAAGATTTTAATTCATTTTCTTTACTATTTTCTAATTTCCAGCACTGAAATTAGAAAGTAATAAAGAAAATGTACTAAATGTATTAATTTATTAATTTAAAATATGTATTTTGCTTGTAGCATTGGCTTGTCTATCTTTTCATACCTAATAGTCCCTTTAGGAAGCTGTTATTTAAGGTTGTCTGACAAGAATAAAATGTGTCCTTCCTTCCCTCCTTCCCTTCCTCCCTCCCTCTTTCAGCTTGCCAGTCATTATGAGAGGGGATGCCATTGATAGATACTGGCCTACAGCAGATGGGCGATTGGTGGAATATGACATAGATGAAGTTGTATATGATGAAGAATCAGCTTATCAGAATATTAAAATTTTACATTCAAAACAATTTGGAAATATTCTTATCCTAAGTGGGGATGTTAGTGAGTATTATCAGTTTAAAATAAAATACATGCATTTGCTATTGAATCAGACTGCAAAAGTTTCTAAATTGCCAGACTAAATACAACCCATAATCCATGGCTTATTAAGGGTTTGGAATTGCCTATTTCTAGGATTATTTTTCTTAAATTGCTAAACATTCTGTGTGAGAATTAATTGATATTTTATTCATGAAAGAAAGGATTATTAGATGCTTGTCACATTATTTTTCTTGGAAGATATGAAATAAAATATAAATATAATTGTAGTGATATACAATTACACTTTATTGATTTTACTATATTAAGGTTAATTGTAAAATAATGTAACATTCTTACCTGAGATATGATGGCTGATTGAATTATGTGAACAAATTTCTTTTGGGTGACAGAAAAGGGTTCCGACCGATTTAAAATGAGGTTGTAGTAAGCATATAGCTTTAAACTTATGTAGTTCAGGCAAAAGGTCTACCCCTGTTTCAGATTTCTGCTGCAGTCCTTGATTTACAACAGTTTGTTTAGTGATTGTTTGAACTTACAACACTAACAAAAAATAACTTACGACTGTTTTCACAGTTATGACCATTTTGGGATTTCCATGGTTTGATCAAAATTAAGGTGTTTGACAACTAGTTCATGTTTATGATGGTTGTAGTGTCCCAGGATCATGTGATCACCTTTTGCAAACTTCGAACAAGCAGAGTCAGTGGGGAAGCCAGATTCCCTTTAAGAACCATGTTACTAACTTAACAACTATAGCAATTCACTTAACAACTGTGCCAAAAAAGGTCATAAAATGGAGCAAAAATTCATTTAACAAATGTCTCACTTAGCAACAGAACTTATGGGCTCAATTGAAGTCGTAAGTCGAAGACTACATAAATAATAATAATAATAATCTTGCAAAAATAATAATCTTCTATTTAATATTAAGAAGACCAAGGAGGTTATAGTGGACTATAGGAAAAAAAGAGCAGACATTCAGCCACTGTATATAGAGGGAGTTCGTGTGGAACAGGTGATTGAATGTAAGTTTCTCGGGACCATCATTACAAATGACCTGACCTGGAGTGCAAACACCGCTGCTTTAATTAAGAAGCACAACAACGGTTGTATTTTCTAAGGATTCTTAGGAAACAACAGCTGGCTGAGAGTCTATTGACTACTTTCTATCGGAGTTCAATTGAGAGTATATTATCCTACTGTCTCTGTGTATGGTTCTTGAGCTGCACAGTGGCAGAGAAAAAGGCAATTCAGCGGGTGATTAAGACGGCCCAAAACATCATTGGCTGCTCACTTCCCTCTTTGGAAGAACTGTATAGGAATAGATGTAGGAGGAAGATACTTAATATATTGAATGACTCCTCTCATCCGGGACATCAGCTCTTTGAACTATTACCATCGAGAAGGAGACTTAGAGTATTAAGAACAAGGACGACCAGATTTAAGAACAGTTTTTATCCAAGTGCAGTTTTGAGTTTGAAAACAGGGTCATAAGATTTATGTGGAAATGAATGGCTGAGAGTAATGGGGTTTTACATTTTTAAATTGCATAGAGATTATTGTATGGTCGGTTGTGTTTAGTTTTAATTTAATTTTTTTTTTCTTTTAGTGGTGTTTGCCCAGTTTTACTTGTGGAAGAGCACCTCATTTCGTTGCACCCGCTTGCGAGTGTAATGACAAATAAATTCTTATGTCTTATGTCTTATATAGTTATCTTTAGAAATTTGTTAATTTTTAAAGGATGAATGTAAGACTAACCAACTATAAATATATATAATATTCATTGTATAATATCAATTGTCAGTTAACTAATTAGTTATAAGTATCAAAATGGTTATTGTTATGAAAAGGTTTTATTTTTATGTTTGTGTATATTCATAAGTTTGTTTTTCTGCTTTTTAAGATCTGGCAGAAAGTGACCTAGCATATACAAAAGCTATAATGGGGAGTGGAAAAGAGGATTACACCAATAAAGAAGTGCTCATTCTTGGAGGTGGTGATGGAGGAATATTGTATGAAATTGTCAAAATGAAACCAAAGATGGTCACCATGGTAGAGATATCCTTTTGATATGAGCCTTGGTCATTAATATAAAAACAAAAATCTTCATCCCATTTTATCTGGAGCAAAGATTATTGGTTTATTATTTATCTTGATTCCTTAGTTTGGAGCATTATTTAAAACTTTGTCCATTTCCTATCTTAAATCTGGTTCAAATTGTATATAGCATTTTATAATTCAGTTGAAGATTTGCTACTTTTAAAATTGTTGTAATTAAGAATTTCTGATGACCATACAACTTTTTTTTTTGTAAAATACATCTTTAAATATACTATAATAGAGTTTTGTTCAGGCAGCTAAGGTTTGCTTTACTCTACTGGTCCCCAACCTTTCCGGATTTGTGGACTAGCAGTGAGGGTGAGTGGAGAGGGGGTGGTTCCCACATAAGAGCAGGCGAGCATGAGCTCGCCCACCATTTCCACAGCCTGGTACCAAGTCCGGGGTTGGGGACCCCTGTTTTACTCTTTCTGGCAAGGAGAGGTGATGGCCATCATATCTGCCAGTGGTTCAGTTCTAAAGATGGATTATACAATTGGATAAAATACTCTGATTAATATCAGGTCATATGTCAAATTATAATTATAATAAATATATGTGCATTTCTAAGAATGTTTTCATTTCAATTTTTAATCTATTTTAGGGGTGTCAAATTCAAGGCCTGCGGGCTGGATTCATCCCACGGGGTTCTTAAAACTGGCTCACAGGGCCGGCCTGGAATTAGCAAAGGATTGACCTGTTGTGCCTCTAGCAGCCAAAGAAGGTTGGGGGGACTGCACATGGCTCTCCGTGCCCCCTTTTCAATTTGGACTGCCTTCAGCACTCTGCTGGCCAAAATGGAGCTGGGGGGGCACACACAGCTCCCTCGTGCCCCGTTTTCAGCCTGGGCAGCCTTCAACACCCTGCCAGCCAAAACTTCACCCCGTTTTGGCCAGCAGCTTGCCTCAGGAGCCCATCCAGGCTGAAAACGAGGCATGGGGGGACTAGCAGGGTGCTTCAGGAGTTGTCTGTCCAGTCTTCCCCTACCCCCCCTGCCCAGCCCACGGAGAAGTGCAATGCTGATCAGGCCCTAGATGAAATCCAGTTTGACACCCCTGATTTATTTGGCTCTAGGAAACTGTTTAAAACTAATGTTTTAATGGTATGTTCATTATACAATTTAGACTTTTCAAGACAGAAACAAAGAACATTATGAAGAATGTTATAATAAAACAAAATGAGTTATTTCATTCTTATTAGTATCAAAAACATTGACCAAATGGTGATTGATGGGTGTCGAAAATATATGCGTAAAACATGTGGAGATGTCTTGGACAATCTAAAAGGAGAATGCTATCAGGTATATATTTTATTTATAGTATTATCTAATTTTCTCATAAAAGTTTGTTTCTGGTACATAGAAATAAGTTCAATTATATGTTATACTCTTTGCTTTTAATATCTAAAGCCAATTTTGTCAGTATTTTTGTTCTATTATCAATACTAGTAGTGATATGAGGTAATGGTATGAATTGTACATAATTGCAGGATGTCCTTAAAATAGAGATAACTCTAATTTAATACAGCTGATACTATTTTAAATATGCAGAAGGTTGAAACCACTGAGTTTTTTGGTTTGATTTCAATTGCCACCTTGTTGTGAGGGAGCAAAGGGAATAGTATGCTGCTCAACATTAGTGACTTTTAAATCTTGTAAATGAGTGAATGATAAATGAAATATTTTTGGAATAGGAGATGCTTTGATTGAAACATTGATGTTTTGTTACTAATAATAACAAGGTATATTTATTCTTGTCTGTCATGTTTTATGGCTGTATGTATCAAAGTTCCCACTGATGAACCCAACCAAGCCAACAATTCGAGATGATCAGATCTCTTTAAGCATAACTTTATTGAATACATCATTTCAGCATGCATGAAGCAAAACCAACTCTATCTAGTTCCTGAGGTTTTCAGCTAATTAAAGAGTGAATTCTTTCCTCCCCTTCTTTGACCAGGTCACATTGTCCAATTAGGTGTTCTGGTGACACAATGACAACTCCTTCAGGCTCTTGCCAAACATCTGTTGAGATGATCTTGGTTCCCACAGGACGATTTCTTGTTGTCTGGGCTGGCATTCTAAACCTCTACCCCCACCCCCTCCAATAGTCTGGCAAGCTGAGAAATGAAAAGATGGCTGTGACAGCAAGTTTCCTGCTTCCAGTTTCTAAGTTTGACATTCGGACCCCTTTGAAAGTGAGAAGCACCTGCAAAATATTAAGTACACATGTTAGTTACTTCAGGGTTTCCTTGGCTTCTAGGAAGGAGTCCTTGGCTTCTGGGGATATTTCTCATGGAATTTCTCTACTAATCTAACTGTCCTCATGTTCTGAGCTTTTACACATCTGGCTTTTGACATTGGATAGCCCTTCCACTGGACTAGGTATTGGAGTTTTCCCCTTGAATAGTCTGGAGTCCAGAATTGATTTAACCTCATAGTGTTTCTCCCCCCCCCCCAATGATTGGACCTGGGCCAATTCTAGCCACTAGTCTTAGCTCAGATCCTACTACTGGCTTAAGCAGACTATAGTGGAACACAGGATGCACTTTTCCTAATAAGTGGGGTAGTTTTATCTTTATTGTGACTTGGTTTATGACCTTTACTATGGGGAAGGATCCTATATACTTTGAACCCAGCTCCTTGCGAAGCAGACATGATATTCTTCTGACTAAAATCGGAATTCTGCTTTTTGGGGGGAATCAGCCCCGCCCCCCCTTTCCCCCCCACTTCTCCTCCTTCCCCTCCCCTCAGAGGCCCCCTGAGTCAGGAGTTGCTACTGCCCGGCGCAGCTCCACATGGCTCCAGTCCCGCATTGCCTCGGGAAGGGAAAAGCAAAAAGGAAGAGCCACAGCGACACTTTGCAAAGAGGACTGGCAAAGGCGAAGCAGTTTTGCAAACGATTCCTGACTGCCCAGATGTAAATAAACAGTTTTTGCCTTGGAAGCCCATTCTCACAAGTTTAAAAGGCTCATGTAATAATATGCCTTTCTCTCTCCCCCCCCCAAACGGGGCGCACTTCAATGACTCCTCAGGCCGCTCTCGCTCTTTCAAAAGTGAGGCGGGAGTCAGTTGCAGGAAAAACCGAGCCAAGGAGCGGGGACACAAGTCGCAACCGCAAGGCTAGTGGCGGGCGGAGTGGAGGGGGGAAAAAAGACTATTATTCTTGTTATTCTCACGCTGTCGGGATAGTGAGTGGGTGTTCTGTGTGTGGGCATGCGTGCATGCTGATGCCGGGTGAGAGCTGCCTTTGGGTTTATAGAGCCACCGCCTCTCACCGAACTACCCGTGCCGGAAGCAAAAAAGTTCTCTGTGGGGAGGAAAGTGGACCCACGTCACGCCCCGGGTCTCTTTTCCCTCCCCTCCCCCCCCCAGCTGCCAGGTACCTGCACAATCAGCCCAGAGGAGCCCTGCCACCTTTAGCCTGCATCTCGGAGGATCTCATGCAAGGGGGCGAGGAAGAGCCCGAAAGCATCAGCTGAGGCTTACATGCAGGGAGGGGTCGCTGGGGAAGACCTGGAGGAGAGGTGTGGGGGAGAGGAAAGAGAGAAAGGGGGGGTGTTAGTTGAGGTCAGGGCGGGGAGCTGATTGGATGCTTAATAGGTGCTTAGGCAACCCCTACACCCCTGGCTACTTTTCAGGGTTTTTTTTCAGAGGGGAATATCATGCCTGCAAAGTAGTTTCAGCTTTAGATACTTGGTAGACAAATATACTTTCTCTCCATGTGGAATGATTTCTGGAGTGAGTGCGTTTGAACTTTCTGACTTTTGGTTGTTTTTGCTAGGGTTTGCTTTACATTACCCCAGGCATTTTGGAGGGAACCCACAAACTCTGTCAAACTTACTGACAAAGGGGTTCCTTAGGGTACTCTAGCATAGGCGTGAAGTCTACCCCTGTAGCTACTTTAAAAGGGATGAGTCCCATGCTGCTATGCACTGCATTATTGTAGGCAACCTCAACAAATAGCAAAAGGTCTGCCCAGTTAGATTGCTAATAGTTGACATAGCAACACAGATATTGTTCCATCATTGCATTCACTCATTTCGCGGCACCATTCATGTTCAGATGAAATACCGAGCTAAGCCCTTGGGAGGATCCTGTTAGTTTTATGAACTCCCTCCAGAACTTATTGGTGAATTGGACCCCCTGGTCCGAGATGATATGCTTCAGCACCCTGTGCAATTAGCAAATGTGTTGAAGAAACATTTTAGCCAGTCTCTGGGGGGTGGGAGGCTCAAGCAGGCGATAAAGTGAGCTTGCTTGGAAAACAAGTCTATTACTGTCCAAATCACAGTGTTTTCCCCACTCTAGGAGCTCGACTATGAAGTCCATCGTGATATCTTTCCAGGATGGAGTGGCTCTGTCATGTTGCAGTAAGCCTGGGCTCTTCCCTGGTCTTCTTTTCATTGCCGCATACACCAGGCAACTTTTCACATAGCTCTCTGTGGAGTAGTGTGATTCAAATAATTTAACAATCAGTTCTGTACCCTAATGACCAGCTAGGGTAGTCGTGGCTGGGTAGGCATATCCAAATTGATGTCACTCTTGTCGAGGGGCACCTTGCCTCGCTCTGCTTGCCTGACCTCCCGAGTTCTTATGGTCTTTGTCTAATAATTTATCTACTACTACTAGTGTCTGGTTGATTATCTGATTCCTGCCTGTCTTTCTGGATTTGGAACTCCCATAGATTCTTAGCTCTAGTATTCTCCACGATCTTCTGTGGAAACTCCTTGATGGCTGGCTGGGGAATTCTGAGAGTTAAAGTCCATAAATCTTTCAGCTGAAAGACACTGATCTATCCCTTGGGTTCTATCAACTGTGATAAATCCCTGCTTCCATGAATCTGGTCTTTGGTGCCTGTTCTAGTGCTACTACGATCAGTGTCAGTGTTGCCTTTTATACACACACACACACACACCAGAGCAGCAACAGAAACAACCTACAAAGTATGCCTCAGAATGCCAATTCATCCTAAATAAATACGGCCTTTATTTGCTTCTCTGGCAGGAATCTTTTCAGCAAAGTCCATTGCAGAAAGGTAGAGGTTGGGGCGGGGGGGAGGGGAGGGGATAGGGAAGAAGAGGAAATGACATCTGTCATTGTCCTCATTCTTATTTCATGAATTAATCTGGCTATCAAACTTGCAAACAACTGTGGCGAGAAATATCACGGGTCTCTGTTCACCCCCAAAGACCTTGCCTTTGCCCTCAGTCTCCAACATGAATTTCAGTCACAAAGCTCTGTTGGAGTGCTCCGGGCCAGAGAGAGAGAGAGAGAGAGCAGCCTCCCTTTCCTTCCCACCCCAACCTCCATCTTTCTGCAATGGGCTTGGAAACCTGTGTTTTGCTGAAAAGATTCCTGCCAGCCAGAGAAGCAAATAAAGGCCATATTTATTTAGGATGAATTGGCATTCTCTGAGGCATACTTTGTGTATAAAAAGCAGCAGTGATCACTGATCATAACAGCACAAGAATGGGGGAGGGGGAGGAAGGAAGAGACAGACAGACAGACAGACACAAAATGCCTGCCTTTTGCCTTTTTTTCTTTCCCAGCCCTCCGGCCATCATTCTCGTCCCTTCTCCCATCCCAGGGCCAAAATCCCCGAAAGTAACCGCCTGGCCAGGCAGTTGTAACAGTTGATTTCGATGCTGTCTAGCAGCTGTTTCAGCTTGTGCAAGAGTTTGCCTAGGCCAATAGCCCCTGCAGAGGAGGTGGTGGAAACAGCATCCTTGGAGTCTTCCTGGGCCAGCAACATCCCTGGCCTGCCTCCTAGGATGAGCAAGAGAGTGCCCTACCTCCTGGGAGGTATGAGAGAGCGCCCTTCCTCCTGGGATGCAGAACACTCACAGGATGGGATGGGAGAGCGTTCTGCTCCCGGGATGGCGTGGGACACTGTTCTGCCTCCTGGGATGGCACGAGAGAACATCCTGCCTGCCTGGACAGGGTGAGAGAGCGCTCTGCCTCCCAGGATAAGGCGAAAGAGCATCCTGCCTCCTGGGGTGGTGCAAGAGTGCTCTGCCTCCTGGGACGTGTGAGCGAGGTGGCCATCCAGGAGGACCTCATATTTCACAATGTCACATGGCTCTCCTGGGGAGGTAGGAGATTGAGAGAGAGGCTCCTGCTTTTCTTTCCTGACCAGGGGAGGCAGAGGGCCACCAGGTTTCTCCATGAAGAAGCAGCCCAACACATGCCCTCCTTCTGCACCCTGAAGCTGAGCCCACCCATCTGCCAAGAGTGCGCCAGCGCACGCTCACCTGGCTATCAAGATCACGTTGACTACCATGTTTCTCATATAATAAGGCTGGTTCTTATTTTTTTTTGAGCCCCGAGAAAATGGCTAGGCTGTCTTTTCGGGGGTGACTTAATTTCCCCTCCTTGCATCTTCGGGTGGGCGGCGACTGCTTGGATGTTGACCTCGGCATTGGTGGGGCACTTCATATTGGGGTCAATGCAGGCAGCACCATATCCGGGTGTGCAACAAAAGTACTTCCTAACGGCAAGCCCCCCCACCATTTCCCCCCATTTCGCATGTTTTAATATAGGCCTTAATTTGGGGGGAGGGGCTTTATTTCATGCCTATAAAACATGCTGGGACTTCCTATAGGGGGAGGCCGTAATGTTGGAGAAACAGGGCACTAAGGTGCCAGGACCTTTTCGCCACTGGCCACCAGCCTGATGAGGCTGCGGGCTCCTGCTCCCGGAGCTGCTCTCTGGCTGGCAGCCGTTCCTACTGCAGCTCCCAGAGGTCACCATGGAGCCGCTTCAACTGCTTCCCTGTGCCAGAAGGGTGCGAGGCCAGGTGTGCGAGTGAGATGGCTATCCAGGAGGGACTTGTCTTTCGCATTGTCATGCGGCTATTCCAGGAAGGTAGAAAAGGGGGAGAGAGGTCGACTGGCCGGGGAAGTTGTGGCCTGCCAGTGTTCAGCAGAGCTGGCAGCAGATTCGGACAGTGAGGAGGTTTGGGAGGAAGATGGGCCAGTCCTGGAGTCAGGGGAAGGCTCTGACGAGTGCTCTGCGTTGGAGGCAGAGATGGGGCCAGGGCCCTCTGACAGTTATCACCTGCCTTTGGAGTCGGACATCAGTGAGGCAGAAGAACAGCTGAAGCCTGTTCCCAGTGTGTGCATGCACAGAGCTGCCGGAAGAAGGGAACGGCTAAGGAACAAGGGTCGACTTGGGGGTAAAGCCACAGGTGGACGGTGAACGGCCTCTCCCATAGGGAATAAAATAGGAACAAAAGGGGAGTGAGGTTTTGCAGGAGACAATTAGTTCATTTGGGTGAAGATCTGTTTCTGCATTCTTGCCAGGTATTGTCTGTTACAGTGTACCATCTGAAAGATATTGTCTTGGCAACTCTCCAAGCCTGATAAAGGTCTGTAATTATGAAACATCTTGAAAGACTGTTGGCTGGGACTTTGCTGGAGAGGAATTCATTGTAAACTAAATAAAAGGGTTTATCAGGACGAGGACTCAGCTTTGTGCTGTTGGGGAAGCCTAGGTCAGAACGGGAAGAAGAGAGAGGGTAGGAGTGGAAAGCAGTTGGGCCCTGCTGCTGCATGGTTCAGGCGAGTGGTGAAGGCAGGCAAGCAGGTGAGGAGGGAGACCAGCTGGGCCTGGGCCGTGTGTGCAGTGTGGACATGGATGAGCAACGAAGGCAAGTGAGTGAGGAAGCTAGAGAGCAGCCAGAGAGCAGCTGGTCCACAGGCACAACTAGGTGAGCGGGTGAGGCGAGATGAGTGGCTGGGAGGGGCAGGGCGGGTGGAGTCAGCCAGTGGTGGAATTAGCCGGTTCCCTGAACTGTGCAAAAAGTTAAGGTGTTCAGCTGAACCATTGAGAACCGGCTGAATCCCACCACACTCTCTGTTCGCTTTATCCCTGGCCACCAGAACGGTCTCTTAACTAAATGCAAAGTTTTTAAGAATCCAAGGTGGCTAGCTTGCTTGGTGTCATAGCTTTGTTGCAAGGCTTGGATCTTGGGAACATAGTTTGTCCCCCTTCCATGCCATCCCTTCTCTTGATGTTAGTTTACTTCCATGGCCTCCAAATTGGCTATCAGACTGTAATTCCTTTTTTATCTGTGGAGGTCTGGCAATCTTTTTTTTTTTTTTGCCTGCTGCCTTGTGCTGCTCATTATTTTGGAGGGGTGATGGCATTTACTACTACTTGATTGCTCTTGTACTATGGCATGCGGCTACAAAGTTCTTCCCCCCTGGGATGTACTTCAATTCAAAGTCAACTCAAAGTATCGTGTCCACTGGACTTGTTTCAGGGAGAGCTTTCAGTGGGTTCTCAGTGCTTCCAAGTTTTTATGGTCAGTTCACACTTTGAAATGTACTTAACTTCCTTCAAGGAGTTGTCGCCAAGTAAGTAATGCCCACCTCACAGAGAAAGCTTCCTTTTCCCACACTGCCCAGTGCCTCTTTGTCTTGGTGATTTTTTGGGAGTGTAAGTGCATGGTTGAAAATTCCCTTCTCTGATTTTCTGGAGGAGTACTGGCTCCAACCGCCACATCCCTGGCATCAGCTTGGTTAATGAAGCTTGGGGTTAGGATGTTTTAGGATCGGCTCCTCTGCAAACAGTCTTTTTAAGTCCTTGAAAGCCTTCTGGCACTCCATTGGCCAGTTCAATGGCTGGCTTGGTCAAGATTTTTCTCCCCCTCCTCCTATCTTTAACAGCTTGGTGATCAGCAGGGCAATTTTCATGAAGGAGGCAATAAATTGCCAGTAAAAGTTCGCAAACCCCAGGAAGCTCTGTAACTGCTTGCCATTCAAGGGACTTGCCACTCTAATATGGCTTTCACTTTCTCCAGGTCCACCTCTATTCCATTGCATACACTTGGTAGTCCAGACAGGACTTGTGAAACTCTCATTTAGACAGTTCAGCATATAGGTTTGCCCTCAAGAGTTTCTTGAGGACCTGGCATATTAATTTTATGTGCTGTTCCATTGTCTCCATGTAAATTAGGATGTCGCAAGGTACACTAGGACCCCTTTGTACAGGTGGTCATGCAGCACCTCATTAACTAGTTTACAATGAGCAAAGCAGAGATTTACCAGATTAAACGCAATCCATGGAGAAAAGAAATGGCAAACCAATCAGTATTATAATGATCCAAGACTGTTCAGATGCAAAAGAAGCAGATGTTGAACAGTTGACACAACAAAGAAGACAAGTCATGCTATTTATAGGTGACTGGAATACTGTTTAAAGAAAAGATTGTGGTCATTGCCTATTTGAGTAGCCTAGCAGAATGTAGCTGCCTCCTCTGTTCCAAAATCCTGTCTTTTGGCTTGTCCTTTCTATGAGTTATTAGAGTAGAAAAAAATGGTGTTTACATCATGATTTCTCTGTTCAAACTCCAGCAAGAGATCCCTAAATCAATATATATTAGAGCACATCTTTGCATGCAAGAAATACCATGTTCAATTTCTAACTTGAACTGTCTTAATTATAGAGAACAAATAGCAATCTCTGAACAATGTAGATCTATAAGAGGCCTTCTATGGATAGTTCATGATCTTTTGAGTGATAGAACAGTTGAATTGATAAAGAGTTGGGTTATTCCGTTCATCATGACTACTACAGAAAGTGCTAGTTAGTAACCTTATGGGTATCATTATTATGTTAAGTAGACAAAATGTTACTACTTTTTTAGGTACTAATAGAAGATTGTATCCCAGTCCTGAAGAGATATGCCAAAGAAGAAAGAATGTTTGATTATGTAATTAATGATTTGACAGCTGTTCCAATCTCCACATCTCCAGAAGAAGGTTATTTTTAAAAACTTTTATTGTATTTCTGCTTTATTTTCCTATAAAAATATAATATCTTTGGGGCATTTGTCTGAATATGTGGAAAGCTCAGATTGAGGAAGAAAATTGTCCATTCATGCAAATCTACTTTCTACAGACTTACTCCAGCCTCCATAGGTTCTAGTGAAAAATCTGAAGGGAGGATCAAACACCTCACAACAGTGGTTTGTGTGTAATGTAGAAGGACAGAATGGGACATTTAGGCATGGACCTTTGGCTGCACCTCCTTTGGTCCCAGCCACCTTCCTCAGCCTATTTACAGCCAGCTTTCCTCCTCCGCTGGATTTTCCACAGCCATTCTCCATGGCCAATGGGCCCCTTGTCCAGACACGATTTGATCCGGGTCTTTGGCTGCATGGAATAAATAGCCCCAAGCCAATCGAGTGGCAGGTAGAAGCAATGGTTCTACGGGGACAGTGTGCGATGGGTAATCACAGGGGCTGTTGTGGGAGGATGGGACAAGCATGCAATATAAGATTTTTTTTAAGTACTGTGGCTGCTATGCAGATTTTGGAGCCTTGCAGATCTGTCACCAGGAGTGGGAATAGTGGTGGGAATAGCAGCACCGGGCCCACTGGGGGGGCCAGACAGGCAAGAGTATTGGGGGGAGTAGGAAGGGAGGAAGGGGTTCGTCAAGGGGGTTTCACAAAGGCAGCTTGGCTTGCAACTCAGCTCCAAAGAAAGGGGAAGAGGAACAAGGCCGGTGTGGCTTTTGGTGTTGTGGGGGGAAGCTATGAGGGGGCGCAGTAGGAGAATAGCAAGGCTGGCGCGGCTTCTGCAATTGAAGTGGGCATGGGGAGCGAACAGCAAGGGTGGCATGCTTACATGATTGCAGGAGGAGACAAGGCAGATGAGCTCATGGCTTGGGGACAGCTGAATTGGCTGTTAGGCATCAGGCCGGAGTGGTAATGGCGGGGCTCCCCCAAGCCGCATGCCACCTCTATTCACCTGATGACCACCACCACCCCAGCCTCCCTGCACTCACATAAGACATGCCCACCTTGCCATTCACCTGTGTCCCTGCCCCCCCCCCACTCACTGCAATTGAAGAAACCACACCAGCCTTGCCGTCTGCCTGCATTCCCCCATGCCTCCTGCAATCACAGAAACTGCGCCAGCCTTGCTGTTCACCTGCCATCCCCCCTCAATGCCAGATGTTGTGCCAGCCTTGCTCTTCCTCCCCTCTTTTGTTGCGGCTGACTAAGTTGTGTCTTTATGAATCCCCCATAAGGTGCCCCACCCACGCTTCCTGGTCTCCTGGTGACAGATCTGCTAGGTTAGGGTTAAGGAGCTGCAATTTTTTTAAAAAATCTTGCATCGCACGCTGCTCTCCCCAGCCCCTGCAATTGGCAATTGCATGTTGCTCCGGCAGTACCCTTGCTTCTGCCTGCCACCTGATTGGCTTGGGGCTACTTATCTGAACCGAATATAGTGACCAAAATCAAAAATAAAGACCAGTTCAAAACAAGCAGCTTTAACCAGCAGAACGTGACTAATTATCTGGTCCAAACATCTGGGAAACAGTGATGTCCATAATACCTTATAAAAACCTAGCATGATTGGGACTATCCAAATCTTTGGTGGGATGCTATTGTGTTCTTTTGCAAAATGCTGTTATGCATTCCCTTGCAAAGTTTATTGTCAATCGTTTTTTTCTGAAAATCTCTTTTGTAGTTAAGTAACTTACTGTACATCTGAAGAATAGAGAAAGAAAAAGTAAGTGGGTATGTAAAGTATAGTTTTATAAGTTGTGCATATTAGGGGTGTGGAGGAAAATGGAGACAAGCATTATTAGCCCTCACATCTACAGATAATTGATAGATTTTCTGCAATGCTGAAAATTGTTTCTAAATAATTGTCCTATATTTATAAAAGAAATGTTTAAAGGAAGTTCCATGCCTTTTTATTTACAGAGTATCCTAAAAAATCAAACATGAATCCAATGATGTTGCAAATTGTAGTTGTTCTCATCACTTAACGTTTATGAATTATTCAATTCCTAATTAAACAATTAGTATGTTTAAATTTAGATTCCACATGGGAGTTTCTACGAATGATTCTGGATCTTTCAATGAGAGTCTTGAAACCTGATGGAAAATATTTCACCCAGGTATGACAGGTGGAATTGTTGTAGATAATGCAACTGTAGGGAATTTTGAAAAGAACCTTGTTTAGATGGCTTTGTAGATAGGCATGTTAGGGTGTGTTTGGAGTGAAGAGTCATACCAAAGCCTAGTATTAAGTTGTATGCTGTGCTTCAAAAGGGAGTGAATTAGGAATAGGGTTTTTTGGGGGGGGAGGGGGTTGAAGGTGAGTTCCATCAGAAGCTAAGATTGTTTCATTCTTTTGAAATGGAAAAATCCTAGGAGCCACACTTTACTTTTAATGGAATTTGCCAGTCTTACTTAATTGCATTTCTTCCACAGGGATATTTTCTCTTTGATTAAAGTGAAATTAGATAGTAGTATCCTACTTCAAATGTTGGAATATGTATGAGATAGATGTTCTGCCATGATTTGTTTGTTTGTTTGATTCAGTGTTGACTCCTGGTGACTGACTAGAGAAATCTCTAGTTTTCTTGGCAAAATTTCAGAAGTGGCTTGCTTTCTTCCGAGGGGCTGAGAAAGAGTGACTGGCCCAATGTCACACAATTGGCTTCATGACTGATGTGGAACTAGAACTCATATCTTCCAATTTCTGGCCTTATGTCTTAACCACTACACCAAACTGCCTCCAATCTAGGAGAAAATCATTGAGTTCCAGAAATTTTGCTAATCTATTCTGAACCAGCTACATTTTGGCAGAACCAAATTCCAAAATCGTTGATTTTTCCAAGTCTGCGTTATCTACCCTCTCATTGCTGCCATCCAAGTCCCAGCTTGACATATTCATTGGCCCAATTAATCTTCTCCCAGTCTTTCCAGAGCTTTTGATTAATTATGTGTCAGGTTATATTCTCTTATGCTTCTGAAATGTGGAAACAAATGGATTATGATTAGTTCTCCTGTAATTTTAAGTTCCTCATAAGTGTCAAGAACCCCATTTAAGATGAAAAGTTTTATTATATATGTAATCTATTCTGTCTTTATTTCATCAGCTTAAGATTTCCTTCTTTTTTCCCCCATAAAACAACCCACTGTGTTGGGTTGGGCTAAGAGGGAGTGACTAACCTAATATCACTTACTGAGAATCTGGTCTATTGTTGCCTAGTCCACCTCCTTAACTATGCATCACACTGATGGCATTTACTAGATTTTTTTAAACGATGGTGTGCGGAACTACTTTTTCCTTTGGTCTCCAATAATACAAAAAGTTCTACATTTTTATTAATCATTGAAAACAAAGTCTTTTAGTGTAAAAAGCACTAGGGTAAGTAACACAGCACTAGGAGACGTAAAAACTAGTTGTTGTTGTAGTTAGTCAGGAAGTTGTGTCTGTTAAGCCTGGGTTCTCCAACCAGGGTTAAGGAGACAAGCTAAACAGAATGTGCAGCGTTAGTCAGATAGGCACACAGATAAATGAGTGAGATAAGTTTGTATGTTTATTAACATACAGTAAAAATAACAGATACGCTTGTGCTATCAAAATATAGTTTATTCCATTTAGAGTTTATAGCATAGTCAAAATAACAGTCCATTAGTCATGTATCGTTTTAGTCAGTCCATTCAAGGATATTCAATTAGCAAAGTCTGTGTAGAATATCCAATGTCAGTTCACTTAAAAATCAGTTCTTTCTCTCTTCCTTTCCAGTAGGGGAAAAACACAGTCTTCAGTCTATCCAGTAATTAGGGATCAAAAAGCCAGAGAGAGCAAGCTGACATTCCTTGTTTCTTTTATGGTGCTTTCACAACCACTCCCTTAATTACATTCCTACAGTTAAAGTTGCAGACACTTTAACTAATAAACCATGATAACATATTTATTATTTTACCTAAACCTAACAGTGTCCGACCCATCACGATCCCATGGACAACGTTCCTCTAGGCCTTCCTGTCCTCTACAATCCCCTGAGTCCATTTAAGCTCATGCTGACTGCTTCAGTGACTCCATCCAGCCAACTCATTCTCTGCCATCCCCTTCTTCTTTTGCCCTCGATTGTTCCCAGCATTAAGCTCTTCTCCAGTAAGTTGCTCCCTCTCATTAGGTAGCCAAAATATTTGAGTTTCATCTTCAGGATCTGGCCTTCTAAAGAGCAGTCAAAGTTAATCTCCTCTACGACTGACCGGTTCGATCGCCTTGCAGTCCAAGGGCCTTTCAGGAGTCTTCTCCAGCACCATAATTCAAAGGCCTCAATTCTTTGGGGCTCAGCCTTCCTTATGGTCCCACTTTCATAAACAATACATTGAAACTGGGAAAACCATAGTTGTGACTATATGCACTTTTGTTGGCAGGATGATGTCTCTGCTTTTTAGTATGCTGTCTAGATTTGCCATAGCTTTCCTCCCCAGGAGCAAGCATTTTTTAATTTATTGGTTGTAGTCCCCATCTGTGGTGATTTTGGAGCCCAGGAAAATAAAATCTGTCACTTCCTCCATTTCTTCCCCATCTATTTGCCAGGAATTGAGAGGACCAGATGCCATGATCTTAGTTTTCTTAATGTTGTTTCAAACCAACTTTTGCACTCTCTTTCACCTGCATCAAGAGGCTCTTTAGTTCCTCTTCACTTTCCGCCATTAGAGTGGTATCATCTGCATATCTGAGGTTGTTGGTATTTCTCCCAGCAATCTTAAATCCAGCTTGTGATTCATCTAGCCCACCTTTCTCATGATGTGCTCTGCGTATAAGTTAAATAGGCTGGTGACATTATATAGCCTTGCCGAACTCCTTTCTCAATTTTGAACCAATCAGTGGTTCTGTATCCAGTTCTCACTGTTGTTTCTTGACCCACATATAGGTTTCTCAAGAGACAAATAAGATGGTCTGGTACTCCCATCTCTTTAAGAACTTGCCACAATTTGTTATGATCCACACAGTCAATGGCTTTAGCATGGTCAATGAAGCAGAAGTAGATGTTTTTCTGGAACTGCCTAGCTTTCTCCATAATCCAGCATATATTGGCAATTTGTACTCTAGTTCCTCTGCCTCTTCGAAATCCTGCCTGTATTTCTGGTAGTTCTTGGTCCACATACTGTTGGAGCCTAGCTTGTAGGATTTTGAGCATAACTTCGCTAGCATGTGAAATGAGTGCAATGGTGTGGTAGTTTGAACATTCTTTGGCATTGCTCTTCTTTGGCATTGGAATGTAAATTGACCTTTTCCAATTCCGTTGGTCACTTGAGTTTTCCAAATTTGCTGGCAAATTGAGTGTAGCACTTTTACTGCATGTCTTTTAAGATTTTGAATAGCTCAGCTGGAACACTGTAACCTCTACTAGCATTGTTGTTGCTCAGACTTCCTAAGGCCCTTTTGACTTCACATTCCAGGATGTCTGACTCCAGGTCAATGACCACCCCATTGTTGCTAACATGTAATTGACTCATTTTTTTAATTATATACTGATTAAATTATGATTGTGCTGAGATTAACTAAAATTTTAAAATTAAGCATTATATTATCATGATGTGCTATAACTTATGCTGTGTTGTGATTTTATTATTTTTCTTTATTGTGCTTAACTATAGCCATATACCATAACTCTGCCTTAGTGTATCAAATTTGTAGCTTATTTACTAGTGCCTAAATACCATTTCACTCCATTATTGAATATAACCACTAGATGGAGTTTTAATACTAAAAATGTCAACTAACAAATTCAGAGACTGGAATTATATGGTACATTTAAATTAAGTTGTGAGTGATGTAATCTGATAAGACATTAGCTTTTTCATAGAATGACAGTTGTTAAATATTTATTATGTAAGGTCCCAGGCATTTCCTAAGCCACCGAAATACCTAACAGAGTGAGACTCGAGACGAGGCTTACAAAAGTATTTAGCTTTTTATTTTGGCCAAAGCAAAAAGAATCTGCGTCAAACTATTTCCAAAACATACAGTCAAAAAGCATGTAAGGAATAGCCACACCTCTGTGAGAGTGGCCCTTGTAAGGCTGCAACAGGTCAGGATGGGTGATACTCTCCTTTAACTCTTTAGGACTGAGTCTGTGCAAAAGGCTTATTAGCCTAGCTCCGCCCACTCCAGGTAGCCCCTCCCAGTTTCTACTCAGCCCTTAGCAGAGTAAAACACAGAGTATTGTCTCTCCTGCCTTTGGGTATTTTTTGTGACCAAAGACAGCTTTGCAAAGAAAAAATTTCTTCTTGTATTTTAAAAGGGAAAAAATGCCTCTGTTTGCCCTTTCCTTTTAAATTTGTCGCTCCGCTTCTCAGCTGAGGTCTTGGGAGCATCAAATAGCTGAGGACTGCTCCAGAGTTCCGGATCAGCCTGCAGGGGTCCATTTCAGCCCTCCGGGGCAAAGAGGAAGAAATCAATCAGCTGGAGGGCTGTTCGTCGAGGGCGGAAGCTTCTGCCCTCGCTACAAAGCCATGGGGCCACTTTGGGCTGTCCATGGCAAAGAGAAGGCTAAGCTTCGGCCAGGTGGCCATTTTGGTGAGCGTGGGCATCAGCCACGCTTTTTACAGAGCCGTGGGGCTGTGCCAATCCCCATGGTGAAGCAGGCATAGTAAGAGTCTGCCTTTTGGAAGCTCCTCTGCCTCTGCAGAGCAACGCAGTTCCAGGGAGTTACAGTAACTCCCTGGGGGTGAAGAAAGGAGCCCCGTGGCCAGAAGCAGCCATTTTGTGAAGATCTCGTGGCTGGTGGCCAGTTTGGAAAGTGATCAAAGACAAGGTGGCCATTTTGAAGAGGCCTTTCTTCTTCCTACCACTCCTGCGCCTTTGTCATCATCAATCTTGGTTGTTCCTGAGGAAGACATAGAAGGGTAGGTGCTAGCTTTTCATAATTTTACTGATAGGGGATTGGTTTCCCTATCCTGTGGTAGACAAGACCTTTGGGCTTCCAGCTAGGCCTGGTCTATAGTTATTGCCCTATTAGGCCCAGGAAGGTATGAGTCCCAGGAGGATGTGTTAAAACATCCTGCTGAAGTTGCATAGGGCAGAAGAGAGTGGTGGTTGGTATGGGGATGGAGAAGATTTCCCCTGAAGTCCTTTATAAATCCCTTCATGTGCTTTCCTCCTTGCACAGGACTTTCAGTCCAGAATAGGCCTTGCTGTTCCAAGATGGCTGAAGCCCCCAAGGGAAACCAGAGCTTCTAAAGCTGCCAAGCCTCAAAAGGTGACTCCTGCTGCTTCTATCAAAGGAAAGCAGCCTGTGAAGAAGGCCTCTAAAGCACAGGAGAAAGATGCTTCCAGGTGCCATCAGGCCATAGAGAAGCAGATACCCAAGGTGCATCAGGCCTTTACTCGCTTAATACCTACAAGAGCTACTTCTCCAGCATCACTTATCAGTGAAGTGGATTTGGAGGAGCCTGGACCTTCTAGACTTGACATCCAGACGTGGTCCACTGATGTGTCCAGGAGAGGCACTTCTGAGGGAGGCAATCAGTTTGATGAGGGTGAAGCTGTACCTTGGCAAGAGCGTGGATGCAGTAAGCAGAGGGTGGAACCCTTTTTTCCTTCTACTGCTACTGGCCTCAGACCAGCTGAACCTTCTGACTCTGATGTTCCTGTAAATTTACAGATCCTCATCGACAAGGACATCAGGAAGGGCATCTCAGAAGGCTTGCAGAGAGCAACCCGACATTCTTCTGCTGTTTCTGATTTATTGGAAAGATGGTCCTGGGTTCGAGAAGCTCTCTTGTCAGAAAGAGGTTCCTTTATCCAGGATCCTTTATCCATAGAGTTTCTGTGTTGGCTGAGGACTTCGCTCCTGCTACCTCAGTGGTTCCATCCTTGGCAGGGGAACCTGACAAGCCAGAATCTGATATGTCAGCAGATGAAGGCATGTCCCGTGAGATTCCTTTGTTCACAGGTTGTTTTAAACACACCTTGTTTAATCCCTTGTTCAAGGCGAGGAACACCATCAATCAGAAAGGTGCTGATGATGAGGTAGCGGCCTCACTTCCTGCTGAGGAATCAGATGTTCTGTTTGACAAACCGAAAGTGAGGAAAGAAGTGGTTCCATCTCCTAAACTGTTTCTGAAGGTGATCAGGAGACAGCTGGAAGCTCCTGCCTTAGGGCCCAGTCCTCTGGCCTCTTTAATGTGGGACCTGAACTCACCGAGACGCTCCAGGTTCCTACAGTAGATGCTTCTGTAGCAGCTCTGGCCTCTTCCTTGTCGGCTCCATCTGGTCCGAAGGACGTCTTCAAGGCAGAGGAAAAACGTGTTGAACAACCGTTTCCTCGGTGGCAGCCAGGCCCATGTGCTGGCTGCGCAACTGGCAAGCTGATGGCAGACAAAAATGGAAGTTGGCATCTGCCCTGGTCCAAGGGGACAAGCTCTTTGGGGAGGTCCTCGAGCCCCTTTTAGTCGAAACCAAAGATAAGCGTAAAATTTTTCCTTTGCTTCTCAAGAGGGCTCAACATCGAGCCATTCCTTACTTCAAACATCCTCAGTTCAGAAGGGAATCCAATTCCAGTTTCCAACGTCCATCCAAGTCTGCTTACCAACACCAGGAACCACCTCCTGACGTTCAGGCAAGGGCAAACAGCAGTTTTCTGCCACACGGCCCTTTCGAGGAGGAAGTCACCTGTACCATCGCCAGCGCTAGTGCACAGTCTACTCCCAGTGGTGGCCGATTAGCATGGTTTGCAGACCAATGAGAGGGTATTACTTCTGACGCCTATGTTTTGTCCATAGTTAGATTGGGTCTTTCTCTTGAGTTCTTCTACTCCACTCCTCTGAGGTTCTTTATCTCCTGTCCATTGTCTAGAGATGCTGGGAGACAGAGTTTGATGGAGTCGGCCATCCAGCTTTTGCTAGATCTCAAGGCCATCCAGGAGGTTCCCCTGCAACAACAATTGGGGATGGGATTCTATTCTAGAATTTTTGTTATTCCCAAGGCCTCGGGGGGGAGGGGTTGGGGGGGAGGACAATTCTTGACCTGAAATGGGCATTTAAGATGGACTTTTTTTCTTCCATTCTAGAGAACATTCAGCAGGGGGACTTCCTCACTTCCATAGACTTGACGGAAGCCTATTTACATGTTTCCATTTGTTCCTCACATAGAAAGTTTCTAAGGTTTTGTTACCAGGGGCACCATTTCCATTACAGGGCTCTTCCCTTTGGGTTATCCTCTGGACCTAGAGTCTTTACCAAAGTTCTGGCTCCCTTGGTGGCGCACTCTCGTTCTCTCCCAGTGCGCTACAGTGTTATTTAGATGTCATTTTAAGCACTTCCTTTAATGCTCAATTGCCCAGGTTTTTCACTAGATATTTCACCCAGGGGGCAGAAGGGACCAACACTTTACGTAGCAGCTACCCTCCTGCATTGTTTTTTGGTTTGCCTTTCCTCCATTGCCACTGATCCCACTTGTGTTTCGGAAATTTTTGTTGGAACGGGCTGAGGTGATATTAGTGGCTCCCTTTTGGCCTTGCTGGCATTGGTTTGTTGATTTGATGGGCCTGTCTGTAATTCACCCTTGGCGGATTCCTGAGGAGGATGTCTCTCTTCTTCAGGGGACCCTGACTCATCCAGAGCCCCAGTGGCTACATCTGGCAGTTTGGCGATTGAGTGAGGCATCTTAAAAAACATCCAACTATCCAACAAGGTGATACTCCAGGAGACCCTCTACAATTTGTATTTATGAAGTTACTTGTCAATCCTTCTCTTGGTGTATCAAGTCTAACATCTCACCTTTACAAGCCTTGGTGGATGCTATTCTGGAATATCTGCAGGCAGGCCTGGATAAGGGTCTTTCCACCAACACTTCCACAGGCAGGTATCTGCCATCTCATCAGTGTTAACTTGTGGAAAGTTAGACTCTTTGGCTCAGCATCCTACAGTCCATAGGTTCCTCAGAGTGACCAACCTTTGTCCTCCTACAGTACATAGGTACCCCACTTGGGATCTGACCAAAGTCTTGCAGTCACTGACAAAACCTCCGTTTGAACTTCTTTGACAGTCCAGCCTACACCTCGTTACCCTGAAGGTGGCATTCCTGGTAGTTACTTTGGCGAGGAGAATTTCAGAGTTGGTCGCACTCTCAGTTCGTCCTGGTCTCTGTATTTTCCATCCCCACTGGGTGGATTTAAGGTTAGATCCGGCCTTTATTCTTAAGGTCAATACCTCCTTCAGGAACAGGTTCTTCCGGATTTTTGCCCTCATCCGGTCCATGAGTTGGAAAAGGCTTGGCATACTTTGGATGTGCGCAGGGCCTTGAAGGTTTATATTAAATGTACTGCTGAATTCCGAAGAACGGTGTCTCTTTTTTGTTCGTTCCAACCTTCCAACTTGGGAGGTAAGGTGACCCCATCTACGGTGAATAGAAGGATCAAGGCATGTATTGCTCAAGTCTATTCCAGTTGGTCCCTGCCGGTACCCAAGGGTATCACTGCACACTCCACTCGTAGTGCAGCAACTACAGAGGCTTGGGCTACGCAGGCATCAGTGAAGGAGGTGTGCAGAAGCAGCCACGTCACTTTAGCTTTTCATCTGTCACTGCCGTCTGGACTCCTTCACTTCAGTGGATGCGGCATTTGGGTCCTGCAATGTGTTGTTTTGGACCGTGAACAACATGACCAGTCTTAATCCTGCTTTGGTATGTCCCATCCTGACCAATCACAGCCTTACAAGGGAAAATGGGCATTATTTACCTGAACTCCACTTTTCCTTGTAGGCAAGACAGGACAGCCCCACCATGTGGGACTGTTCCTTTGGGGGACCCGAGGGGGGGGATCCAGATAATATTCGTGTTTTTTTGTTTCCCTTTCTCAGAGGCAATCTGGTCTGTCACACTAAATTCACAGAAACTGGGAGGGGCTACCCAGAGTGGGCAGAGCTAGGCTAATAAGCCTTTTGCACAGACTCAATCCTCAGCAGTTAACGGAGAGTATCACCCATCCTGACCTGTCTTGCGTACAAGAAAAAGTGGCGTTCAGGTAAACAACGCCCAATTATACACATTTTTACCCTGTTAGAGACAGTTTACCCAATCAGAGACAAAGGTTCATTATCAACGCAGGTCTTTATGTTCAGAGTTTCTTTGTTCACGCCCCTGTCTCTGACCACCTTATCTACGGAGCATCCCTATAGCCGTGTGTTGGGGTGGGGTGATTTCCCTATCTGGCCAAGTTGTTTATTCAGCAGAATACTTTCAGGTAATTCCCTGCTGTGGTACTATCTATGAGGCAGGAAATTCCCTACTCTGGTTCTTTTATCTATGGAGCCTGATACTCCTGAATAACAATTTTTTATATTTTCAAGGATGTACCTAGGTTTGAATCAAAGGACAGAAGCGAGATAACAAGGTTTGCAGTAATGCCAACCAGTATCAAGGCTACAATTTACTAAGCTAGAATTAATTCCTAACAACTAATTCCTGACTGTATACAGTGGGGGTGTCAAACTCAGGCCTACGGGCCAGATGTGTCACATGCTGGCCCCACCCCCGGCCAGTTTAGCAAAGGGGGAAAAAGTCCCAATACGTCACATGGCACCGCTGTGACAACGTGAGTTTGACATCCCAGTATACAATAATATAAGCAAAAGCCAATAACAAAGCTCAATTCCTAACAAATGATTTCTAGCAGTGTATCATATTAGAAGCAAACAGCAAATATTGATTTGATCACTAACAAATATATAGTAGCATAAGCAATTCATAACAAAAGCAAATAGCCAATATTAATTTGATCACTATGCTTCAATTAGATCACAAATATACCTGATGTAATAAAAATACACTATCTTGTCTGGCTATTATTTATATCAGCATTATTAAGGATTAAATATGCTCTGTGGTTCTCAAAGTTTTTTAAGTTTCACTGTTGCCAAAATATCAAAATTTAAAAAAAATATTTTTCTGAAAATGCATAGGACTATAATTATAAAAATATAGTTTGATGTTTTATACCACATAGTTATGTTATTATTTCACCCTGTTATATTTGGTAAAATCAAGGAGATGAATATACCCTAGAATCCTTGCTTCCTGTTTTCACACAACAGTTACCCCTGTGAGGTGGGTTGTGCTGAGAAGAAGTTACTTAGCCAAAAGTTACTTAGCTAGTTTTTATGCCTAAGGGAGGCCTAGAACTTAGTCTCCTGGTTTCTGGTGCCAGAACTTAAACTAAACTGGTTTACTTCAATTTTATAATTTTTTATAAGTTGTTTTCATTTTATTTTATGCATTAAAGCGAGGTAAATAAACGTATAAAGCATGCCAGCTTTCAGAACAATTGCTAGTAAAGATTACAAGATTTTTGGATATTTCTTTCCCTAGAGAAAAATTATTGGAGATAATCTGGCTTTGTGATGAGATTACTAAACTGTTTTGCTTATCAAGCCCTATAGTTCCATAATGGCTCCTGAGATTTATATTCCAAAGTATGAGATGAAAAATCTATTATTTTGTTAATACAGCAATTCAAGTAGAAAATTAAATGTTCTGGAAGTTACTATTCAAGGCATGCTTCATGAGGTGTACTCAAGATCTTAATATCATTCCAATTAGTTAGTTGAAATTCAGATTTCCTAATGGCATTTTCTGGGGTTATTGAGAATAAAATCTTCATTATCCCTATCCAGCATGGCAAAATATGGAATTGAGCCAGGGTACATGATTTTTACAGAGATATTTTCCATCCTAGTATCTTTGTGCATCGAATTCTAAAGCAGTGGCATCAATGTTTAAAGAGTTGTGGACTGCAATTCAACCTCCTTATCTTTAAAAAGCCACATAAGACCAGCTAGAAATGTAGTACACTGGGATGGTGTGGCCAATATTTGGTGAGCCTTACAAAATCTTGGATGATTTAGAGGTAAATAAATGCTTCGGAAGGTTTTCCTTAAAAGATTCTTCCCAGCTGAATTATGTTCATGAAATGCAATAATTTCCTTTAAATTGCAGCTGCAATCAGTTCTAGGTGTTAATTGGGCCATATGTGAACCATGTTGCCCATTTTAAAGTTCTATATTCTTGTTGATTTGCAACACCAATAGTTTTAAATTGTAATATGAATTAGCCAAGCATCTTATCATCCTTACACCAGCTAAGATTGGACTTAAGCATAGTACATAAAATCATATGTTACAATGTCTTAACAGTTAATGAATATTTCAGCTCTAACCACAACAACACAAGAGCACACAACAGGTATAAACCACTCCAAACTTGATTGCAGGAAGTACAATTTCAGCAAGAGAGTGGTCAATGCCTGGAGCTCACTACCTGATTCTATTATCACATGCTCAAACTCCCACTCTTTTACCCTGAAACTAACCTCTACTGACCTCACCCCATTCCAAAGTGGTCTGTAAGGGGCGAGTATAAGCACACAATCGTGCCTACCATCCCTCTCCTATTGTCCCCAATTATTAGTTACTATTTCATGTATTTAAACTTGTGTTTATTCTTATTTCTATTATATTCTAAGTGTTTGACAAAATAAATAGATAAATAAATATCCGTATATTGTATTTTTTTACTCTATAAGAGGCTCCTAGCTTTTGAGGAGGAAAACAAGAAAAAAAATCTGCCTCTGCCTCCCAGCAATTTGCTTCCTTGCAGCAAATAGCAAACAGCCCGGTCAGTTTAAGCACAGCCTGATTTAGCATGAGCAGCTGATTGGCGGTTGGATCAGCCTCCTGGAATACCGCCGATCAGCTTTTCCAGGCTGCAGGGATTGCCGCTGCCTGTCGCCGCAGATCACCATCTCTGCACTTTTGGCTTCCATGCGCCCCATTTTTGGCCTCCACATGGCCCCTTTTTGGCCCATTCCAGGTACCTGGGATTCAGCCTGATCCCCACAGCCTGGAACAGCTGATCAGTGGTATTCCAGGAGGCTGATCCAACCGCCAATCATATGCTTGTGCTAAATCTTGCTTTGCTGAAGCTGACCAGACTGTTTGCTATTTGCTGCAAGCAGGCAAATTGCTGGGAGGCAGAGGCTGAAGGGTGGGGGCCGGCGGATGGGCCGGGCTTCAGCAGCATTCATTCTATAAGACACACAGACATTTCCACCCACTTTTGGAGGGGGAGAGTGCATCATATAGTGTGAAAAATATGGTACTTGATTGTATTAGAGATTTCTGTTGAAATGACATGATACATTTGTTTAGAAAACATTCACTAATGTAAGGTAGAGAAATGTGTAAGTGAAGCATTTAAATCTGTTTCAGGCATTGCACAGTTAGTGTGCTTTGTATAGACTTTGTGGACAGATCTTCCATGCACCCATTTCAGCTGCCAACTATAAGAAACTTTTCAGGGTTGAATCTTTCTTCCATCTCACATTCATTTTCCCTTAAAGTACAGTATATATAATTATACAGATGTTTTGATGGATCTATAAGCATAAATTGATTGCAAAGAAATCATCCTAAAGCATGAATTTATACAGATCAAATGTAGTGGAATATTACCTGTTCTTGATATAAATACTGTTAGGGAAATTTTTTTTATAAACTTTGCTAAATGCAGTGTTGCATATTGAGTATCTTAAATAATTACATTTTTCATTCATCTAATTTTTTTGCCCACCGCCTCTTCTGATTTATTTATTTTTGAAGATGATTATTAGAATTGGATAAAAAGAATGATGGTCTATGAAACAAGATTTTAGATTACTTACATTGTATAGATTTGGTCATGCCATTAAACAACTTCAGTATGTTGTTCCATAAATTACCTAGTGCCTTGTTTTTGTTTGTGATTTTTAAATTATATACACATGTTATTTATGTACTATTCTATTCAATTTGAGGTGGGCAAAATTATATGCTTTGTAAAAGACAGCAGAACCAAATAACTACTGCTGATTGTGGTTAATTTTAGATTACTATTCAAGCTTTATGTAACATTTTGATCTTGTTTAAATAATATTTTGCTATTATTCTGTAATAGTTTTGATAGATTCCACTTTTTAAATATTAACAAAAATATTATTTTAAATGAAAAAGCATTTTAATAGCAGTAAAATAAGAAAATATATCCTTAGTTAACTGCCCTTGGAATATTCATATTCCATTATTCTAATTGCTATATGCTGTATAAGATTATCATTTGGTGATAGAAAATAGCCTTTGTTGCAATTGATAGACATCATTTTCGTAAAAGTGATCTCTTATTTTTACCCTTCTATGCTTCCCCTTTGTTGCAGTAGTCATTATAATATATACTTATAGTTATACACACTCACATTATAAAGTCTTCTAATATTAAAGAACCAATTCATGAAATGTTTCTTTTTATATAATTGCCTCCTCTGCCCTTCCACTGATTGTTTGACCCAGTTTTTTCTATCCTGCTCCCCTGTAGGGAAATTGTGTCAACCTCACAGAAGCCTTGTCTCTCTATGAAGAACAGCTCGGCAGATTATATTGTCCTGTGGAATTCTCAAAAGAAGTTGTATGTGTCCCCTCATACATGGAGCTGTATCCTTCAATAAGAAACCATGTTTGTTAACAATCCTGTTTCAGTTGGTGCTAAATCATAGCTGGCTTAACCAGAATGACACATTAAATCTAAAGTATATTATGGCTTAACACAGTGTACTGTCTTAATATAAGAAATTCTTGGGCAAGATCTCATAATCCTGAAAATATACAAATACTCTGTTACAACTTTTTAATGCACATTTTCTTGATGCTTCAGCAATCATAATTTTAATATCTTAATGAATCATTAAAGAATTTCTGCTTTGCAGTATAATCATTTTTTTTTTAAAAAAAATTGTACCTGAGATGTAAAGGATGAAGCATGCTAAAATGAGTTTCTTATTTTATTTTTGAAGTAATGAAGATTTATTTATTTTGAAATGATACTTACTTATATGTATTGGGAAATGAAGCTTATGAGAAAACAAAACATTGGATTCCTTGACTATCTTTTAGATGGGTATTTTATACTATTTGGAAGAAGACTGATATTTGAAGCTGAAAGACTGAGCTACATGCTGTGTGAAACGTGTAGGCTTGCCACATGCTTTGTCTTGGTGTCTTGACTCTAAATTATATGCTGTAGATTATTTTGAAACTTAGTCACACTATCAATTGATAATTCTTTAAATGGTTTTTATTATTTTAATTTAAAAGCAAATGCACAATGTATATTTTGATGAACTAGTATGTTATTTTTGGAAGTCAACTTAGCTGAATTAGCAGCAAAATTATAGCTGCTGAATGCACTGAACCTTTAGAATGTGATCATTTTATTATGTTTATTTTAGAATTTTGAACACCAGTTTTAAAAGTCAATATTAGCATTTAGTGTGATACTGTAGATTTTTTTTCAACATTCATCACTTTAATAATCATGGTGTGACTTGTGCATTTGTTGTCAAATGTTCACTGTGCTTCCCTGAAAGAAATTTAAGAATAGATGTTATTTTTTTAATAATACCTTCTAACTCACTGGGATTTTTACAACTTTTTCATGGTGAATAAAATTTCATCATGAAAAAGTGACACAAAAGCACCATCATAATTTACCATCGTGGTAGTGTTAAAATCTATGGTCTTTACTGCATAAGAATTAGCATGAAAGTACTTGACCCTAGTTATAAAAGAAATGAATTATTTAGTTTCTTTTTTCATCATCTGTTTTTCAACTTAGAAAGATATAAATTGTTATCTTTCCAGCTGTAAAATTTATGAGCTACTTAATAAAGATATAGCGTTGTACCATTATTGGTACACCATTATTGTACACCACCCAGAGTCGCTTGTTGTGAGATGGGTGGCCACATAAATGTGATTGATTGAATAAATAAATGAATATAGTGTTACTGAATTAATGAGTATGTAGTGAAATGTCAATCAAAATCAGTCTGTGTATTTATTGTAAGTAGGGTAGAATAGTAGATCGAACAAGTGTTAAAATTATGGGGTAGACTATTTTTCCAAATTAAATATGAAAAGTTGAAATATATGTAAGATTACATGCCCTTTTTGCTTTGATATTGATTCTAATCCTAGAGGGACAAATATACATTAAAAATAGACAATATGCTAGAAACTCACTGTAAGGACCTGCCCCAGCTGGTCCTTCAGGAAAGCAAGACTCTTAAATCCATTAAGTTGAATCGAAAGAACTTTTACTGAGAGAAGGTGATTGCAGGAAAGTAAGGCAGAAACTGAAAAATCCTGCATAAAGCACAAAGCAATTCTTTCAGTTACCCCAAGCTGAACCTAACCAGTCTACTGGCAGCCAATGTGATGTTGCAAGGCTGGAATCTGCTGGGAGAGAGTCCACTCCGTCTCCAAAGACAATGACTTCCAAATTCCCAAGCAGTACAGCAAAAGCAAAAGCATGCCAAAATGCCAGCAAGCCTCCTTTCCCCTCCCCCACTTCCAATAGAATGGCAGGACACGATGATCGACCTGATACTTTCCCTTTAACCAATTTTATCTATGATAAATGGGAGATAGATTTGTAAAGCACAAGGCACGTCCCATTTCATTCAGTGTGGTCTGGACCTAAAACATTTCTGGTACCATGTTGATCTGAGACATTTATGAATCTTGTATTTATATTTTGTGCCAGTAGAGCCCAGCCGTATGGATGGGATAAATCTTATTTCTTAAGTAATCAATTAACATATATGCTATTTGAATATGCATGTGGAAGCCTATTAGATTATTGGATCGATGTCCCCCAGTATGTTTCTGCACATGGTATGAAATTATATTTTTGTAAAATCTGCGTGTACTGATTTTTGTTTGCTCATTGTGTTGCTATAAACAGATCCTGAAAATGGTTGAGATATAGTTCTTATTGTAATGCTGGTGCAATAAGAAAACAAGAAAAATTAAAATGTACCATTCTTCTTTTTTTCAATCTTAAAAATCATTCAATAAAATTATTTTATTGTTAATTAAAGAAGACTGTTTATAGACTGGCTCTCAAAACTCTTCCCTCCATTTCTAGTGAAAGGCCAATACACTACATGAAGAAATTCAGATATAATTTCCTGATGTAGTTAAGAGAAGATAGTCTATTCCATGATAATCTAATAGGCACCGAATTTTATAAACACTGGAATTTACCACATTGAAGTTGTCATATACTAATAAACTAGACATATAAAGCAAGTTGTATTATAATTTTATGTGTTGAATGAAGCCACTTAATAAACTATGATAAAGTGCAAACTTTCAATTAATTGTTTTGATGAATGAAAAGCTATATTTTTATGTAAATCTACTAGAGATTTGTAGTCAAACATGAACGGAAAGCATGAATCGATATTTGGTAGTGGTTTTAAAACACTGGTTTACACAAAATCATTTTCTTGGCATTCTTTTTTTTTAAATAAGTGATAAAACATTGTGGTGGGAGATCTGTAGCAAGCAAGCAGAACGTTTTAGATATGTAGGTTTGCATTGAATTGTAAGATATATATATTTAAATATATTTAATTACGCATTTTTTTAAAAAACCTCATGTCTTGATTTGAAATTTATTCATTTATTTGTTAAATGTATTTGCCACATCTTTCCAGGGGGCTATCCAAGGCAGAAGTCATACAAGGCTTGTAATGAACCTAGAGCTTTTTAAAATACATAGAATGTAAGGTCCTGCCTTGCCAATCTTCTCAAGAAAGCGGAACTCTTGAAATAAATCCATTTCGAAAGGAAACTTATTGGACATCGAGAGGTAAGCAGGAAGTGACTTTTCCCACTTGAAACAATAAATTAAACCAGGGGTCTCCAACCTTGGCTCCTGGAAGCCTGGCGGACTTCAACTCCCAGAATTCCACAGCCAGCTGGCTGTGGAACTCTGGGAGTTGAAGTCCGCCAGGCTTCCAGGAGCCAAGGTTGGAGACCCCTGAATTAAACCATTGCAGACAGAACCCTTCCCAAAATCCAATGCATCACCCAGTCAATCCTGATGTGTGAAGATATTATGAGAAACTCCAGCAGAGAAGGTGATAAACTCAGTCTCCAAGGCAATGCTGCTGCACTTCTTCTGAGAGGAGATAAGGCAGCTGCTTGAAGCACATTCCATTCCCCCTCCCAAGGCCCTAAAAGTTACAGCAAAGCAAAGTAAGAAATAGAAACAGAAACCACATATAGAGATCCCTCCAAGCCTCCCCCCTCCCACCAGTATGATAGCATCCCTATCTATGGGACCTGACGTGCCAGCCCCCTAGAAAAATGGAAAGTCCACCTGAAGGAAATAGAAATAGGGAAGGGGAGACAACAAAATATACAATCAGGCTTGTCAGGGTACAAGTGATGTAAACATTAATTTTAAAGTATGTACATGTTTCTTGTGAAGCCATTCGTTTTGGGAGAAAGGGAGGTGTTTCCATGCCACCAGGTACTAGGTGGCTCCATGGAATTTCCTAGAGTCCAAGATTGCCTGAACTTCGAAATGTTCACTTTGGACTATAATAGGTGGTGGAGCAGGCGAAGGAGTGAGACGGAGGTTAAAGGTGATTTCAGGCTATAGCAGACTACAATGAAAAACAATAGACTTGACTTCCAGTTTGAGTTCCTTTGCCAACAGACCAAAACTGTGATTGTGCGTAGTTTTGATCCGTGCTCACCGCCAGAGCACCCGAGCTGGCTGGTTTCGGGGCTAAGCCACCCCGTAGAGGTAGTGAATGGGGGGGGGGGAGAGACTGCCAGCAGGGTTGAAGAGAGCCGCATCTCCTCAGCTGGCCATTACTCCCTTTCCCGAAGGCAGTTGCAGCATTGGTCAGAAAGGACCACCTCAAAGAAGAACTCGACCAGAAAAGAATGTGCAGGAGGAAGATAAAAAGAGAAAGTTTTGGTTGACCGGGTTAAACTGCAAAAGCAACAACGTAAGGTACCCTGGAATTTAAACTATAAAAAAAATAACATTGTTCCCAGAGATGATTTTGAAGCAGCGAAGGAGAGAGGGAAGGGAAAGGATTTGGGTTTTTTTTCTTCCCTTTACTGACAGCTAAGAAACTTAAGCAAGAAATTGAAAAAAAATCTACTTTGACATCAATAGGCATTTAAGCTGAAAATAAAATGTCAAAGGGATAATAAAGATTTCTGGATACTTAAAAGCTTTTAAAAGCAGGAAAGGAGAGAAAAAGAATAAAAGGGCAGGATCTGGAAAAATTGAGGAGACTGCCTGGAACTAAAAGGAATTTACAGTGAAACCTCAACAAGATTCCTAAAAGATACATTTTAACTAAAATTTGGCAACAAAATAATAGAACCTCAGGAAGAGAAAGTGGAAAAAAGAAGCAAGAAAAAACAGCTTTGGATTATTTGGATTACTTGGTGATCTTTGGATTTTTGGTTATTGCATTTAAATGACTAAAATCAATCGGGTGGTTGTTTAAAAGTGTTTAAAATGGCACCACTTTTAGAAGAACTGAAAATGGAACTTGAAAAGTACAAAGAAGATGCACAATAAGGGAGAGGTTCTTTTGACTTCGCATTTCAATTCTTAGAAATGGAGATCTGGAACTATGAGAAACAACAAGAAACGCTTGCAGAACAAAAAGATTGGGACAAAGAAGGAGCCATCTTTAATGAACAAGTAATTTTATGTGGGGGGGGAAAGGAAAGTAGGGAAAGAGAATGAAAAGTTTAAGATTTGAAAAAACAACCAAAAAAAAGAATAGTTTGAAAAATAAATATAATATTTGAAAGCAACAGAAGAGGGGATTACAGAAGAGAGAATTAGAAGTAGAGAGACAAGGGGGTAAAAGGGGAGGGAGAAGATGGGGAAGAAGGAAAGGAAAAGTTATAAAGGACTGAAATAAGATACAGAGAAACAGGGAAAAGGTATAAGAATTGAAATTATAAGCCTGTTTAGAGATAATGGGTGAAAATTTACTTGTAAAAGGGATTCTGCAAAGGTACATAAGATAGTATTGTTATATTACAAATAGAAATAATTTTAGAAAATATGATTAAAATGATGGATAAAATATAATCTAATGGAATGGAATGTTTGTTAATAAATAAATGAAATAAAGTGAATGAGAGAATTAAATTAGGAAAGGATGGGAACATTTTAATTATTAATGATTTATAAAATATAAATGAAGAGAAATATGGGGAAAAAAGAATTAATTATGGAAAGTTTATCAGTGTTCCCAAGGAAGTATGATATTTAATTGAAAAGAAATGTTAAAGGTGTTAAGATTTTAATGAATACTAATGATAGAATTGAATTGGAATGGAATGAGATATATATACTATACAAACGCCTGATGATGGCAGATGAGATTCTGCTGAAATGTTGCTACAACTTTAAAAGAACAACTACAATGACGTGGGAAAATACCCGAACAAAGCTGAATGCCATACATACATACATACAAAAATACATGCATACATACATACATACATATTCTTAAGTTTTCGCGGGTACTTACATGTATGGCATTCAGCTTAGTTCGAGTATTTTCCCACATCATAGTAGTTGTGCTTTTAAAGTTGTAGCAACGTTTCGGCAGAATCTCTGCCATCATCAGGCTATATATATATATATATATATATATATATATATATATATATATATATATATATAATCTTTCTTTAAGAATATAGTGTGTATTTTAGAATGTACCAAGCAGAATTCAATTGGAAGTTATGTATTACATTGAATGTTACAATCTTAAAGGTATACATTGAAGCTTAAATAAGAATTGAATGGATAAAATTAAAAAATTTAAAAGTGTTATACCCAATTAGTAACCACAGGGGAAAATTTGATTAATGAGAAAAGGTAATATGAAATTGCAACAGGACAGACAAAAGTATAAAGATAATTATTTGAATTGAGATGAGATAATCAAAATAAAGTTGAGAAAATTAAAAGAGGGGAAAAACTATGTAGAAAATGAAAAACAGTAATAAGATATGGAATAGAACACAAAAATGAGCATGAAATTGAGTTTGCGTCTGTATGCAGAAGTGATAACCTGGGATCATGCTATTTTTGAAAAAAGATGTTTTATTTATATTGGGTTTTTTTTTGTGAAAACCCAAATAAAATTTTCAAAAAACAAAAAACAGTAGACTTGCCATAAAGACTTAAGATGTTGCAATTCCACCAAGACAGGGTTAATAATGCAGATGATGGGAAAAGGGCCAATGTACTTAGGACCTAAGTTTTTGGATTGTTGCAAGGATTTCAGAAATCTGGAGAGGTAGACCTTGTCACCCACCCTGTAAGGCTTAGGTTCGATTCTTTTCATCTTGAGCCTTAAAGGCAGCTCTGGCTTCATCTAGTGGAGGGGTGTCAAACTCGAGGCCTGTGGGATGGATCTGGCCCATGGGCTGCTTAAATGCAGCCCACAGGGTCGGCTTGGAAATATCAAGGGACCGAACTGCAGTGCCTCTGGTGGCTAAAACGGGCCATGTGAGGGGGGCCTTGCACCTCATTTTCACTCTCCATGGCCTCCTGCAGCACTCTGTTGGCTGAAAAAAGGCCCGAAAATTTTCCTCAGGGTTTTGAGAGCTACAGTATATTACAGAAGTGAGCACACCCCTCACGTTTTGTAAATATTTAAGTATATCTTTTCATGTGACAACACTGAAGAAATGGCACTTGGTTACAATGTAAAGTAGTGAGTATTCAGCTTGTATGACAGTGTAAACGTGCTGTCCCCTCAACACAACACACAGCCATTAATGTCTACAACAAAAGTGAGTACACCCCTCTCTTTTGTGTCCAGTTGCTTTCTCATGTTGGCGCACAATCTGCCGTTGACTTTTATGACTACTCAGAACCACTCAGTTGGTTGGGGATGTCATGGTAGGCGGTTACCTGGGTAATTTGCTTGTCCAGGCTTGTTCTGAAAAAAACACTAAGAGCCACTCTGGTAAAGGAGGTAGCTTCCCAATGACCCTTGAATTCATGGATGTGTTCCTTGATGGGTCGCCTCTTCTGCCTTAGGTTTCTGAGCTCATCTTCCACATACGGGTCATCCTTTGCCTCCTCAAATCTGGCCTCTAGCAGTCGTAGGAAGTCATCTACATCCTGAAGTTGGGAGGGGCTCTTCTTTTGTGGAAGGCTGCTAGCCATTCCCTTGCCTCTCCCTCTAGCCCCTGGGTGACAGTATTCACCATGGCTCTGGGGGATGGGTAGAGGTGTCCATAGCATTCTAAGTGGATGTCAGCCAAATCAAGGAACAGAGATAGCTGGTCGGAGTCCTCTAAAATCCCTAAAATTTTCCCCTTAAGCGGGGTGGTTGTTCAACACTGCTCCTTCCTCCTCCTGTTGGTCACTGAAAGCCTATGCTTGATGTGGCTGGCCACCTTTCATGGCCCTAGTTTGGAGAGTGGGAGAGGGATGTCTGCCCTGGGCGGTCTGCCTGCTGTGTGGGAGAGACATTGGTTGCAATCTTGGGCTCCTCCTGATGGCTGGAGAAGAGGGGGGCTGCATTCCCTTCCGTGTCTCCTCAATTCAAAAGGTTCAGCTGCACCTCCCCTCTCCTTTGGGCAGCATGAGGGTCCCTCCTCACAAATAGTGGCACAGTCAAATTCCTCCCTCAGTTGCTCTATGGAACTCCCCAGGGTTTCCACCTGGGTCTTTGGGAGCCTGACCTGTGCCCAATCCCACATCCAATCCACTCTTCACAGCTCCCTCAGAGCCCTTCCCCCCTTTGGCTGGGTATTGGGGGGGGGGGGGAATTCAAGCTCAGCTGCTTTAGGGATTTTTTTCCACCAATACTCATTCCTTCTTGCTTCGGTCACTGGGGCAGACATCTCAGCTTTGATGTCTGGGGAGGGCTGCACTCCTATTGCAATTAGGCTGCTGGGTCCTGGAAATTCCTGGTTGTGGAAAGCTCTATGTCATGCCCCTGTCAGAGTCTGAATCTGAGGAGGAAGATGAACAGCTGACAGGGAGTGGGAATGTGGCTCTGTTGGCTGTGGAGGAAACTGGGGAAGAGCAAAGTCTGGCTGGGCAGAGCAGGGGAGAGGTAGAACAAAGGAGAGGGAGTTTAGAGGAAGACCCAGGCCCACCCCCACTTTATCCTAGGGCACACAGGGAGGAACGGAGAAGAGAGCAACATGGGTTGCATGGCTTACAGGGGAAGAAAAAGCCCTGATTCCCTTCATTAGCCACACCTGGGAAGAAAGATTAAAAGAGATGCATGCTGAGTGGGGCATCTGCTGGGAGCAAACATGAGTTTATCTTGTGTTGACTTTGGTTATCTGTATTCCTGGTGTTCTCCCAACTGTGTTCAGTTATTGCCGTGCCTTCACATCTGGAATTCTTGCTCCTGCCCTGCCAGCCTTATTACCTCATTTTGCCTTGATTGGACTTATAGCTACAGTTTTTGTTCACCACGTTTTGGACTTGATTCTCTGCAGCCAAAAGCTGTTCCTGGGAGAGTTTTTCTCCAGCCAGAAGGTAACCAGGACATTGGGGGCAAAATTGGAGCTAATAAAGAAAGTCCTACTGATTATCTGACTGTGTTGTCTTGTGCCACGCCCCGGGTCATCACAGCTCTGCCTCCTTTTCGGTCTCTTGGAGCAGGCTTTCTTTGGATAATTTACCTACTGCCATAGTTGCCTGAGTTTCTCTCCATGCCCCAGATGTCAGGGAGCGATTGGAGAGGCCGGAACCCAGGAATCCCAGTAATTTGATTCATTTAAAAGGAAGAACCGACTGGCTATCAGGGTTCTGATGGATGCTGTAATTAATTCATGAGCCTAGAGTCAAGTTTCTAAAGAAATCCAATTATTTATTAGGAGCAACATGTCAGCACTTTTCCCAAGTGCAGTTGCTCTGCCCTACATAATTTACTGTTCACCTATGACCCTGTTTCCTCCATCCTCCCAGGGTGTGTCATAAATAACATTCTCCAATGAAGCACTTTTGTGGGAAAACATGCCTCTCCAGCTAGGCTTGGTAACTTGAGACATAATCTGGAGAAATGTATGTGTGGAATGTGCTGATCATAGCAACTAACTGCTCCATCAGATCTCCCCCCTTCCTTCTTATTGCAACTTGAGAGCAATCCAGGAATGCTTTATGAGCAGATTGCAGAGGAGAGGTGTCATATAAGCATGCCCATTATTACCTATATTGCTATATTATGGACAAGGTGAAGCTTCCCAGTGGTCCCATGTAGAGGATTGCAATAATACAGCCATGAGAGTGACATGTGTACTTTGTGATATCCAATGGATGGACAGACACACACACATAACCCTTAGGAAACACAATATATACCATAATGTGAAGTGGCAGCAAAAAGATGGATTTTTGGTCCAAACAAATAACAATAGACAATGGCTGTGCCTTGTCATCTTTCACTTTTTAGCTCCAGTACTTGAATTTTCAGAAGACATGGGGAAAAAAGCCATTTTATCATGAGCTACTGGCAGAATTACAATAAATGTAAAGTAAATTTCCAATAAATAAATTGGATAAATAAATAAATGCAAGAAAGAAACAGAGCAGAAAGGCAAAATGATAGTAATTTTTGCAAATAGAATAAAGCTGATATGAAATCCAAGGTCATTTTAGCAGATGAGACAGCAAAGCAATTTGCTTGACAGCAATAAATGCTTTAAAAAGAACCTCCCCTTTTCCCTATATTTTCCCTTATCAATCAATAGGTTGCTAAAAGCTCTAAGCCCAAAGGATGGTAGCACTGGATTTTGGCATAAGCAGGTTTTTACTTTGAATTCCTTTCAATGTCAAGCTTCAGCCTTGGGATAGATAAGGTTTATGTACTTGGTTTTTAAAAATTTAAATCCATATATTTCCTCTGAAGTACTCAAGCCAGTTAAAAATAAACCATATTTTGCCCCGCAATAACTAGTAGAAGTTGATACAAGGAATCAACAACAATACACTGTAGAAAATAACTTCAAATGACATCAGATTATAATAATCTCACAATATAGTTGCTATAACAATCAAATTAGCTGATGCTTAGAATCCAATCTATATTTTAAGCATAAAACAATTATTAGAAAGAAAGTGACTTTTTTGTTTTCGGTCTGTCATTTTTAAGTTTTAATCAAGTTTCTTTGAATCTCTTCTAAATGAATTATTTCCAGCTTTAACATTTGAAAGTGCAAACGCTACATTTGTAGGAGATCAGCTTTCAACAGAATTATTATGTCTTTCCTGTCTTCATAAGAGCATTATTCTTGCACAATGTTTGCATAGAACCTTCAGAAACTCCACAGACACTGAAAAGTAACTTGTTTGGGTTTTTTGCCTTAAAAAAATCCCATCTGTAGGTTGTTTTAATAACAAGTTTGCCTTCCACATAAACATGACTCTGATCTTTGGCACTTGGTGTCATAAACACATCTCCTAAAATAAAAACAATGTAAGTCATCCCTTGGAACTTTAAAAGGAGTTGTAGTTGGAGAAGATTTATTCTGTAAAGGAAAATGATGCAGCAGCTAGAATGAAAATGAATGAAATTCAGAAGAAAATCACATTGCTTAACAATTTTTTTAAATCAATCTAATGTTTGCAAAGTTTTATCAAATCTAGTTTTTGATTGGAAAACATTATTTTATAAATTTGAATGGTGAAATCATACATTGGGGCAATACTGAATTTTTTTTTTGCCTTGCCCTGCTGACAAAAATTGCCCTGCTTGCAACGAACAAGAGCTACAAATAAAATTGTCACTGTGTGCCTTTCCAAGCTGATCAAAGAAGAAATTTAATACTGCATTTTTCTCCCCCCTATCCATTCCCATTTTTGGAAAGAGTTAAAGATTTGGAAATGAGTTTGGACAGCAGTGTTAGTTGCTGAAATATTCAACGTTAAGAGAGATTTGAAGAAGGGATTCATGGATGGGACTTCTCTATAAATCAACAGTAACAAACAGCAGAAGAACGAAAAACAGGGACTTTTTTTTCAGGAAATTGTGAAAATCTATCCTGATGGAAGGAGAGACAACAGGGAGGTCAGTTCCAGCCAACAAGAGAACCAACAAACTTCTCAAACTGTCCCTTGGTGTGTTTGTGAGTAGCACGATTGTGCTTGGCATTGCCCTTTTTTGGGGTAAGTTTCAATCCGTTGCACTAGCATAAATGCAATTTTGCAAAAGTTTGTCTGCAGTAGTATAGCCCTTTCACCTTAGGTTATTCTTCTAATCACATTGTAAGGTTCTCTAATTGGAAGAATTACTGTAGTTTTACGAGTGGGAATTCTGTTTCCAGGTTAAAGACTGCATTGGAGGCTTGAAAGGTCTTGAAATGTATTTTTCTTCTCTAGGATTCTACAGCAGTTGCAATTTAGTATTTGGTTAATGGCTCTTATTATTTGTTTGAACAAGTCCTGGGATTATTCATTTATTTCTTTTTTGCTACTCACATTTTAACTAAGAAGCAACCAAGGTCTACAAACACCAATGTATTTTATCAAGTTACAGTTTAAAACCTTGAATAAATTCTGAATTACAAACCATAGCAATATTAATCATAATGTCATTATCCAGCATTATAAATAGATAACAATAGTACATGAAAAAGGAGGAAACGTTTTTGTTAAAAAAGAGTGAGGGTTACTTTGGAATTAAAAAAACAAACTATTGTTTATTTTAACTACTGACAATTAACATGGATTTTATATAAAAATAAATTATGTCTTTCAAAGCTTGAAATTAATGCATAATCTCAATGGATCTATTGAGGATTCTTATTCCATTTGATTTCAGTTAAACTGTATTGTGTACATCAAAGAAATAAATTTAGGTGTGCATCAAAATATTCTATACATTTTGACTATGCATTCTTATCTATACTTTTGAAATGTTAAAACTAAAGATTACCAAATGAATAATTAAATCTTTATTAAGAGGGAGGGGAATAGAGTTTCTCTCTTCTTCAGTTCTGCTAAAACTAAAGTAGCTGAAAGATGACTTCCTCCCAAACATTTAGTTGTGGTTTGGCATAATATATGCTGACATATATAAATGGGGTTCATTGTCAATGTCCATTTACCACATGAGCTCCACAGAGAAATTGCAAGGCAGCCTTCCCCTGTCAGATGCCCCCTAGATGTCTTGTGGTTTTGGCTAGTCACAACTCTTAAATGTTAAAAATTTGATCAAATTTATAGCATGGAAATTCCATATGACTGTACTTATTAAAACAAGATGCTTATTGCAAAATCTGTTTTATTTAGGAAATGGTATTTAATTAATTGAGAGAATTTATATGGCCACTCACTTTCAATTATTCTAAATGGCTTACAAACAAACCCCCACACCTCAATATTAAAAGAGTAAAAAGCAATAACCCTCTCCCTCCTGATGACAAAAAGCAATATACACTTGATGGGTTCCATCCCATTCTGGGTTCCCTAAGCCAGTTGGCAAAACCAGGTTTTCAGGTCCTTCTGGAAGAGTATCAAAGTGGGGGCCAGCCTAATCTCTGTGGGGATGATGTTGCACAGGGAGGGAGCTACCCTGGAAAGAGACAATCCTTTAAATACCTTGGTCCCAAGCTGTGTAGGGCTTTAATGGTAACATCTTGAATTGCATCAGGAAACAAATTGGAAGATAATGCAGTTCCCATGTGAGAGGTGAATCATGTGCACACCTGGGTCTGCACAGAACCATGCCAGCTGCTACATTTTGAACCAACTGGAGTTTCTGGATGCTTTTCAAGGGGAGTCCCACATAGAGCATGTTGCAATAATCAAGAAGGGAAGTGACCAGAGTATGAGTGACTGTGAGCAAGGATTGTTGGTCTAGGAAAGGGCATAAGTGGCACACAACCTGAACCTTAAGGTACCCCACAAAGTAGGGGGCAAGGGCTGGACCTCTTGCTTCCTATCAACACCAACTGAGAATGGCCAGAGAGGAAGGAAGTGAAACAGGACAACACAGAGCCCCTGCCACTCCCAACACCTGAAATTGCTCCAGAAGGATACCATGCTTGATGGTACCAAAGGTTGACAAAGGATTGAGTAAAACAAGGATGGATGCACCACCCCCAACTTGCCCATATCAGGGATCATCAAAAAGCATGATCAATGCCATTTCTATCTCATATCGAGACCTGCATCCTGACTAGAAAAGGTCTAGATCAGGAGTGTCAAGCTCACATCTTCATGGTGGTGTCACATGACATACCATGACTTCCCCCCCTTCGCTAAACCAGGCATGGGTGTGGGCAGCGTATGACCCATTGAACCTACGGGCCCTGAGTTTGACAGTGCCAAACTAGATCAGGGGTGTCAAACTCAAGGCCTGGGGGCCTGATTTGGCAGGTTGCTTAGATCTGGCCCGCATGGCCGTCCTGGAAACAGCAAAGGACTGGCCTGCGATGCCTTTGCCAGTGAAAACAGAGCTCAGGAGGATCCCAAGCTCCGTTTTTGCTGGCAGAAGGTGGCAAGAGGCCATTGCAGCCAAAAATGGAGCTCCCAAGGCCACGGACAGTCCTCCCAAACTCCATTTTCACTGGCAGAGGGTTGCAGAAGACCACTGCAACTGAAAACAGAGCTCCAGAGCCTGTTTCTTCTAGTAGAGCGCTCAGATTACAACAAGCTGCCCCAATACAAGTGATTTCAAGCTGGCCACACTTACCCTGGCCACGCCCCCTCAGTCTGCCTCAAACACAACCTTGATGTGGCCCTCAATAAAACTGATTTTGACACTCCTGGTCTAGATAATCCATTTCATCCAAGAAACTCTGGTGTGATCATGCAACCACCTTCTCAATAACTTTGCTCAAAAGGGAGAATTGGAGATAGATCAAAAATTATCCAACAGGGTGGAATCTAGCAATAGGTTCTTAAGAAGGGGGCGGATCACAGTCTTCTTAAAATTGCTGAGGCATAATCCCCTCACAAAAGCATTAATCACTGCCAGAACTCATCTACATGTCACCTCCCAAGAAGTTTTCACAAGCCAGGAGAGGCATGGCTCTAAAACACAGATGCTTGCATGCATGCTCTTTAGGATCCTGTCTACTTCCTCAGGAGCAGCAGGGTCAAAGCATTCTCAGATAACTGGGCAAGAATATGCTCTATGTGCCTTCACCGGACCAGCAACCATGCTGGAATCTAACTGAGAATGAAGACAAGTGATACTGTTTTCCAGAAAACCAGCAAATTCCTCAGCATGTTCCATCAGGTGGACCTCTATGTCCTGCTTCCCCAGAAGGAGACAGCTCACCTTAAAAGAGAGTTACAAGAGAGACCTATCTTTGATTGAGTTGGTCCCTTGTCCTCTGCCAGTAGATGTCTCTTCATTAATTTCATCCTTCACAATTCCTCTGCATATCATGGGGACAACGAGGTCTATGGATTAGGAGAGGTCACATGGATGCAATCCTATCCAGAGCCTCCTATTCCAAGCAGTGACTAAAAATTCAGCAGTACTCTGCAGCAGATCTGCAGGTTTAAAGCCACTTCTTTCTGAAACTTATCCAGTTCCATTAGTTGCCAGGGGTGCACCAACCATCAGTGATGGTGAACCTTTTTGTTGTGGTGTGCCAAAAGCACATGTGTGTGCCAGCACCCACAATGCAATATGCCACAGATGCATGTGCACGCAACATCCCCACCCTGCCCCCTTACCTGCACTGTGCATGTGCATACCTCCCAGCTGATTCGTAAGTACCCATGTTCAGCCTCCAGAGGCACTCTGGAGCTCAGGGGAGGCTGTTTTTGCCCTCCCAGAGGCTCAAGGGAAGCCTCTGCAGCCTCGGGAGGCCAAAAATGGGCCATTTAGTCACTTACGGTATTTCTGGAAAAATGGGCCAAAAATTAGCTGGGAGGTGCACAGTGCAGGTAAGTTTGGCTGGGGCTTGCGTGGCCGCACAAATGGCTCTGTGTGCCACCTGTGACACATGTGCCATAGGTTCGCCATCATGGTAATAGATCCTGCTTCTCTGCGGAGGGATACATTTCTCAGTTTTCCCAAATGAAACTCATTAACACCAGACTGTGATCTGACATGACAGGGGTACCAAAGACAAGCCCACCAATTCCAGGTCAGATAGGCACTGCTCCGATAAGAACAACAAATATGGTGTGTATGACCTCTATTTCTAGTCGTAGTAGGTATTGTTCCTACATTATCATAGAACTGTAGGACTGCGAAATTTGAATAGGGGATCTAGCCACTTAATAGGGCAAAATTCCTTCCTCATCAAGTTACTTTTTGGGAACCAAGTATAAATCAGTTTTCCCAAATGATTAATCCAAATGTAACATACCTGTTGGCTGAGGATCTGTTATCCAAGCACATTGTCATGACACACAGGCAAGAGGTAGAAATTCGCATTATAACAATATGTTACTTGTTTTGTCATTCCTTAATATTTTCCAAAAATATTTTTGTTATAAAATATTTTTACAGTTAGCCATTGCAGCAAGAAAGAGTAATCTTTTTATATGTGTCATGAAACTACTTCTTATGATTCCCAATCATGTGTTACACTAAAATATTTGGAAGAATACAGGATGAGGAAAGCAACTGTGAAATTATAGAAATGGGAAAAAATTTTAAAAATCCAAAGCATTGACTATCTTGCAAAAGATGAAAGAGGTTCTTAAAGGTCTCCCCAAAAGATTTGTCAAACTAGAAAGGTTAAGCTCTTTACTCCCCTCTTCTTCCCCTTCATCCTGTTTACTCTTCCCTATGACGTTTTTGTTGACACAAATAGCACTTTTAGCATTTTAGAGCTTAGGCCCCAAACATTGAGTTTGGGGCATTTGGATTTGGGAAATCTCACAAAATGACCACTCTAATGCATATGATAGCTAGTGGGGACTAAGATTAATCTACCCCAATTTTTCAGTTCTATTTTTATCTACAGTTAACAAAAAAATTAAATACAACTGCTTCTGTTTCTTACTGGGGTTTTAATTGTCCTCTTTTTTGTGGAAAAAGGATACAAATTACAAGTAAACATTTCAGTGCTGTGTTGATTAGCAAATTAATTTTGGACTGACTTCAGTATCACATAATAGTTGGATCAGGATGGAGATCAAGTTCAAAACCCTATCAACCATAGATTCTCTGCCTCACACTAACCTATCTCCCCATTTAGTAATAAAATAGTTCACAGGTACTGCTCCCGAGTCAAACTGGCGTGGTGAGTGAACAAGTGGTTGATAATATACAAAAATATATTCTGTTTTGAGGAAGCTATTGTATCAACAGATAGAAATATTTTCCTTCTGTACCAGCATTACCACAATCACTCAACTAATGTCTTTAGATTCATGAAAAACATTTGTTGAACCAAAGATGACCACAATGTTGTTCTTTTCCTTTTGCAGTTAGTCAAGGACATCTCAGGATTCATGCAAAGCAACAATATTGCTTAACTCCTGAATGCATTGAAGTTGGTAAGTAAAGTATTACTTTTCTTTTAGTATAGATAAAGCATATTGGTAAAAATAGATGTAAACTCTTTTTTTTCCTTTTGGATCTCAGAAACCTGGAACAGATTGAAAACCCTTTTAACCATTAATAACTTAATTGTAATTACTATTTTTTAAAAACAGTAATTACTATTTAAAAAATATTTTAAATTAAAAAAAATAGTTCTATTGATTGAGGGAGAGACAGTTTAGAGTAGTGGTTAAGGCAGCGGTCGCCAACCGGTGGGCCATGAGAAAATTTTGGTGGGCTGCAGAGAAATCTCACCCCCAGAGCACCCCCCAAAGCAATTAATCCAGGCTGCACAGAAACACAAGGCTGCTCAGCCCATATGGCCCACGGGAACCCTCCCTGCCCACTCACTCCTTACCAGCAAACTTGTCTGCCAAGTTGTTATTTTTCCTTTTTCCGACCATCATCTGTTCTGCTGTGCCGGGAGATTTAGATTAGCTAGGAAGCAGGAAATGGTTGGATTTCTTGTTTTCTAGCTAAGCACAGCTGAACCTCCCTTAGGACTGAAAGTTTGCTTGCAAGCAAATTCAGTGCAGACTCACGGCAAGCAAATTTGAGAGACTAACCTAGCCAATGGCAGATAGAATGATTCTGTGAGCAACTCAATCTGCCTGCTTTGCCTAATTTTGGATAAAAGTTGCTTTTTTAATTAAAAAAAAAATTCAATATTTACATACATGGTGTGCTGTGAGTTAATTTTGTGAGTTTGCTTGGAAGCAAATTTTATGTGACAGACTGAGCTAGCCAATGGCAGATAGGTAGATTTCTGAATGAATCTGTGATTCTGTGAGCAACTCAATCTGCCTGCCTGCTTTGCCTGATTTTGGGTAAAAGTTGCTCTTTTTTTTTATAAAAAATTCAATATTTATATAAATATTTATAATATTTACATACAAGCCATGCCCAGCTAGTCACATGACCACCAAGCCACACCCACAAATTAGGTCAAGCCCACAGAACCACTTAGTGGTCCCTGGGATCTAAAATTATGAGTTTGGTGGTCCCTGAGGTCCAAAAGGTTGGCGACCCCTGGGTTAAGGCGTCAGGCTTGAAAACAGGAGAGCTTGGGTTAGATGATTTCTCTTCTAGGAAGGAGGCAAGTGGTATTACAGGGCTATTCTTGGGGCCCTTAAAACTGCCTGCACCACCACACTCTGCACTACCACTCTGCCTTCAAAACTCTTCAAGGGTAGGCCCATATAGAGCTCATTACAACAGCCTGGCTGTGAGCTGATTAGGGACTGAACTATTGAGCACAGGGAATCCTAATCCAGGAAAGGCCACAACTGGTACATCACATGAAGTTGTACAAAGGCTCTCCTAGCCACAACTGCCACCTATTCCTCAAGCAGGAGTCATGAGTCCAGGAGAACCTTCAAGTTGTGAATCAGATTTGCTGGGGCAATGCCACCCCATCCAGAGTCAAAGATGACAAAATCTGAGATCCCCATATAATCAAAGCCATTTGGTCTTGCCAGGGTTCAGTCGAAGCCAGGCCCATATGCCTGCAGGCACTGCCAGAAGGTGGCCATAACATCACTTAGGTCACCAAGATTAGAGATATAGATGATATGGGTGTCATCGGCATACTGTTAGATACCTTAACCCTTGGTGATGGGTGATGTCACCCAGCAGTTTCATATAGATGTTGAAAAGGAACAAAGAAAGTACACAAAATAGCAGCTGAGAGCTGGACCTCTCACATCCTATTAATACAGATTGGGACCAGCCACAAACAAAGGAGCCAAACCAATGCAGAACTATGCTGTCCATCCCCAGTTCCTGCAGCCAGCCCAAAAGGATACCATGGCTGATGGTATCAAAAGCAACTGAGAGGTCAAGGAGAGCAAGGATGGTTGCTCTCTATCTCGCTCTTGCCAGAGCTCATCGACAAGTGTAATCAATGCTGTTTCCATCCCATAACCAGATGAATCCTGACTGAAAGAGGTCCAGACAGTGGTGAGATTCAGCCAGTTTGCACCAGTTTGGCAAAACCGATAGCTAATTTTTTGTTGAGTTTGGCAAACTGGTTATGATAAATCTGTGTTTTCTGGAACATATCTGGTTTTCATTCAACTTCCTTTCAGGCAGGGGAAAAAAACCCTCCCCAAAAGTTCAAGAGCAGAGTGATGGAAACCAAACGGAGACACAAGAAGTGAGAGGAGACAGAAAAGGCTAGGAGAATTACTTAATTACTCACCTAACAGCTACTGCTGTTGCAGCTGTTCTCTTTCACCTCACCTAGCTATGCCTTTTCTCTCTGCCTTTCACCCTCCTACTTCTTGTCTACATAGGAATGATAGAGGTGGCTCTGAAGGAGGAGGATGGGCAGAAGCCCATTCCTTAGCTAATCAGCCCCAAGGTTTTCAAGGATTAGGAGCTGCTGTGAAGTCATGCTGACTGTCTGGAGGAGAGGAGAGTTAGAAGTGAATTCAGAGATCAACTAGATTCCATTCAAACCCCTCATAGTGATTGATTAGCCATTCCTGCAAGATTTGCATAATCTGTCATTGTGTGTTGGGAATCCACCTCTCTTTTAACCTGGTTGTGTTGGATCTCGGAGTAAAAATGCCACTTGCAGGTTTGGGGGAACTGATGCTTTCTCCCGCCCCAGCCCCCCCTTTTTTTGAAAAAAAAATGGAAACAAAAAGTTTGAAGAATGATTTTTCTGTCACCAAAAAGAATTGCAAAGCATAAGGGTGGAGCTGGCACAGAATGGATGAATTCTACTTGACTGAATAACTTCTGTTATTTTTGTTGCGGAAAACAGAAACTTTGAATCTAGCCTTCAGTTAACAAAGAAAGCTTGCTAGCCACATCAGACTAACTAAAGATAGGGGGATAGAATTAATTACATTTTTAGACAGGATTAAAATCCCATGGAAGCCAACATTTATGATTAATTACATTTGTTAAACAAGATTAAAAATCCAAGAAAGCCAACACTTTAGACTCATTGCCAGTTTCCTTGAGTTTTTTTTGTGCAATGCACCATGGGAGGATCAGCATAATTTTGCCTATTCCATTCCTGTTTTGATAGCCCCAGCTACTTCTTTTGGGTACCCATGGACAAGAGAACTGAAAGTTTATCGGTCACTTTCACAGCCATGTCCTTACAGCATACCCTTGCTCCTCCAGCTTCACTTTATGACCTTATTCACCCATGTTCCATTGGGCTATTTTTTTTTTTTCAGAAAAGGCACAAGGGAGCAATTGCAAGACCATGGGAGAAGCTCCTTGTCAGAGCTCCAACAAATCTTTTTATAGAGTATCTTTTTAGTTGACACCCCTTCTGTTTTGTGTTTTCTCCCTCCTTTCCCTTAGTGTTTGCCATCTGTTAAGCAACTTGACAGATCACTAAACCTTCCATTCAATCTGTCCCATCCTTTTTCATTCCCACTTTAGAGAGAGTGATTGTTGATTGTTTTCATACATTCTGTGATGCTTGGTGACAGGAAAAGACATTAACTGCTCTCCTTAACTTCAGAAAGAATCTGGCTTCATGGTGCCTTTTTTGACTAACATTTAAAAAACAGGCAGAAGCTTTACTGATGAAGTGAGATACAGCTCACAAAAAGCTTCTGCTTTTAATAACAATTGTTAATTGGAAAAGGTGCTATCAAACTCATCATTTTTTGACACTATAGACTAACATGGCCTTGACACTAAAATAGTAAAAATAGTGTTGGTTATCAGCTTCATTGCTATAGTGCAGAGGTGGTATTCAGCAGGTTCTGACCAGTTCTGGAGAACTGGTAGCGGAAATTTTGAGTAGTTTGGAGAACCGGCAAATACCACCTCTGACTGACCCCACCCCCATCTATTCTCTGCCTCCCGAGTCCCAGCTGATTGGCTGGGTCTTCTTTGGTTGCCCTGCACAGGAGAACGGAGCTGGAAAGCAGGTTAGTGGGGTTAGTGGGGAGGGAATGGGGATTTTACAGTATCCTTCCCCTGCCATGCCCACCAAGCCACCCACATAGAACCGGTAGTAAAAAATTTTGAATCCCACCACTGCTATAGTGGAATTGATTGGCACTGGACCAATAAATTTTAAGTTGGTATACTTTCCTGTTAGTTCAAGTAGTAGTGAATAGGAGTTTAATTCAGCCATAAGGAAGAACCCAATGTCTCTGCACCAAATTGTTAAATGATAAAGCTTGAATTTGGGACAAACTGTTAAATATATGCCATCATCATTCTGATACTGTTTAGTCTGCTATTCTCTATAAACTTAACACAGATAATAAGATTTGTACTGTCCGTGGTATGAGTCAAATATACAGAAACATAGGTGAGGCCCCCCAGATGCTGAATTATGCCCATGCCCCATCCTTTCCCCTGCTGCCTGCTGTAAAGTAATACATCCCTCAAAAATAAGACTCAATATCATTTTTTTAATACTGATGGCAGAGAACCAGTTGTTAAATTATTTGAATCCCACCACTGGGTCCAGATAATCTGTCTCATCCAGGACCTCTGCAGCTGCTAGGCAACCACCTTTTCTATAACCTTCCCTAAGAATGGAAGGTTGGAAACTGGACAAAAATTGTCCAGGCAGGTGGGATCCAATGATGATTTTTAAGGAAGGGGTAAACCAGGGCTTCCTTAAAAGCATCCTGAAATATCACCTCCTCCAGTGATGTATTAATCACTTCCTGGACTTGCCCATTGCTCACCATCCTGGAGGCCTTCACAATCCAAGAGGGACAAGGATCTAACCAACAGGTTGTGGTGCTGACAATATCACAGGCCCTGTCCACCTAAATATCCTGAAGCTAAAGGAAGATGAAGAGAAGAGAGGTGGCAACCAAAAGATCCCTTGAGATTTTAGCAAGGTCAGTTTCAGTGACAGATTGTGAAAATCCAGATGCACCCAGAAAACGAGAGCCAAAATGTTAGTGAATAGCTCCAAATCCATAACTTGAAAATCAAGGAAAGTGAGATTGGGCAATACTTAAGAAATATTTCTTTCCGGTTTCCGGTTCCGCGTGGCTTCAGTGGCAGCAGGAATTCGCGACCGTTCGTGATTCTTGCTGCGCTTGCTGCTGAGGTACCCCCGATCCAAATGGGTCAGGGGGATATGGCTGCCCTGTAGGGACAGCCGAAGAGAGAGGGGAGCTGGACAGGGGGTTGGGGGTGTCGCAGACCCCCTCCTTGTCCGGAAAAACCCCTTTTTCCCAAGGTGGTGGAGCGGCGGTCAGCAATGGCTGCCACGAAGAAGCCTGCAACCGGGTAAGATTGTGCTGGAGGAAGCAAGAAAAGTGAAAGTGCTGGCTGAGCCGGGTCAATCAACATTTTTTAAATTCACTGGAACTGAGCTGTCTGAATTGCTGGAGGATACATTGTATCCCTAAGAAGATCGAAAGCGGCGGAGAAGCTGTTAAAGGGAACTTTTTTTCCTTCACTCTCCCACCCCATGGAAACAGCAGATAAAGATTTGAAATTTGTTTAGGCACTGAAGGTGAACTATTATGAAAGTTGAAGTTAAGGGACAAAAGAGTTCTTGGACATTGGACTTAAAAATTTAAGAAATTGGAAAACCCTTATTAGAGGTATGGATTTCTGATCATTTAAAAATTGATGTTGCAAGTGGGAAGGGAGAGGAAAAAAATTGGAGCAGAAGTGGAAAAAGGAGGAGATTGCCTAGAATCTCAAAGAAAGATATATGGTAATTGGACCTCTTTGATTAAACAGTAACCCCAGAAAGAGAAATAGAAGAAGGAAGAAAAGTATTAACTTTTGGAACTTTTTTTGAATTATTTTTGATTAAAAATACTTGGTTGGTTGTTTTGGGGAAAGTTTCTCTTTTCAGGATGGCATTGCTTGTGGATGAACTAAAGATTGAATATCAAAAATATAAAAAGGATGAACAAGATGGAAAAGATATTTTGGGCACTTCATTTCAATTTTTAGAAATGGCGTTATGTACTTATGAAAAGTTGATTACGCAGCAGAATGACTGGGACAAAGAAGAAAAGGAAGAAGAAGCCATCTTTGATGAACAATGGGTTTTTTCCGGGGAGGAGGAGAAAGAGGATAAGAAAAAGGGGATTTTAAGGTTTGAAAAAACAACCAAAAAAGAGAAAAATGAGAGGAAAGGTGGAGGCAAGGTTAGAAAGCAAAGGAAAGGGAGTAAGAAAAGGGAGGAGGAGAGACAAAGGGGTAAAAAGGGCAAGGAGAAGAATAAGCAAGAGAGAAAGGGGGGGGGAAGGAGAAGTCTCAATGGTGGGAAGCAAGATCTAAAGAAAAAAAGTTTATTTAGAGACAATGGGTGAATCTAATTAAGGATAAAAGGGGGATTCTGGAAGGTACATAAGATTGTGTTTTTATATGTGTATTTAGAGTATAAAATTTATTGTGTAATTTTAGAATCTACTAAACAGAATCCCAAGATAAATTAAGTGTTATATGAAGTATTTTTAAGTTAGGGTAATGAGTTAAAGGCGTCACTCCAATTAGTGTATCGGAGAAGTATAGTAAAAGAAAAAAGATGAATGGATAGTTGGAAATAGAACAGACAAAGAATGTTATTGAAAATGGTAATAAGATATGGAAGGATATATAAAGCTTTTATTATGTTTTTTTGGGTTTTGTATGTTGATAAAAGGCAACAAAATTTTAATTAACAAATAATTTGGAAGTTGGGACAAGATATGAAGTTAAATAGATGAAGTAAATATTGATATTATAATTTGGAATCATTATGTTCTATTGGTTTTCTTCTTTAATTATCACTATTTTTTTTTAGAAAAGAATTTATAAGCTGTTATGCCTTGATTGTTTGTGCACTCTTTTTGTAAAATTAATAAAATTGGTTTATAAAAAAAAAGAAAATGATAATAAGATGTGGAAGGATATATAAAGTGAATATGATGTTTGAATTTGTGTCTGTGAGAAGAGTTTCAATCCGGGATCAGGCAGCCTTCAGAAAAGATATTTTAGTTTTGTTTTGTTTTTTCTATGTTGTGTGTTTTGTATGTTTATGAAAGGCAATAAAATTTTAATAAGCAAGAAATATAATTTGGATAAAAGGAGAAGTCTGGATAAGATATGAAGTTAAATAGATAATGTAAATATTGATATTACAATTTGGAATTATTTTGTATGTTCTATTGGCTCTCTTTAATTATTATTATTTTTTTAGAAAAGATTTTTCAAGTTGTTATGCCTGGATTGTGTATTGTTTTTGTAAAAATAATAAAATTTGTTATAAAAAAAAAAAAGAAATATTTCTTTCCTTATTTTCATTACCTTTTGATATCATAGCTTATCTGAACAAAGTCAGATGGCATAGTTAAATGGTGAGATTAATTATGTGGAAGTAAAGGGAATAAATAAAGCCAGAAAATAGTAATTATAAATCTGGAAGTGTCTTGCATGCCTTGTATAGCAATTAATATTATCAACTGATGATCCATGAAATTATATAATTTTTGCAGCTGCCTCCATCAAAAGCAAGCTAAATATGTCTGTAGACCCATGTGATAACTTTTTCCGATTTGCCTGTGAAGGATGGTCACAAGATAATCCAATACCAGAAGATTATTCAAATTATGGAGTCTATTCTTGGCTGAGACATAATGTAGATCTAAAATTGAAAGGTAAGTGGATCCTTGCTGAAGGACTCTAGCTAATGAATTTGCTTCATATTGTTTTTTGTTGTTGTCATCATTTGTTTCTACTTATTAAGAACAAACAATAGTGTATTGTTGCTGGTAAATAATTTATTAAACTTGTATGCCACCTAAGTTCTAAATGACCCCAGGTGGCTACTGTTAATATATATTTTTTGTTTTTGATTGATTATGTGTCAAATAGGTACCAACTCTTAGCAATCACACAAATTTTCTCGATGACCATCTATCCCTAACCTGGTCCTTCAGGTTTTTGTTCCAATGATGCACCCACTACCACTGTAATTGAATCTGTTTGCCTTGCTGTTGATCATCCCTTCCCCTTCCCCTTCTCTCTACTTTACTCAACATCAAAGCTTTCTTTACAGAGTTGGATAATGTGTTCAGAGTAGGAAAATCTGTGCCAAGTCATTTCTACTCTGAAACAAACTCTGAATTGTTTTGTTTGATGATATGTTTGTTTTCTTGGCTATCTGTGGCAATCTTAGGGGATTCTTCCAACCTCAGAGTTCAAAAGCATCAATATATTTCCTATCCTGCTTCTTCAAAATCCAACTTTTGCTTCAATAGTGTGTCACAGAGAATATAATTGCTAATTGCTTACACAGAAGTTCATTATGGCAGTTGAATACCTTTTCCAAAACTTTCATGGCTGTTCTACCAAGTACTAATCGGCAGGTTATTTCTTGATTCCTCATTCTTTTATGGTTGAATCATAAATCATTTTATATTTTTATCCATATGCTTTTCCTGGTAACAACTTCCCAGATTCATTAAGAGTTAGGTTTAATAAATTATTATTTGTAGAAGGCCAAGGGATAGCCTTGAGGAACAGGAAAAAGCTGTTATCAAGGCAACAGATAAAAAGGGTCTGAGCCCAGGGCAAGAATATAAAATGAGTAAACATCTTAAACAAGGCCTTCCCTAGTTCAAAGATAAAGGGAGGGAGGGAAGGCAGACTTTAGAAAAAAAAATTTGCGAGGCTGCACCTCACAAAAACAGGGAAAATGTACTTGGAAGACTGGCCCAACTCATCAGAAGGATTTTAAACTAAAATGGGGTGGGGGAGTTGAGCAATTTTTAGAATCTCTAGAACACAAAACCAATCATAAATCCCAAGAAAACAAATTAAACAATGAGGTAGGGAGTAATGTGAAAAAAAGAAAAACTCAAACAATTAGGAGATGCAGGAAACATATCCATGGACAAGCATAAATGTCTTAAATGCTTATATTCAAATGTTCACAGCTTGAGGAACAAACAAGGTGAACTAGAAGCAATAGTACATGAGGGTAGGTATTATATAGTTGCCATTACAGAAACCTGGTGGAATGAAACATATGACTAGAATGTACTGATGGATGGATACAAATTGTTCAAAACAAACAGATCTACAAAAGGAGAAGGTGGAGTTGCACTATTTGTAACAGATCACTACGTATCTACAGAAATGCACATGATCAAAGATAAAACCCTTCTACAATATATATGGATCAATATAAAAGAAAAAAAGAGTGACATTGCCATAGATGTATATTACAGGCCACCCAACCAATCAGAAAAAAATAGATGAACTCTTTGCCAACCAGTTAAAAATGTATGTAGGAAGCATACCAGAATAGTAATGAGAGAATTTAACTATCTAGATATCAACTGGGAGACAAAATCTGCATCAGGTGGGAGATCAAACAGATTCCGAACCAACCTAGCCTAACCAACAACTTTGTTATCCAAAAGGTAAAGGAGGGAACTAGAAGTATGTCACAGCTTGAAGCAATCCAGTCAGCACACAAAGAAATAATTCACCAGGATTCATTATATAGAAGAAACTTCTTTATGTACAATAATATAAAACATGATGCATGTATACAATACTCATGCAGCTCTTGCAATGTGATAGAGAGAAGAAATAGCAAGTACAAGAACAAGCATTAGAACACTCAAGCAAAGAAAAAAATGAACTCTTTTATACAAACAGTTAAACTAAGCCATGCCCAGGCTCCAAGCTGTCTCAGTCACCAAACAGATCATTGGCTGATCTGTTGCCATGCTTATTCCAGTTCATTAATGACTCAGGAAATTACACACCAATCAGTTTAACATCAAGATCCTGGAAAAGATAATAAAAAACAGTTCTGTGAACATTAGAAATAAGTAAAGTTATAACTAGTAGTCAGCACAGGTTTGTTAAAAACAGATCATGCCAAACCAATCATATTTCATTATTTGATAAAGTGACTAAATAAGTAGACCAACGAAATGTTGTGTATGTAGTATACATAAATTTCAATAAGGCATTTGATAAAGTAGACCACAACCTACTTCTTGGTAAGCTAGAAAAATATGGAATCAATAAGATCACTACCAGATGGATTAGTAGCTTGCTGACAAACTGTACTCAATGTACTTAATGGTACTAATCTAAATGGAGGAAAGTAAGCAGTGGGGCACTACAAGGTTCTGTCTTAGGCCCAGTACTCTTCAACATCTTCATAAATGATTTAGATGAGGGAATAGAAGGGGACTCATCAAATCTGCAGATGACACCAAGCTGGCACGAAGAGTCAACACTCCAGAAGACAAGCTCAGGATCCAAAAAGACCTTGAAAAACTTGAACGATAGGCCTTATCCAACAAAATAAATTTTAATGTGGAGAAAAGCAAGTTTTACATTTAGGCAGGAAAAATCAAAGATATAAGTACAGATTTTGTGAGACCTGGCTCAAAAACAGTACCTGTGAGAGGGATCTCGGAGTCCTAGTGGATGATCACTTGAATATGAGCCAGCAGTGCTCATTTGTAGCTAAAAAGGTTAATACAGTGGGTTGTATAAACAGGCATAGAATCAAAATCACATGAAGTATTAGTACCACTTTATAAAGCCCCAGTAAGACCAAATCTGGAATATTACAACCAATTTTGGTCATCACACTACAAAAAGGTTATTGAGACTTTGAAAAAAGTTCAGAGAAGAGCTACTAAGATGATCAAAGACCTGGAGACTAAAGCATATGAACAACAGTTGCAGGATTTGGGTTTGGCTAGTCCAGAGAAAAGAAGAATTAGGGGTGACATGATAGCAGTATTCCAATATTTGAGGGGCTGCTACAAAGAAGAGCAGGTCTAATTATTCTACAAAGCCCAGATGGTTGGAAACTAATTAAAGAGAGAAGCACACTGGAATTAAGGAGAAACTTTCTAACAGTGAAGACAATTAACCATTGGAATGGCTTGCCTTCAGAAGTTGCGGGTGCTTCATCACTGGAAGTTTTTAAAAAGAGACTGGACAGCCACTTGTTTGAGATTATATAGGGCAGGGGTTTGCAACCTTAAACACTCAAAGAATCACTTGGACCCATTTCTCACAGAAAACAAAACACTGGGAGCCACAAACCCTGGATGGACTTGGCCAACTCAATGTCACTCACATAGTCACCCCCAGCCACACCTACCCAGATTTTGCAGCTCCCTTTGTGTTTTCTATGGGGAAAAGGTATCTCCCTTTCTCCATCTCCCTCCCTCCCTCCCCTCCCCTCCCTTCCTCTCATCTCTCTCTTTTTCTCTATTTCCCTCTCCCTCCCTCTCATCTTTCTCTTTCACTCATTTTTTCTCCCTCTCTCCCTCTCTATCACCCTCTCACCTTTCTCTTTCTCTCTCTGATCTTTCTTTCTTCCTCTTCCTCCCTCTCTCTCATCTTTCTTTCTCTTGTTTCTCTTTCTCTTTTTCTCTCTATCTCCCTCTCATCCTATACCCCGCAAGATCCGCCCTTACCATTCTCTCCCAGCCCTCTTTCTGGTGACAACAGCAAATGTATCATGATGATGGAATCAATTATTAACCAATCCATTATCCTCCACTTAGAGACAAACAACCTACTCTCTAATAAACAATTTGGTTTCAGAAAAAAACAACTATCCTGTAATCTGCAACTCTTACACTGCAAAAACATATGGACTACACAACTCGATCAGGGCAAAACAATAGACGCAATCTACATAGACTTCTGTAAAGCCTTTGATTCAGTGGTACACGACAAACTACTCCTAAAACTAAAATCTTATGGTATCTCTGGACAACTGCATAACTGGATAGAAGCATTCCTGTCAAGCAGACAACAAATGGTTAAAATTGGGAGCGTCCTATCAAATTCTATACCTGTCAATAGTGATGTCCCTCAAGGCAGTGTTCTAGGACCAACTCTGTTCATACTCTACATAAATGACCTCTGTGATCATATTAAGAGCAACTGCGTTCTCTTCACTGATGATGTAAAGCTATTCAACACCACAGACAATACTGCTACCCTTCAAAAAGACCTTGACTATGTATCAGAATTGTCAAACAAATGGCAACTTCAAACATCAACAAATAAATGCTCTGTCTTACATGTTGGCAAAAAATATCAGAAAATAAAATACAAACTGAATAGTCAAGACCTTGTTGGTGATCCAACCTCTGTCAAGGATCTTGGAGTACTCATCTCTAATGATCTAAGTGCTACAGCCCACTGTAACTACATAGCCAAAAAGGCATTAAGAATTGTTAACCTAATCTTATGTAGCTTTTTCTCTGGTAATATTACACTACATACAAAACATTTGTGAGACCAATACTCGAATACAGCTCATCAGTCTGGAACCCGCATTACATATCTGATATTAACACAGTTGAGAAAGTCCTGAAATATTTTACAAGAAGAGTTCTCCATTCCTCTATTCGTTGCAGAATACCTTATGCCTTCATAATGTATTTTCCTATGTTGTAGTTGTGGCTTTTAAAAGTCAGATATATAAGATTTAACAGTTACTGAATGGATAATGGATTATTTTAGCTGATGATTTAATATGTGATAAATGTACTTAGGAACCACATTGGCTCTCCTGTAAGCTGAATAACTAATATATATTTTATATAAGAGCATATAAAAAGACAAATTTATCAAAAGGACAAATAGCATTTGTCCTTTTTCACAATCCTTGAATTTTCTTAATTATTATGTATTAATTCCTTTTTAACCAAATATTAAATGATGGAAAAGCCAGAAATTGTGTAGATTAGTTAGATGAGCTGTCTTCATAAAAGCTATGTGGGAAACCAGGAATGAGGAAAAGAGACAATTTATTCCCCAATTAAGGTTTCATGGCTCTTCATGATGTGAGCCACAGGATTTCCTCAGACTTCTTTTGGTTAGGAGAGAGACAGCACCTCTGAGTTTGGGGAGTTTATGCTTGTTGGATCAAGTGAACAGTTTTATTTAGCTTCGGGGGTTGCATGTATTGTAAAATACAGTATTTAACTGACTTTCATTTTCCATCAAAATGATTCATCATCTTTTCCTTGAATTCCAAAATCTACAAAGAAAATAAATCTATCAAAGTATATAAATTACATTCAGGGTTACCTCTGTATTCCATAATTTTTCCAGGTATCATAATTACCATTGAAAAGAATAAAATGTAATATACCACAAAGCAAATCTTACACAGTGTAAATCAAGCTCCCTGATTTAGTTCTAGCTCCAATTAACTGAAATGGAAGCTCATAAGCTTTCTATGTCTGTTGAACTGTGCAGAGTGCAGAGTCTATGTGCAGAATGCTCAGAATTGTAATTCAGCAACATTTTAACTCCTGAGTACTGAATTTAGGGATCAGGGCCAAATGACATGTTATCTTAAATGTGTTGTTGCATTTAATGTGATGCTTTTAAAAATAGAGGTAGAAATAGCTGCTTCAGAAAGTGCAAATAAGCACCCAATGCAAACAGAAAGAAGGGCTTGCCTTTTTTTCTAGTAGAAATCACTCCCATCTAAGGTATATTTAGCATAGCAGTAGAAATATATGCACTGATTATACTGTAATATATTATTGCTTGTGCAGCATTTTAGAATGTGGATGTAGACAATTTTTTACATTATTGTGTGGCTGGCGTAGGGGGAAGGCACATTTCTTATTTTCTTGAAGCTACTAAGGTTATAATAAGAAACTGTCAGGGTTCCAAGTAAAACCCCCAACATAATCAAAACTCTGAGGCAGATCTCTTCCTCAAAGCATAAATTTATTAGAGATGTCATTTTGGCACATCTAGGGAAAACCCGAATTGAAAATCCCCACCCATAGTAAAACCCAAAGTTTCTTCCTCTGCATCCACATCTGCATCACATGGTCCAATCAAATCAGTCTCCCAACTTCAGCCACCTTCTATCACACCTTCCCAGGTGCAGGCTGGATGTCCTTGGCTTCCAAGGGAAAGAATGTTGTTATAATTATACATCCCACACTACCTACACCTCCCCCCTTTCGTTCCCACAGTTTGCTGAACCACCACTGTGGCATATAGGGCTGACAGAAATATGTGGTCCTTTGATAAGTCCTTTTTTAGTCTAGCTTGTCAATAAGCCATTGGCTATTGTAACAGGACATTACAATAACCACAATATAACTGATGAGTTCAGATTAAGAAAGATAACAAAACACTTCTTAGATTTTTCTATGTATCACTATACAAAATGGTGGTTATTTCATGACAAAACAGGTTTTTTATTATAGGATTGGATAAGGGAAATACTTTGATGGCAGCAAATATGTGTAAATGAAATATCTTCAAAATATGTCAGAAGATATTTGAGTTCTACTGAGTTATCTTCTAAGTATTTTGCAAAAAACTGTGGAGTTCAAGAATCACTAAACTACAAAGTAGATTTGCAGAAAGAGAATAGGACTCCAGATATGAAGGGAATAGTAGATTCCAAATGGTTTTTAATTCCTTAGAAAAATGTACTTTAGAAAGACACATCTCACTGCAATGGAAATTTCTGTCTAACCTTGTAATATTTCAATGATAATTACATCAGGACCCTATTTATTTATTTATTTGATTTGTCAATTGCTTACAAGATAATAGATATAAGTATAAACATGAATAAGAATACAGGAAATAGGTACGAATTAATGGGGATAATAGGCAGGGATGGTAGGAACAATGGTGCACTTATGCACACCCCTTATAGACCTCTTAGGAATGGGGTGAGGTCAATAGTGGTTAGTTTGAGGTTAAAGGAGTGGGGGTTAGAGAACGTAACAACAGAGTCAGGTAGTGCATTCCAGGCATTTACCACTCTGTTGCTGAAGTCGTAATTTCTACAATCAAGTTTGAAGTGGTTTACATTGAGTTTGTATCTATTGTGTGCTCTTGTATTGTTGTGGTTGAAGCTGAAGTAGTCATTGACTGGTAGGACATTGTAGCAGATAATTTTGTGTGCTATGCTTAAGTCTAACCGTAGGTGGCATAGTTCAAGATTGTCCAAGACCAAAATCTCAAGCCTGGTGATATAGGGTATTCTGTTGTGAGCAAAGGAGTGTAGTACTCTTCTCATGAAATACTTCTGGACTCGCTCGATTGTATTAATGTCTGATATGCAGTGCAGATTCCAGACTGATGAGCTGTATTCGAGTATTGGTCTGGCAAAAGTTTTGTATGCTCTAATTAGCAATTCGATATTTCCAGAGGAGAAGCTTCATAAGATTAGATTTACAACTCTTAATGCCTTTTTGGCAATAGTGTTACTGTGAGCTCTGGCACTTAGATCATTTGACATGAGAACTTCAAGGTCCTTGACAGAGTGAGGATCATCAACGAGGTCATATCAGCCTAGTTTGCATTGGTGTACTGATTTTTTTTTTTTTTACCAATGTGTAGGACAGAGCATTTGTTGGTCAAGATTTGGATTTGCCAGATGTTTAACCATTCAGACACATAATCAAGATTGCTTTTAAGGATATTGTTGGTGGTGTTAAATAGTTTTATGTCATCTGCAAAGAGAATACAGTTGCTAACAAGGTGATTGCAATGGTCATTTATACAGAGTATAAAGAGTGTGGGTCCTAGAACACTGCCTTGGGGGACACCACTGTTAACTGGAGCATGATATAGTGGTCCCTATTTTTACTATTTGTTGCCTTTTTGAAAGGAGTGTGGTAATCCACTTATGGAGGGATCCAGAAATGCCATAAGAGTTTAGTTTTAACAGTAGTTAGTTGTGTACCACTGAATCAAAGGCTTTGCAGAAGTCTATGTAAATTGCATTTATAGCTTTATCCTGGTCAAGTAGAGTAGTCTATATGTTTTTGCAGTATAGGAGTTATAGATTGCAGGACAATTTTTTCCTGAAACCAAATTGTTTTTTGGAGAATAGATTGTTTGACCCTAAGTGGAGGGTGATGAATTGGTTAATGATTGATTCCAATGACGTTGCATGTGACACAACACAGTGAGATTGGTCTGTAGTTTTCAACCAGGCTGGGGTCACCTTTTTTGAAGATAGGGATGACTGTAGCTAAGGACCATAGCTTTGGTAAGGAGCTGCTTCTGAATGATATCTCACATATAATGCTTAGGGGTTCCGCTATGGCAGAGGAGAGCTTTTTTAAGAAGTATGCACATAATACATCAGGGCCAATAGATAGGGATGGTTTTAGGTTTTGTAGTGCCTTTTCTACATTATCTTCTGTAAAGTCAACATGTAGTAGATCACTATAGTTAGTTGTGGTAGCGACTAGGAAATGTGGGGCATGAACCATTGCTGTTTACAAAGACTGAACTGATGAATGTGTTGAAGAGATTGGCCTTAACAGCTTAATCGTTGCAGTCTTTTCCATTTGGTCCTTTTAGGGGTGGGATTGTTCTTGATTCTTTAAGTTTGGTGTTAACAAAATTGTAGAAGGCGTGGGTGGATTTTGTGCACAGGAGGTTTTCCTCTTGCTTGCAGTGGTAATTTATGCATTCTGCCTTTATCTGTTGGCATAGGGTGTTGTATTGGTTTTTAAAGTTTGCTACCTAGCTAGTTTTGTTTTTACGCCATAGTGATCTTTTTTTTTTTATTGAAGTTTCCTTATTGTTATGGGTAATTTGCTTTTTTTGTTTTGGGGGATTACTAATGGTACATATAGTTTAATGACTTTTTCAAGTTCAAACAAGAATGCATTACAGTGGTCTTCTGTAGTATTACAGCTAGAGAACAGAATGTTCCAATCAAGAGATAGTAGGACAGAATCTATGAGATCATAGTTGGCTTTTTAAAAGTTGTATTTTGGGGATCCATCATTATGATCTTCTTTGTGAAGGTGTAAATTAAGAGAAAAGTCGATCATACTGTGGTCACTGTTTGAAAAGGGTTCTTGTATTTGTAGGCCATATATTGAGTTTGAGCTGTTGCAGAAGATAAGGTGGAGGCGGTTAATGAGTCTAATGTTATTAGTTACTAATTGATCCAGTCCCTGTGTAGTAATGGCATTGTACAGGGTTGCATGCATGGGTTTGGATGTACATTCATTTAGTGTCCAATTTATAAGAGGTAGATTGAAGTCACCAAGGAAAATAAGAGGGTGAGGGCAAGAGGCAGGCCATGTTAACAGCAGTGATGGGATTCAAATATTGTTGCCACCAGTTTGGTAGGCGTGGCTTGGTGGGCGTGCTTTGCTCACATTCACACACTTTGCGTGCATGTGCATGCCAAATGAGCACTTTGTGCAAGCGCAGAGGCATTTGTGTAGGTGCAGAGGCATTTGCGCAGCCGCAGGGGTGTTCTAACTCGCCTCCTGCAAGCCTGCACAATCCCAGTCACTTCAGCAGCTGCCCTGCAGCACTATTCTGTACCGTGCAATGCAGCTGTGCTTCAAATTTAGCAGATAAAAGTGAATATGGAAACCCGGGTGGGCAGGTGGCCCCAACAGCAGAGCGGCAGAGAGAACCGATTCAGTCTCCACTGCTTATCACTCCTACCGGCTCGCTAGAACCGGGCCGAACCGGTTGAGTACCATCACTGGTATTAGCGAAGTTAGCTTGTTTGCATGAACTATGTCCTAATCCGGGGCTCTGTAGCCTAATAAGAAGCGGATTGTGGCATTTGAGTTCACGACGACGGTCTATGGAGAGCAAGTTCCTGTGTAATTTGAATCTTTTTTAGATTTAGGGATTTTTTGCAGAAGATAGCAACTCTACCTCCTCTATAAATTTCGTGATCTGACCAATAAACATGATATTTGCTGATTATGATAATGGAGTCTGGAAAAGATGCATTTAACCATGTTCACAGACAAATATAATGTCGAATGTGGTCATTCCTAATAAGATGAGGAATTCATGCATTTTGTTTGTGAGGCTTCTTGCATTGTGTAGTTTGCATTTTAGATATGTAGTAGTGGGTTTGGAGGAAATAAGGGATGTGCATGCCTAATGTTGGATGTTGGGGTGATGGTTAATGGGATGTAAGTTGAAGGATTTTATGTGCCCCAAGTCTTAAGAATTACAAAATGCTCTCAGAGAGGGTCAAGGGATTACTGATCATCCATCCTTCCTGTCAAGAGCAGAAAAATGCACCTTAGTTTTCGTAATCTTTGTGCTCTCCAAAACCCATCACTCTAAATACGAAAAGAAGTAATTATGATTGCTGCTTCTGTTTTCTTTCTTTATGTATTCATCTGAATTTTAACTCTAGCACAATGTCTATGGAAATTCTTAGTCAGCCAGGTCATGGCTGACAGGTCAAGCTTCTTGGATGAGAAGCAAAATGGCTTCAAAAAAACCCCAGAAAGTCCAGTTGCCTCTTGAAAAAACACCTTTGGGACAACTCAGCACAATCTATGTTTTTACATATTATTAAAATATATACATATTGACATACAGCACATGCATAATCTTAGTCTTGTAACTAATAGAGCTATTATCACATTTGCTTTGAGGGCTAGGCAAAATATAATCTAATAAATTGAACCATGTTTTAGAAATGTAGCTCTATTTATCTACATCTGATTTTCTTGAAAATGTTCCATACTGTTTTCAAAGGTGGCACATCAACTTTGATCCTTATCAAGAGGGAAAATTTATTGGTATTATTTTTCTTGATTAGATTTAATTCTTATTAAGCTGATTATGATTTCCCAGGTTATCATACCAATTTCATTTGATATATGGCTGAATGTTCACCAAATCTCTCTGGAAATGCATATTAATCAAATCCTTATTAATTGCTTATTCTTGCATACTGATTGATTGACACAAAAGCTAGGCATATTAATTATAATGATCCAATTGTCAAAAAATTATTTAGGATAAAAAGTATAAATGTCTCAAGAAATGTGTTATAAAGTGCAAGGTTTCTACATTTATCCAAGTGATAAATTTGAATTTGTAGGGAGCAATTCATTTAGGCTACAAAAATCTAAGGGACATGTGACCTTTTAGTCCTTTTAATTTTGTTTTTAAAGTATTTTAGCTTAAAACAGAGGTGGTATTCAGTAGGTTCTGACCAGTTCTGGAGAACCAGTAGTGGAAATTTTGAGTAGTTCAGAGAACCGGCAAATACCATCCCAGACTGGAGATTTTACAGTATCCTTCTCCTGCCATGCCCACCAAGCCTTGCCCACAGAACCAGTCGTAAAAAATTTTTTGTATCCCACCACTGGCTTAAAAGTTCTTAAATATTTTAATTAAAATGCAGAGTACAATTTCAACTGAAATGGACATTCTTACAGGTTTAATTTTTACATTTATATATCTACAGAAATAAAATTTTATTGCCATTACAGTTTCTTATGCGTCTTATGTTGTAAAAATTTGAGATTGTAAACAACATGTATAATGAGTTGGGGAGCCAATTTGATATAGTGGTTAAGGCACAGTCTAGAAACTCAAACTATAAACTGGGAGAACATAGTTTCTAGTTCCACATTGGGCACAAAGTTAGCTGGGTGACCTTGGGCCAATGATTCTCTCTCTGCCCTAGGGAGGAGGCAATGGCAAACTACTTTCAAAAACCTTGGCAAAAAAACTACAAGAATGTTGTTGCCAGGTATCAAAATCTCACTTGAAGGCACCAAATAATAGTAGTTAAATGTCATTTAAATGTCATTTAAATGTCATAACAACCCATGTTATCTCATCTTCAATTTCATTTTGCAAATGTAAATGGAAAATGTAAGATTCTCCATTTTCTCATGGAAAGAGGACTGAACATTAAAGAAATCACTATTAGCAAAACACAGTAATATAAACTTAAATGAATGGTTACTAAAAGCATGATATTGGGAGATTGAATAATCAGAAACAACCTTCAGAAAATAGCTCCTTTCCCCTTTAAAGAATGTTTAAGACTTTTCAGGGTGCATTTGTAAAATTCAATGGCTGCCTTTAAAACAGCTAGTTAATAAGGCTGGATACTCTCAGTCTCAGAGGATAATAGATTGAACTACTCCAGATTCCCCAGCCTGATGTTCTCAGATGGATTGGAATACAATTCCTATCTTCACAAAGGAGTGTTGTCATTTGATGACAGGTGAGTCCAATACATCTGGAAAGTTGGGAAAGACTGGGCTAGGCTGTTTCTTTGTCATATCCACACAGGACATGAACTTTGTATTTTTATACTTTTATACTTTCTTATATCACCCCTTCCTTCCTCCCTTCCTCCCTCCCTTCCCATCCATACAACTGTGGAGACAAACACAAGAATAAAAATGTTGAGCCTAATTTTAGAGACTTGTGGTTCCATTTTTATTTTCAGCAAGCAAAGTATATACTTAGCATTTTCTGTGTTCCTAAATATTCCAGATGTCTTCAGCATCTCCTTGTTTCTGGATCTTAGACTATAATCCTTTCTGAAATGCACTAGTGTACTGTTGAAATGTTATAATTAAAGTCTCTGTGTTTGTCAAGTCATGAATTTATTTTTTTTGTGGGGGGGGGGAGCCATAACCGTAAGTTTGAGGTTTTCTAAAAAATGTAGGTCCTACTTTAGCAATTCATCACTGAACAAAACAAGGGTCATGGGAATTTGCTTGAAAGGGGCATGGAGTTATAGTCCATTTATCTCAGTATAATCTACATTAACTATTCTTTAAGGGATCGAAAAGCCAATTTTTCCTTCCTTCCTTCCTTCCTTCCTTCCTTCCTTCCTTCCTTCCTTCCTTCCTTCCTTCCTTCCTTCCTTCCTTCCTTCCTTCCTTCCTTCCTTCCTTCCTTCCTTCCTTCCTCCCAGAGGCAAATCTTGACTCTTAAGATCCTGGCACCAAATTATGGACCCTTCTGAATGCAGTAGTGTTCTACACTTGAGTCCAGACTCAGAAAAATTTGCCCAACCTTTTCTTAGATTGAATCTTTTATGGAATTTGATGCCAAGCCTTATTACAGACAAAGTAAAAAGTCATTTCATCTAGATCAATTGCATTCACAATGTGCCTTGCATTTGATCTATGTAGGATAGATAATAAAATGCAAAGTTGCTTACTATTAAAAAGATAACATTTTTAAGCAGAGAAAGACTTCCAGTGACTTTGTAGATTTGTTTTACTTCATAATGTTATATAAAGTTTGCTGTTTACTTTTTTGAGATGACTCTTCAACTTTTCAAGCTAATATAGTGTTCTGATAATCCCGGACTGCTCCTCAACTGGTTTAGCCAGTCTTGACCCTCCTTAATTTCTGAGCTACAATAAGATTGACCATGTGCTGCCAAAGATATTCAAAATGTTTTAACGTCAAAAGCAGGACCATTTCAATTGCTGTTATTTTTAAGTCTTCTCTTGAATTCAGAAAAAAGGTTTGTTTTGCAGCTTCCAAATATTATTCTTGTTTTTTTTTTCATACTTTCAAATTTATCAACAAAACGATATACCTAGAACAAAGCAGCAGACAATATGCAATGTATGTCTCAGTAGGGAGCTGTTCTGGATCTCAGTTCAGCTTTTGTAGAAAAAAGTGCTGGCAGAAGCCTGGTAGTACAGTCAAAGTACTCACAGTTTTGTGAAGGATTTATAATGCAAGTTGGGTGTAGTAAATGCAAATCACTAGTACAATAATACAAGGTTAGTTTGGTTAATTGAAGTTGAACCTTCAAGGTATATTTGAAAATGCATTGATTGTATTGGCTTTGGACTGTTCTGTTGAACTTTGATCGGTGTGTGCACCTTTTGTATATGTTGATATGCCTGGCACTATAATCTTAATATTATTGGTGCAGTTTATCAGCACCTATAGACTCTCCCTTTTTGCATCTATTAACCACATAGCCAATGAGAGAGACGCAGTTATTCTGGTGAACTTGTGACCATTAGGTAGTTATAAATAAACACACTTTTACAACATGATAAATCTCTTTGCTTGAACTTGCTTAATAGGAGACATGACACAGCCTATAGAAAGCAGTGTTTAGCTAACGTAGTTGAAAATATTTCTGAAAACCTTGTAGGAATAAAAAGAAGGATAACGTGTGCTTGCCTGTTTGATTTGTATATTTTAGGCTAGAGAAGAGCTAATAGAAAAGAATATGATGAGATTAGCTTTTTATTCTGCTAATTAGATGCCTTAGTACCACAGATTTTATTTAAGGAAAGAAAAATTTGGGGAAAGTAACTGACTTTAACTGATTTTTCAGCTGCTCTCCCTTTTCCTAAGCAATCACAGCAGAGATAGATATTTTATATTTTAACTGCTCTCATGGTGGGGGCGTTGTTTTCAAAAAAATGTTGTAATAATAATACATTTGAATAATTTTTCTGCAAATGGTGGAGACAAAGCTATTCTTGTAGCCCTGGGGTGAAAAAAATTCCAAGGAAACAACATGGTGATTGTTCAAACTGCACAGTGATTCCTAGATCTAGAATATTAAAAATGTTTTGAGGGTTTTTCTAGTGACATCTGGAGAAATTTTGCCCCATTAAGATATTGGGGTTAAAATTTCACATGCCAAGGTAAAGAAAATGGGCATTTCAATAAACCCTGGAAGTGAGGTTTGACACAGGGGTGGGATTCAAATTTTTAACAACCGGTTCTTTGGGCATGGCTTGATGGTCATGTGACTTGATGGATATGGCTTGGTGGCCATGTTATTGGCTGGGTGTGATCAATTCAATATCACTCACATCAAGGCACGCATCTCATGACTGTGGGGATGCTGCAACAATCGTAACTGTGAAAAATGGTCATAAGTCACTTTTTTCAGTGCCATTGTAACTTTGAATGGTCACTTCACACAAGCAAAGTACCAGCAAAGGAGGGCAAAAAAACTCCAGAGAAGTTCCTGAGACAGGAAGTCTATTTCTGCCAAGTATGTAATAAGGGTTAATGGAGAGGCAGTTTCTGTAAGCAACATCAGAATGTTTCCTTCCTGCCTTCCTTATAGGATTAGGCCAATAATTTCTTCTAACAACTGGTTCTCCGAACTGCTTAGAATGTTAACAACCGGTTCTAGCAAATAGGTGTGAACTGGTAGAATCCCACCCCTGTTTTGACATGAATTGGCCATCTTGTGAATAAATTAAAAACAGAAATTCAGTGTTTTGTTCCAAAGTTGTATATTTTGCTTTTAAGGTAAAATAATGTGCACCAGTGGTGGGATTCAAATTTTTTTACTACCGGTTCTGTAGGCATGGCTTGGTGGGCATCGTGTGGCTTGGTGGGCATGGCAGGGGAAGGATACTGCAAAATCCCCATTCTCTTCCCACCCCATTAACCTGCTTTCCAGCTCCGTTCTCCTGTGCAGGGCAACAAAAGAAGATCCAGCCAATCAGCTGGGATGCAGGAGGCAGCGAATAGATGGGGGTGGGGCCAGTCAAGAGATGGCATTTGCCTCTGAACTACTCAAGTAGTTCTCTGAACTACTCAAAATTTCTGCTACTGGTTCTCCAGAAGTGGTCAGAACCTGCTGAATACCACCTTTGATATGCATCACATATTCAGGATTCAAATCTTACTAAATAATTGTTTTCCAGCTTTTCCTGCATCTTTTTCCACCTTCTTCTTTGCCTGTTTTCTGTGACCATTTTACTCCTATGAATAGAATGAATGAGCTGGAAGGAACCTTGGAGGTCTTCAAGTCCATCCCACTGCTCGAGCAGGAGAACATATACTATTTCAGATAAGTGACTGTCTGACTCTTCTTAAAAACATCCAGTGATGGAGTGCCATGAATTCTGGAGGCAAGCTGCTCCACTGGTTAATTGTCCTCACTGTTAGGAAGTTTCTACTTAATTCCAAGTTGCTTCTTCCTTTGATTAGTTTCCAACCATTGTTTCTTGTCCTGCCCTCAGATGCTTTGTAGAATAATCTGACCTCCTCTTCTTTGTAGCAGCCGCTCAAGTATTGGAATACTGCTATCATGTCATCCCTAATTCTTCTTTTCTTTAGACTAGCCAAACCCAAATCCTGCAACTATTGTTCATATGTTTTGTCTCCAGGCCTTTGATTATCTTAGTTGCTCTTCTCTGAACTTTTTCCAAAATCTCAACTTTTTTTGAGGTATAGTGACCAAACAGACAGTAAGCAGCAGATGAAACTAGGCAAAATCACATCTGATTAGCACAGGAGCCCCCCAGAGCTGTGTGCTCTCTCCTCTTCTCACTATATACCAATGACTGCATCTCAAAAGATCCCTCTGTTAAAGTACTGAAGTTTTCAAATGATGTAATTGATCTCATTCAAGACAAAGACAAATCCGCATACAAATGGAGGTTGAACAACTAGCCCTGTGGTGCAACCAGAACAATCTTGAACTGAATACACTCAAAACCATAGAAATGGTTGTAGATTTTAGGAGAAACCCTCTTATACTACCACCTCTTACAATACTAGACAACACAGTATGAACAGTAGAGACCTTCAAGTGTCCAGGTTTTATCATATCTCAAGATTCAAAAACATCATCAAAAAAGCGCAACAAAGAAGGGTTTTCTGTGCCAACTCAGAAAGCTCAAACTGCCCAAAGAGCTGCTGATTCAGTTCTACAGAGGAATTATTGAGTCTGTCATCTGCATTTCTATAACTGTCTGGTTTTGCTCTGCAATGAAACAAAACAGACACAGACTTCAACTGATAATTAGAACTGCAGAAAAACAATTGCTCCCAACCTGCTTTCCAGGACCTGTACATTTGTCAAAAAGAGGGCTGTGAAAATATCTACAGACCGCTCACATCCTGGACATAAATTATTTCAACTTCTACCCTCAAAATGACACTATAGGGCACTGCATACCAGAACAACTAGACACAAAGACAGTTTTCCCCCCCGAATGCCATCACTCTGCTGAACAATTAATTCCTACCACACTGTCAAACTACTTAGGAAGACTGTATTACTATTATTCTTCTCATCCTTCCTATTACCTGTCTCTTCCCACTTATGACTATAACTGTATTGCTTGTATCTTTACAATTTATATTGTCTTATTTGTTTCTTAGTATGATTTGATTGCTTACTAGAAACCTAAGACTATCACTAAGTGTTGTCTCTTATGATTCTTGATGAATATATTTTATTTTTTCTTTATGTACACTGAGAGCATATGCACCAAAGACCAAATTTAATTTATGAAGGAAAAAAAAATCCTACCTATGAAAAGTTAGACCTAAAATACTGTCTTCTTGCCATATCAAGAGTACATACAATTAGGTGAGGTGGAGTGATGACATTGCTGTTTCTGAAATTAAGCCGATTTTTTTCCCTCTCAAATCATGTCCCCTGAATCAATATTACCCCTCATTCTTCTTGTCAGTAATTTTGAGTGTGTACTTTGAGGATATTTGTATTGTGTGTCCAATCACACTTGGGCAATAAATAATTCTATTCTATTCTAAAATTGTTGCATATTCTAGGTATGATCTTACTAGGGTTTTATAAAGAGGTAGTAATACTTCATGTGATCTTGATTGTATGTCTCTGTTTATACAACCTTATGAATCTATGGCAACCCACATTTTCTCAAAATATATTGATTCATAGTTGTAATGGAGATTTGTCAATAACTTTCCATGTGTTGTAACCATATTGAATGATAGTTAATGCCAAATACAACTTACTCTTCCAAATAAAAAAGGCATCAAAAACCAGTGGTGAAGCAATGCAAATATCCTCAAAGTACACACTCAAAATTACTGACAAGAAGAATGAGGGGTAATATTGATTCAGGGGACATGATTTGAGAGGAAAAAAATCGGCTTAATTTCAGAAACAGCAATGTCATCACTCCACCTCACCTAATTGTATATACTCTTGATATGGCAAGAAGACAGTATTTTAGGTCTAACTTTTCATAGGTAGGATTTTTTTTTCCTTCATAAATTAAATGGAAGAAGTTTAATTTGTGAAGGAAGTTGAAGGGTATGAAATATAGAGTGAAACTATGATTGTTTGTAGGCTGGGAAAGTGGCAAGCGCTAGAAATAGCAAGTAAGATTAGAGGTAACATTTTACCACAAATATATAGTTAGTTTCAAAATAGTTCTTTTTCTGAGAGAAAAAAATCCTGTAGGAGTATTTAGCTTTTAGTGGAGGATAGACTTCATTTTAACTGGATATGATTACTATTTACTCTAAGGATAACAGTGTATCCTATTTAGGCTTATATCCTAAACCGATGATGTCTGTTCTAACTGTACCTTTGTAAGACGATCTACAGCATAGGGTAGGGCTTTTACCTTCCCTGGCTCCATCCAATTCATTTGAGATTTGAAAGAAAAATGCAATTTAAAGTTGAGAAGTAGTAACTCGGAAAAACATCTATTCTTATACTGAATATAGTTGCTTTTGAGAAGCAGCTATATTATGAAGGAAAATGGAAGCTGACTTGTTTATTATTGATTATATATATATTATGGTAAACGATCCATGTTTTTTTCTATAATAGCCTTACAACAAACTTTGAGGTAAGCAGGAGTGAAAGAAAGTATAAAGTATAAAAGAATAGGAATCTACTATACTTTATTGTGGGTGATATATTTGTGTCCCCCCCCTCTCCTTAGCATTTTCCACAAGTGCAAGGTCCACTTTTTATTTTAACAGATCAGCCAAGTGTTGATCCATCCATTATTGCACAAGTTGAAACAGTGATTTGGCCAAAGTCACCCAGCCAACTTTCAGTTCTAAGGCAGTACTAGAATCCCTAGTCTATTGGTTTTTAGCTGGTGCCTTAACTGCTGGATCAAACTGACTGTTGCACACATACGCTCTCCTTCTGTGTTAGCTACAGATGTCTCTTTGCCTTTTTAGTCAGGATTAGGTAAATTCTGTGAATTTACAAAAAATTGGAAAATTTAGACAGCTTAAGTGAGAGAGCATGAACCCCTTGAACCTGCACTGAAGTGCATAGGTGAATCATGAGACAAATTATGACATTTCACTGCTTTAGAGCTCAGTTAAATATCAACTTTGGAACCTACTGTTTCCATTTCCTGTTTCCAGTGCTGTGATAACTTGGGGTGTGGTACAAAGGCAATACAGTCAGATAATCAGTAGGAGTCCCTTTATTAGCTCCAAATTTGGCCCCAATGTCGTGGTTACCTTCTGGCTGGAGAAAAACTCTCCCAGGAACAGCCATTGGCTGCAGAGAATCAAGTCCAAAACATGGTCAACAAAAACTGTAACTGTAAGTCCAATCAAGCCAAAATTAGTTTGACAGGGCAGGAGCAAGAATTCCAGACATGAAGGCATGGCAACTGCATTCTCTTCGCTGATGATGTAAAGCTATTCAACACCACAGACAATACTGCTACCCTTCAAAAAGACCTTGACCATGTATCAGAATGGTCAAACAAATGACAACTTCATATCTCAACAAATAAATGCTCTGTCTTACATATTGGCAAAAAAACAACAACGGGAAAATAAAATACAGGATGAATAATCAAGACTTTGTTGATGATCCAAACACTGTCAAGGTTCTTGGGGTACTCATCTCTAATGATCTAAGTGCCAGAGCCCACTGTAACTACATAGCCAAAAAGGCGTTAAGAGTTGTTAACCTAATCTTATATAGTTTTTTCTCTGGCAATATAACACGACTAACTAGAGCATACAAAACATTTGCTAGACCAATACTTGAATACAGCTTATCAGTCTGGAACCCACATTACGTATCTGATATTAACACAGTTAGGAAAGTCCTGAAATATTTCACAAGAAGAGTTCTCCACTCCTCTATTCATTGCAGAATACCTTATGCCACCAGACTTGAAATTCTAGACCTAGAAAACTTAGAACTACGCCACCTTCGGTCCGATCTAAGTATAGCATATGAAATCATGCATTGCAATGTCCTACCTGTCAATGAATACTTCAGCTTCAACCATAACAATACAAGAGCAAACAATAGATTAATCAAGGTTAATCGCACCAAACTTGATTGCAGGAAATACGACTTCAGCAACAGAGTGATCAGTGTCAGGAATCCTCTACCTGACTCTGTGGTTTCTTCCCCAAACCCCAAAAACTTTAACCTTAGACTGTCTACTATTGACCTCACCCTTTTCCTAAGAGGTCTGTAGAGGGCATGCATAAGTGCACCAATGTGTCTACCATCCCTGTCCTATTGTTTCTTTTATTTTTTTCCTTTTCTTAATGTATCCATGTATTCATAAGTATTACTTATACCTATTATCTTGTAAGCAATTGACAAACCAAATAAATAAATAAAATAAATAAATAACTCCACATGACTGGGAAGACTCCTGGGAACACAGATAACTAAAGTCAACACAAGATAAACTCATGTTTGCTCCCAGCAGTGCCACAGTCAACATGTATTCCTTTTAAACTTTCATTCCCAGGTGTGGCTAATGAAGGGAATCAGGGCCCCTTCTCCCCCGTAAGCCATGCAATCCATGTTGCTCTCTTCTTCATTCCTCCCTGAATGCTCTAGATGAAGAGGGGGTGGGCCTGGGTCTTCCTCTGAACTCCCTCTCCCTTGTTCTATCTCTCCCTTTGTTCTATCTCTCCAGCCGGACTTTGCCCTTCCCCATTTTCTTTCACAGCCAATGGAGTCCCACCCCCTGTCAGCTGTTTTGTCTTCTTCCTCAGATTCAGACTCTGACAGGGGCATGATAGCTCTATGTAAATCATGGCTTGAGTCAATTGACTTGGAGTGTGTTACAGATAACTAGGTCAAAGTAACCTACCTCCTCCCCAGAACATTTAGAATGGTTTCGGGGAAATTAAGGTGGCAGCTAAAGAAAGGGAGCAAGATAATTGACTTTTACATTTCTTTCAAAATATGTAATGCCCTTGTTGAATCGAGGAGAAATCTCATTGTTTCTCAGATACAATTTTAACTTTGCCAGATCAAGCCCTGCATTTCTAGAGTGGGCCTGCATTAAATTGGATATAATTTGGCATTTCAATTATTTAAGAAAGGAAAAAAAAAACACTTAAATGTTCCTTCCTGTTGTTTCAAAACAAAAACAGCCATTTTCCTCCACCCTTTGTTTTATTGTAATTGTGTACATTTTCATTCTGTTTTCAAATGTGTGTATGTACATCTGACATTTCTTTCTTTGAGGAAATATTATGCAATTAAAATTCTTGATTCCAAACTAACCTTTCATATAATAAATATAATATATGATGTAAAATAAGAAACAGAGCAATATGTAATTATAATCTGGGTAGAATGATCATAGATGAATGAAGCTTTTCCCAAAAGTTCCCAACATCATCACTTTCTTACCAATAAAATAAAAGGTGAAAATGGAACTGATGTTATATAATTGTTGCTGGCTCTACCAGAATTTTGAATAGGAATGCAGGTATTAGAGTTCCCATTTTTGAACAAGAATAGGAGAGAGCAATTCAGCTTGTCTCTTTGGTGTTTAATATTCATTCTAATGTCAGTGATGCCATTCCAGAACAGACTATAACATTCAGTGCAACTCTAATACTTCTCACCATGTGAAGTTTAATATTTTCTAAGTCCCTCAATCAAAAATGTCCATGGCAGCCAATCTAAATATCTAAACAAATATTCCCAAGAAATCAGGTATCTTAACTACATTGTGGCATTCTGAACTGTTTTCTGATAATAATAAATGTCTTGGGGGTGGTGGAATCTATTCTTTACAGCTCTCCTTGAAAAACCGCTTAGCAAAAGACGAGACAATGAAGCTGTCCAGAAGGCCAAGATACTTTATTCTTCATGTATGAATGAAAGTGAGTAACTATTTCCATATTGTTAAAAACTATATGGTGCACAATTATTAGTCTCTATTAGGAGAAGAAAGATGTACCAAAATTAATTTAAAACAATCTAGAAAGTCCTAATGCACATGTATAATCATTTTTACATTTCAGTTATTTGCAATGGAGCACCTTTTTCTGATTGCAGTTCAATCTGTGCAATATTATATCACTTAAATAAATATGAAGGCTGCTATTGATATTTGTATATGAAACATGTATTGTATAATCTTTAAAGTAGCTTTTTCTAGTTTATTGCTCATTTGTTATGCTGGATAGTGTTGATAACAAATGTATTATAACACACCAATAAATACCAGATTGATTGATGACTGAGAATAGTAATTTCAGAAGCAGAACTGAGTAGTAGGATTGAGACAGGGCCTTTGAATAAATGGTTTATTATAAAAGCATACTAAGTTTATGGTCACATTAGGATAGAATTGAAGATGATTTAATTGATGCTTTAGAGGGGTACAAAAGAAAGATTGAGGGATTCTGACTCACATAGAAAGACTGAAGAAGAAGTACTTCAGTCAAATAATGATGTATTAGAATAATGATGTATTAGATAATCAAATAATGATGTATTAGAATAATGAGGGACGTTAAATCAAATTTTAATACTTCATCTAGGATGCCTCAACTAACTCTTTGGAAGAAACAAAATAAAAGGAATGAAGAAGGATTATATAGTAGGAATTTTAGCTTTGCCCCAGAGAAGTAGGAAAATATTTTTTTCTACAAGATCTGAAAGGTGGTGGAAATAAAGCACTGTTTACATTGGCTATATTTGTGTTCGTATGTTTAGATTTTGGGGGGCTAATTTTTTACAGTGCAAAAACAACTTGAGGAATTATGGCACAGTAGAAACAAAAAGGAAAGATACCACCATTCTTTTACCTCATCTTTTCTTTTCTTCCACCTGTATACATGAACCTTTGGAAACTGAACTTTCAATTTAGAAATATGGAAATTTCTAACCAAGAAAAGGTTTATGTCTATATTATAGAGATTAGGTCACTTGAAACATGTCTGATAAGTTGCCTTCTTGTTGTTAAACCAAATACTGTGTTTTGAGGAAGGAACATATTTTTTCAAACAGATGATTTACACATTCCAAATCTGAATCGTTGAAGAAATGAGTCAGTCACAGTTTCCAGGACTGGACATCAGAAACTAAATGAATCCCAGATATGTGGAGATATTCATTGACATTTATCCTCACTTTTCCACAAATTCAAAATAGTCCTGAAATACAACTGTAGTCTTTAGTACACCCCAGAGAAATTAACTGAATCCTCTATTTCATGTAATACAATCCATTAGCTCTGCAAACTATTTGTTCGGGTTATGTCTTAACAATTCTTACATTCAAGACATTTGTAAAAAAAAAAAAAAAAAGACACCTCCTGTATGTAGTCTATGATTATCACTTCCTGAACTATGTAAACAGTAGAAGTTTATGTCTTCCCCTCACTTGAAATTGAGAAAAGTGCTGCAGAATGCACACATTTATACAAAATTGGATCTCAGTGGAACTGAGAATATTTAATTGCTTTTGATTCTAATTAGGAGAAACTTGAATATTTAGCCTAGATCCTACATATTGGTGAGCAGTGAATCATAGGAAAGATTTTCATTTGGCTGCAATGGAAATGCTTTTCAGACACCTACTGACTGAAAGATGAAGGAGAAGAACTTTTTACATGCAAACTCAGAGAGAGTGGAGAGGGAGACAGTGTAAAAAAAAAAAAGCTAATGAAGAAAGAACACATATTTCCCAGACCAACATCCTCCAACTATATTTTAACTCAAAGATTAGAAGATAAAGACTAGAATTTAAATCTAGGAAGACAGACCTATGCATAGGCTTTGTAATAATTCTGTTTGCATATGATTTCATTCTTGTCAGCAAATATAGCTGAGTTGTGTCTGAAAATTGTCTAAGCAAAACAGTAAGTTAGTTTCAAAGTAAGGGGCCAAAGTCTGATAGACAGAGATTATGTTACTGTTGGTGCTACCTAAAACTGCAACTTGAAGGAAAGATAGTCTGCCTCACCCTCTGCTATTATGTACAGCAATGACCAGTATTAATCAGGGTTCTAGCAGAAGGTGCCATAATCGGGTACATGCTGACCAGCTAGTGCAGAACCTGACCATCCATCATACTGAGTCAAAAGCTTGGATGATTTACATTTGCTCTTAAGGTTGCCAGTGACTGAACAGCAGTCAAGGCCTGAACAGACAGATGGCAAGGGCAGACATTTTTCTGCTCTCAGTACCAAGACAAGCTATTCAAAGTGGCTAATGTTTAGGCTAAATCTGTTGTGTCCGCGAAATGATGCCAGGAGTCGGTGACTTCAATGCAAGCTCTTTTATTACAAGTTGGAACCGAACTGGCGAAAGGAAAAAAGCCCGCGGCTTTTATTCCTTTCGCCGCGGCGGCCGCGGCCAATGGCACCGCTTTGAATCTCCCGCGGTCTGAATGGACCAATCGCGGGAGATTCTTAGCGAGCCAATCGGCGCGGCTCGCCTGACCAATCGGAGAGCCCCGCGCTTTGGCCAATCAAAGCGCGGGGATCTCGAGTATGTTAATGAAGGACAGAACACCCCTCCCCTCTTGGTTCAGTCCTTACATTGCGTAGTCACGTAGGTAGGCGGGGCTCCGTCTGGTCCTACTTGACCTGCGCAACTCAGTCGTAGGCTGGATCCCGGCCGGTTCGGTTGGGATCTCCACTGCTCCTGCTGCCGTCGTGGGAACCGGCTGGTCGATCGGGCCGGTCCCTTCTCCGTAGCTCCCTCCTGGGCCTTCCGGGTTGGTTGAGCTACGGGTTTCGCCGCTCCCGCTCGGTCTTTCCGGGTCGGTCGAGCTGGCTTGGCTGTTTCTTCCTGGCGAGGGGTCATGATGGCTGCTTTCCGGTGAGTACTGCTGGTTTATTTTTCTTTGGGTTCGGTCCCCTGGGTATTCCCTCCCCCCTTGGCTTGCGTTGTGGGGGTTGGTTTCGCTTGTTTGTGCGTTGGCGGTTTGTTGGTTTGCAGTTCTCGACCTAAGTTGGTCGATGTGGCATTTCCACGCTCGTCCGTCTGCTGTTTGTAGCCGGTACGAGTGTGGGCCTGTTGCTTGTGTGATGACGGCTGGGATCCATAGAGGGTCTCCCGTCAGGTTCTTTGCGTATACGGGGTCCCCGGGTACGAAGGTTCATTGTTTGGTGCTTGAGTCTGGGGGCCTCTCCGGGTTATACGTGGGGTGTAACCTGTCGAGTGGGGACCTTAGTTTTCTGCCCATTAGTAGTTCGGCTGGGCTTTTATTGGTTGTGGTATTTGGGGTTATGTGTTGGGTGAAGAGTAGTTTGTTTATTTTCTCTTGGATCTCCCCGTGGTCTATTTTCCGGATGGTCTTTTTAGTGAATTGGACCATCCGTTCCGCCCTACCGTTCACCGCCGGGTGCGCCGGTGCTGTCAGCGCGTGGCAGATGCCCCTTTCCGCTAGGAATTTTTCGAATTCCAGCGAGGTGAACTGGGGCCCGTTGTCGGAGACGACGACGTCTGGGAGGCCGTGTGTTGCAAAGAGTTTGCAGATTTCCTTGATCACGGCCTCCGTGGTTGTCGTCTTCATGTTGCTTACCTCCAGCCAGTTGGAGTAAGCGTCAACTGTTATGAGGAAGGTGTGTCCTTTTGTGGGCCCGGCGAAGTCTATATGGATTCTAGACCAAGGTCCCCTTGGGGTTTCCCACTCTTGGACGGGTGCTGTGGGTGGGCTGGGCCTAGTTTCCTGGCATCGTTGGCACCTAGCTACCCAGGCCTCTATTTGTTTGTCCATCCCTGGCCACCAAGCGTAACTTCTGGCCAGGGCTTTAGTTCACACGATGCCAGGGTGCCTCTTGTGTAGTAGTTCCAAAACCTTCCCCTGTAGCTTTTCCGGAATTACCACCCTGTCCCCCCAGAGTATGCACCCTTTTAACAACGAGAGTTCCTTTTGGCGGTTTCGGAACGTTTTGACGGACTCGTCGTTGTCCCTTTCCGGCCACCCTTTCTCCACCCAATGCAGCACCCGCGCCAGACGTTTGTCTTTATTAGTCTCTCGGGCAATGTCTGACGCGGTTATGGGCAGGTTGGGTAGAGTCTCTATACTGAGGGTGGTTGTCGTGGGCGCTGGGTCGGTGTCGGGTTCCGGTAACGGCGAGCGGCTTAAGGCGTCTGCATGGGAGATCGTCTTACCCGGTCTGTGTATGAGTTCGTAGTTGTAGGCTGCCAGGAACTCGGACCACCTTGTCATTCGGGGAGACAGAATGTTCGGGGTGGCCCGGTTTCCTGCAAGGATTCCCAGCAGCGGCTTGTGATCCGTTACGATAGTGAAAGTCCGGCCGTAGAGGTATTCGTGGAACCGTTTTACGGCGGCGACTATAGCCAGAACCTCTTTGTCCAGTTGGCTATAGTTCCGCTCCGGTTTGGTGAGAGTCCTTGAAAAGAACGTGATGGGCGCTTCTTTTCTGTTGGGAAGGGTATGGCTGAGGACCGCGCCGACGCCGAAGGGTGATGCGTCGCATGTAACGGCCAGAGGTAGAGTCTCATTGAATTGTATGAGAACGGCGTCGGAGGTGAGGAGGTCCTTTGTTCTTTGAAAGGCGGCTTGCTCCCGTTTCCCCCAAGTCCAGGTCGCCGCCTTGTCCAGGAGTCTATGCAAGGGCTCCGCCGCCGTCGCCTTTTGGGGTAGCAAAACATTGTAAAAGTTCAGTAACTCCAAGAACGCCTGTAGCTCAGTCTTTGATTTGGGGGTGGGGGCTTCTTTGATGGCCTTGATTTTTTTGCTTGTGGGGTGAATGCCGTGCCGGTCTAGGAGGTAGCCCAGGAATTCCACTCATTCCGTGCAAAGTTGGCATTTTTCCCTCTTTACTTTTAGTCCAGTTTCTTTAAATTTAGTTAGGACCTCCCTTAGTCGACCTTCTAGTTCGGCTTGGTTGGCTGCCGACACTAGGACGTCATTGAAATAAGGTACCACCCCCTTGATACCTTGCAATAGTCTCTCCATTAGGCTTTGGAATATGCCCGGTGCCACGCTGACTCCGAATTGGAGTCGGTTGCATTTGAATGCCCCCCGGTGGGTGACAATGGTCTGCGCTTCTGCCGTTTGCTCGTCGACCAGTAACTGTTGGTATGCCTGGGCGAGGTCGAGCTTGGCGAAAACCTTGCCCTCTCCCAGTGAGTGCAGTAGGTGTTGTACTACTGGGACGGGGTAGGCGCTTTGTTGCAGCGCGCCATTTAGGGTGGCCTTATAGTCCCCACAGATCCTCACCGACCCATCGGGCTTGATCGGGGTGACTATGGGGGTCTCCTACCGGGCGTGGTCTATGGGCTGAAGGACCCCTTGTTTGAAGAGCTTGTCAATTTGCTCGTCTATTTTGGGTTTCAGTGCGAATGGCACCCGCCTTGGTTTCAGGCGTTTGGGGGGGACGTTAGGGTCTAGGTCGAACGATCTAAGGGGCCCTCGGTACTTGCCTAGGTTTCCGTCGAAGACCTCTTGGAACTCCCGGGCTAGTTGCTGCTCCCAGCCATCGTCAGTGACGTGGTCGACTCCCGTGAGGGCGATGTCGAGCGGGGCGAACCATTGCAGTCCCAGTAGGCTTGGGCGGTCGCGGTCGACAATCATTAGGGGGAGTCGTTCGGTGCGCCCCTTGTAAGTGATGTTAAAGCTTTTGGTGCCGACTACCAGGATGCGGTTTCCCTGGTAGTCCTTTACTATGAGTCTCTGGCTGTCTACGTTCCTCCTTTGGAGGATAGGCACCAACCGCTTTATCTCATGCCATGCAATCATGGAGAGGTAGGACCCGGAGTCCACCTCCATTTTGCATGGCTGGCCCTCGATGCATACCTCGACGTGGACCTTCCGGGCGTCGTTGGTGATGGCGTGGCCGATGGTGACCGTCTGGTGGGTCTCCTCTCTCCGCCGGTTGTCGTCGCCTCGCGAGGATCGCCCGTTCCGGTCCCATCGGCTGTCCGAGGGGCGATCTCTGGTCCGGGGTGGTGTGCTTTCCCTCCTCCGGTCGCTCTGGTCCCATTGTGCCGGACTGCGGTTTTTCTTCAGGCGGCAGACACGGGCGATGTGTCCCTTTTTGTCGCAATGCCGGCAGATTGATTCAAAAAACCGGCATTCCGACCTGGGGTGGTCGCCACCGCAGCCGGCACAGTTGGTCCTCGACTTACGATCTCGCCGGTTCCGTGGGTCGCGCCCTGTCTGGAGTCGATGGATGTCCTCCTCGTCATCGGACGTGCCGGATGCCGAGTGGAAGTCGCCCTGGTGGGTGGTCGTCTCGGTTCTGGGCTCGGTCGACCTCGCCGGGTTGTTGTTTCCGCTGCAGTCCCCCGTGTTCGGTCTGCGCATGCTGTCGACGGAAGTTCGGGTTGCTTCGGCGGCTGCAGCTGCAGTGAGGGTGTCCGCTAGGCTGATGTCGCCCTTAGCCATCAGCCGGCTCTGGAGAGCGGGGTCCCACAAACCAAGCATGATTCGGTCTCTCAGAGCATTGTTTAGGTTATCGAATTCGCAGAACCCCCCTAGGCGCCGCAGCTCGGCGACGAAGTCGCTGAAGCTCTCACCCGACCTCTGGTCCCACCGGTAGAACTCGTTGCGCCGGATCAGGATAGGTACCTCTGGAGCGTAGTGCCGCCGAAGAATGGGTTCGAGGACGTCCCAGTCCATCGCGGTCACATCGGCGGGCTTGGCCAGCGCTTTGGCCATCTGGAAGATCTCGGTCCCGCAGTGGGTCAGGAAGACGGTGCGTTTCATTGGGCCGGAGGCGTCCTTCATGCCGGTGCACTCGAGGTACATGCGGAATCGGTCAGAGAACGATTCCCAGTCCTCGGTGGCGGGGTTGAAGGGGGCGGGCGGTGCAATTTTCGCCATCTTGGTGGTTCGTCTGGCTTCCGTCGGACACGTGGTTCGGTTCAGGGTCTGGATCCCACCTTCGTCGCCAGTGTTGTGTCCGCGAAATGATGCCAGTTGGTGACTTCAATGCAAGCTCTTTTATTACAAGTTGGAACCGAACTGGCGAAAGGAAAAAAGCCTGCGGCTTTTATTCCTTTCGCCGCGGCGGCCGCGGCCAATGGAACCGCTTTGAATCTCCCGTGGTCTGAATGGACCAATCACGGGAGATTCTTAGCGAGCCAATCGGCGCGGCTCGCCTGACCAATCGGAGAGCCCCGCGCTTTGGCCAATCAAAGCGCGGGGATCTCGAGTATGTTAATGAAGGACAGAACAAAATCTATGGTTCTAGCTGACATATATAAAGAAGTATACATAATGATAGGAAAACAGCTTTTGTTGCCAACAATATTCAGACATAGGTATTTTAGAAGTGGATTTTTTTTTTGCAAGATGCCTTCTGTCAGCGTTGTCAGACTCAAGGCCAGTGGATCGGATCTAGCCCATGGGGTATTTAGATCTGGCCCGTAGGGCTTCCCTAGGAATAGCGAAGGACTGGCCCATGGTGCCTCTGCCAGTGAAAATGGAGCTTGGGAGGGCCTCCTACAACCCTCTGCCAGTGAAAATGGAGCTCAGGAGGGCTGGCACAGCACTACAGGTGCCCCCGATATGAGTGACATTGAGCTGGCCACACCTACACTGTTCCCCTGAGGTCAAACACAACTCTCATGCGGCCCTCAATGAAATTGAGTTTGACACCCCTGCCTTAGGTTGACTGCTTTTTTTTTTTTCATTTCCTCAGATAAGATAGAAAAAGCTGATGCAAAACCACTTCTAAACATGCTGAAGCATTCTCCATTTCGCTGGCCTGTGCTGGAATCAAACATTGGGCCTGAAGGTCTGTGGTCAGAAAGGAAGTTCAGCATGCTCCAGACCCTTGCTACTCTTCGTGGACAATATAGCAATTCAGTTTTCATCCGATTATATGTGGCTTCAGATGATAAGGCTTCTAATGAGCACATCATAAAGGTATTATTAAGGAAGCCATACATGTGGTACTTTCAATTAATTTCATTTTATTATTTAGTATTCTGTCCTTAACCTGGAGTAGAAGATCCTGGCAATTGGACTGCAGCAGTGTGTTCTAAACAGGACTGGCTTTAAAGACCATGTAGATTTTAGATGCTGGATAGTGCAAAATATACTAGTCTGCTTGCTGGTGAACCACAACAACCAAGAAAAAGCCATTCTGCATTGGCTGAAGTGCAGTTCAAACTGCTAGTTTTATCTTGAAAAACCCTATATGGCTTGCCTGTTAAGTACCTTCAGACCTTTTTCATATGGAATTAAATGATCTGATGTACTGTATGCTGACAAATTGTTAATGGCCCCAATGACAAAGTTGTTGGGGATGGGGCCCATGTGTATTACAGCCAATATTTTTTTCATTGTGGCCCTTGCATTATGTGACAGTCTTCCCTGGAGGTCTAATCAGTGCCCATCCTAATAATCTTCTTCAAACTAGTAAAAACCTTATTTCTAGAGAGCATTTGGTATGATGACTTTATGCCATTGCTAGGCCTGTAACATATTTCTTATTATTATATTGTTGTCTTAATTAAACATGTCTAGAAACCCATGTAGATTGTAATGGTGTATAAAAGATAGGAACAAACTTAGAGACAATAAACACATCATAGATGTATTATTTAGTTAGTTATTCACTTGATATATAAATGCATATGAAGGTACAATTATGGAAGCCACGTAGAGATAGGATGTAGGCTTTTGAATAGCAAGTTAGTGTTCAAAATTAAACAAGAAAGAAGGAATGCAAATTTGTAATACCACATGGACATGAGCTATTTATACCTCAGAGAATTCCTTCTTAACCACATATGGAAGAAGGTATAGCATATTTTAAATCTGTATTTAATTAAGGCTTCAGCTAATTTTGTTAACAGTATTTATAAAACTTTTACATCTGTGTTCAACAACATCCTGACATCTGGTTATTAGTATGTATATATGTAAATGACTAAAAGTTGGAAAACTTTAATAGTATTCCTGATGACATTCTATAGTCATTTCTAGTTAATTTTCAATAATCTTCTTCACAGAAAGTACATTGCTTTATTCTATTTAATTTTTGAAGAAATGTGTTGTTCTTATATTTCCTTGCTATGAAATTTTCACATTTTTGGGATGAAGCAATTTTGTTTTGTAAAATTAAAACTCCTCAGGGTCTACATATTGATTTTGTCAAAAATGCAGAACATCCAGGGTTAATAAATGGAAGACTTTTATGGACATTGTAATGTGTTCTGAATTCTGCCCATCCCCTTTAACTTATAATACTATATTGGATGTTGGTATTGCAATACTGCTACAAATCTATTCACAAATAGTCTCTCTTTGGGTTTATCTCTGAAGTCTGGTTATAGAACTACAGTCCAAACTGTGTTTTTGTAAATCTAATATATAGTAATTCTTATTTTATTTATATAGTTAGATCAAGCATCTCTGACTCTATCAGCACGGGAAGACTACCTGGACAATACCACAGAAGCTAAATCTGTGAGTGTTATTTACTCAATCACCTAAGTACATTCACGATGTTTTCCCTGCCTATCTGGAATTACAATTCCCAAAAGCTAGCTGGATTCAGGGAGTGAAATACAAGCACACCTGCAAAACACCAGGCTTGGAAATTAAATGTTCATTCCTCTATATTTTGTACACTATACAGAGTATAAAGGTGCTATTTCTGCTAAAAATTTACATAAACCATATGAGAAGTGAGCTGAAAGAAAATCTTAATTATGTGATAATATATACCTTATCACTTACTATCTTTCCAGTAATTACATATCGTCCCCAACATAGCAAGTAAATATGAGGGAAGATTAAAAAATAGTATATAGCAATTGAATATTTGAACATACTCTAACATATTCTCCATACTCTAAACAATAAACATGAGCAGGGGTGGGATTCTACCAGTTCAGACTGGTTTTATAGAACAGGTAGTTATGATTCTGCACAGTTCAGAGAACTGGCAAATTGTTCTCCTATCTGGCCCTGCCCCTCTCCACCCGCCCCTCCCTTCCCTGCCCAGCCAGTCCTTATCATGCATGCATGACATCGCTGACTGCATTCTTCTCCACCCAGTCACTCCTTAAGGTATTTCTTTTTTTCCCCTCCCAATGATCAGCTGTTCTGATAATCAGCTGTGCTGGGATCCCTCTCATTGTCTTACTGTTTTGCCGAGGAGGCTTCCCTGAGGCCCAGGAGGCAAAAAAAATCCAGGTGGGGGTACCGCAAAAAAAAGAAGAAGTCATGCCCACCTAGTCACACCCACCTAGCCACGCCCACAGTACTGGTTGTTAAAAAATTTGAATCCCACCCATGAACATGAGCAATATGTCAGTTACTTATTATTAGTAGAACCCTGCCCTGTTCTGTGACCTGTTCCTTTTCAGTATTGACCATTATTTGCAGCACAATCTTCTTTGTTAATTTATGTTGCAACCAAGGATGTCTTGCTTAGTGCAATTTTACAATCATTCATATATTGCACAAGTCTGAGTTCTTTTCTTGTGTTCAGTTTTCTGAATATGAAAATATTCCCTGATAACATAGAAAAATAAAGGAAGTGCAGATGACGTTCACACCCTAGTTCCTCAATATGCTTTCAAAACCAAACTTTTGAAGAAAGCTAGGGACCCACTTTCTCAATGTATGTTGATTTGTGCAAATGACATGCTAATTAATATTTGTGATGATGTTAATGCTAATTCTGCTAGCAAGGTTTATACAACCCAATAAATAATATCAAAATGTAATACTGAAACTGAAATTAAAAATGAAAATAAGTAAAGTGATATGTTAGACCATTCAATATAAAATAAGTTAAGTGTTATCTGGTAAGTGCTATTGTCTTTTTCACTGTATTAATGTGTGAATTTTACCCCACTATAGTACAGAGATACCTTGTTCCAGTTCATGGTTGATATCTCAGTCCTTTTGGGTGCCAATGCTTCACGTGCAGAGTTGGACATGAAGTCAGTGCTTAAATTAGAAATGAAAATTGCTGAGGTTAGTGCTCTTTTAAGTATAGATTTTAGCTGCACTTGTGGTACCCAGTCTTCAGATGAACTTTGGATTTATATCTCCATTCATCATTGTTCTTTCCCAGATTTGTAATTCAGTGACAAAAGGCAGTGTGCCATCTTGGTTGCTGTTGCCTCTTCTGCATCTGTTATTTTCTTCCATCTGTCTTTGGAAGAACATTTGAATAACAGAGTAACAGAATAATAGAGTTGGAAGCAGTGGAAGATTAAGACTCACTGGTGCCCTAAGCACTGACAAATCTTGGTACTCCCCTCCTTTGTACATACGGTACAAACGAAGCCATATTCTCAACTTTGTGGTGCCCCCTTTGGGCCTGGTGCCCTAAGCACACGCTTAGTCTGCTTAATGGTTAATACACCACTGGTTGGAAGGGACCTTGGAGGTCTTCTAGTCCAATTCCCTGCTCAAACATTTACCAGTTATACACCATTTCAGACAAATGGTTGTCCAGTCTTTTCTTAAATACCTCCAGTGTTGGAGCATGCACAACTTCTGAAAATAAATCATTCCATTAATTACTTGTTCTAACTGTCAAGAAATTTCTCCTTGGTTCTAGGTTGGTTCTCTCCTTAATTAGTTTCCATCCATTGCTTCTTGTCCTGCCTTCACATGCTTTGGATAATAAGTTGACCCCCTCTTCTTCTTACATATTGGAACACTGCTATCATGTCATCCTGGTCCTTCTTTTCATTATACTTTTTTTGAACCACAGTTCTTTGCAATCAAATAAAGTGAAGTAGCATACATTTTATAAACTTTGGCCATTTAGGGTGAAAAATATTCTCATTTTTGATGTTTCAAACTTTTTGGTAGTTTTAGGTTGGCAGGCACAGATAGACTTTCAGTGATATTTAATCAAATATAATTTTCAATGTTTTTAATTCTATTGGTACCAGTGATTCAGCAAGTACTTAAGATTCCCTTTTAGATTCTTGTTTTTATACTTTATAGTCTTTTTATATAATTTTATTTTTGTACTTTATCTTTTTAATTTTTTTGTATTCCATCCTTTTTTTGCTGATCTTTGACCATAATAAAGGTTGAAAAAAAGATGATCAGAAGTATTAAATTTAAATTAAGTATCCTCTCTTATAGAGAAAGGTCAGAGAAAGGATATTTGATCATAATTAAATATGATATTTAAAATTTATTGGTTATGTAACTGTATACTGCATGCGCCTCCTAATAAGTAAAATAGAAACAATATGTTGGTATGCAAGATAGTTATTAAACAAGAGACCTTAGCTCTTATTTAAGGTAACTGGGAAGTATGTAAATATAAATCCTCCAATTACAATGAAAATTTTATATGTTTTAAACCTGTGTTGCAAAGTCACACACATAGCACTCAGCGTTGGAACTTTTATCATTATGCAAAATGACTTTGACAAGAGATAAATTAGAACCCTTAGCTAGGCAAAGTATTTTTTTAAGTCCAGCATAAGATAACATTCAGAAATGATTGAAGTATAAGAAGGAAGAAGTACAATTCAGTACTTGATTTGCAAGATAATATTATTATGCCTGAGCATAATAAAATAAGTTTAGTCTTCCTGTAGAATTTATTTACTGATCAGGTATACCTTTCCTTGTAAGGCAGGGGTGTCAAACTCAATTTCATTGAAAGCCACATCAGGGTTGTGGTTGACCCTGAGGGGCCAGGGTGTGCATGTCCAGGGTGGGTGTGGCCAGCTTCCATTGCTCACTCTCCTTGGCCAGGTTGCTCATGGTATGTGCAGGTGGAGTGTGTGGGTCAGAAGGAGGCCCACTCTCTCTCCTTGCTCTCTTCCCCTCTTTGTCTTTCCACTTTCTCCTTTCCTGTCCCTTCTTGGATGTTCAAAAAAGGGGGGGAAATTTCTCAATGCCTCCTTGTCTTGTGATCAAATGCCAGTAGTTTGCTAGTAGTTTGCAGCCACTTGAAAGACTGAGAACAAGTCAGGCTCAGTTTATCCCATACTTGCATTTAGTGGGAACATCCACAGACAATCGTACAACTGTGGCTATACTGTGGTAGTTGATCAGAGCTCATCTTTTTATGTGCAACAGCTGTAGCATTTAGGAGCAGAGGCAAGTTAGTTGCTTTTCTATTAATACATAATCCTTAAAAGGACTCTCTTGTACGGACCTGTTGTGGTCTAATTCAGACTGGAAATATAGCAAAGGAAAATATTTTCCCCACTCTGCTTTGTTCTGTTTTCCTCACTGGAAATAGCTGATTGCTACACACATGGAGGGGATACCTTCCCAAGAGCTCACAATTTAAGAATATCAATGTATTCTTAATTGCACACGAGGTATCTTTGGGTATTTCTGGGTAGGGAGGGCCGTGGGGCAGGCCTAGTTATAAAACAGGCCTTCAAGTCCTCCCCAACCGCCTAATGTTGTGAATGCATAAGGTTTAATAAAGTTATTTTGAGCTTGGAGTCAAGTGCAGGGTTCTGGCCCTGCACTTCTGATTGGCTGTTAATGGCAGGATCGGATTGGCCTGTTCCGGGGGATCTGATTGGCCATTAACGGAGCGTTCATATTGGTTAAGAGAGCTAGCGCTCCTGGATTGTTATTGGTTAAATAGTTATTGGGTTGCCTATATAAGGAGGGCTATAACTGCCATTGAGTTTGAGCTGTCACCATGTAAATAAAGAGCTGAAGTTCACCATTCCAGAGGCTCGTCTCCATTCTTTCTCACCCATGCTCCAAACATAACACTGGCGACGAACTAAGAAGAAACACCGAGCACGTGGCTGACAGTGCTACATGACAGAACCATGTCCGGCGTCATCATACCACCTGCTCCGTTCAATCCAGTGCAAGAGGACTGGGAGTCCTACATGGATCATTTCCAAATGTTTTTGGAAATTAACAATTTAAAGGATGCCACAACCGGGAAGAAACAGGCGGTATTCCTAACGCATTGTGGACCAACCGTATTTAAGATGGCTAAAGCACTAGCCAAGCCTGCAGAAGTGAAGGCGATGGACTGGGACGTCCTCGAACCCCTACTAAGAGCTCATTACGCACCGACCGTGCCCACGCTCGTGAGACGGCACGAGTTCTATAAAAGAAACCAGCGAAAAGGAGAAAGCGTCGCCGATTTCCTAGCAGACCTCCGAAATCTGGGAGGCCTCTGCAGATTCGCCGATTTGGAAGAGGCACTGAGAGATCGAATAGTTCTGGGACTAGATGCGCCAGGCGTGCAGAGCAAGCTGATGGTGAAAGGCAACATCAGCCTTGCCGATGCCATCGCCGATGCTACTGCAGCAGAAGCAACCAGGAAGTCGGCTGCACAATTACGCCGCGCTCCGGTACACCAACCGACAGGCGACATTTTACCCAAGTCAGAAGGGCAGCTAACAACGGTCCACCACAAGGACCTCTCTTCGTCGTCAGACAGCGATGAAGAAGAGGTCCATCGACTGCGGTCCGACCGGGACCCCTACCCGAAGTCCCTACACCCTTGCGCTGGCTGTGGAGCCAACCATGCCAAGTCCGAATGCAAATTCTGCGACGCGCTCTGCCATGAGTGTGGGAAGAGAGGCCACATCGGACGGGTCTGCCGAAGTTTCCAAGGACCCGGCCAGGCCTCAAAAGGGGCTAACTATCGCTAATCGACAGGAAACCATCCTGTAAGGTGAGAACCAGTAAACCACTCCTACAGAAACTGAGTTTTGAATCGCCCCACGAAGCGAGAAGAGGCTCACTAGACTATCACTATCAGTCACGCCTCTGCCTTGGATGCCAAGAAAATCCGAATTACAGTGGCCATCGAGAACCAGCCTTGCCAAATGGAAGTCGACTCAGGATCGTCCCTCTCGATGGTGTCCTGGAAGACCCTCAAGCAACTCATCCCCATGATCCAGCGCCAAGGCCTCTGTTCCCAAAGACTTATTCTTAAGGACTATCAAGGGAATCGAATCCCTGTCGTTGGATCCAGCTGAGTCCGGGTCTCATTCAAGAAGCACACAGCGTACTTACCACTAACTGTGATCCACAAAGATCGGCCTAGTCAGCTAGGTCTCCAATGGTTCGTGCCACTTGGCATTGAAGTGGCAGGCATAAACCGAGTCAGCGGAAGTGACTGGGAGGAGGACCTCATCCATGAATTCAGGGACGTCTTCACGGAAAATTTAGGCGAGTACAAGGGGACCCCAATATCATTCAGCCTGAATCCAAAGATAGCTCCCATCCGCCTTAAGCCCCGTCAAGTTCTGTTTGCCTTAAAGCTGAAAATCGACAAACAACTCGATAAATTAATAGCTCAGGGGGTGCTAGAACCTACCGATCACTCCCCCTGGGAAACCCCAATCGTAACATCAATTAAGCCGGATGGTTCAATTCGAATTTGTGGGGACTACCGGGCCACCCTGAACCACGCCCTACAGCAAAATGCATATCCGGTGTCAGTGGTGCAGCAGCATCTCCTCCATTCCCTTGGGGGCGGAAAAGTCTTCGCTAAATTAGACTTAGCTCAGGCATATCAGCAATTACCTGTTGATGAAAAGACGGCACAGGCATAAACGATTGTGATGCACCGAGGTGCCTTTAAATGTACCCGGCTCCAATTCGGAGTCAGTGTAGCCCCGGGAATTTTTCAGAGCCTTATGGAGAGGCTACTACAAGGGATTAAAGGCGTGGTCCCCTACTTTGACAATGTATTAATTGCTGCACCTACAAAAAAAATCTTATAGGATCATTTAAAATTAGTTCTACAAAAATTCTAGGACGCCGGTCTTAAAGTGAAAAAGAATAAGTGTAAATTGTGTACAGATCGTGTCAAGTTTTTAGGGTACCTAATTGACAGTCAGGGTATTCACCCTACCGACAGTAAATTAAGAGCAATAAAAAACGCTCCCAGGCCTCGGAACAAGGCCGATCTCCAGGCGTTCCTAGGCCTCATCAACTTTTATAATTTATTTCTACCACATAAAGCAACTGTCGCTGAGCCGTTACATCGTTTACTAGACAAAAAAGCAATTTGGTTAAGGGGTCATAAAGAAGAACAGGCGTTCCGTAATGTAAAAAAACTACTGACTTCTGACGCTGTACTCATGCAGTACAATGAGACTTTGCCATTAAATATCACATGTGATGCTTCGCCTTTCGGAGTGGGCACCATTTTGAGCCATGTACTGCCTAATGATAACGAAGCCCCTGTTGCATATTTTTCAAAGACACTTTCAAAAACTGAGCGAAATTATAGCCAAATCGATAAAGAAGCCCTCGCAATTGTATCTGCCATTAAAAGATTTCACGAGTACGTGTATGGCCGGGCTTTTACTATCGTGACTGACCACAAACCGTTATTGGGGATAATAGCCAGAGATAAGCCGACTCCCTACATATTATGCCCCAGGATGACTCGCTGGTCAGAATTCTTGGCTGCTTATAATTATCGGCTGCAATACCGCCCAGGGAAAGCCATTCCCCACGCCGATGCATTGAGCCGAGCACCGCTTCCAGAGACTCTCGATGATCCCGCACCAATGCGGGACCACATTACAGATTGAAACACTCCACATGCCGCCATTAACCGCCTGAGATATCACGAGAGAAACCAGATGTGACCCCACCTTAGCGCGGTCCTGGGCTGGGTAGAACGCGGATGGCCATTGGACCAATTATCGGATGACTTCACACCATTCAAGACTCGACAAACGGAGTTGTTTTCTCAAAAAGGCTGTGTCATCTGGGGTGATAGAGTCGTTATCCCAGAGTGACTCCAAAAAGCAGTACTGAGAACCTTGCACGACAGCCACCCCCTTATCGTGCGAATGAAAGCCCTCGCATGAAGCTACGCATGGTGGCCGGGCATCGACAAGCAAATCGAGAATTGGGTTAAAGCTTGTCATAGATGCCAGGAAGTGAGCAACACCCCACCAAAAGCCATCCCTACCGAATGGGAGATACCACGGGGACCCTGGTCCCATATTCACCTGGACTTTGCGGGGCCGACCAAAGGCCACACCTTTCTTCTAACCGTCGACACCTACTTGAATTGGCTTGAGATTCACCGCATGACGAACACGACCATCGAAGCGGTTATCAAAAGATTGGAAAGACTGTTTGCAATCCACGGATTACCAGACGTTCTGGTATCCGACAACGGGCCCCAATTTACCACGCTGTCCTTTGAGCAGTACCTGGCTGACCGCGGCATCCGACATGCACTCACTTCGTCTGCGCACCCTGCGACCAATGGCAGGGCTGAGCGCATGGTCCAATTTGTTAAGAAAACTTTGCAGAAATTAGACTACGATAACATTGACGACAATATCAACCGAATCCTTTTTCTACAACACATCACACCTCATAGCGTCACCAACAAAACTCCCGCCGAACTACTAATGGGACGAAAGCTCCGCTCCCACCTTGACTGGTTACACCCAGCTTATGAACCGGAAAAACCACTAGGATCCAGTGGCCGATGTCGTACCTTCCAGGTAGGTGATTTGGTATACGCTAAAAACCTATCAGGCGATCCTCTGTGGGTAGAGGCGACAGTAGTTCGTGTAACCGGCCCGAGATCCTACCTTGTACAATGCCTTGACGATAGACTATGGAAACGCCATATCGATCAATTACGATCACGGCTCCTGTCGGGCATTTCTGAACTCCCTTATGACCAAAGGGGGGGGGGGGAGATACAGAAGAAGACGAATTTCAACTAGAAGAAAACCCGTTCGAAGGGAACGATAGCGGAATAGAGACACATGAACTGGAACCAGAGATGGGAATAGGTTCACCTCAGGGAGTTGCCGAAGATACTGGTGACGATGGAAACGTGAACTCTGAACCAGAGGCAACCCCTTCGCCAAACAATGATCTACCTCAGTGAGATTGCAGCCAAATGCAAAACGCACAGCGAAAATCAAAAAGACTAATAAAGCAACCATCCTACCTTAAGGACTATGTAACTGCGCCCTGTAAACAGAAGCCAGGGGGAAGGGGTGTTGTGAATGCATAAGGTTTAATAAAGTTATTTTGAGCTTGGAGTCAAGTGCAGGGTTCTGGCCCTGCACTTCTGATTGGCTGTTAATGGCAGGATCGGATTGGCCCGTTCCGGGGGATCTGATTGGCCATTAACAGAGCGTTCATATTGGTTAAGGGAGCTAGCGCTCCTGGATTGTTATTGGTTAAATAGTTATTGGGTTGCCTATATAAGGAGGGCTATAACTGCCATTGAGTTTGAGCTGTCACCATGTAAATAAAGAGTTGAAGTTCACTGTTCCAGAGGCTCGTCTTCATTCTTTCTCACCCATGCTCCAAACATAACACCTAAGATACCTCATACTTCTCCCTCCTTTCCTTCCATACCAGACTCACCTTGCAAACATCTGTCTCCTTTCTGCCACTATTTCTTTACCTTTGTGGTAAAGAATCTTTGAAGGAGGAGAGGAGAGTTGGCTTGGAAATGCTTTTTGTGCTGACAATGGACGCTCCTTTGTGCCATAATATCGCACAAGTTCAGGCAACCATCCTGTTTTGCAGAATCAGGGACCCAGAAACTTTCCTTCTCAATGTAAAAAGTGTTTGCAGCACTGGTCTCCTGCTCCTCCTGTCAAACTACTTTCTATCACCGCTGTGTCAGGGATGCTCCCTGCCTGCTAAAATCCACTATGGACAAAGCTCCTTCAACAACCCATCCTGTGGCCAGAACCAGGAAGATTGCTATGGAATCAACTGGGGTTCAGGATCCAATGCTGTCCATGGCCCAGGTGCACTGCTTGCTCATGCATGGGCCTTACAGTTTGAGTGCGCCCCTCACACCCACGTTCAGTCTGCTGGAGTTCACCACACCAGCAGAGGAATGAGACCTCATTGTCCCACAGAGCATGTATGCATGAAAATGGGGTGTCTGTGTGCAAATGGGGCACTTGGAAATGATCTTTGAAGACAAAGCCGCTGCTGCGCATTTGAAGAAAGCTTCAGCTTAGACAAAATTGGGGCACCCAAGCTAGTGGTGGTGGCAGGAACCACCTGAGCAGCCATGATCCCTGCTTCCCAGCCAGCCAGTACCACCTGACCTACTCTCTGCCTGGCCGGCCAGCCAGCACAAAGCCTCCTCCTCTTCCTCCTTGTCCTCCCTGCTCAACTGGCGGTGGTCTCCATGGGACAGGGTCTCATTCCTCTCCTGGTGCAGCAAAGTCTGCTGGGCTGGATGCAGGTGTGAGGGGTCTGGCCCCACAATGCCTCCTTGCTCAGTTGAAGGTTTCATTCAGCCTTCAAACAGTAAGGCCAGTGCACGCAAGTGAGCAGTGCACCTGGGCCACATACAGCATTGGTTCTGCACCTGACTGATTTCAATTTCATGGCTGGCTTAGAGTCTGAGGGCAAGAACAAAGTCTTCAACTGAGTGAGGAAGCACTGTGGGGCCAGGCCTCTCATACCCATGTCCAGCCCACCAGAGTTTGCCACACTGGGGGAGGAATGAGACCCTGTTGTCCCATGGAGCACGCTTGCATGCAAATGGGCCATCTTCATGCTTGGACCAATCTTTGAAGGCAAGCCCTTGCTGCACCTCTGCTTTTAGCTTGGAAACAGTCAGGGCACTCAAGGTAGTGGTGACAGTCACCTGAGCAACCATGATTTCCCCCATCCCCAGCCAGCCAGCACTGCCTGATCTACTCCCTGCCTGGCCAGCTGACCAGTGCAAAGCCTCACCATTCTTCTCCTCATCCTCCATGCCCAAGTGGCAGTGGGCTCCGTGGTCTCATTCCTCTGCTGGTACAGTGAGCTCTGGCAGGCTGGACATGAGTGTGGGAGCCTGGCTCTGTGGTCCTGCTTCACTCAGTTGAAGGCTTCATTCCCGCTCTCAAACAGTAAGGCCTGTGCGCACAAGCAAGTAGTGCACCTGGGGCACGGACAATGTTGGTTCCTGCATCCAATCTTAGATCGGACCCTCAAGCTGCTCTGGAACCAATGAGGAGCTGGCCAGCTGCCTTGGCCCTGCTCCCTCTGCATATGCATAGGAAGTAGTGAGCATGCAAGTGCTGTCTTCCTGGGTGAAAGGGAGTTTCTCAAAACGCAGTCAGCCTGCTGGAGAAGATGGTCCACAGGGACACCAGGCATGTTCGCTGCCTCCTGTCCGTGCACCTAGGGAGTGGGGAGGTGCTGGGGAGGCTCCCCACTAGCTCCAGTGTGGCCGCATGGATCTAAGGCTGACCATGTCCCAGCCTGGATGGCCACCACTGATTTGTAGATCAGCGCCTGGTCAGCCTGGACTGGGCAGAGGTGCTGTAGGCCAGCCATTTAGTGTTTCTAGGGTGGCTTCACTGGTCAGATCTAACCACATTGTGGGCTGGAGCTGGCCCATGGGCCTTGAGTTTGACACCCATGATCTAAGATCTTAGAAGGCACTAATAGAAATAAACATGTGTACAAATACTTTTTTTTAAAACTGTACACTATATTTTGAGACAAATCTCTTTGTCAGTGGACTCAAGTAATAAAAATACCTTTACAAGATACAGTATATAATGGAGTAAATCTTTCCATCAAAGTATAACATTTATAACGTACAAATGCATAATGAATAAATGCAAAGGACACATTAAAAAGGCATTAACCAGTGTGAAACAGGGACACCCCCCCCCATATATTAAAGGTATAAAGCAGGGAAAAACAGGATGGAATCTTAGAAACTAAAGCAGAACTTAAATAAAACAAACAAGCAAGCAAAAAACTGATTAATTAATAATACAATTTAAAGCATAAAAGTGTATCAAGAACATGGCCCAAATAAATCTTTTACAAAATGACAAATAACCATTCATGTACTGACCAAACATTTTGCAATAATACCTTGCAAGGATATGGATAGTTTAAACTATTTATGGATAAATATATAAGGACTTTCAGTCCAGAACTAACAATTGTGTCAGAGTTCAGAATAATTGTGTTGTATAGAAGAGGAACAGTAGCAGGTTATACATAAATAGCAAAAAACCTAGAGCAAATCTAAATTATAACCCATTTGTTATAGGGAGGAAAAATAGTAGTAAAATAGGTGCAAGAATGTTAAAAATTGAAAGGCTTTAGGTAAATATAATTTACTTAAGGAATGGCTTTATGATTTTTTTTTTTAGTGTGTATGAGAATTTGGCATCTGTGTCTAATAATTGGAAAAATACTATTAATGTTCTCTTTAAAAATAAAATTAGCAAGACTGAATGCAAAATTTAAAAGGATTTAAAAAAAATGTGTGATGAAGTGGATATAATTAATTCGGGAAAGTTTTATGTGAATATGATGTGAAAAATAAGTTAGTAAATGTGATAAATGTGATTGTATTTTTAGACAATGATTGAACTCTGAACAGGGAGGTAAGACAAGGATGCCTGATATACCTTTTGTTGTTTAAGTTATTTATAGATAAACACAAATAAATATAGAACTTACAATTACTCTCTCTGTGTGTTTTACAAGAAATGAATGATTGTGAGTTATTTATAAAAGCAAAAAACTAGAAGCATAAATTATAATCATTATAATATATAGAAGAAAATTGTTAAAATAGTTATTCAGAGAAGTGGTTGTTTATATATAATTATAAAATAATTCTATTTGATATCAGCAGGTTTGATGTAACATTGTTTCAGTGAAGGAACTATTAAAAGATCTGTTGATATTAACAGGGTCAAAATGGATTTCTTAGTAGCATATTTGTTTACATGTATCTTTACAGATAATGATTCCACATGAGAATCGAACCAGTGAATCTATGTATAACAAAATGAACATATCAGAACTCAGCAGCATGATCCCACAGGTTGGAAAACAACTTTAATAATGCATGATTGGACTGGGTATTTAATTGAAAGCTGCTTTAGATGTGCATAAGGTGCAATTTAAATTAAAATAGTTAAATATATATGTAAATAAATGCAGTTGTTTTATGAAAAGTTCAAAATATTTGCAATGTACAGTGAACTTCAACTTTGCAATCATGTGAAAACTTACTCAAACTTTTTTTTTATAAGAGCCAAAAGCTAAACATTTATATATCTTTCAGTTTGACTGGCTGGCATATATCAAGAAGGTGATTGACACTAAACTCTATCCTGACCTAAAGGACATTGATGCTTCAGAAAATGTGGTCGTCCGAGTGCCGCAGTATTTTAAAAATTTATTCAGGATATTAGAAAGAGAAAGGAAAAAGTAAGGATTTCTCGTTGATATTGTTTTTCTGCTGGACTTTTAGAACAAAATGTTGGTTCCTAGTGCACTTTGAAGTTCCATACCAAGAAATAATATATACCTGCAAAAGTCTTTCAGTTCATCATGGGACTTCCTTTTTAGGATCAAAACAGAACTTTTAAAAGTTATTATAAGGATTTTTCATTTGCTTTGCAGAAACAAATGCATTAAATATATAGTAAAATCACGTGATTTTAATTTAGATAATATCAGAACAGCCTTTCATAACAGAAGATTCTCCACATTTGGTAGCGTACAGGGCCCATAAATGTTAGCAATATATTTCAGTGTGATGAACTATGTTATCTATTTGGCAAAGAAAAAAGGAGAAAAATAAGGAATAAAAGAACCATTTCATGAGAACATGAAGAAGCAATAGCTTCTGACTGGATAACCTTCTACTCAAGTCAATACATGCTACTACTTTGTTTAAAAATGAATACAGTTGCAAAACAAAATTGCAATTGCAAACAAAAGAATTGCATTTCATTTTATTTAAAATGGATGCCATTAAAAAAAACCACATTGCAAAAAATAGATAAATTAGATAAATAAGACAGCAAAAACTAAAAATGAAGAAAACAAACTGGAAAGGAGAAAGAAAAAAAACCCTCCTTTGTTAGAATTTCCAAATAATAATGTTATAAAATTCAGATTTTAAGCAAAGGCTACATGAAGTAATATTATCCAATCTTATCTTTGTTAACATGAAGCTATCTCAAAGACTGAGAGTTGACATTGAATCCAGCATAAAATGTTGGCACACACATACATCTATTATAAAACCACTTCTTTTGCTATCTTCCAGACAGGATATCTATATTCAACCATAGATAGAGACGTTTCAATTTGAGTGCATAGAGATATATGACAATATTAATATCACTTTTATATATTTAAACCTTAACCCCCAAACCTGGTTCACCATAGTACTTATCTCTAATCAATAAGGAGCCACGTGACCAAAGCATACACACTAAATTTCCTTGATATTTATTATTTCTCCAGCTTAAGGCCAACCTTACAGCCAACCTTTCTGAAACATCCAAAATGCCTAATACATTCAGTTTGCCAAAATTATAATATAGTACTATAGATTCTAAAGACAGATTATGTTAATGATAGACTATGATCAATCACTTACTGCATTCAAGTGATATACTATGGAGTTGGAAAGTCAATCAAACTAATCTGCCCTATCAAAGAATGTCTTTCTGCATAATCAATCCACTTTTTTCCTCTTGTTTCAAGCTGGCAAGGTATTTAAATCACATAATCTTTTCTAAATTTTGAACAACATCAGCATTATTTTTGTAAAACATTAAGGCATGTATTAATGCTTTCCAATAACAGTTTTTCATGGGAAGTATCACAAAGTTCCTTATGAGTTAAGATTGTTCTTGATGGAGAAGTACCCATTGAATATCTATCCCATGTGTTCTTATATTTCAGTGTTCCACAAGGACTTAAGCCTGTTTCATAATTCCCCACTTGCTGAAGTCCACAGGCAATTCTGATTTATTTTATTTGAGATTATTCCTATCAGACCAGTTCATTGCCATTACTTTTTATGTGCCAAAATATTGTTACACTTTTGGAAATCTTCATGCACGTTGATCATCATGAGGGTCTAATTACAGTTTTATGCTTGTTTTTTTTTAACTTACCTGAAAAAGAAACTATTAATCTGTTTAATTCTGTGGAACTAAATTTTTAAACAATTAAAAAATAATGCAAAACATACTTAAAGCTTTGTACACCTTAAAGCTTTTGTTTCGCAATACAGGATATTGCATGTCATAAAGAAATTAATACTATTTCTTAGATTTAATAGATTTAACAGATTAGCAGAGTTGGAAGGGGACCTTGTAGGTCATCTAATTCAACCCCCACCCATGCAGAAGACCCACCATTTCTGACAGATGGCAGTCCAATCTCTTCTTGAAAGCTTCCAATGATGAAGCCCCCACAATTCCTAAAGGCAAGCCGTTTCATTGGTTGATGGTTCTCACTCTCAGAAAATGTCTCCTTATTTCCAGGTTAAATCTCTCTTTGTTCAGTTTCCATCCATTATTCCTTGTCTGGCCTTTGGGTGCTTTGGAACAGGGGTCTCCAACCTTGGCAACTTTAAGACTTGTGGACTTCAACTACTAGAATTCCTCAGCCAGCAAAGCTGTTGAGGAATTCTGGGAGCTGAAGTCCACAAGTCTTAAAGTTGCCAAGGTTGGAGACCCCTGCTTTAGAAAATAGCTCTCTGTGGCAGCCCCCCAAATATTGGAAGACTGCTATCATGTCTCCCCTGGTCCTTCTCTTCACTAGACGAGCCAGGCCCAGTTCCTGTAATTGTTCTTCATATGTTTTAGTCTCCAGTCCACTAATCATCCTGGTTGCTCTTCTCTGCACTCTTTCTAGAGTCTCAACATCTTTTTTGTAGTATGGCGACCAAAGCTGGATGCAGTACTCTAAGTGTGATCTTACTAAGGCTTTACAGAGTGGTATTAGTACCTCACTTGATCTTGATTGTATCCCTCTGTTAATGCAATTTAGGATTGCATTGGCTTTTTTGGGTGCTGCTGTATACTGTTGGCTCACATTTAATTGGTTGTCCATTAAGTGTCCAAGATCCCACTCACAATTATTGCTATTAAGCCTGGTTTCACCCAATCTATATGTGTACTTTTGGTTTTTTTTTACCAAAGTATAAGACTTTACTTTTCTCTATGCTGAATTTCATTTTGTAAGATTGGGCCCAGTGTTCAAGTCTGTCAAGATCCATCTGGATTTTGAGCCTATCATCAAGGGTGTTGGCTATTCATGCCAGCTTCGTATCATCTGCAAATTTGATAAGTTCCCCTTCTATTCCCTCATCTAAGTTGTTAATGAAGATATTGAAAAGTACTGGGCCTAAGACTGAATCTTGTGACACCCCACTGCTTACTTCCCTCCATGTAGACGTAGTACCATTCAGGACTTGTTGAGTATGATTTATCAGCCAGTGACAAATCCATGATCATGATCATGCAGCTGCCGTGGCCATTCACTTTCTTCATTTCGTCATTTCCTGGGAGAAGGTAGAAATCAAGTGGCAGCAGTGGTGGCTGGAGCATACTGCCGTCTGCCTTCTCCCAGGGAATGACAAAATAAAGAAAGCAAGCGGCCATGGTGGCTGCATGCTCTAGCTGCTGCTGCCTCCCCCACCTTTTCGTGCCACCTGCTGCTCTGGAGCTCGCTAGATCGTTTTGGCTTACAATATAATAGGTATAAGTAAAAACATAGCTATGAATACATGGATACATATAAGGAAAAAAAAAAAGAAACAATAGAACAGGGATGGTAGGCACATTGGTGTGCTTATACACGCCCTCTACAGACCTCTTAGGAAAGGGGTGAGGTCAATAGTAGACAGTCTAAGGTTAAAGTTTTGGGGGTTTGGGAAAGAAACCACAGTCAGGTAGAGGATTCCAGACATTGATCACTCTGTTGCTGAAGTCGTATTTCCTGCAATCATGTTTAATGCAGTTTACCTTGAGTTTGTATCTATTGTGTGCTCTTGTATTGTTATGGTTGAAGCTGAGGTATTCATTGACAGGTAGGACATTGCAATGTATGATTTTATATACTATACTTAAATCGGACCGAAGGCGGCATAGTTCTAGGTTTTCTAGGTCTAGAATTTCAAATCTGGTGGCCTAAGGTATTCTGCAATGAATAGAGGAGTGGAGAACTCTTCTTGTGAAATATTTCTGGACTTTCTCAACTGTGTTAATATCAGATATGTAATGTGGGTACCAGACTGATGAGCTGTATTCGAGTATTGGTCCAGCAAATGTTTTGTATGCTCTAGTTAGTAGTGTAATATTACCAGAGAAAAAGCTACGTAAGATTAGGTTTACAACTCTTAACGCTTTTTTGGCTGTGTAGTTACAGTGGGCTCTAGCACTTACGTCATTAGAGATGAGTGCTCCAAGAACCTTGACAGTGTTTGGATCATCAACAAAGTCTTGACTATTCATCCTGTATTTTATTTTCTGATATATATTTTTTTGCCAATATGTAAGACAGAGCATTTATTTGTTGAGATTTGAAGTTGCCATTTGTTTGACCATTCTGATACATAGTCTAGATCTTTTTGAAGGGTAGCAGTATTGTCTGTGGTGTTGAATAGCTTTACATCATCAGTGAAGAGAATGCAGTTGCTCTTGATATGATCACAGAGGTCATTTATGGAGAATATGAAAAGAGTTGGTCCTAGAAGATTGTCTTGGGGAACACCACTGTTGACAGTACAGAATTTGATAGGACGCTCCCAATTTTGACCATTTGTTGTCTGTTTGACAGGAATGCTTCTATCCAGTTATGCAGGTGTCCAGAGATACCATATGATTTTAGTTTTAGGAGTAATTTGTCATGTACCACTGAATCAAAGGCTTTACAGAAGTCTATGTAGATTGCGTCTATTGCTTTGCCCTAATCAAGTTGTGTAGTCCATATGTTTTTGCAGTGTAAGAGTTGCAGATTACAGGATAGTTTTTTCCTGAAATCAAATTATTTATTAGAGAGTAGGTTATATATTTCTAAGTGGAGGATGATGGATTAGTTAATAATTAATTCCATGACTTTACAGGTGACGCAGCATAAAGAGATTGGTCTGTAATTTTCAGCTAGGCTGGGGTCTCCCTTTTTGAAGATGGTGATGACCGTGGCTTGTGACAATAGTTTTGACAAGGAGCTGGTCCTGAAAGATTTTTCAAAGATTATACTTAGAGGTTCAGCTATGGCAGTGGATAGCTTTTTTAAGAAGTAGTCACATATTCCGTCCGGTCCAATAGATAGAGATGGTTTTAGATTGCATAGTGCTTTTTCAACATTGTCTACTGTAAGATTAATATGTATTAGATCATTGTAGTTGTCTGTGATTCGACAAGGAAATACTGGGCATGATCCATTGCTGTTTACAAATACTAAGCCAAAGAATGTGTTAAAGAGGTTGGCTTTAATGGTGTCCTCATTGCAGTCTTTACCATTAGGTCCTTTCAGGGATGGGATGGACCTTGAGTCTTTTAGTTTGTTGTTTACAAAATTGTAGAAAGCATGGGTGGAATTTGTGGGTAGAAGGTTTTCTTCTTGTTTAATGTGATTGTTTAATGTGCATTCAGTTTTTATCTGGTGGCATAAATTTTTGTATTGGCTTTTGAAGTTGTCAACGTGACCAGATTTGTTTTTCTGCCAAAGTGATTTTTTTTTGGATTAGCTTCCTTATTGTTATGGGAAATTTATTTTTTCTGGTTTTGGGAGTTGTTAATGGTACATATAGTTTGATGACTCTTTTGATTTCAAGTAAAAATATGTTGTAATTATCTTCAACAGTATTGCATCCAGTGAATAGAAATTGCTAATCAAGGGATGAGAGATTGTTGTTTATAAGATCATGGTTGCCTTTTTTGAAGTTATAATTGGGGATTCCGTGTTGTGATTATTTTTGTGTGGATGTATGTTGAGACAAAAGTCAATCATGTTGTGGTCACTGTTGGAAAAGGGTTCTTTAATTTGTATTCCATAAATTGAATTCAAACTATTGCAGAAGATGAGATCGAGGCAGTTGTTAAGTCTAGTGTTGTTGGTTACTAGTTGTTCTAGTCTCAGATTTGTTACTGCATTGTAGAAGGTTGCATGTGTGGGTTCAGTTTTAAATTCGTTAAGGGTCCAGTTAATATGAGGTAGATTGAAGTCACCAAGAACGATAAAAGCGTGTGGGCAGGATGCTGCCCATGTTAGTAGTGTATTTAGCTTGTTTGCATGTTCGATGTCATAATCAGGGGGTCTTAACATAGTAAGAATCGAAATGTGATATTTAAGGACAGTTCACAGACAATGGTCTCAGGAATAGCAAGCTCCTTTGATGTTTAGATGTAAGGACTTTTTATAGAAGATAGCAACACCACCTCATCTATGGATTTCACGATCTGATCGGTAAACATGATAGTCTCTTACTGTGGTAATGGAGTCAGGGAGAGATGCATTGAGCCATGTTTCACAGACAAATATAACGTCAAATTTAGCCATATTTAGTAAGGAAATTCAGGTATTTTATTTACAAGGCTTCTTGCATTGAGTAGCTTGCATTTAAGGCCAGTTGTGGTTGGAATAGAGGTAGTTACGGGCATGTGTGCCTAGTTTTGAGTGATGTTGGATTGGATGGGGTGGGGTTGGATGTGGAGTTGTGGGTTGTGTGACTTCCTTTTGATGCAATCAGCTCTGTAGTCAATGTATAGATGCTTTTCTGCATTGTCTAGATGATTTTTGAGTTCTGCGCGGAATTCATGGGAGTGGATTCTTTGCAGTAAGGATAAGTCTGATCTTGAGCGAAGTTTTTTGTGGTTGGGATTGGTTTTTACAATGGCATTTATTGTATGAATGAATATGCATTTGCTGGACTCATTTTTGCATACAACTCTACAAAATCTTGGGGCCACAGAGCCATCATTGTATTTGTACCCAGGGGCATCTCTGGTTATTTCAATGATATCTTCAGGAGAGATGTTTGTTGTATTTGAGTTACTTATGATATCACCACCTTTGGTGGTGATGTGTTTCTGTTGTAGCCCAGATAGTGCAGTAGCAGTGCAAAGCGACCATCCTTGAGCAAATGGTGGTGGGTCCCCCTGCTTGCTTTCCTAGGCTTTCTCGCACCTCTTTTCCTCCTTTCCCCATCCCGGATCTTCGACGCATGTCCTGGAGGTGGAAAGAACTGGGGCACCAAGTAAGTCATCTAGAGACTATCCTTCCCATCCCCCCAGCCCTGTTTGTATCTTGCCACTGAGAGCTGGATCCAATGCAAAGCACACATAGTCTTGATGCCCCAAGTCTGGATTGCTGTGACACTGTCTGGGGGCATTTGCATGGCCCTTGTGTCATATACTGCGATGGGCATGCATGAGGTTTTAGCTCCTTGGAGGTTACTGGCTTTCCCGGCTTCCTGTGCCAGATCGAAATGCCCCATTTTCTGGGAGTCAGTGGGGTTGCAGACAACAGTAGGCTCTCCTCTTGATGGGGGAAGGGAACCAGGCTGTGGGGTTTCACTGTGGCCAAAGGAGAAAGTGGCATCGGACTTTTCATGAAGGGAGGAGCTAGCGGTGGCGAAGTGCTCAGATTGGGAGGGTGGGGACCCAGCTGCCTCCTGTCATAGCACTGCTGCAACAAAGCCTCCACTACCCTCCCGACCAGGTGTGTAAGTGTGTGTGTGTGTGTGTGTGTGTGTGTGTGTGAGAGAGAGAGAGAGAGAGAGAGAGAGAGAGAGAGAGAGAGAGAGAGAGAGAGGAGAGGAGAGGAGAGGAGAAAGAAAGAAAGAAAGAAAGAAAGAAAGAAAGAAAGAAAGAAAGAAAGAAAGAAAGAAAGAAAGAAAGAAAGAGGAAGGGAGAGAAAGAAAGAAAGAGGAAGGGAGAGAAAGAAAGACAAAGACAGAAAGAGAAAGAAAGAAAGAGAAATAAATAAATAAAAATAAATAGAAAGGAAGGGAGACAGTGTGTGTGGTATGTATGTGTGTCTCTCTGTGTGTGAGAGAGAGACAAGAAAAGAAAGAAAGAGCAAGAAAGAAAGAGGAAGGGAGAGAAAGAAAGAGAGAAAAAGAAAGAGAAAGAAATAAAGAAAAAAAAGAAATAGGAAGGAAGGGGGAGAGAGAGAAAAAAAACTGTGCTATTATTTTTAATTGTTCCATTATTTATCATATATTAATACTTTACACTGTCTCTACACTTAGAGTGATTTTACTGCTTTTCTTTGCTCAGGGCTATCACATATTTTTCAGGGTTTACATACATTCAATGTCTATAGTCCAGAGCATAAATACACTTGTGTTTAACAGAGTTGAAAGGGACTTTGGAGGTCTTTTAGTCCAACCCCCTGCTCAGGCAGGAAAACTGAGGATGCCAAAATCTGAGCAGAGTCCTGGGAAAGATGTCAGAATAACAGAATAACACTTGGAAGGGATCTTGTGGGGAACCCTATACCATTTCATAAAAATGGCTGTCCAGTCTTTTCTTAAAAACTTTCAGTGATTGAGTACCCAGAAGTTCTGGAGACAGACAGTTCCACTGGTTAATTGTTCTCACTGTCAGGAAGTTTCTCCTTAGTTTTAGGTTGCTTCTCTCTCTGTTCAGTTTCCATCCATTGCTTCTTGTTTGCCTTCAGGGGCTTTGGAAAAATATATTGGCCCCCCTTCTTTGTGGCAGCCCCTTAAAAGCCCATTGCCTATCTCTTGGGCAAAGCATATGAGCCATTTCCTCCTTTCAGTGGTCCATGAAAGTACATCTATAGTATATAGATAATAAAGTCAAAAAAAGGTGAACAACATTTTTACAGAACTATAGATACATTGAGGCTGGGTGTGACAAGGAATGCCTGGGAGAGGAGGGGCCAGGCAAGGCACCCCTTGACATGAGTGACATTAAGTTGGCCATGCCCACCCAGTCACATGACCACCAAGTACGCCAATCCAGTCACATGACCACCAAGCCACACCCATCCAGTCACATGACCACCAAGCCACACCCATCAAATAAGCCACGCCCACGGAACCAGTAATAAAATGCTTTGAATCCTACCACTGGCTGATGTATATGAAAAGGCATTTGGTACATCAGAAGCAAGAGTGGTAGCAATCATTGTAGCTAAAAGGTGTGAATTTATGATAAAAGCCATAAAAGGCATGATATGAGAAGATTTCTTATAATTCAAGGCTTGATTTGTGGACAAGAGGTTATCTTAGCAAACTTGTATGCACCTAATATAAATAAAAGAGAGCTTTATAATAGGGTATATAAAGAAATAGAAGAAGTAAAAAAGGTTATTTGATAGCGACAGGTGATTATAATAGGGTTGCGGATAGTGGAATTGACAAATCCATCAAAAGTGGAAATAAAGTATAATAATACAGATTTAAGAAAATGTATTAGTAGAAATAGATTAAAAATGTTTGGAGGGAATTACATGGTAATCAAAAGAGTTATACATATTTTTCTGGTAGATATTAAAATTTTACAAGAATAAATTATATATTTGTAACATTAACATTTAGAGAGGCATTAACATTTAGTGACCATTCAAAGTTACAATGGCATTGAAAAAAGTGACTGATGACCATTTTTCACACATATGACCATTGCAGCATTACCACAGTCACGAGAGGTCAGGCGAGGAGAAGCACCCCTTGATGTGAGTGATGTCGAGTTGGCCACACCCAGCCAGTCACAAGCCATGCCTAGCCAATTATGTGACCACCAAGCCATGCCCAGCCAGTCACATGACCACCAAGCCACACCCACAAATTAAGCCACACCCATAGAACCGGTTGTTAAGAAATTTGAATCCTATCCCTGCCAATATCCCTTATTAATCAGGATACTAAGATTTTTACAGCAATATTGGCAAATAGATTGAATAAAGGTATAGGTAATTATATTAAAAATGACCAGTGTGGATTTATAAGAGGCCAACAAATGTCAGACATAATAAGAAGGGTATTAAGTAGAGGTTATTGTATAAAGAATCAAAAATTAAAGGCAGGTTTATTAGAATTAGATGTATTTAAGGCCTTTGATTGTGTGGAATGAACTACATTAAAGATATTAATAGAGAAGTTAGATTTTGGAAAACATTTTAGAAAAGTGATAAATCAACTATATTTGGAGAATAACGCAAGAATAATTATAAATGATAGTGTTACAGAGACAATAACTTTAAGGCAGGGTTGCCCTTTTTCCCTAGTTTTATGTGCATTATTGATGGAGGTTTTGGCAAATACAATTAGGGAAGATTCATTGATTGAAGGAATTGGTGTACATAAGAAAACTACAACAACTTTATTTGCAGATCATACATTATTAACATTTCAAAATGCCATAATTATTATGGAGAGGATATATTTACATCTGAATGAATTTGGGAAATATAGTGGATTACAAATAAACTTGGAAAAATCAGAAATGATGTTATATAACCATAGTAAAGAAGAAATGGATGTATTGAAAGGAAAATATAAATTAAAAATAGTAGATAGTATTACATATTTAGATACTGACATCCCCCCAAATATTCAAGAGTCAAAGAAAATATACTATGAAAAGTTAAAGAAAGATGTAAAAGTTAAAAGAGAGCAATGTGGGAAAGTAAAATTATCATGGTTTGGAAGAATTACAATGATAAAAATTAAAGTTTTAACAAAAATTAACTTTTTGTTTTGGAAGATCCCAATTAAGTTTTGGACCAAAAATTAAAGAGGTTTCCAGAAGTGTGTTGTAATGGAGGTAAGAGAGCAAGAATAAATAAAGCATTATGGTATGAACCATTAAAAAAAGGGTGGGCTGGGTCTTCCAAATTTTAGAAATTATTGGGTAGCTAATCAATTAAAGGTGGTCCCAGATATTTTAGCATTAACTAGAGCAGGGGGAGGGAAACTTGGCTCTTCTATCACTTATGGACTTCAACTCCCAGAATTCCTGAGTGAGCCATAAAAGGTTCCCCATCCCTGGCCTACTGGTTCCCCATACCTTTATATGTTTGTATATTCAACAGTCCCATTCAAGTCAAAAATTGATTTCCCCCAGAACTGAAAAACCAATAGGCCAGGGATGGGAAACCCTTTATGGCTCACTCGGGAATTTTGGGAGTTGAAGTCCGTAAGTGATAAAAGAGCCAAGTTTCCCTACCCTTGAACTAGAGATTTAATATGGAGTTGAAAGAATTAAGGGAAATAGGTAGTACAATTGAAACATATTGGTTTAAAAATGTTGTGGAATAAATGGAGATACCGGTTTATGCCAAGAATTTCTCCTTTAACACCAGTGGTGGAAATGGAGAAATTCCCTAAGACTGAATTGAAAGAATGGATTAGTAAATTAAAAGAAAATCAGATATATAAATGGGAAGACTGGAAGAACAAGATAAGAATATAACACAACTAAAGAATGTTTTTTTCAGATATTAAATTAAATTGTTTGAATTTAATACAATTAGAGAAATGGATAAAAATAGAAGATTCAAGGAGAAAGAAAGATAGTTAACGAAATTTGAAATGATTATAAAAGAATGTGAGGTGAATGAAGAATATATAGATAAAGGAAGAATTGGGAAAATATATAGAATATTAACTGAATTAGAAGATCAGGCAAAAGGTTTAAAATTAATTTGGGAACCAGATTTAGGAGAAATAAATGATAATGATTGGAAAAATATTTGGAATACAAGAGTATATAAAAATATGTCAGTTAGAATTAAGGAAAATGGATATAAAATGATATGGAGGTGGTGCCTAACACCATGTAAATTAAATCAAATAGATGATAAATATACAAATATTTGTTGGAGGTGCAAAAAAGAGGTTGGAACATATAAACATATGTGGTGGGATTGTGATAGTGCACAAAAATATGGGATATGGTGTTTAGGGAAATTAGAGCACTTTTGAATGTAAATTTAGATATGTCACTGAGGATTACATTATTGTTGCTGATGGAAAAATAGGATATAAATGAAACAAAAAAAGAACTGATTGTACATTTGATAATGCCAGCTAGATTAGTGATGGCTAAATATTGGGGACAAAATTGAGATATGCAAAGAAATGAGTGTTATAATGAAATCTGTAGTATAGCAGCAAATGATAAATTGACAACAGAAATCAAATTTTAAAAAGGGATGATTACAGTAAACCATTATAATGAAATATGGGGATTTTATAAAAATAGTGCTGGTGGAAGGCAAAGGGAATAAACCTACTCAAGAACATATGTTGTTTTGGAGGGGATAAGGGCACAATTGGAATATATTGTATATCTTTTAAATGTTATAAAAGAAGAAATATAAGTAATAAAAATGGTCTCTGGGGGAGGGAGTGCACTGTAATATTTGCAATTTTTTATATCTAGATTTATATGTGTTATGTTTGTATTATTTGTATTCAAAATAAATACATAAAAAGAAGCAAAATCAGCATAGAGCTGGAAGGGATCTTGGAGGACTTCTAGTCCACCCCACTGCTCAGCAGAAGATCCTACACCATTTCGGACAAGTGACTGTCCAGTGTCTTCTTAAAAATCTCCAGTGATGAAGCACCCCCTGTTAAGTATGGTCAGTGGGTCCCATAGATAGGCGGGGCTCGAGTAGTGAACAACAGCTCTTTATTAAGGAAACAGATTCTGAGACAACAACCCCAGCCGTGGATGTTCTTTTTATAGAGCTAGCCGTGACTAGGCAGCCAATGACAGGTTTTGAGTTTGCCGCGCTTGGTTTTACCCAATCGCGGCAAACTCCATATGAGCCAATCCGGAGTGTTTACGGCAACCAATCACGGCCAGGCTTAACCGGACCAATAGGAATGCAGGTCTATGAGCCTGCTTAGTATGGAACACCCCCAATGTCTGAAGGCAAGCTGTTCCACTGATTAATCGTCCTGTTAGGAAATTTCTCCTCAATTCCAGGTTGCTTCTCTCCTTGGTTAGTTTCCATCCATTGTTTCTTTCCCTGCCATCTGATGCTTTGGTAAATAAGCTGACCCCCCTCTTCTTTGTGGCAGCCTCTCAAATACCAGAATATTGCTATCATGTTCCCCTTTAGTCCTTTTCTCTAGACTAATCAAACCTAAATCCTGTAACCGTTCTTTTATGTTTTTAGTCTTCAGGCCTTTAATCTACTTAGTTGCTCTTCTTTACACTTTTTCCCAAAGTCTCAATATCTTTTTTGTAATGTGGTGATCAAAACTGGATGCACACTACAGGTGTGGTCTTACTACGGCTTTATAAAGCAGGAGTAATACTTCATATGATTTGATTCTTTGCCTCTGTTTATACAACTAAGGATTGTATTAGCTTTTTTGGCTTCTGCTGCACATTGTGGACTCTTGTTTAAGTGATCATCCTGTTGTGAATGAATAATGTCAAATAAAGTTATCTTGAGCTTGAAGTCAAGTGCAGGGTTCTGGCCCTGCACTTCTGATTGGCTGTTAATGGCAGGATCGGATTGGTCCATTCAGGAGCATCTGATTGGCCATTAACAGGCCATTCCCATTGGTTAACGGAGCTAGCACTCCAGGATTGCTATTGGTTGAATAGTTAATAAGTTGCCTATATAAGGAAGGCTATAGCAGCCCTCCAGTTTGAGCTGTCACACCATGTAAATAAAGAGTTTGAAGTTCATTGTTTCTACCGGCTCGTCTCCATTATTCGCACCCATGCTCCAGACTTAACACTGGCGACAAGGATGGGATTGGATGACATCAGAGTCAACTAAAATAACAACAAAGACAACAAGCATGTGGCTGAAGTGCACAACGGCGGAACCATGTCCAGCGGCGTAGTACCACCCACTCCAGCTCAAGAGGACTGGGAGTCCTACATGGACTATTTCCAAATGTTTTTGGAAACGAATAATCTGAAGGATGCCACAACCGGGAAGAAACGGGCAGTATTCTTAACGCACTGCGGCCCGACAGTATTCAAAATGGCTAAGGCATTAGCGAAACCGGTTGAAGTGAAGGCCATGGACTAGGACGTCCTTGAACCGCTGCTAAGGGCCCACTATGCATCGACCGTTCCAACGCTCGTAAGACGACACGAGTTCTATCAAAGAAACCAGCAGAAAGGAGAAAGTGTTGCCGATTTCATTGCAGACCTCCAGAACTTGGGAGGCCTTTGCAATTTCGCTGACCTAGAGGAGGCCCTGAGAGACCGAGTAGTTCTCGGGTTAGACGCTCTAAACGTACAGAGCAAAATAATGGCTAAGGGTGACATTAGCCTTGCCGATGCCATCGCTGAGGCTACGGCAGTGGAGGCAACCAAGAAGTTGGCTGCCCAGCTACGCCGGAATCACACTCCAGCACACCAACCAGCCAGCAAAGTTTCACCTAAGTCAGAAGGACAGCTTCTGACGACCCACCATGAGGACCTCTCTTCATCGTCAGACAGCGATTAAGAAGAGGTCCATCGCCTGCGGTCTGACCGGGACTGTTACCCGAAGTCCCAGCAACCGTGCGCTGGCTGCGGGGCCAACCATTACCGCTCCGATTGCAAATTCCGTGATGCGCTCTGCCATGAGTGCGGGAAACGAGGCCATATCGGACAGGTCTGCAGAAGTCTCCTCGGACCCAGCCAGACCTCAAAGGGTACCAATCTCTGCCAATCGACAGGGAATCGCCCTGTAAGGTGAGAACCAGCAAACCACTCCTACAGAAACCGACCCGTGAATCGTCTAACGAGATGGGAAGAGGCCCACCAAACACTCACTATCGGCCACGCCTCTTCACTAGATGCCAAGAAAATTCGAGTCAAAGTGGACATTGAAGATCAGCCTTGCCAAATGGAAGTTGACTCGGGATTGTCTCTGTCAATGGTCTCCTGGAAGACCCTCAAGCAACTCATCCCCACTATCCGGCGCCAAGACCTTCAATTCCAATGGCTCGTGTAAAAGGACTACCAGGGGAACTGGATTCCAGTCGTAGGATCCAGTAGAGTCCGGGTTGCATTCAAGAACCGAATGGCGTAATTACCCCTGATGGTGATCGACAAGGACCGGCTTAGCCTGTTAGGCCTCCAATGGTTCACACCACTCGGCATTGAAGTGGCAGGCATTAACCGAATCGGTGGCAGTGACTGGGAGGAGGACCTCGGCCACGAATTCAGGGACGTCTTCGCAGAAAAGCTAGGCAAGTACAAGGGGACCCCGATATCCTTTAGCCTTAATCCAAAGATAGCTCCCATCCGCCTTAAGCCTCATCGAGTTCCGTTCACTCTAAAGCCGAGAATCGACGAACAGCTCGATAAGTTGATAGCCCAGGGAGTTTTAAAGCCAACCGACCACTCCCCATGGGAAACACCAATCGTGACCCCATTAAGCCAGACGGCTCCATTAGAATTTGTGGGGACTATCGAGCCACCCTAAACCATGCCCTGCAACAAAATCCATATCCCGTGCCGGTGGTGCAACACCTCCTCCATTCCCTGGGGGGCGGAAAAGTCTTCGCTAAACTAGACTTAGCTCAGGCTTATCAGCAACTGCCGGTTGACAAAAAAACGGCACAGGCACAGACTATCATGACACACCGAGGTGCCTTTAAGTGTACGCGGTTTCAATTCTAAGTCAGTGTAGCCCCGGGGATCTTTCAGAGCCTAATGGAGAGACTATTGCAGGGGATCAAAGGTGTTGTCCCCTACTTTGATGATGTGCTCATTGCTGCCCCCACTCCAAAAATTTTACGGGATCGTTTAAGACTGGTTTTACAATAATTCCAAGAAGCAGGCCTGAAAGTGAAGAAAAATAAGTGCAAACTGTGTACAGATCGTGTTGAATTCTTAGGGTACTTGATTGACAGTAAGGGTATTCACCCTACCGACAGCAAATTGAAAGCAATAAAAAATGCTCCCAGACCCTCTCCCCAGCTGGCAAAACCCCCTTTTCTCAAGGCGGTCGAGCGGTGGTCTGTAATGGCCGCCACAAAGAAGCCAGCAGCTGGGTAAGATTGAGCAGGAGGAAGATGGGAGAAAGTTTTCAAGAGAAAGTTTTTTGGCTAATCCAGGACTTTAAGAGGCGTTTAATCCTGAGAACTATGACTTTTTGAAAAATACTTGGTTTCCAGAGGAGGATTTCAAGTGGCAAAATTGAGGTGCTGAAAGGAAAGTTTACTCTCCCTCCCTATGGAATCAACAAATGGCCATTGAGAAACCTGTTGTTTTTTATAAAAGGTAAAAACTTGGCTTCTTGTTATAAGTGGGAAGGGAGGACAAAAAAATATATTAAGATCTTGCTGGAGGAGATGCCTTGAAGATCTTGAGACTAGAAATTGATTGTAATAAGGCTGTAAAATACAGATTGGGCTTTTTTTCTTTTCCCTTTTACTGATACCACCCCAGGAAGAGAAAGTGAATACTTTGTGCGTTGTTTGGACTGATTGATGTCTCTGGGACTTTGAGGAATTGTTTTAACTTTTGAAACATTTTGGTTGCTCTAAGAAGAACAAAGAATGGCTTTATCTGATGATGAACTTAGAAAGGAATATCAAGAAAGTAAGGACGCTGTGAAAGAAGCTTTCCTTTCTTTAGAAATGGCGCTTGCTATTTATCAGCAAACACAACAACAGATGGAGGAAATAGAAGGAGAAGAAGAAAAAGAAGAAGAGGATGCCATCTTCAGTGAATCTAAAAAATTAATTAAGAGAGAAAGGAGAAAGAAAGGAAGGAAAATGAAGGACTTTAGACTTAAAAAAACACTTAAGAAAGGAAAAAATAAGATGCAAAACCAACTTAATGTTACTGAGCAAAAGGAGAAAGGATTACAACAGAGAGGGAAAGCTAAAAAGGCGGATGTTAGTGGGGGGGGGGGGGTAAAAAGGCCAGGGGGGATAAGAAAGGAAGGGAAAAGGGAGGGAAAAGCCACAAAGGTATGAAACAAGATGGGAAAAAAGGATCTTTTTTTAGGGATGAAGGGTAAGGTATAATTTTTTAAAAAAAGAAGATTCTGCAAGGTACATAAGATGGTACTATGTATTAGAAATAGAAAACTAGAATGTTATAAGAATTAATAAAAGATTAAAATATTGAAATGTTTAGTAATGACAGATTTTAAAATTTAATAAAATTGTAGCACTTGTTTTTTGAAATAGATAATCGGAATGTTATAAGATTTAATATTTAGATTTATTATCTAATTATATTAATTATTATGAATTTATCATTTTTTTCTTTAAAGGTTAGTAGGTAGAATGTACTAAGCAGAATCAGATTGGGTATCAGGCGTTATTTTAAATATTAATTTAGGGGGAGGATAGAAAGGCATCATACTCTGATTAGTGATTTCAGGAGAAATTCTTTTATTTTTCTTACTATAGGGAATGAGATAAATGGATAATTTGGAAAGAATGGACAAAAAATACAAATACAATGATTTAAATTAAAATGAATTAAATAAAATAGAAATAAGAAGAATGAAAAGCGGGGAGAAGTCATATAGAAGATATAGAATGGTAAATAAGATAGGTAATGGTATATAAGATGAGCATGAATTTAATTGAAGTCCATACAAAGAGAGGTAATCTGGGGCCAAACTACTTTTTTAAAAGAAGTTTTATATTTTTGTGTTTTGTGTATTTATGTTTTGTTTGAGAATTAATAAAACCTCGGAGGAATGTTGGATGAGAATAATGGTAATAAAGTCAGAGAGGAATGAAGATAATGACTATAAATTGGATAAATATAGAAAATAATAATAGTAACAATGAAATTGAATACGAAAAGAGAAATAATAAGAAATTTGTTAAGAGATATCTATAGGTTTATATTGAAATGGTGTAAAACAGAATTATGTTGCATAAAATAATATTCTACTTGATTTGTAAAATTAATAATGGAAAGAGATTTTATGTATTTAATGGTTAATGATGGTTTGTTTGTCTTTAAAATCAATAACATTTGTTCAAAAAAAAAAAATGCTCCCAGACCCCGGAACAAGGCCGACCTCCAGGCATTCTTAGGCCTCATCAATTTCTATAATGTATTCTTGCCACACAAGGCGACTGTCGCTGAACCTTTACATCGCCTACTAGATAAAAAAGCAATTTGGGTATGGGGTCACAGAGAAGAGCAGTCGTTCCGTAATGTAAAAAGTCTACTGACTTCTGACGCTGTACTAATGCAGTACAATGAGACTTTATCGTTAAATATCACATGTGATGCATCGCCTTTTGGAGTGGGTGCCATTTTGAGCCATGTATTACCTAATGGTAGCGAAGCCCCTGTTGCTTACTTTTCAAAAACGCTCTCAAAAACCGAGCAAATTTACAGCCAGATCAATAAAGAGGCCCTGGCAATTGTATCAGCTGTTAAAAGATTCCATGAGTACGTGTATGGCTGGGCTTTTACCATTGTAACTGACCACAAACCATTGCTGGGGATAATCGCTGGAGATAAGCCAACTCCCTACATACTTTCTCCCAGGATGACCCGCTGGTCAGAATTCTTGGCTGCCTACAATTATCAGCTTCAATATCGTCCCGGTAAAGCCATTCCCCACGCCGACGCGTTGAGCCGTGCACCGCTCCCTGAAACCATCAACAATCCTGCACCAACGATGACAACATTGCAGATCGAGACACTCCATACGCCGCCATTAACTGCCCGTGACATCGCAAGAGAAACAAAACGTGACCCCACATTAGCACGAGTCCTCACATGGGTGGAACGCGGATGGCCATTGGACCAAGTACCAGACGACTTTGCACCATTCAAAAGTCGTCAAACAGAGTTGTTCTCGCAAAAGGGCTGTATCATCTGGGGTGACAGAGTCATTATCCCAGAACGACTCCAACAGGCACTGCTAAGAACCTTGCACGATGACCACCCTGGCATCGTGCGCATGAAGGGCCTCGCACGAAGCTATGCGTGGTGGCCAGGCATCGACAGACAAATCGAATCGTGGGTTAAAGCTTGCAAGAGATGCCAAGAAGTAAGCAACGCTCCACCAAAGGCAACCCCAACCGAATGGGAGATGCCGCAGGGACCCTGGTCCCGCATCCATCTGGATTTTGCTGGGCCGACCAAAGGCCACACGTTTTTACTAACCGTCGACACCTACTCGAATTGGCTCAAGATTCACTGAATGAAGAACACGACCACAGAAGCGGTCATCAAAAGACTGGCAAGACTGTTTGCAACCCACGGATTATCAGACGTTCTGGTATCCGACAATGGGCCCCAATTTACCGCACTGTCTTTTGAACAGTATCTGGCTGACCGCGGTATCCGACATGCACTCACTTCGTCTGCGCACCCTGCGGCCAACGGTAGGGCTGAGCGCATGGTACAATTTGTCAAAAGAACTCTACAAAAGATAGACTACGACAACATCGACGAGAAAATCAACCGAATCCTTTTCCTACAGCACATCACACCTCACAGTGTCACCAACAAAACTCCCGCCGAGCTGCTAATGGGACGAAAGCTCCGATCCCACCTCGACCGGTTACACCCAGCCTGCGAACCGGAAAAACCACTCGGATCCAGCAGCCGATGCCGTACCTTCCTGGTAGGTGATTTAGTATTCGCTAAAAACTTATCGGGCGATCCGCTGCGGGTAGAAGCGACCGTAATCCACGTAACCGGCCCAAGATCATACCTCGTTCAGTGCCCTGACAACAGATTTTGGAAGTGCCACATAGATCAACTACGATAGCGGCTGCAGTCACGCAATTCTGAAATCCCCTATGACCAAACTGAGGGGGGGGAAGATACAGAGGAAGATGAATTGCAACTAGAGGAAAATCTTTTTGAAGGGACTGATAACGGAACTGAGATGCAGGAACAGGAACCGGGGACGGGAGTGAGTTCACCCCAGGGAGTGGCCAGTGATATTGGTGACGACGGAAACACGAACTCTGAACCAGAGGCATACCTATCGTTAAACAACGATCTACCTCAGCAGAAGTGCAGCCAATTGCCAGGCACTTTGCGAAAATCAAAAAGACTGATAAAACAACCGTCCTACCTCAAGGATTATGTAACTGCGCCCTGTAAGCAGAAGCCAGGGGAAAGGGGTGTTGTGAATGAATAATGTCAAATAAAGTTATCTTGAGCTTGAAGTCAAGTGCAGGGTTCTGGCCCTGCACTTTTGATTGGCTGTTAATGGCAGGATCGGATTGGTCCGTTCAGGAGCATCTGATTGACCATTAACAGGCCATTCCCATTGGTTAACGGAGCTAGCGCTCCAGGATTGCTATTGGTTGAATAGTTAATAAGTTGCCTATATAAGGAAGGCTATAGCAGCCCTCCAGTTTGAGTTGTCACACCATGTAAATAAAGAGTTTGAAGTTCATTGTTTCTACCGGCTCGTCTCCATTATTCGCACCCATGCTCCAGACTTAACACATCCACTAAGACTCCAAGATCCCTCTCACGGTTAATATTTTTTAGTTAGGTTTCACCTAATCTGTACTTGTATCTTTGCTTTTTCCTGCCCAGGCATAAAACCTTACTTTTGTCCACATTAAATTTCATTTTGTTGGATAGGGCTCATCATTCAAATCTGTCAAGATCTTTTTTGGATCCTGAGCTTGTCCTCTGGGGTGTTGGCTATTCCTGCCAGCTTTGTAACATCTGCAAATTTGATGAGTCCTTCTATTCCCTCATCTAAGTCATTTATGAAGATTTATGAAGAAGTCACAGATCAATATGCACTGCTCAAAAAATAAAGGGAACACTTAAAAAACACAATGTAACTCCAAGTCAATCACACTTCTGTGAAATCAAACTGTCCACTTAGGTAGCAACACTGATTGACAATCAATTTCACATGCTATTGTGCAAATGGAATAGACAACAGGTGGAAAGCAAAGGCAGTTAGCAAGACATCCCCAATAAAGGAGTGGTTCTGCAGGTGGTGACCGCAGACCACTTCTCAGTTCCTATGCTTTCTGGCTGATGGTTTGGTCACTTTTGAATGCTGGCGGTGCTTTCACTCTAGTGGTAGCATGAGACAGAGTCTACAACCCACACAAGTGGCTCAGGTAGTGCAGCTCATCCAGGATGGCACATCAATGCGAGCTGTGGCAAGGTTTGCTGTGTCTGTCAGCGTAGTGTCCAGAGCATGGGGACTCTACCAGGAGACAGGCCAGTACATCAGGAGATGTGGAGGAGGCCGTAGGAGGGCAACAACCCAGCATCAGGACTGCCATCTCCGCCTTTGTATAAGGAGGGACAGGAAGAGCACTGCCAGAGCCCTGCAAAATGACCTCCAGCGGGCCACAAATGTGCATGTGGCTGCTCAAACGGTCAGAAACAGACTCCATGAGGGTGGTATGAGGGCCCGACGTCCACAGGTGGGGGTTGTGCTTACAGCCCAACACCGTGCAAGACATTTGGCATTTGCCAGAGAACACCAAGATTGGCAAATTCGCCACTGGTGCCCTCTGCTCTTCACAGATGAAAGCAGGTTCACACTGAGCACATGTGACAGATGTGACAGGGTCTGGAGATGCCATGGAGAACTTTCTGCTGCCTGCAACATCCTCCAGCATGACCAGTTTGGCAATGGGTCAGTAATAGTGTGGGATGGCATTTCTTTAGGGGGCCACACAGCCCTCCTTGTGCTTGCCAGAGGTAGCCTGACTGCCATTAGGTACCGAGATGAGATCCTCAGACCCCTTGTGAGACCATATGATGGTGTGGTTTGCCCTGGGTTCATCCTAATGCACGACAATGCTAGACTGCATGTGGCTGGAGTGTTTCAGCAGTTCCTGCAAGATGAAGGCATTGATGCTATGGACTGGCCCGCCTGTTCCCCAGACCTGAATCCAATTGAACACATCTGGGACATCATGTCTCGCTCCATTGATCAACGCCATGTTGCACCACAGACTGTCCAGGAGTTGGGAGATGCTTTTAGTCCAGGTCTGAGAGGAGTTCCCTCAGGAGACCACCCGCCACCTCATCAGGTGCATTCCCAGGCATTGTAGGGAGGTCATACAGGCACATGGAGGCCACACATGCTACTGAGCTTCATTTTGACTTGTTTTAAGGATATTACATCAAAGTTGGATCAGCCTGCAGTATTTTTTTCCCACTTTAACTTTGAGTGTAACCCCAAATCTAGAACTCCATGGGTTGCTCAATTTGATTTCCATTGATAATTTTTGATTTTATTGTCAGCACATTCAACTGTGTAATGAACAAAGTATTTAATAAGAAGATTTCATTCATTCAGATCTAGGATGTCTTATTTTTGTGTTCCCTTTATTTTTTTGAGCAGTGTATATATAAAAGTATTAATTCTATTCTTTCAGACTAAGCTTTTAAAAACGTTTGCCTATTTGCAATGTTTAATTACTTAACATCCTTTATATAATTTAATTCAATTAGCCTTAAAATGATCTGGTATGTCATTATTCATAACATAATGCCTAAGATGTTGCAGATGTTGTAGAATTAGTTACAAACAATAGTTTTTATCAAATTTATTTTTTAAGGTTTATATTGATCTTGTGATTGCATTGATTCAGCTGTTAACTGTCCAGAATAAGCAGGTTACTCTGGAAGAACAGAGCAACATCTTTTCCAATAAATAATATTCTTACTATATTTCTTGGAATTATATATTTGGCTCTAGTATGGAACATGCCACTAAAATTGATTTCTAAGCTTTTCTGAAGCTCTAACAGCTAAAACATTCAAGATGCTTATTTAATTGGCTTTTAGTAACCACATTTTTTTTATCATGATTAATCAATTAAAACTATATTAATGAATGCTATAAAAGTTATTAAAAGGGAGGCTGGGTGACTGCACTAGTGACTCTTTCTTGTCTCAACCACCCCACAAAGTTGTTAGAACTTTAAGCCTAAATCCCAATTCAGGATATTCAAAAGGAAAATGTCCTCACTTATTTGCATTATGGCAATTACGATGCAGTCTCTTCATTCTTCTGCAATATGTTTTTGTCAACTCATACTTTGCTCATTAATTTCTAAGTTGATATTGTAGTGAATAAGAACGTAAAAAAATATTTACGTATATTTCTTGTATTGGCTGTACATTAGAACACATAGATATAACTGGTCTTCCTTGGTATGTATTACAGGACTATTGCCAACTATCTGGTATGGAGAATGGTTTATTCAAGAATATTCAACCTCAGTCGACGTTTTCAATATAGATGGCTAGAATTTTCGAGGGTGAGTTTGAGACATCAATATCCATGTTATTCCTGCCTATAAGATGAATAACAATATTTGATATCCATATTTCATGATCTAGCCTGCTTGAACCAAAAGTTTCTGTAGAGATCAATGTGTATTGAACAAACCATTGCGATTTGGATCCTGACAACCATTTTTTTTTAAAGGGATCTCTAGAGTTTCTTTGTTTACTTATTTGAAAAATTTATATGGCCAACCATAGTACATAAAATCACTCTGAATGGTTAACAATTAATAGAACACATAAAATAAAAAAAACTTACATATCACCAAGTGCTGTAATGCTTCAATCACCAAAACATAAATACTGGGCTTACCTCCTACCCTGGCTCAATGCTTGAGGGAAAACCAAGTTTTAATGGCCTTTAAGAAGACAAGGAGGGTAGAGTTGCTCTGTTTCTCAAGGGTAGGCTATTTCACTGGGTAAGCACAGCTACAGAAAAGGCTATACATGAACTTACCATAATATATCAATCTTAACTCAAACAGGTAATCCAGGGAACAACATCTTTACTGCCTCAATGGGATAAATGTGTAAACTTCATAGAAAGTGCTCTTCCATATGTTCTTGGCAAAATATTTGTACAACTACATTTCCAAGAAGATAAAAAAGAAATGGTAGGTTTATTTTGTTTTATTTAATTTTTAAATATTTGGTTGATTGTTTCAACACAGTAAACAATAGTAGAAGAGTTCACAGCAATTATACAAATTGCTATTGTAGAAAATAAAGAGTCCCAGCTTCAGGAACAAATAACATCCATATGAAATCTATAAGGTTAAATAGATATTATAGCTTACTTAGGATCAGCTTGGTAGAAATGAATACGTAATTGTTTTTCTGTCTTTAAACTGAATTAGATACTAACTGCTACACTTACCATAGTTTTGTACCAATTTTGCAGCATTTTCTTCCACAAAGCTTGAGTTTTGTATCACTATAGATAAGGGAATACAGACATTTCAAAATAAGATCCTGAGGAAATTATAGTGCTGTTTTCATGCAGTATACATGCTAGCATTTGGTACCAATTACATTATTTTGTTCCATCAAGGGCAAGTTTTGCAACCTCATCAAAACTAGGTCACTTATATGCATTCTATGTATTAGCAATGAAAATATTGTTCTAGGGCCTATTGACCACTGAGAGCATACTACTTCTAATGGACATTCTTGAATTTTATAAATACATATATGTAAGAAACAAAAATATATTACTATATTACAAAAACAAAAGAGTCATAAAACTAAGACACCAAATTTATGAACACTAAACAGGGAATAAGACAAGGTAGTGCAGGGCCTTCAAACTTGACAACTTTAAGGCTTGTGGACTTCAACTCCCAGAATTCCTGAGTTAACATGACTGGAGGAGGAATTCTGGGAGTTGAAGTGATATCTTGATGTGATATCCCTGTGCTTACCTACAATGCTTGATAGAATATTTACCATAAATCATAAAATGGGTGGTATTATAAGATAGATGTTTGTAGAAAGATAGTGGGTGCTGTGAGGCTTGTAGCAAGGATTAAATTATCACAAGAAGGAAAACTGCTGTGTTTCTTGTTATATGGAAGTGAGAGTTGTGTCACAAGAAACATAAACATGTTGAATGGGGCACTTAAATGGTTGTAGCAAAACAAACAAGTAAAATGATTTAAGAATAGTTAATGACAGAATATGGATTGAATACAAAATTGAGTAACTACTGTGAAATATTTTGAGGTGGCATGGTTATACAGAGAGCATGAGAGAGATTTTAAACGAAAAGAGAAATAGTGTATTGGTTAAGAGGAAGGGGAAGATTGAAAAAAATCTGGCTGGCTGCATTAATAAAATCCTGAAAAGAGAAAGGTATGAAGCATAAAGACTAAAAGGCAGCATAGGAGGCGGATAACAGATATGATATAAGCAAATATATAAATCGATTGTGAATAGTGTGGGTGAAAGACTGATTGAAGGCACACACACATACATATGCATGTGTGCACGCACGCGCACACACACACACAGAGTTTAACCTGTGTTTCCTTTTCTTTTATGCTATGTTATGCTTTTAACTTCTTTTGCTTAATAATTCTTATTCCTTTATGGTACTTTGTATAATGTTGCTTACTGCCCCAGGAAATAGTGTGATGGCTATGTATGTATTGGAATATTAGCTGTGCCTGAGTATAGGCATAACCCAAAATGTGTTATAGAGGAAAATTGGAAAAGAAAACTTTTCATCTTGAATAAACAATCCCATGCATGTTTATAATCCTAGTCACACTCCATTTATGCCAGGGGTGGATTCAGTTTTTTTAACAACCAGTTCTGTGAGTGTGGTTTGGTTGTTGGGTGTGGCTTGGTGGCCATGTGACTGGGTGGGCAAAAATACATAAAGCTTCTTTGCTTGCAAAAAGCTGCCCTAAATACCAACCATTAGATTAAAAAGACCTGCAAGCCAGAGTTACAAATCAGGCAGGGTGCCAGAGCACCTTGAGGAATTAAAATAGTTAAAATGCAGTGATAACTATCAGCAGCCATCTCTTGCTCATAAAGTGAAACCCTTTAGCAGAGAGGTCATTTAAGCTCTCCAGAAAAAGCACACCCAGGAAAAGCAATCCTTAGTTCCATGTGCACCACTTAAAGATACCAGCTGGTCTCAATCATCTCACAAGATATCCTAAGGAAATCATCCAGATTTAAGGAAAGGTCACATGCCCCCCAGAAAGGCAGTAAGAAAAATCAGTGCCAAGTTTTCATCCTCTCTCTTGGAAGAATACCCCAAAAGGACAGTGCCAGATACCGCTAAAGCAGTGAAGGAAGATCCCCCTCCCCAGATAGAAAAAGAAACCATGAGGCAGGAAAAAATTCAAACACAATACAAATAATTAAATCACAACAGTAGCTGTTGCTTTTTGAAGTTGAATAGGGAAAATTATCCCACCAATAAAAACAGGATTAAATGTCACCAAGCACAGAATTAACCTTAATCAAAAACCAGTTTTAGACCAAAACTCAGAAAGGGTATGTAAACTCACGTTTGAATGTCAATCTTTCTAGCTAGCCAAGAAGCTCTGCTGAACATCACTCATCTTGGTTCCCTGTCACTAAAAGCTTTGCTTCATTATTCAATTATTTCTTCAAAGTGCTGATTGTCCAGGGAAGTATTTCTTTCCAACAGCAGTGTAAAAATCTTAAAACAACCCTTTTAAGCTCTGGAGACAGGAAGTCTAGGCATACTGGCAAGAATGTAATAAGAGTGGAAAAAAACAAAAGGAGATTGCTTCTAACTACTGGTTCTCCAAACTGCCTAGAAAGTTAACAAGGGGTTCTATAGAACTGGATAGAACCGGTAGAATCCCACCCCTGATTTATGCCTTGTAATGCCTCTTTGTGGTAAATCTCATGGAAATGTTGGATTTTAATATGAATATGGACAATATGTAAATAAATACTCTGGTTTATTTCATTTTTAAAATGAGTAATTTTCATTTCTTTAGTTTATCAATCATGTTTCAGCTGCTTAGACATTATAACCCTAACCCCATGTCCTCTTAGTGGTAGATGCCTGTTGCAAAACAAATAATCTATTATGACATTCTCAACTGTAGTCATTGATGAACGCATGCCCTGGGTGTTATCTTGTCTTTCTTCTTTGATCAAACATATAATATTTATGATCTAAATTTAGCAATATGTTTGACCAAAAGCCTAAGCAGCATGAATGGCTATGCCTCAACAATTTTGATAAGAACTCTGAGGATATAAGAACATTCTTCCTGTTAGCACTATTGCTACAGATGTGGATAAAAATCAGAATATACTCCAGAGCCCAATTGTAGACTCTAGAATATGAGCTAACAATGTCTGAGTTGAGGGAGTTCAGCTCATTAGTTCACTAAGTTAATTGAAACATTGCTCTGCCATCATTATTCTCTGAGTTAACCTATTCCCTGGGATGCAGTTTACTCTTGATTGTTGAATACTCAGTACTGTACTGACTTCCATATTGAATTAAAATAATGCAATATTAAAAGACATTAATGAATCATAAAAATAAGATGCTGCAAGTCCCCTAAGTCATTTAGAGAAGGGCATTTTATATAGATCAATATAAAAACACAATTTCAGCCAGCAGTTTCCAGGGTGGTAGCTGAATTGAAACAAAAACAGAAGTGTTGCAGCACCTTGAAGACCAACAATTCTGTTATAATATTAATGGAAGTTTAATGCAATAATGTTAATCTAAACCTATTTCTTAGGTTTAGGTGAAATTGGAAGTTTCATCTACCACTTATTCCATTTTTTCTGAGTATTTTGTCAATATTTGTTTTCACATTTCAGATTAATATTTAGGGGGAAATCTAACTTTGATGCTTTTACATACTTTCTTTCAGAATAAATGCATTTGATAAAAATCTTGTTATTTTTATCAGTCTTAGACAGTTTTTGTTACTATGATGTTTTTTTTTCTTAGAATTGAAATTAGAGGCTAGCAATACAATGCAGGGTAAAAATGTATGGTAATTGAAATACAAAACACCTAATGTTTCTTTCAGATGACAGAGCTGACTGAAGGAATTCGACAGGCCTTTATAGACATGTTAGAAAATGAAAATGACTGGATGGATTTGGATACAAAAAGAAAAGCTATTGGAAAGGTAAGGATATTAAAATACAGTCCATACTATCATATGTGAATGCATAGCAAGAAAAAGAACTGAAAATAGGATTGGATGTTTATTGCAAAGTTCTATGATTTGTATCTTTTATTTGAAAAGAAGGTATTTTTTGAGCTGCCCTTTAAGGGGGATCAATTAGCATGCCTGACGACTTGATGCTTAAACACCTTAATTGAAGCAACATTCAGTATGGTTGAGCATCAAACCCAGAGGCTACAGAGGCTGCCTCTAATTAAGAAACCACAACTTATCAGTGCCAAAACTCATTGTGTTTACCAATTTGTTTGTAATTGCGGAGACAATTACATCAGCAGAACTGATAGGTGTTTGGCTTTCAGAATAAAGGAGCATCTTCTGAAATGGGTCCAAACAGCCTTGGGTAATCCAACAACAGCAGCAAATCATGGCCATAAAATGCCTTCTTCAGCAATTACAAGACACTTACTATCTACAGGTCACCAGGTGGATCAAAACTCTGCATTTAAAGTTCTACTATGCCATTGGAACTCTTGTTTCCTGCGATTTGCTAAGGTAGTTGACATTAACCATTTGAAGCCCCCCTTGTGTGTGCAGAAATGGCTTAATGTCAATCTACACCTCCCATGGGCATCAGGCTTGCCATTGGTTGCTTTTCTGCATATATTATAGGCTTAATTAATTAATGCTCTTGCTAGATCTTACATTTGAGATTGATTTTAACCATGCTATTGTAATGTAGGTACTAATGAGTCAATATCAAATGCTTGCATCTACCTCTTTGTCTTTTGAATAAATTATTAAAAGGGACTGGTTAACTCTTCTTTATAGTCATGGTGATTCTTTGATTCATTTTGCATTTAAATAGAACAAGTTAGTAATTATATTTAAATAAACAGTTTTCCTTGGGAGAGAAACTATTAATGTAAGGCTTTAAGACTTCTCTTCTGACATTATTCAATTCCTGAATTGATTGGAATTACTGGATTGCCCCATATTGTATATCTCAAATCGAATCAAATCAAATCAAATCAAACATTTATTGTCAATGTACAACATGTATACAATAAAATAGAAATGAGCCTCCCTTGGTGTAGCCCTCCCCCCAAAAAACACAAAATACATCTCAGTAACTCAATAAATGAAAGAAATAGAATCCCTAAACCCAAATAAGTAATAACTAACACACATTCCCATTTACCCATATGTATGTAACATTATATTATATTACATTGGTATGAACATGTTGCACGTTACGCTGGCCCTGAAAGACCATCATATTAAATCTAATTGTGGTGTTATGTTGCATTCAGAAGTCTGACAGCCCAAGGATAAAAGCTATTTTTCAGCCTATTCATTTGTCTAGTTATGCTTCTATATCTCCTGCCCTAAGGTAGGAGAGTAAAGAAGTGCTGATCAGGGTGTGAATCATCCCTGAGGATTTTCTCACTCTGCTGAGACAATGGGTCCTGGCGATTTCATCCAGTGGTGTCAGGGGACAGCCCGTAATTTTTTGTGCTGTGCTCAACACCCTCTGTAATGCCTTTTTGTCCGTGGCTGTCAAGCCAGCATACCATACCATAACACAATATGTAAGGAGGCTTTCTATTGTAGACTGGTAAAAGGAAATAATCAGTCATCATTCCACCTAATATTTCTGCAAGACCCTAAGGAAATGGGGTCTCTGTTGAGCCTTCCTGACCACCTGGGTTGTGTTATTTTTCCAGATGATATCTTGGCTAAGGTGAACTCCCAGAAATTTGAAAGAGGAGACCCTCTCCACACAGCCCCCTTGATGTAGAGTGGGCAGGTTCCTCTCTCTGCTTCTGGAAGTCTAATACCATCTCCTTTGTCTTGCTGAAGTTTAGATGCAAGTTGTTTTCTGAGCACCAGGTGGATAACTTCTGGAGTTCTTCCCTGTATGCTAATTCATCTCCTCCTGTAATAAGACTGGATATGGTGGTATCATCTACAAATTTTATTATCAAGTTAGATGGATCAGAAGATATGCAGTCGTATGTGTACAACGAGTACAGGTAGGGACTGAGCACATAGCCCTGAGGAGAGCCAGTGCTGAGCTTCAGGAAGGAGGACGTGAAAGACCCAGCTCTCGCTGTTTGTGGCCAGTTGTCAGAAAGTCTTTAATCCAATCACAGGTGAGAGAAGAGAAATTCAAGTCAGTCAACTTTTCGATGAGGATGTCCTGCAAAATGGTGTTAAAAGCCAATCTGTAATCTATGAAAAGTATTCTGATATAGTTCCCAGGTTCCTCTAGATGATTCACTACAGAATGTAGGGCAGCAGCAATGCAGTAGCATTGGCATTTCCTTTGTAGGTGAACTGATATTGGTCAAAGTTTGATGGAAGACATGACCCGAGGTGTTGAAGAATCAGTCTCTCAAAGCACATCACCACTATAGATGTTACTGCAATGGGTCTATAGTCATTCAGGTTGTATATTGCTGTTTTCTTTGGAATTGGAATGATAGTGGCTGCTTTCAGACATGATGGAACACTGGCTGATTGCAGGGAGAAGTTAAAAATCCTTGTTAGGACCTCTGATAGTTAGTCAGCACAGGTTTTAACCACTATCCCCAGCATCTCATCTGGACCTGCAGCTTTATTGGAATTCACGGCCTTCAATACAGCTCTCACTTGGTGTTCATGCAAGGCGAGTGGCTGGGATTTGGAGGGCCGACGGGCTGGGGCTACAGGGTCAGGTCTCTTGACCTCATAGTGGGTGAAGGTGTTCAATTCCTCTGCCAATGAGGCACCAGAGTTGACTGTCTTCATCGTATTGCCCTTATAGTTAGTTAAATGCTGCAGTCCCTGCCACACCTGCCTTGGGTTGTTGTCTGCTAGATGGTTTTCCACCTTTTGTTATATTTTTGTTTAGCTACCTTGATGCCTCTCCATAGATTTGCCCTGGCCTCATTGTATTTATCTCTGTCACCTGCCTTAAAGGAGGAATTTCAGGCTCCCAGGAGTATCTGTACCTCTTTTGACATCCAGGATTTGCAATTCTCATAGATGCACTTGTCCACTGTTACATTATCTGTTATGAACTAATAAAGGCATTTAATAAAGTTTTAACAACCTTAAGTAAAAAGCAGGGTTCTAATCCTGCACTTCTGATTGGCCGATAATAGCGACATCGGATTGGTCCTTTCTGGGAAATCTGATTGGCTGTTAATGGGCCAACTCTCATTGGTTCAAGGGTTTAACACTTCCATGTTTTTCATTGGCTAATAGGACAGCAGCCAACCCTATAAAAGGGCTGCTGCTGCCCTAGGTGCTCACTCTGTTCAGTATGCTTAATAAAGAGCTGAAGTTCACTGTTCACTGCCTCGTCTCCGCTCCTTGCACCCATGCGCAGAACTTAACACTGGCGATGAAGGTGGGATGAGGGGACATCAGAGCTGACTGAACACTTACAGAGCACCAAACAAAGCATGTGGCTGAAGGCGCATCGACAACGGAAACCATGTCCGGCGGCGCCATACCACCCGCTCCATTTGACCCAGCACAAGAAGACTGGGACTCGTACATGGACCGGTTCCAGATGCTTCTGGAGACCAACAACTTGAAAGACGCAACTACGGGGAAAAAGCGAGCAGTGTTCCTGACCCATTGCGGGCCTGTCATCTTTAAGATGGCCAAGGCACTAGCGAAACCGGCTGAGGTGAAATCCATGGACTGGGACGTCCTCGTGCCCCTTCTACGGGCCCACTATGCACCCGCCGTACCAACGCTTGTCCGAAGACATGAGTTTTATCAGAGGGACCAATGGAAAGGAGAGAGCGTCACAGATTTCATCGCGGACCTCCGGAACGTGGGAGGCCTCTGTGGGTTTGCAGACCTCGAAGAAGCTCTGAGAGACCGAATAGTTCTGGGATTAGATGACCAAATGGCGCAGAGCAAGATCATGGCCAAAGGGGACATCGATCTTGCCGATGTCATCAAAGACGCTACTGCAGCAGAAGCAACCAGGAAGTCGGCCGCCTGAATGCGCCGCACCAACGCACTGCTCCGTCAACTCCCCAACGAAACCTCACCTCGCCTAGAGAGGCACACAACAGCGGGTCATCCCTCTCGATGGTTTCCTGGAAAACCCTCAAACAGTTAATCCCTGCCGTCTGGCGTCAAGACCTCAGAGCCCAAAGAATTATACTGAAAGATTACCAGGGGAACCAAATTCCGGTCGTCGGCTCCAGCCAAGTCCAAGTATCATTCAAAAACTGCACTGCGTCGCTACCGCTGACTGTCGTCGATTGTGATCGGCCTAGTTTGTTAGGCCTTCAATGGTTCGCCCCACTTGGGATCGAGGTAGCTGGCATTCACCAAACCAGAAGCGACGACTGGGAGGAGGCCCTCGTCCAGAAATTCCAGGACGTCTTTGCAGACAAACTAGGCAAGTACAAGGGGACCCCGATATCATTTAACCTTAACCCTGAAGTAGCCCCCATCCGCCTTAAGCCTCGTCGGGTGCCTTTTGCTCTAAAACCAAAGATCGACGAGCAGCTCGATAAATTAATAGCCCAGGGTGTTTTAGAACCAACTGACCATGCCCGTTGGGAAACCCCAATCATAACACCCATCAAACCGGAAGGATCATTAAGAATTTGTGGGGACTATCAGGCCACCCTAAATCACGCCCTACAACAGAACGTTTACCCAGTGCCGGTGGTTCAACACCTTCTCCATTCCCTGGGGGGCAGAAAAATCTTCACTAAATTGGATCTAGCGCAAGCGTACCAACAGCTACCCGTGTACAAACAAGGGATGGGAAAATATGGAAACGCCATATAGATCAGCTTCACTCTAGGTTGCAACCCAGTTCCCACGACTCCTGTGACCCTCAAACTGAGGGGGGAGGGGATGTCGAGGGAACCGAATTTGAGATGCTGGATGACGAAATCGAAGAAAGTCAGCAGCCTGGCGCATTCCATGAAGAATCAGGAAGGGGGTGTGCCTCGCCACAGAGAAATACCTCAATGGAGGCGAGCCCGCAGGAACCGGAGGACAACGATGACAGAATTAGCGGCTCCGAGTCGTCCTGTGGGGATGCAGAACTGCCTGTACCAGATAAATCAAAAAACGTTCCACCGGAACCAGACTACAGACAGGAACTGGTGGGACAGTGCAAATCTAATAGGCAATTGAAACGACCTACATATCTACGCGATTACGTTACCGCACCCCTCAAACGGAACCTGGGGGGAGGAGTGTTATGAACTAATAAAGGCGTTAATAAAGTTTTAACAACCTTAAGTAAAAAGCAGGATTCTAATCCTGCACTTCTGATTGGCCGATAATAGCAACATCGGATTGGTCCTTACTGGGAAGTCTGATTGGCTGTTAACGGGCCAATTGGTTCATTGGTTCAAGGGTTTAACACTTCCATGTTTTTCATTGGCTAATAGGACAGCAGCCAACCCTATAAAAGGGCTGCTGATGCTTAGGTGCTCACTCTGTTCAGTATGCTTAATAAAGAGTTGAAGTTCACTGTTCACTGCCTCATCTCCGTTCCTTGCACCCATGCGCAGAATTTAACATTATCCGTGCATATTTTGATATATGAGAGTATGGTGTCAGTGAATTCTTGCAACTCCAAATGTTCAAATATACTCCATTCAGTAGTCTCAAAGCAGTTTTTTAACTGGCAGAGTGTTCCATCTGGCCAGATTTTAACAGTTTTCCTGACCGGCCGTATCATTTTCCTAAGGGGGATATACTTTGGGCACAATAGCAGAGATGTGGTCAGACGTACCCAGATGGGAGTGGAGATTGCTTTATATGCCTGACTTAAGTTTGAATACATATGATCTAAAGAGTTCTTACCTCTGGTGGTATACTGCACATACTGCACAAACTTAGGAAGAACAGACTGTAGACAAGCTTGATTAAAATCCCCAGCCACGACAAAAGCGCCCTCAGGGTAAGTTTGCTATTACCTCTTGATGGTGTCATGTAACTTAGAGAGTGCTGTGCTAACATTTGCATCAGGTGGACTATAGACAATGGTGATAATTATAACAGAAATCTCTCTAGGTAAATAAAATGGCTGACAAATGATAGTTAAGAATTCCACATCCGTAGAACAGTGTGTATAAGTAAGTACTGTTATCTATGATTATAACACAGTCTTCAACTTTTTATTTGTTTATTATTTGTATTCCTTATAAAAATCTGGAAATCATTTAAAATAAAATATATCTGGGTCATTGTATGCCTGATATATTACAATATTGTCAATGCAGTCAAGTACAGTTTCTACTGAATAGAACTTATTACAGTGCAATATGTTCAGGGGTGGGATTGTACTGGCCATGCAAACCAGTGGTTCCGGTAAGCATTTGGCCCCGCCTACCCACCTCTGCTCTTTCCTGTGCTTCATTTCATTTTTTTAGAGCACAGATGATTCACATGGCAGAGTGGTTTGCTGCGCCTCAGCTGTTTTATTCACAGAGGCTGCAGTAGAAGGTAAGTATTAGAGCTGAAAATGGGCTCACCAAACCAGTTGTTACATCAGTTGAATTGCACCACTGAATATGTTTGATTATATTAAAGAAGAATTGTATAACTTATGCAGAAGAATCAAATTTGAAATTTCAATTTAAGATGGTGTATGGAATATTAAGGCTGAGGTTTACCTTTAACTTTTTTTGGCATGGTTGGGGACTACTGTGCAATAATGGGGGAGGATAATGCAAAGTAGGCAGGCATATATGTTCTTTAAGCTGGGTATTATTCCATGTTAAAGGACACAGTACAGTTTTTAATGTTTTTCACTGAAACTGATATAAAATTATACCACTAATTTTCAGCAACTGTGGTTAAAAGTTCCGTTTCCAAAGCCTCATGTTATCTGTATTAAGTCTGGAGCATGGGTGCGAATAAGGGAGATGAGCCGGTAGAAACAGTGAACTTCCAACTCTTTATTTACATGGTGTGACAGCTCAAACTGGAGGGCTGCTATAGCCTTCCTTATATAGGCAACTTATTAACTATTCAACCAAAAGCAATCCTGGAGCACTAGCTCCGTTAACCAATGAGAATGGCCTGTTAATGGCCAATCAGATGCTCCTGAACAGACCAATCCGATCCTGCCATTAACAGCGAATCAGAAGTGCAGGGCCAGAACCCTGCACTTGACTTCAAGCTCAAGATAACTTTATTTGGCATTATTCATTCACAACACCCCTTTCCCCCGGCTTCTGCCCACGGGGCGCGGTTACATAGTCCTTGAGGTAGGACGGTTTTTTATCAGTCTTTTTGATTTTCGCAAAGTGCCTGGCGGTTGGCTGCACTTCTGTTGAGGTAGATCGTTGTTTAACAGTAGGGGTGCCTCTGGTTCCGAGTTCGCATTCCCGTCATCACCGATATCACTGGCCACTCCCTGAGGTGAACTCACTCCAGTCCCCGGTTCCTGTTCCTGCGTTTCAGTTCCGTTTTCAGTCCCTTCAAAAAGGTTTTTCTCTAGTTGCAATTCATCTTCCTCTGTATCTTCCCCCCCCCAGTTTGATCATAAGGGAGTTCGGAATTGCGTGACAGTAGCCGCGATCGTAGTTGATCTATGTGGCGCTTCCAAAGTCTATCGTCAGGGCACTGAATGAGGTATGATCTTGGGCCAGTTACGTGGATTACGGTCGCTTCTACCCACAGCGGATCGCCCGATAGGTTTTTAGCGAATACTAAATCACCTACCTGGAAGGTATGGCATCGGCCGCTGGATCCGAGTGGCTTTTCTGGTTCATAGGCTGGGTGTAACCGGTCGAGGTGGGAGCAGAGCTTTCCTCCCATTAGCAGCTTGGCGGGAGTTTTGTTGGTGACGCTGTGAGTTGTGATGTGCTGTAGGAAAAGGATTCGGTTGATTTTCTCATCGATGTTGTCGTAGTCTATCTTTTGTAGAGTCCTTTTGACGAATTGTACCATGCGCTCAGCCCTACTGTTGGCCGCAGGGTGCGCAGGCGAAGTAAGCACATGTCGGATACCGCGGTCAGCCAGGTACTGTTCAAAAGACAGCGTGGTAAATTGGGGCCCATTGTCGGATACCAGAATGTCTGGTAATCCGTGGGTTGCAAACAGTCTTTCCAGTCTTTTGATGACCGCTTCTGTGGTCGTATTCCTCATTCGGTGAATCTCGAGCCAATTCGAGTAGGCGTCAACGGTTAGTAAAAACGTGTGGCCTTTGGTCGGCCCAGCAAAGTCCAGATGGATGTGGGACCAGGGTCCCCGTGGTGTCTCCCATTCACTTGGGGTTGCCTTTGGTGGAGTGTTGCTTACTTCTTGGCATCTCTTGCAAGTTTTAACCCACGATTCGATTTGTCTGTCGATGCCTGGCCACCACGCGTAGCTTCGTTTGAGGCCCTTCATGCGCACGATGCCAGGGTGGTCATTGTGCAAGGTTCTTAGCAGTGCCAGTTGGAGTCGTTCTGGGATAACAACTCTGTCGCCCCAGATGACACAGCCCTTCTGCGAGAACAACTCTGTTTGACGGCTTTTGAATGGTGCAAAGTCGTCTGGTACTTGGTCCAATGGCCATCCGCGTTCCACCCATGTGAGGACTCGTGCTAAGATGGGGTCGCGTTTTGTTTCTCTCACGATGTCACAGGCAGTTAATGGTGGCGTATGGAGTGTCTCGATCTGCAACGTTGTCATCGTTGGTGCAGGATTGTTGATGGTTTCAGGGAGCGGTGCACGGCTTAATGCGTCGGCGTGGGGAATGGTTTTACTAGGACAATATTGTAGCTGATAATTGTAGGCAGCCAAGAATTCTGACCAGCGGGTCATCCTGGGAGAAAGTATGTAGGGAATTGGCTTGTCCCCAGTGATGATCCCCAGCAATGGTTTGTGGTCAGTTACAATGGTAAAAGCCCGGCCGTATACGTACTCATGGAATCTTTTAACAGCTGATACAATTGCCAGGGCCTCTTTATTGATCTGGCTGTAATTTTGCTCGGTTTTCGAGAGTGTTTTTGAAAAGTAAGCAACAGTGGCTTCGCTACCATTAGGTAATACATGGCTCAAAATGGCGCCCACTCCAAAAGGCGATGCATCACATGTGATATTTAACGGCAAGGTCTCATTGTACTGCATTAGTACGGTGTCAGAAGTCAGTAGTTGTTTTACATTACGGAACGCCTGCTCTTCTCTGTGACCCCATACCCAAATTGCTTTTTTATCTAGTAGGCGATGTAAAGGTTCAGCGACAGTCGCCTTGTGCGGCAAGAATACATTATAGAAATTGATGAGGCCTAAGAACGCCTGGAGGTCGGCTTTGTTCCGGGGTCTGGGAGCATTTTTTATTGCTCTCAATTTGCTATCGGTAGGGTGAATACCCTGACTGTCAAATAAGTACCCTAAGAATTCAACACGATCTGTACACAGTTTGCACTTATTTTTTTTCACTTTCAGGCCTGCTTCTTGGAAATTTTGTAAAACTAGTCTTAAACGATCCCATAAAATTTTTGGAGTGGGGGCAGCAATGAGCACATCGTCAAAATAGGGGACAATGCCTTTGATCCCCTGCAATAGTCTCTCCATTAGGCTCTGAAAGATCCCTGGGGCTACACTGACTCCGAATTGAAGCCGCATACACTTAAAGGCACCTCAGTGTGTTACGATAGTCTGTGCCTGTGCCATTTTTTCGTCAACCGGCAGTTGCTGATAAGCCTGAGCTAAGTCTAGTTTAGTGAAGACTTTTCCACCCCCCAGGGAATGGAGGAGGTGTTGCACCACCGGCACCGGATATGGATTTTGTTGCAGGGCATGGTTTAGGGTGGCTCGATAGTCCCCACAAATTCTAATGGAGCCGTCTGGCTTAATGGGATTGGTGTTTCCCATGGGGAGTGGTCGGTTGGCTTTAAAACTCCCTGGGCTATCAACTTATCAAGCTGTTCGTCGATTTTTGGCTTTAGAGCGAACGGGACTCGACGAGGCTTAAGGTGGATGGGAGCTATCTTTGGATTAAGGCTAAAGGATATCGGGGTCCCCTTGTACTCGCCTAGCTTTTCCGTGAAGACGTCCCTGAATTCGTGGGCGAGGTCTTCTTCCCAGTCACTGCCGCCGATTCGGTTAATGCCTGCCATTTCAATGCCGAGTGGTGTGAACCATTGCAGGCCTAACAGGCTAGGCCGGTCCTTGTCGATCACCGTCAGGGGTAAGTATGCCGTGCGGTTCTTGAATGCAACCCAGACTCTACTGGATCCTATGACTGGAATCCGGTTCCCCTGGTAGTCCTTTAACACGAGCCGTTGGAATTGAAGGTCTTGGCACCGGATAGTGGGGATGAGTTGCTTGAGGGTCTTCCAGGAGACCATTGACAGAGACAACCCCGAGTCAACTTCCATTTGGCAAGGCTGATTTTTGATGTCCACTTTGACCCGAATTTTCTTAGCATCTAGTGAAGAGGCGTGGCCGATAGTGAGTGTTTGTTGGGCTTCTTCCCGTCTCGTTAGGCGATTCATGGTTCGGTTTCTGTAGGAGTGGTTTGCTGGTTCTCACCTTACAGGGCGATTCCCTGTCAATTGGCAGAGATTGGTACCCTTCGCGGTCTGGCTGGGTCTGAGGAAACTTCTGCAGACCCGTCTGATGTGGCCTCGTTTCCCGCACTCGTGGCAGAGTGCGTTGCGGAATTTGCATTCGAAGCGGCAATGGTTGGCGCCGCAGCCAGCGCACGGTTGCTGGGACTTCGGGTAACGGTCCCGATCGGACCACAGGCGATGGGCCTCTTCTTCGTCGCTGTCTGACGACGAAGAGAGGTCCTCATGGTGGGTCGTCTGCAGCTGCCTTTCTGCCTTAGGTGAAACTTCGCTGGCCGGTTGGTGTGCTGGAGCGCGATTTCGGCATAGTTGGGCAGCCGACTTCTTGGTCGCCTCCGCTGCTGTAGCTTCAGCTATGGCGTCTTTAAGGGTGATGTTGCCCTTTGCCATTATTTTGCTCTGTACATTTAGAGCGTCTAATCCGAGAACTACTCGGTCTCTGAAAGCCTCCTCTAGGTCAGTGAAATCGCAAAGGCCTCCCAAGTTCCAGAGGTCTGCAATGAAATCGGCAATGCTTTCTCCTTTCCACTGGTTTCTTTGATAGAACTCGTGTCGTCTTACGAGCGTTGGAATGGTCAGTGCTTAGTGGGCCCTTAGTAGTGGTTCGAGGACGTCCCAGTCCATGGCCTTCACTTCAGCCAGTTTCGCTAATGCCTTAGCCATTTTGAATACCGTTGGGCCGCAGTGCGTTAGGAATACCACCCGTTTCTTCCCGGTTGTGGCATCCTTCAGATTATTCGTTTCCAAAAACATTTGGAAATGGTCCATGTAGGACTCCCAATCCTCTTGAGCTGGATTGAACGGAGCGGGTGGTACTGCGCCGCTGGATATGGTTCCGCCATTGTGCGCTTCAGCCACGTGCTTTGTTGTCTTCGTCATTGGCTCTGATGTCATCCAATCCCACCCTCGTCGCCAGTGTTAAGTCTGGAGCATGGGTGCAAATAATGGAGACGAGCCGGTAGAAACAGTGAACTTCAAACTCTTTATTTACATGGTGTGACAGCTCAAACTGGAGGGCTGCTATAGCCTTCCTTATATAGGCAACTTATTAACTATTCAACCAATAGCAATCCTGGAGCGCTAGCTCCGTTAACCAATGAGAATGGCTTGTTAATGGCCAATCAGATGCTCCTGAATGGACCAATCCGATCCTGCCATTAACAGCGAATCAGAAGTGCAGGGCCAGAACCCTGCACTTGACTTCAAGCTCAAGATAACTTTATTTGGCATTATTCATTCAGAACAATCTGTAATTTAAAAGTATCATTATAATTGTCCCAAGTATTTTCAGTCAGAAATTATGGTGCACATAATTATTAGCTCATGAAATTTAATACATACAAAACTTATAACTTTTGTTTTACTTTTTCTGATGCTTCAGTAGTTCTTAAAACTATTCTCCCTTATTCTTTCAAGCTTTTTATGGATATGTTTTATATTTCGTAAAAATGGAATTTGTAGTAGTAGTTGCACAATTGCTTTCAACCCTTTGTGTTCTGATGGAAATAATTTCCTGGATTGTCTGTTTATAATTTAAGTATTTCAATTCCTGTAAGCTCATGTTTGTTTATTCTGAGATATCTAACCACTTCTGTTTGTTTTATTCTTAATATTTTTAACATATAATTATTCATTATGTTCATTGATATTATTAGTTACCATTTTTGCATTAAAACAGATGATGATTTCTTTTGTTGTCTAAAAATAGACTTTAATGGCTCTCATCTGCAATAAGAACCCCATTCTAAGATCTCCATTATCTTTCTGCATCAGTATTTCTGTTAAAGTGGGAAGAAAATTCCAAAAAACAAACTTATTGTGCCTTATTTGACTCCTTCTTAGAAACTATGATAAACTGACTTGTTGATGTGGGAAGCTTGCTCTGACTCTTCTGGGTCTCTTTCCACATGGGGCTTCTTTTATGTGAAGCAGCTTTCAAATACTAGATCTTCCAGGAAGCACATAAGTTGCTTCACAGCTTGAAACCATTTTTTGATGTATAATGTTTTCACTATTTTGTGTGACATAAGAAAATATGCAGCTATGAATGTCTATTTATAGATTTCCAGGGATCCTTGGAGACTTTATTTTATAATTGTTCATTTTAAGCTTTCAGGGGAAACTTATCCTAATAAGGTAATAATGGACTTTAAAAACACTTGAATGCAAAAGGCAGAGGCAAAAGACAAAAAATGTAATTTTCTACAAGTTCTTTTAAAAGAAAACTTCAGCATTCTTAGATGAAAAACTGTTGTGTCCGCGAAATGATGCCAGGAGTCGGTGACTTCAAATCATGCTCTTTCTTTGAGGTTGGAACCGAACTGGGGCAAAGGGAAAAAGATCGCGGCTTTTATTCTTTTAGCCGCGGCGGCCGCGGCCAATGGCACCACTTTGAATCTCCCGCGATCCGAATGGACCAATTGCGGGAGATTCTTAGCGAGCCAATCGGCGCGGCTCGCCTGACCAATCAGAGTGCCCGCGCTTTGGCCAATCAAAGCGCGGGGATCTCAAGAATGCTAATTAAGGACAGAACAAAAACAATAAATATAATGCTCTTTAGCTGATACAAATGTGAAAAATGTATTGAATACAGAGGTGGTATGCTGCCGGTTTGCACCAGTTCTAGTGATCTGGTAGTGCCAGTCAGCAGTTGGGTTTGTTGATTGGCTGTTGTTACTGAAACACAGGGGTGGGATTCAAATTTTTTAACAACCGGTTCGTTGGGCATGACTTAGTTGGTGGGCATGGCTTGGTGATCATGTGACTAGCTGGACATGGTCAACTCAATATCACTCACATCGAGGCACGCATCTCCTTGCCTGGCCTCTCATGACTGTGGGGATGTTACAACAGTCATAAGTGTGAAAAACAGTCATAAGTCACTTTTTTCAGTGCCATTGTAACTTTGAATGGTCACTCCACAAAAGCAAAGTACCAGCAAAGGAGGAAAAAAAAACTCCAGAGAAGTTCCTGAGACAGGAAGTCTAGTCCTGTCAAGAATGTAATAAGAGTTAATGGAGAGGCAGTTTCTGTAAGCAACACCAGAATGTTTCCTTCCTGCCTTCCTCACAGGATTAGGCCAGTAATTTATTCTAACAACCGGTTCTCTGAACTGCTAAGAATATTAACAACCAGTTCTAGCGAATAGTTGCAAACTGGTAGAATCCCACCCCTGCTGGGACATGGTCTTTGGTTTTAAGTACTGTCTGTGTGGTGCAAATTAGTGTTGTTAGTTCGGATACTTCTGAGTCATGGTCTGGCTTCAAACTGTTGAATTGTCTGGTTATTGTTGTTGAGACGTGGTCTGATTTCTTGTGAGCTGATGAGTTATGTTTTGTAGTGGTGGATGCCTGTTTGTTCGATTTGAATGCTATCTTTGAGATCATGGTCGATGCAGTTCTTTCATTTTCAGTGATTGGTAGACCAGATTGATAATATATTTGTTTATTGACTTGTTGGTGGAAAACCAGGCTTGACATGATCCATTAACTAACAACACTAATTTACAACACACCGAGCTACTAATATTCAAACACATCTCAAATAGCTATATTTATATTTCATAAATTTGCAAATAAAACAATGGGAAACATTTCAGTGGCAAAAATGTTATAAATATATGTTTACACATTGCATGCAATAATTATAAATGTTTTATTTGTGGTTGAAAATACATATATCCTATCAATTGTTATTATTTCAATAAGTCATAAAATAAATCATGGGTTAGTTCAATCAGTAAATAGTTAAATGTCAAGTGAAAAATGTCAAGAGTAAGAATAGCCTAGTGCTCTTTAAGAAACCACTGAAAATAAAATTCATCAGATAAGCTCTTTGACTACTCCATGCCCCCTGTAACTGGGAATGGGACTGAGATTCCTAATACATTATGGGGTAGTAATATTCTAGCTACCTAAAACATTAAAATAAACTAATCAGAACAAAACAATCTTTGTTTTTGTTTGCTACAATTCCCACTGCAAATATAACAGCTCAGTTATGTTTACTTTTAGATGAAGAAATACACAGAAAAATATAGTAATCACCTGCAGCTTGGCATTCTAATTTTAAAATCTTTATGGCCTGACTTTGAGATGACTTGTTCAATGTAGCTATAACAACACCTGAGATAAAGTGAAGATATTAACTGCTGCTTCAGCTGAAGCTGGGATGCTTGCTTAGCAAAGGCAGCTCCAAGCTTTTGACTTGAGGGTCACTTAAATACTTCTTCTTAGTAGGCAGCAGAGGGCAGTAATAGCACAATAATTAGCTCCCAACAACTTAAGTAAAATGTTAAACAGAACATTGTGAGAGTCCCTAGGCAAACATTTGGTTGGAACCATACTTTGTTAGTAATATTGTGGAAAATATAAATGGCAGTTTTCTAAGTGAACTACAGAGGGCTGGGGGGTGGACAAAGCCAAGGTTAGATTTCCACTTTGTTGTAATCCTTGGGCTCTAGCATCTGGCTAATGATGTTACATGCTGATAATTCTGATATCCACTAAATACTTACTTATATTAGAAACACTGACATTAACCAGCTATTAAATTGGAACAATTACCACCTAACTGGAGACTCTGCAATGTGTGCTTTCAAACTTTTTGTTTTGTTCTAGTAGGAATGTTTGAAGAATTTGTTAGATTTGTGTTCTGTCTCTGCTTCAGGGGCTTAAGCACCATACATAATGCTTTCTCTTCCAAACCCTCCCACCATAAGAACCTTGAGAGGTATAAGTTGACCTAAGAGTAACTGATCCTAAATCACCCAGTGAGCTAATTGCTGATGGTGAATGTGGATTTTCCTAGTGCCAGTTTAGCACCATAACTACACTGGCTCTTTGATTTTATTTAGTGATCTGAGTGTCATGGTTCCAACTGACAAACCCAACCAAGCCAGCAAAGCTGAGAGGATCCAATCTTTTAATGCCAAACTTTATTGAATACATCAACATGAATGGCACAACATGAATGTAAAACCACTTCTATCTAATTCCTGCGGTTTAAAGAATCTTCCCTCCATCCCATTAAGGCAGGTCACACGGTTCAATTAGATGTCCATGTATTGTTATGGAAAACTGTCCAAGTCTTTGCCAAACATCTGGTTTAATGATCTTGGTTCCTACAGGACGATTTCTTGTTGCTACTTGGAATTGGCATTTCAACCCTGCCCTTCCTTCCCCCCACCCGGTTCTGTAGCAAGCTGGTTGCAACAGCATAATCACTCTTAGAACTTGACAGTTGGAATCCCTAGCATGTGAAAGGTACTTAGAAAATTGTGTGTGTGTGTGTAGCCTTTTTTTTTGCCACTGGTCTTAGTCTGGATTCCACCACCAGTTTAAGCAGACTACAATGAAACACTAGGTGCACTTTTCCCAATATCCAGAGTAGTTTGAGCTCCACTGTAACTGGGTTTATGACCTTTAAAACTGGGAAGGGCCCTATGTACTTCAGACCTGCTTTTTACAGAATAGCCTTAATTTTAAATACTTTGTAGAAAGATAAACTTTGTCCCCTATATGGAATATTCCCTGGGACAATTGTTTCTTATCTGCCTGAACTTTCTGACTCTCCATTGCTCTAGTTAATGCTTTCCTGACATTTCCCCAGGCATTTTGAAGGGAACCCACCCATTCAGTCAAGTTTACTGATGATGGGAGTTCCCTAGGATATCTTAGCATGAGCACAAATTCTACCCCTGTTGCTACCTTCAAAGAGGTATGTCCCATACTACTACCATGTTTCCCTGAAAATAAGACTGGGTCTCATATATTTTTTGGACACAAAAGCCCATTAGGCCTTATTTTCAGGGAGGTCTTGTTTTGTGGCCAGCTGGCCACTCCCTCCCACCATCTGTTTACCCAAGGCTTGCCTAGTGCTTTTTAGGGCACTCATACTTTCCTTCTAGCACAGACCAAAAGCTTCATCTGCTTGCAAATGGGTTGCTTTGAAAGAGCAATTAGCTCTGTTTCAAAGCACCCCATTTGCAAGCAGGCAATGAAACTTCATCTTCCTCTGGGTGAAAAGTGTTTGGGTGCCTTTGGGGTGTTAGGGAATGGAGCAATTTGCTTGGGGATGAGACTGGGGAGGCCATTACTCTTCTCTAGAGCTCCATCATCCTCTGCTCTGCTGCCTGTCCTTTCTATCTCCTCCCCCTCACTCAGTGGTCCTGCATCCTCTCTTCCTCTCTGACAACCCTTTCCAGGCCCAGGAGACCCAAGGCTGTTCATCCTGCTCATCCAGTCATCCTCCAGGGCCAGAGAGGCTGCACCATCTTTGTCTGTCAGCCCTGGCTCCTCCTCCTACTCTGACCCGGCATCCCTGACCTCTTATTCATAGCTGCACACACTGCACAACTTTTTACAAGCTTTCTATGTCCTTCTTCATTCCTGGCCACTAACATGGTCTTTTAGCTAAATATAAAGTCTTTAAGAATCTGAAGTGGCCAGCTTGCTGCCTCCAGGTTAGTAAACCCATCTCACCACAAACACCTTTCTCCCATACTGCCCAACGTCTATCAGTCTTGTTCAGTTTTCATGAGGTGTAAGTGCATGGCTGCAAATTCCCTTCTGAAGGAGCACTGCTCCTGTTGCTACATCACTGGCATTAGCCTGGATCATGAACAGCTCCTTGGGTTAGGGTGCTTTAGGACCGGCTCTGCTGCAAAAAGTCTCTTAAGTTTTTCAAAGGCTGTCTGGCACTCCATTGTCCAGTTCAACAATTGACCTGGGCATGGTTTCACTCCCCCTCCTCCCATTTTCAATAGCTCTGTAATCAGCAGGGAGATTTTGCAAAGAAGGAGATGAATTTCCTGTAAAGGTTTGCAAACCTCAAGAAGCTTTGTTTGCAGGTTCATGGGGCTTGTCACTCTAGGATGGCTTTAACCTTTCCCATGTCCATTTCTACTCCATCACATGATACCCAGGTAGTCTAAGCTGGTTTTGTGGAATTCACATTTAGACAGTTTGGTGTACAGCTTAGCTTTTAGGAGCTTCTGCAAGACCTGTGGCACTAGCTTTACTTGTTCCTCCATTGTCTTTGAATAGATGAGGATGTCAGCAAGATAAACTAAAACCCCTTTGTACAAGTGTTCATGTAGCACCTCATTGATTAGTTGCATGAATATGGCTAGGGCTCCTTAGAATCCAAAGGGCATAACTTTAAATTGATAGCTTCCTAATGGGCAATTGAAAGCTGTTTTCCATTCATTGCCTTACTTGATTCTTAATTAATAGTATACCTCCCTCAAATCTTGCTGTGGCAGGACTTTTCCTCCCCATTGCCACCCATCTCACCCCTTTTGGCTAGCATTTAATAGGGCTCCATTTGGTCCTCAGTCAGAGTTCCCACCCCTTCACTGCTAGGGGAAGTGACGTGATTTCTCTCATTCCTTTTGCATTTTTTTTTGCTTGGATAGGGCTTGAGCTTTTGAAGCCACCTTGGGGGCTGCTGCCAGGCACATAGCCACTCAGTAGCCTTCCTGGCCACATCCAAAACACAAACTGGATTCACATATCCCTAGGGCCTTAGGGGGGGAAGTATCGATGCAGGTGGTGGTCTCCTTCCCAATGGGCACCACTCCTGGCTCTTTTTCAGCCAGCTTTCATCCCCCCATGACTCTTGTATTCTTTTATATTGAGCTCCACCATCGTCATCAATCGATACCAGTCATAGATCTGGTATCAGGTACTCCCCTAGGCAAGCAGGTGTGAAACAGCTCCCAATTCAATTCAAGCCATCTCTAAAAGGGTAGACTAGCAGCTGTTCTGGCCAGTGCCTCAGTTTATCCACAATTCTTCAGAACTCACAGATGTACTCCACCACTCGCTGGTTCCCTTGTCTGATGGTTCACATCTCTGACTCTGCCCACTGGACTTGGGTGTCATCTTCAAATCTGCCTCTGAGCTCTGCCAGAAAAGTATCAGCATTCCCCAATTCTGGCGGCCTTTGTCATGGAGATTCATCACCCACTCCACTGCTTTCTCCTCAAGGGGAAATGGTGTTTACAATTGTCACCTCATTGGGGTAGGAAATGGTGTACTGGTTTAGGTGTACCCACACATGGTTTCGGAAGAAAGCCAGTTTCTCTGAGCTTCTGTCTAACATAGCCTTAATCAGCAGAGGATCCATATGGTGGGGAGCACCCCAGTGTCCTGGAACCCAGTCAGGTCCAGGAAAGTAGAACCGGGCTGGCCATCCCTGAGTCTTCCTTTATCAGCCCCAGTCCAGGCTTCACCATCAATTCCTCCTTTGCTCCATTTCAGTGATCTTCTCTGAGTCTTCACAGCTCTTCTGCAGGTGACTGGACAGGTTGCGGTCCCCACAATTTTGGCTTGTTAGTTGGATTTAAGGCAGAGCTGGTTTAATGTCAAGGTTCCGACTGATGAACCCAACCAAGCCAGCAAAGCTGAGATGATCCAATCTTTTAATGCCTAACTTTATTGAATACATCATTTCAGCACAACATGAATGCAAAACCAGTTCTACCTAATTCCTGCAGTTTTCACATAATTAAAGAATAGGTTCTTCCCTCCACCCCACTAGTGCAGGTCACATTGTCCAATTAGATGTCCAAGTATTGTTAGGGAAAACTGCCCAAGTCTTTGCTGAACATGTAGTTACATGTCCTTGGTTCCCACAGGATGATTTCTTGTCACTTAGAACTAGCATTTCAACCTTGCTCTTCCTTCCCCCCTGGTTCTATGGCAAGCTGAGAAGTGAAAATGGTTGCAACAGCATAATCACGTTTCAAATTTGACATTGAGTTGTTCTTCCTGATTTGTTATACACACTAGAAATTATCAATCCACTTTTACATGTTCTGAATTTGTGACCTAGGTACAGATTAAACCAATATCAATGCATATTTATTTTAGAATGCTACTTATAGAGCCTCAGTGGTGCAGTGGTTAGAGTGCAGTACTGCAAGCTACTTCTGCTGCAGCCAGTTGCCTATAGTTTGGCAAATCAAATCTCACCAGGCTCAAGGTTGACTCAGCCTTCCATTCTTCCGAGGTGGGTAAATGAGGACCCAGATTGTTGGGGGCAATATGCTGACTCTGTAAACCGCTTAGAGAGGGCTGTAAAGCACTATAAAGCAGTATATAAGTCTAAGTGCTAGTGCTATTTAAAAAGAATTTCTCCTACCTTTTAGAATTGTAAATTTTGAAAGAAAATGCAGTGTTAAAAATAGTGAAGAACAGAATGGATAAAACAAGCTTACGAGTGAACAGTTGCAAAAGTGTCATGGACTAAAACAATATAGATATTTTTTTTTCAAGCTGAAGTGGTTGCTATGTTTTGTATTTCAGGTTTCTTAGCATCATAAGCAGGAAAGGCAATCAGTTCTCATTAGACCTACCCAACAACTGGTTAATCGAAAGGTTGTGTAACTTGAAGAACAGAAGGTTGAGAAACATTGGTGTAAATCTAATCTGATTTTATCTAAATCAGAACCCCAAAGCAGACCTTATGCAGTTGATTTTTCTGATGAAATCTCCATTTCAGTTATTTTCTGTTTAATAGATTTGACAAGTATATAAGAAAAGATTCAAAACACAAAATTAACAGATTTAGTTACAGATTTTATGTGCAAAGAAGGAGGATGCATGTTTGAGATACTGTTTTTCTAACTAATATGTAATTCACACATACTTCTTGGGATGGAGCTCCAAGTGCTTCCATCAATTCTGCAAAGCCCAAGAACAATTCACTACATGTGTATTTTTATATACTTAAAAAAAAACCCTTTCTGTTCTTATTTCCAAATTCAGTCAATTTTTTATTCTCTCAGGTCTTTTCACATGTGAGGATTAAACAATTGCTGACTTACATCAGATTTTGGTGTAAATAGACATTATAGCCGCCATAAACTTTAAAGGTACTTTTCATGAGAAAAAAAAGGTTTCACATGACTATTCAAAGCAGATGAATGGCTTAAAGATTTTTTAAAATGGGACTGGGTTTTAGTTATGCTCATCTTACACAAGTGCATAGAAATGTAGCCAGAAGAAGATATGAGTAAATGTGGATCCAGTCCATTGACTTTTCTTTCACAACAGTACCTTGTTCAATTATAATTATTTTATTTCAATTATAATTATTATAATTACTTTCAGTTTCTTCTATCTAAAGTTGTAGATGCGTTGATGATGATTTTTACTTGTGCCTTGATCTTCCACTAACACTTGAAATTTATTTATTTATTTACAACAATATCTATGCTTATTCACATTCTACAAATGTATGCTCATTTGAAACATTAGCTGGGGATAACTAAGATTCATATCTGGGCTGCAAAAATTCAAAACTTTAACTCTGCTGCTATCTAGAACAGGGGTCACCAACCTTTTGGACCTCAGGGACCATCAAACTCATAATATTAAATCCCAGGGACCACTAACCAGTTCTGTGGGCTTGGCCTAATATGTGGGTGTGGCTTGGTGGTCATGTGACTGGCTGGGCATGGCTTGTATGTAAATATTATAAATATTTATATAAATATTGATTTTTTTTTTATAAAAAAGAGCAACTTTTACCCAAAATCAGGCAAAGCAGGCAGGCAGATTGAGTTGGTCAAAGAATCACAGATTCATTCAGCTATCTATTTATCTGCCATTGGCTAGCTCAGTCTGTCACATAAAATTTGCTTGCAAGCAAACTCATAAAATTAACTCACAACACACCATGTATGTAAATAGTGATTTTTTTTTAAATAAAAAAGGCAACTTTTACCTCAAAGCAGGCAAAGCAGGCAGACAAATTGAGTTGCTCACAGAATTATTCAGTGATCTATCTATCTGCCATCGGCTAACTCAGTCTATCACATAAAATTTGCCTGCCGTGAGTCTGCACTGAATAATAGAAACTTCAGTCCTAAGGAAGGTTCGGCTGTGCTGAAAAGCAGAGTTGAAGATCTAAAGACTAGCTAGAAAGCAAGAAATCCAACCATTTCCTGCTTCCTAGCTAATCTAAATCTCCCGGCACAGCAGAACAGCTGATGGTAGGAAAAATAGCAATTTAGCAGGCAAGTTTGCCGGGTAAGGAGTGAGTGGGTGGGGAGGGTTCCCGTGCGCCATGTGGGCAGCGCAGCCTTGTGTTTCTGTGCAGCCTGGATTAATTGCTCTGGGAGGGTGCTCTGGGGGTGAGATTTCTCTGAGGCCCACCAAAATTTTGATAGCGGAAATTTTGAGAAATAGGAGAAGAAGTGAAAGACATAGAAAATTTACCAAATTGCTGGGCCGACCATAACCCACTCAAAATAAGCTGGAGAGGTAGGAAGAAAACAAGACGTAGGTGGACTTTAAACATTCAAATATTAAAAGAGACTGAATTTGTTCAGAAATTGAGAGAAGAACTAACATATTTCTTTAAGGAAAACAATAGACAACACATGTCAACACAGAATTTATGGGATACTATGAAAGCAGTCACCCGGGGTATCATAATATCATATACAGCAAAAAGAAACAAAGAAAAATTTGGTCAACAAAATAAGTTTCAGGAAACAATTCAGAAATTAGAGACTCAATTACAAAATGCTCCACAAAATATTGAATTAAAAAAACAATTGAATTTAACTAAACACAAACTTAATTTAGTAGACCAAGAAGAAATGGTGAAAAATCTAAAAATAGCGAGACAAACATTTTTTGAACAAGCTAATAAACTGGGAAGATGATTTTCTCACAAGCTTAAGAAAGAAAGAGAAAAAAGAATCATCCACCAACTACAAGATGAAATTGGAGAATACCATCATACAATAGAAAGAAAGAAAAAGATTGCACACCAATATTTTGAGAATTTATATAAGAGAGAGGAGATAGATGAAGAACAGCTAAGGAAACACTTGAGAGAGGAACGAGGCCCATCGATAGCAGAAGACCTGAATGAAAACTTAACCAAAGAGATAACGATAGCAGAATTAAACCAGGCAATTAGAAACCAGAAAAACAATAAAACACCAGGGCCAGATGGCCTTCCAGGGGAATTCTATAAAATGATGGAAGACTTACAAGAACCACTGATGCTAGACCTTTATAATGAGGTTATGATAGATGCTAAGATGCTGGCTACATGGAAGGATGCACTCATTTTGCTAATCCTGAAGGAGGGCACGGATACAAGACAAATCCAAAATTACAGACCAATATCGTTATTAAATGTTGACTATAAAACTTTTATGACCATCATAGCAAATAGACTGAAGAGACTCTTGAATGAATACATTCATTCAGACCAAAATGGATTTCTGCCAGGCAGACAAATTAGGAACAATTTGAGGATAGTAATAGATATTTTAGAATATTATGATGCCTACCCGGAGAAACAAATATCACTTGTTTTTTTGGATGCCCAGAAAGCATTTGATAATTTGAACTGGAAATTCATGATGCAGCAAATTTATAATATGAATCTAGGAACTAAATTTGAGCACATAATTACAACAATATACTCAAATCAGAAAGCAAATATTATAGTGAATGGTGAAATAACACAGAGCCTAGAAATGAAAAGGTGTTAGACAAGGTTGCCCACTCTCGCCTCTGCTTTTTATATTATCTCTTGAAACTCTACTTAGACGAATTAGGCAAAACCCTGAAACAAAAGGATTAAAACTCAGGAAAGAAGACTACAAATTACAAGCTTTCGTGGACGATAGCGTCTTCTTTATTGAAGATCTGATAGAAACAGGAAAGGAGCTAATTAGCGAATTAGAAAGATATGTGGAAGTAGCAGGTCTGAAAATTAATAGACAGAAAAGGAAACTCTTGTCTAAAAATTTAATGGAATCACAATGAATAGAATTAGAAAGAATAACAGGACTACCAACAATAAAGAAAATTAAATATGTAGGTATATGGCTGACCGCACAATGCAAAACAATAAAGGAGAATAATTATAACAAATTACTACAACAAACAAAAAAAGATTTGGAATTATGGGCTAAATTGCAATTATCTTTATTGGGAAAAGTAGCATTTATAAAAATGTCAATTTTACTCAAATTTTTATATTTATTTCAAACAATTCCTATTACACTAGAGAAATCCTTTTTTAACGAACTTAATAAAATTATGCTGAAATTTATTTGGCTAAACAAAAAACCTAGATTAAAGATAAAATCATTAGAAGATGTAAAAAGCAGAGGAGGATTGGGTCTTCCAAATTGGAAGTTATATTATAGCGCAGCGGCATTAATCTGGATGAAAGATTGGATCAGTCTAATCAATAAAAGAATACTAAGTCTGGAAGGGCACAACCTGCAGAGAGGATGGCATGCCTTTTTGTGGGAAACAGGAATTAAGAAACAACAGTATTTCTATAGACATCTAATTAGAGATTCCCTGTTACAAAATTGGATTAAAATAAAAAAGACACTATAAGAAGATACCATTTTGATTATCTACAATGGAGGCTATGATCCACCCAAACAATTTGGACTTAGCTAAGATGATAAAATATAAAGATGTATTAGATGTAGAAGGAAACTTGAAATCGAGACAAGATCTTCAAAAGCAAGGGATATATATCAACTAGTAGGCATTTCTCCAGCTTCAAAATAGATACAAAAAAGACATTAGGGATTTCGGAATATATTTGAAACCCCAACAATTAGATAAAATCTTAACAGGCCCAGACAAAAAAAAACATTACAAAAATGTATAAGTACTTGTTGGAGATGGATTTAGAGGAAGAGATAGTAGAGGGATGCATGATAGCTTGGGCTCAAAACATAGGACATAATATAAATTTGACAGAATGGGAAAGCATGTGGAATTGAAATTATAAATTAACAAAATTGGCTGCATACAAAGAGAATGCCTATAAGATGTTCTATAGATGGTATTTGCCCCCTTTGAGATTGGCGATGATGTATCTTAATATGAATCTGACATGTTGGAAGTGTAAGAAGAAGAAAGGTACATTCTATCATATGTGTGGTCATGCCCAGACACTCAAAAACTTAAAAATAAAAAAAAATGGTTGCAAGAGATTACCAAAGTACAAATAGAATTAGAGTCTAAATTATTTTTACTGGGGATATTCAAGAAGAAATATGGGAGAAATATAAAATATATAATATTATATATCCTGACGGCAGCCAGAATTGTTTATGGCCAATGCTGGAAACAATCATATATACCTCCAGGTGAACTGGTTATTCAGAAAATAATGACATGTGCTGAGATGGATAAACTAACTTTGATGTTAAAAGAGAGAGAGGAAACTGAATACTATAAAATTTGGAAAAATTGTATGATTGGATCAAACAAAGATATTTAAATGGTTGATGAATTAAGGATAAGAAATATATACATTAATGTATATAGTTGTATAAATTGTATATATTTGTAAATAGTGCACAAAATATTAGCATAAGAAAACTTTCTCAACTTGTTGAATCTAAGATACTTTTACTCTTGACTTGTTTTACTTTTGTTTTTTAAAGTTATAAAAGATCAATAAAGTTTATTTAAAAAAAACATTTTTGCTAGTCTTGCCAGTGGCAAATGCCACGTATAAAACATTTCATAAATATTTTTCTTATATGCAGTAACCATTGTCAGTTTATAATTCCTATCCCAAAGTTTTTGCCATTTATCTAATTCCAGAGGTGGAATTCAGCAGGTTCTGACCAGTTCTGGAGCGCCAGTAGCGGAAATTTTGAGTAGTTCAGAGAACTGGCAAATATCCCCTCTGACTGGCCCTGCCCCCATCTATTCTCTGCCTCCCGAGTCCCAGTTGATTGGCGGGGTCTTCTATTGTGGCCCTGCACAGGAGAATGAAGCTGGAAAGTAGGTTAGTGGGGTGGGAAGGGAATGGGATTTTGCAGTATCCTTCCCCTGCCACACCCACCAAGCTACAGCCACAGAACCGGTAGTAAAAGTTTTTGAATCCTACCACTGTCTATTTCTGTAGTATAGCCAAAGTTTTTTGCCCATACTATCATTGTTTCTTTTACTTCTTCATCTTCCATTTTAAAGCTTAATAAATAATTATACATTTTTCTTATCAGTTTTTCATCTGTCCCTAATAACATCTTATCAAGTATTGTTAGTTCTTTATAAAAGCCCCATGTTTTTGCATCTTTCTTGTATCTTGGTTGTATTTGTAAGTGTGGCCACCAAGCTAAGTCCACCCCTTGACTTAATAATTCCTGTCTAGTTTTAAATTCCCCATTCTCATTTAGAATGTCTTTATAACATACGATTTTCCCAAGTTAATAGGATTTGAATATATAAGTGCTTCCAGTGTAGAAAGTCAGACTGGTATTTTCCTATAGTTTTGTGATTTATTTTTTTCCCATATTAGAAGTAAAGCATTCCTCACATAATATCTTTGAAGATATCTCTGTGCAGTGTTCTTCCATATCATAAAAAACATGCCATTCTAATTGAAGATCATGTCCCTCCAATAATAATAATCTTCTATGCCTTTCCCATTTCTTATTAGACCAAGTATAGAATCTTGGAACATCCACATAGTACAATGTTTTTGCAAATGGGTTGTGTTTGAAAAGATCCACAAATTCTGATTGATTCTGCTTCTATCATTATTCAGTTGTACAGCAGCATTATCCTGAAAGAACTCTTGACACAATTGTGGAAGGTGCACTTGAAGGCAAACAACAGTTGGTTCCCTTTTGTGAATTTGAAATTCAATAGCTGAAGCAATAGTTTCAGAGGACTCAAAAATCTGTCTGTCAAGTACTGTGTGATTTGGTCTTCACTGTTCAATGCAAAAATTGCCTGATCACTCCCTTTTATACTTGATGATATATTTGGTAGATTTGACAGTTGAACATATTTTTGCACTGAGCCCACAACTGAAAACATTCAATAGTTGTGCATTATAGGCACCACCCACTGAGGAGTTTTTTTTGACTTGCTCAAATGTATCATCATCTTGTGACTTGAATGCTTCATTAAGCCACAGCAGATAGTGCAAATGAGGCAGATTCTACTTTAGCACATAAGTAATTCCTGCCTGCCTACCTGCCTGCAGCCACAACTGCTCAAATTTAATTCCCTCAGAATAATGGGTCCTGGCATTCTGTAAACTGACCCATTTAAGCTACCTTTGTTGACAATTTTACTCTATGATGCACCATTTCTTTCAGGACAGATTTTTGTAGTACAAGTAGTAGTATAGTTACTAGTATAAAAGTAGTATAAAAAGAAACTGTTAAAAATCAGAAACTATTGATTAAAGAAAGACTAAGCTACACCTGCAGTTGAAAAATGTTTTATTACATGTTCCATGATAATCATAAACATTTTAAAAAAAAGTTCTTTAATGTATAAGTGAATGATATATAATAAGGACTTTCAGGCTTTTTGAAAAGATGATCTACCCAGCCATTGGAAACAATGATATAATTGTTCTGTCTTGAATGGGAGAAAGAGAAATATGGATTTTCAGAGTATGCTGCTGCTTCCTATGTTGGCCTACTGAACCCAGTATTTGGGAATAATATTACAGAATGGACACCACAAATGCATGTTTCAAAGTGATGAAACTTCAGTGGAATCAGCTCACTGAAGTCATTTCATGAACAGCTTCAAGCCAGTAAATTGATTAAATTTAAATAAGTCATAGATTTTTAAAGTACTACAATGACTATTTGGAAACTGCACCTGTGCAATATGTAACTGCTTGTCTGAAACGGGACTAGACCCATTATAGTTGGGAGACTATCTCAATGAATTAATGGATAAAATTTATTGGTATTGGTCTAAATGTCTACTACTTTTTAAAACAGGGGATGGAAAGGCTATGAATACCATTTCTCTGTGCTAGTTTCTTTTCTCTTGTATCTTAGTGTGCCAGCACATGCCAGCATCTGATACTTCAATCAACAAACCACAGTCCTGGGGGGAGAGGGGATTTACAAATAAGCTTTGCCAACTCTTATGTCACACGACAAAGCTCTGTGTTTTATGGGCAGCAAAACCATCCTACCTTACCAAAGCAAATTAATGGTCTTTATTCTCAGTCCTGACCAGAGAAAGTTAATCTTTGCCAATGTGCCCTGCCTAACTTGGCAACCCATCAAATCCAGGATTTAGAACCCTTTTCTTCAGTTGATATAAGAACCTTAGAAAAATAGGTAGAAAAGAAATAGGTTTTTACATTTTTATTTCAAATAGATAATGGCACTTTTGTCTAACAATACCTTGGTTCACTGCTGGACTCTTCTTTGTACTCTTTCATCAACTTTACAACATTTACTTTAAAGGACACAAGTTTATTGTGGTAAAACTCTATCCAGCTGGAATTTGGCATAGTTAATGTCCTATAAAGGGTCTGCCATTCCTGTTATTTTCATCCTACTCTGCTAAAGAATGAAGATGTTATAAGCATTTTGATGCTTGCCAGTTGTGAAAACTATGTTTTCCACCAAACTAGCTTACTTTCAAATATAAAATCACAAACAAATTATAAAATGGTCCTTTTGAATCAAATTTAATCAGATTAGATCTGATTCACATCAGCTTGATATATGCATGGAAGAATTACTTCTGGTATATAATAAGAACTTGTTTTAACTATGAGTTGTATTTTCAGCAATCAAAAATATACGTACTAATCTTTTTTTGATTGGGAAAACTTTTTTTATTTGAATCACTTGAATTAGATAAGGTATCTCCAACTCTGTGGGTATATCTGCAGTATGAATACAGTGTAATGGATGGATAGATAGAAAGGAAGAAGGCAAGGTAATCAACATCACTGTGAATATCAGTAAATGTGCAGCAGAAAGATAAGTAGGCATTTGCTGATAAATCATGGGTAGATTGCTGGGAAGCTGGAGGATGCATATTTCATACTTGTACAAAATGTTGTTTTGAATAGTGAGATGGGTGACATATAAATTTAATATAAGTAAAATGGCAAATGGATTTAATAGATATTTGGGCAGGGATGTGTATGGGTTTCTAAAATATCATAATGTGTGATGTTATTTGGTAATCCCTATATATATATATATATACATTCTTAAGTTTTCGCTGGTATTTATATGTATGGTATTCAGCTTTGTTTGAGTATTTTCCCACGACATTATAGTTGTGCTTTTAAAGTTGTAGCAACGTTGGGCGAAGGTGGAGCTTCGTTTCGGCGATACAGCTGCGATCTTGGGGCTCTGAGATCGCAGCCGATATTTGCGCTCCTGGTCGGTCCCAACGGACCTAAACCGTCCCGTAGAGACGGGGATTGAGAAGGGTACTGTCCTAGGATCCCAGAGATACTGCAAAGTCTCTGGTTTGATCCGGGAGAAGCCCTTTTGCTGGCGGCGGAGAGGCAGCCCCCATAGCTGCTGAAGTCGGGACAGCTCCGGAAAGAAAGTGGCTGGAAAGAAGTGTGTCGGCTGGGTGAGAAACTTCTTTTGTGTTGTAAATTCGCTGAGGTTTGAAAGGGCATCCTGAACAAAGAAGAAACCTGTGAGACTTTTTTTTTTTTTGACCAAAACTGTTTGAGCGGCGTTTTTTAAAGTGATGTCAAATTGAGGCTTGGATTTTTTTTTTCTTTTTCTTACTTTTTTTCTGGGGACTTAAGTGTGACTTTGTAGGTAACCGGATTGAATTTTCTCTTATATATATTTTTATGCTCCTTTTGATTTTTTAATTTTCTCTAGGATAGAGGCTCCCTTTAGCTATTTTCTTTTTCTTTTCTTTTTGTATACATTATTCCTTTTTTCTGGCTGGGGGGGGAAGAGCATTAAGAAACATTGCAACACTGCCAACTAGAGGCTTGAAAATACTTTATTTGAATTGGAAAGAATTGTAAGAAGACTCTTTCTCAAGGACATTTCAATGTGATAAGATAGAGGGAGAGCACAGCAAAATATTATTACAGGTGTTTTCCTGGACTCTTATCAATATTACAACACTTGAGGCTTAGCTTTGAAGCTGTTGGAGAAGAGAGTCATAATAAGAGCCTTGGATAAATAAATAAAGTGCAGTGTGCTCTCTTATATATATATATATGTACCCCATTCGCCAGCCTTTTTGTAAATTTCAATTCTAGTAATATTCTTATTTTTGCTTTTTATTTTAAAGGGAAAGTCTCAGAGTTTTTTCTTTATTTTTCTTTTTTTCTCTTTATTTTTATTGGGACTTCTTTGCTTTTTCTATCCATGTTTTTGGACCACTTTGTTTTTCTTTTTTGATAATTGATATTAAGGTGTGAAGAACCTGAAGGAATTTCTTTTTTTCTTTTGCTTTTTTTTTGCTCTTAATCAATAATATCATTTTTGGGTTTGTTTGTTTTTTTCCTTTCTATTTTTCCTTTTTTATGGTGGACTACTTTGTAATTGGATTAGGGTCAAGAAGAACCTGAAGATTTTTCTTCTTTCTTTTTTCCTTTTTCTTCTTTGGTTTTGGGTCTTTTCCTATTGGATTTTTCCATTTTGGATTATAATTGACTACTCTACCAGTTGGATTAAAAGTCAAAAAAAATTTGAAGCTTTGGAGGCATTAAAATGAGCAGGAAACCAATACCAGTTGGCATTTCTACTTCTAGCTCTGCTTCCCCACCAGCTGGAGGACAACGTTTAATTCAGACAATGTTGAAGCAAAATAAAGAACAAGAAATAGTAACTTTACAGATGATTATGCAAGGAATCCAAGATCTCAAGATAAAATCAGACATCATTGAACAAAGAATAGAGAAGACTGATGAAAAAGTGGAAAATATTAAACAAATCATGGGGAAGTATGAGGAGAGATTCCAAAACATTGAGGAAGAAGGAAAACAAAGAGAGGAGAAGATTGGAAATATTGACAGTAGATTAACAGTGGTTGAACAAGAAAAAAATGGGATGTTGAGGTGGGTGATGGAAAGGTCAGAATTTTATCTCAGATTTCAAAATATAGAAGAGGTAAAAGGAGAAAATTTGGCTGCGATAATGATAGAAATTTTAGCAGATGCTTTGGAAATTACAGAGGAAAAGATGATGGATGGAGTAGATGAGGTATATCGAGTTTATACAAGATATGAGATGAGAAATAAATTACCAAAGGAAGTCCATATTAGATTTACCAAAAAATCCATCAAAACACAAATATTACAAGTGGTAAGAGAGAAAACATTGAAATACAAAGGTAAAGAGATTGTGGTTTTAAAACAAATACCCAGAAGAGTGAGAGAGATGAGAAGAGAATATCGATTTCTGACCAAAATGCTACTGGAAAACGAAGTGAATTATAGATGGCTGATTCCAGAAGGATTAATGTTTACGTGGCAAGAGCAGAGACATAGAATTGATTTAATTGAGAAAGCAGAACTTTTCCATGCAGAATTTTTTGGGAGAAGAAGAGAGGAGGCAGAGAAAGAGGTCTCATTAATTGAGTTTCAAGAGGAACAACTGGAGACTGAAAAAGAGAAAGGAGCTGTAGGTGGACAGGTGGACAGTAAAGAACAGTGTGAAGTGAGATCCACGAGAGCTGTTAGACCTAAATATAAAGCATAATCATGGAAGAAAGAAAACTGATTACAATGAATATAAATGGACTTAATTCAGCTGTTAAAAGAAGGAAAACTTTTCATAAATTAGAGAAATTAAAATTTATATAATTTGTCTCCAAGAAGTTCATATTAAAAAACAACATGAACAATTGTTAGTACAGCCAAAATTGGGGAAAATATTTACTTCTTTGACTCAATGTAAGAAAAGAGGAGTGGTTCTATACATTAAAGAGGCTATTCCAGCAAAACTGATCTACACTGATGAAGATGGAAGAGTATTAATGGTGGAAATAATGGACAATAATATAAAAATACTCTTGATTGCAATTTATGCTCCAAATGAAAAACAAGAAGAGTTTTATAAAAGCTACACATGAAAATAACTAGACTGGACTATGTTAATATAATTATGATGGGAGACTTTAATGGAATTGTGGACAATAAGTTGGACTATATAGCAACAACAACCAAGCAAAATAGAAAGGCTCTCCCTAAATCTTTTTTTAAAATGACAGACGAACTATCTTTAAAAGATATTTGGAGAGAAAGAAATGTTAAAGCTAAACAATATACTTTTTATTCAAATAGACATTTATCATGGTCCAGATTAGATATGATTTGGATATCAACAGAATTAATATCCAATATTCAAGAAACAGATATTGAAACAAGTACTTGGGCAGATCATAGCCCAATGACAATTAAATGGAAGGGACAAAAAAAAAAAAAGATCGAGATGGACATTAAATAATACTATTTTAAAGGAGAAAGATTTTATACAATGGATAGAGAAGGAATTGGCTTTTTTTTCAGAGAAAATAAAAAAGAAGATACTTCAACGCAGAATGTTTGGGATACAATGAAGGCATATGCTAGAGGTCTGATAATAGATTATACAAGAAAAAAGAATATTAGGAAAAGGCAAGCTTCTAAGGCCTTGGAAGATGAGTATAAAAGATTTAAAAAAGAATTACAGAAAATGCCACAGAAAAAAGATATTAAATTGAAGTTGGATATAATTAAACATAAAATGGAATTAATAGAGAAAGAAGAATTGGCACAGAAAATCAGAAATTCTAAACAGAATTACTTTGAAGATGCGAATAAACCAGGTAGATGGCTAGCATATAAATTGAGAAAGGAGAAGGAATCAAGAAAAATATTGAAGTTAATAGATGATCAAGGCCAAGTTTGTTATGGTAATAAGGAGAAAAAGGAAATTATTTGAGATTTTTATGGGCAACTATATAAACAAGAGAATATTGATGAGGAAAAAGTCAAACAATATTTACAAATGCTAATTTACCGAAGATACCTAAAGAGACTGAAGAAATGTTAGAAAGCAATATAACAATGATGGAATTAAATGAAGCATTTAAGAGACAAAACAATGGGAAAGCACCGGGTCCAGATGGGCTTCCGGCAGAATTCTATAAAACATTTCAAGAATCATTGAGTATCCCATTGTTAGAAGTCATGAATGAAGTTATGTTAAAGAAGATGATACCCAAAACATGGTCAGAGGCTTATATCACACTTTTTCCAAAAGAAGAAGCTGACCCACTGCAAATTAAGAACTATAGACCTATCTCCTTATTGAATGCAGACTATAAAATCTTTGCTTCAATTTTAGCAGAAAGACTTAAAAAATATTTGAATAATTTTATTCACCCAGATCAAAATGGATTTCTGCCAAAGAGACAAATCAGAGACAATATGAGAGTAATCTTGGATACTATGGAATACTATGAGGCTCAATAGGCATTTGACAACATGAACTGGAGATTTATGTTATTACTATTGGAACAGATGGGTTTTGCTAAAAAATTTATTCAAGCAATCGAAGCCATATATAATAAACAGACAGCAAAGGTAATGATGGAGGGGGAACCTACAGATTTTATTAATACAAGAAAAGGCACAAGACAAGGGTGTCCCTTATCTCCTTTGCTATTTGTGTTGACCTTGGAAGTGTTGAATAGAAATATTAAGGATGATAAAAGCATAAAAGGAATGAAAATTAAGAAGGAAGAATTTAAACTACAAGCTTTTGCTGATGATTTAGCTTTTATTTTGGAAGACCCGTTAGAAACAGCTCCAAGGTTATTGGAAAAGATAGAGACATATGGTGAGATGGCTGGTTTGAAAATAAATAAAGATAAAACAAAGATTTTGACAAAGAACATGCTATTGAGACAAAGAGAAGAACTGGCAGATCTTTTGAAAATCCAAATTACAAATAAGGTTAAGTATCTGGGGATATATTTGACAGCAAGATGTAGCACATTAAAAGAGAATAATTATATTAAACTCAAACAACAGATAGCTACAGATTTGAAGAAGTGGGAAAACTTGCAATTGTCATTAATAGGGAGAATTTCAACAATCAAGATGAATATTTTACCCAGAATTCTATTTCTGTACCAAACAATACCAATTAGGCTTGGAAAAGACTATTTTGAAGATTTAAATAAAATCATGTTGAAGTTTATATGGCAAGGTAAAAAAGCGAGAATAAAGCTAAAGCTTTTGCAAGACGCTAGAATTAGAGGAGGTTTTGGCCTGCCTAATTGGGAATTGTATTATCAAGCTGCAAGTTTGATGTGGGTCAAAGAATGGATAACATTAAGAAAGCATAGGTTGTTGACATTAGAAGGGCATTATTTGCTGTTGGGCTGGCATGCTTTTTTATGGTATAAGGGAACTAAAACACAGGGTTATTTTAGAAGACATTATATACGGGAGTCTTTGTGGTTAAACTGGGAGAAGATAAAAAGACAATGTTATTTGAAAATTCCAGTTTGGTTGTCGACTATTGAAGCATTTTCCTATCCTATAATTTATAAGAAGGAACAAACAGTTAGATATGGGGAACTCTTGGATGAAAAGGGTGGACTTAAATCGATCCAAAACTTAGAGGAACAAGGTATAAGGATGAATTGGTTTTCATATGTGCAAATACATTCAAGGTATGATGAAGATTCTAAAACGGAGGGATTCTATGATCAGCAGACTGATTTAGAGAAGATCTTGATGGGTACTGATGAGAAGGTGATTAAAAAATTATATAGTTATTTACTGGGAATGAAATTAGAGGAAGAACAAGTCAAAGAAACTATGATTGTTTGGGGGAAGAATTTTGGATATGGGATTGATCTAGAGAAATGGCAGAAATTGTGGTCTCAAAATTATAAAATGACAATGTCAACAGCATATAAAGAAAACTTGTATAAGATGTTTTACAGGTGGCACTTTCCCCTGTCAAGAATAGCAAGAATATTTAAGAACAAATCTGAAAAATGCTGGAAATGTCATCAGATACCCGGCTCGTATTACCATATGTAGTAGACTTGTGAGGACACTAGAAAATATTGGACTATATTTCGCATGTGGTTGGAAAAAATGACAAAGAAACACATAGACTTGAAACCAGAGATCTTCTTATTGGGAATTTTACCTGATATATATGGTAAAGATTTGGAGTACCTGATTGTAAATGTATTAACAGTGGCTAGGATTGTATTTGCTAAAAATTGGAAAAATGAGAAAATACCATTACAGGAAGAAATTATTAAGAAAATATTGGAATGTGCTGAGATGAGTAGATTGACATTTGAAATTAGAGAGCAAGAGGATAAACGATTTTATGAAATTTGGGATCTTTTTTATCAATGGCTGGATGATAAAATACGATAATAGAATATTTAGAATGCTAGACAGTAAGGAATATCTTTCTTTTGCTATTTTGCTATTATTTTGTAATTTGACATTATATTTATAAAGGATTTTTTAGGATTGATTTGATATGATTATATGATTTGTTATAGAATAAACTGGTTTAAAGTATTGTTAGCTCATAAAACATGAATGATTAAAAATATAGTCAAAAACTTCTTTTTTTAGTGATATTAGGATATATAAGTTTGGATTGACAATATGAGTTATTATGTAACATAATTGTAATTGAGACTATAGAATGAATGCACAAAAATGATGAACCAACTGACACACTGGATGTACATATGAGAGTTGATGTTTTTATGTTTTGTTTGTCTTGTTTGTTTGTAGAAAATTAATAAAATCTTTTTAAAAAAAAAAAAAAGTTGTAGCAACGTTTTGGCAGAATCTCATCTGCCATCTTCAGGCTTTTGTATAGTGTTCACCTGTGAGTCAGACTTTCACAGCTGTTTCTGTTTTAAATTTGGTGCTTGCCTACTGCTGTGCCAGAATGGTTTTTTCTTCATCCTGATTGGTTGGGAGTCTTGGTCTGTGTTTATTGGTCTTGGAGATTGCTGTGTTCTGCTTGATTGGGGTTTCTAATATCTTCTGTCTGTTTTGTAGCTTTTTTTGTCTTGATTGGCTGACAACATTGTGTTTCCTGTATTGGAGGCTTTTAGTGCAGCTTGGCTCTGAGTAAATGGACGGCTGTCATTTATTAGGAAGCTAGGTTTCATCTGGGTGCCTGGTTGGTGTGTGTTTGAGCTGGAGGTATCAGGGGAGTCTGTTTGTGCCCAGGTGTTTGCCTGTGGAGATTTTTTTGTTTGAGAGTGCAGGTTTCAGATAATTGACAGTCTGGTGGAGTCATCTCTTCTATTCATGCTTTCAGGTCTTTTTTCAATCTCTATGGCTTCTCTGATAATTCTGTAGCTGGGGTTTTCTATAGTGGCTAGGGTTTTGGTGCCACTGAAGTTTATGCTATGACCTGTGGCTTTCATGTGTTGGACTAGTGAGGAAGTGTGTTCCAGCTTTTTTACTGCATTTTTTTTTGATAAAAGTTTTATTGATTTTAACAACAAACAAAAAACATATAAGACATAAAACATAACATGAAAAAAATATCATTCTTCATAAATTTACAGTGTATCGGTTGGTTTTCCACTCCCTTTTGTGCATTCATTTCATAATCATCAAAATAATTATATTACATAATAACTCACATTATCAATCATCAGTAAAATATCCCAATATCATTATTGAACAATCATTTGACTATAATTTTACTAATTCATATTTAAGCGAGATAACTATAATTAAGTTAAATTATTTTATAACAAATCATAAAATCATACCAAATCTATCTTAATAAAATATTCTAAAAAATTATCAAAACCAAGAAAAATTATGTATTCATTCTTTCCTAAATTTCTAAATATTCTATTATTATATTGTATTATCTAACCATTGATAAAAAAGATCCCAAACTTCATAAAATTGTTTATCTTCTTGTTTTCTAATTTCAAATGTCAATTTGCTCATTTCAGCACATTCCAATATTTTCTTAATAATTTCTTCCTCTAATGGTATTTTCTCACTTTTCCAATGTTTAGCAAATACAATCCTAGCCACTGTTAATACATTTACAATCAAATACTTTAAATTTTTATTATATATATCAGGTACGATTCCCAATAAAAAAATCTCTGGTTTCAAATCTATGTGTTTGTCATTTTTTCCAGCCATATGCGAATTCTAGTCCAGTATTTCCTGGCCTCCTCACAAGTCCACCACATATGGTAATATGAGCCAGGTATCTGATGACATTTCCAGCACTTTTCAGATTTATTCTTGAACATTCTTGCTATTCTTGTCGGGGGAAAGTGCCACCTGTAAAACATCTTATACAAATTTTCTTTATATGCTGTTGACATTGTCATTTTATAATTTTGTGACCACAATTTTTGCCATTTCTCTGAATCAATCCCATATCCAAAATTCTTCCCCCAAGCAATCATTGTTTCTTTAACTTGTTCTTCCTCTAATTTAATTTCCAACAAGAAACTATATAGTTTTTTCATCACTTTTCCATCAGTACCTGTCAAAATCCTATCTAAATCAGTCAATTTATCATAAAATCCTTCTATTTTATAATCTTTAAGATACCTTGCATGTATTTGCGCATATGAAAACCAATTCATCTTTATACCTTGTTCTTCTAAATTTTGCATCGTTTTAAGTTCACTCTTTTCATCCAATATTTCCCCATATCTAACTGTTTGTTCCTTCTTATAAGTTATAGGATACGAAAAAGCTTCAATAGTTGATAACCAAACTGGAATTTTCAAAAAACATTGTTTCTTAATTTTCTCCCAATTCAACCATAACGATTCCCGTATATAATGCCTTCTAAAATAACCCTGTGATTTAGTTCCCTTATACCATAAGAAAGCATGTCAGCCCAATAATAAATCATGACCTTCTAATGTCAACAATCTAGTCTTTCTTAACATTATCCATTCTTTAACCCACATTAAGTTTGTAGCTTGATAATACAACTCCCAATTAGGAAGGCCAAATCTTCCTCTAATTCTAGCATCCTGTAAAAGTTTTAATTTTATTCTCGCTTTCTTGCCTTGCCATATATACTTCAACACAATTTTATTTAATTCTTCAAAGTAATCCTTACTTAACCTAATTGGTATTGTTTGGAACAAATATAAAATTCTGGGTAAAATATTCATCTTAATTGTTGAAATTCTACCTATCAATGATAATTGTAGGTTTTCCCATTTTTTCAGGTCGGATGCTATCTGCTGTTTAAATTTAATATAGTTATTCTCTTTCAGTGTAGTACATCTTGACGTCAAATATATCCCCAAATATTTAACTTTGTTCGTAACTTTTTTTTACTGCGTTTTTGTGTTCATCTAGGCAGGTACTTATTCTTCTATTGGTCTGTCCAATGTATATGGCAGGGCATGATGCACAGGGGACTTCATATATGCCTTGGTTTTCCAGGTCAATTTTATCTTTGGGGTTTCTTAGGATGGCTGCTATTTTTCTGTCTGTTTTGAAGGCAGTCTTGATGTGATGCTTGTGTAGTATCGTACTGATTTTTTCTGTAGTACCTCTTATGTAGGGCAGGACAGTTGTTCCATAGGTCTGTTCATCTTCTAGGTCTCCATTATGTCTCAGTGTGTTTTTGTGGATCAAGCCAGTGATTCTGCTTTTGTGGAAGCCGTTGGCTGTCAGTACTTTAGTCAGGGTGCATAGTTCAGTCTTTATGCGTGTCTTGTCTGCCAGGCATTTGGTTCTGGCAATTAGTGTTTTGACCACGGAGTTTATCTGTGCTGGGTGGTAGTGGGATTGGGCGTTGAGGTAGCGGTTGGTGTGTGTTTTCTTCTGGTATGTGGTGTGTCCTAGTGGTGCCATCTGTTTTTTTGTAGATTAGTACATCTAGGAATGGTAGTTGTTTGTTTGTTTCCATTTCCGTGGTGAATTTGATTTTGGGGTGTGTTCTGTTTAGGTGTTAGGAAATTGTTTAGGTTTTCTTTTCCATGGGGCCAAATAACTAACGTGTCATTGATGTATCTTAACCATAGTTTGGGTTTGTGGGTGGCATTGGTTAGGGCTCTGGATTCGAATTTTTGGAATATTTGAAAAAAATTCTACTCTTGAAATATTTTCTCACTTTCAGATTAAATAAATCCACAAGCTAATACTCTTTGGAACTATTGGAAACAATGTGCAATATCCCTAGCCTGATGATGAATATTTATGATGTGATTTGTAATCCAATGCAATCCATATCTTATCTGCATTAATAGGTTTGAATAGGATGGTACAGAAATAAGAAGCATCAGGAAAACATGATATGACTATGGTTTACAATTTACATCTCTTGAGATAGTAACTTTCACCCTCAAAAAAGCAATTTTAATTTATATGCATTTAATTCACAAAAGCATGGATTCGCCAACCGGATGTGATGTTTCTCATCTACTTTGGCTTGATTTGAAACCATTTGTCATGACATGTTTAATACTCTTTTATCCTTTAGTGTTGGATTATTTGCTGCTATCAGTTTCTCTCTTGTAACCTGCATGCTTCCAATGTTCAGTCAGTTGTATAGAGATGCCTGTTCCATTAATAACCTGAGCACAGTGCAGACAGGTTGTGAAAAATTGGAGAAGGGGAAGGAAATTATATTTAACCCTGAGTTTCCAGCTGTCATTCTATTTCCAGAGAACAGCTTAGCTGAAAAGATTAACCAAAGTGTGTGAGATCAAAATACTTGTGGCTATGCTCATTATCTACCTAAAAACAAATGCATGCATGTACTTGTTCCATGCATACAATCAAATTACATTCATACAATAAAGAAGACCTTGGAGTCAACAATTATGCAACAAACAAAAAGCATAGTAATAATTCTTATAGAACCTATATATTATCTACATTAGGCAATGACTGGAACTTGGATTTCTCTTAGGCATCTGATAACTGTCTTCATTCTCTACCCTATTTTTTCTTCCAGATGCAGACTTTTTTTTTTTTAAACAAACTTTATTAATTTTACAAAACACAAACAAAACTAAAAGATCTTTTCTGAAGGCTGTCTGATCCCGGGTTGAAACTCTTCACACAGACACAAATTCAAACATCATATTCACTTTATATATCCTTCCATATCTTATTATCATTTTCTTTTTTATATTATATATATAAACCATTTTTATCAATTTTATATAAACAATGCACAAGGCATAACAGCTTATAAGTTCTTTTCTAAGAAAAAATAATAAAAGAAGAAAACCAATAGAACTATTTGTCTATTTAACAATCCCAAATTATAGTATCAATACTTTGTCTATTTAACTTCATATCTTATCCCAACTTCTCCTTTTCATCCAAATTATTTCTTATTAATTAAAATTTTTTTTTGCCTTTTTTCAATGTACAACATCCAAAAAAAAAAAAACATAACAAAACCTTTATATATCCTTCCATATCTTATTATCATTTTCAATAACATTCTTTGTCTGTTCTATTTCCAACAATCCATTCATCTTTTTTCTTTTACTATACTTCTCCTATACACCAATTGGAGTAACGTCTATAACTCATTACCCTAACTTAAAAGTACTTCATATAACAATTTTTCTTGGGATTCTGTTTAATAGATTCTAAAATTACACAATGAATTTTATACTCTAAATACACATATAAAAACACAATCTTATGTACCCTCCAGAATCCCTCTTTTATCCTAAATTAAATTCACCCATTGTCTCTGAATAAACTTTTTTTCTTTAGATCTTGCTTCCCCCCATTGAGGCTTTTCCTCCCCCGCTTTCTCTCTTGCTTATTCTTCTCCTTGCCCTTTTTACCCCTTTGTCTCTCCTCCTCCCTTTTCTTACTCCCTTTCCTTTGCTTTTTAACCTTGCCTCCACCTTCCGCTCATTTTTCTCTTTTTTGGTTGTTTTTATAATTCTTAAAATCCCCTTTTTCTTATTCTTTTTCTCCTCCTCCCCGGAAAAAGCCCATTGTTCATCAAAGATGGCTTCTTCTTCCTCTTCTTTATCCCAGTCCTTCTGCTGCGTAGTGAACTTTTCACAAGTACATACCGCCATTTCTAAAAATTGAAACAAAGTGCCCAAAGTTTCTTCCTTTTTATATTTTTGATATTCAGTCTTTAGTTCATCCACAAGCGATACCATCATGAAAAGAGAAACTTTTCCCAAAACAACCACAAGTATTTTTAATCAAAAAAAATTCAAAAAAAATTCCAAAAATTAATACTTTTCTTCCTTCTTCTCTTTCTCTTTCTGGGGTTAATGTTTAATCAAAGAGGTCCAATTACCATAAACCTTTCTTTGGGATTCTAGGCAATCTCCTCCTTTTTCAGCTTCTGCTCCAATTTTTTTTCCTCTCCCTTCCCACTTGCAACATCAATTTTAAATACTCAGAAATCCATACCTCTTATAAGGGTTTTCCAATTTCTTAAATTTTTCAATGTCCAGGAACCCTTTTGTCCCTTAGCTTCAAGTTTCAGAATAATTCACCTTCAATGTCCAAACATATTTCATATCTGCTGTTTCCATGGGGTGGGAGAGTGAAGAAAAAAAAAAAGTTCCCTTTAACAGCTTCTCCGCCACTTTCGATTTTCTTAGGGATACAATGTATCCTCCAGCAATTCAAACAGCTCAGTTCCAACAAATTTGAAAGATGTTACTTGACCCGGCTCAGACAGGACTTTCACTCTTCTTGCTTCCTCCAGCACATTCTTACCCGGTTGCTGGCTTCTTCGTGGCGGCCATTGCTGACCGCCGCTCCACCGCCTTGGGAAAAAGGGGTTTTCCAGGACGAGGAGGGGGTCTGCGACACCCCCAACCCCCTGTCCGGCTCCCCTCTCTCTTCGACTGTCCCTACAGGGCAGCCATATCCCCCTGACCCATCTGGATCGGGGGTACCTCGGCGGCTAGCACAGCAGGAATCGCGAGCGGTCGCGAATTCCTGCTGCCCCGAAGCCACGCGAAACCGGAAAGCCCCAGATGCAGACTTTTGAAGTAGCTGTGGCTGTTTCTATTGGGCAATCTAACAGTTAAAAATCTTTCCACTAGAACAAAGTGTCAGTGCTAACTATAAACAATGCCCGGCTCTTATACAGTCATGCATTACTTAAGACAACTTTCTTAAATTTTAAAAAGCTTATAAATACAGTCAACAATATCATTCTAGTAAGCACTGGAGAATGAAAAAAAATCTGCAGAGTGCACTGTAGTTAAAATTTTTTTTAACAACTAAACACAGTTTAAATAAATTCCTTATGGCCTTTATTAAACATAGATACAATTCCTATTTGCCCACATTATTAGTGTAAAATGCAGGATTGGACGGTTGTCTTGATAATGTAGTCAAATGAAATAAATTTTAGACATCCTCCACATTTCTACCATTCATTTTCTGATACATTCTATAATGCATTCCACATTGCAGAGAGCAAGGACATACATTCAAATTCATAGCTACTAAGATTGTTGGCCATGCAGGGACAAAGATAGCCAGGGAAATTATTGAAGCCTGAGAAATGGGCTCCTTGTCAGTCAACAAGAGTGCTGATTTACCATCAGCTTTCAGGTACTTAGGAGCCAAGTGCTTGGCAGTACATGGAAACAACAGCCAATTGCTGACAACCAACACACCAATCAACCAATAGGTAGGCACCACATAGATATGACTCATAAGATAGCCCAAAGCACATATTCCAGTAGAGAGAAGTTCCTTGAACACTAGCTCCAGCATGAGTCCGAAAGCTCAGAAGAGTAAATCTCTGGTTCCAATGATCAACCCAGACTGGATCTTGCATTCCATAGTTATGCATGTTTTTTATTTACTGTCAAAGATTCAGGTATACAACCTAAAGTGATACAGATGACTTACCCCTTAATTAGGTGTAATAAATTCAGTACAGTTTACTTGAAATGTATTTTTGCTCTATTTATTTATACAGTTTAAATAAAGGTCTTTTTATACTCTACTTTTACTACTCTACTTTTATTCTCTACTTTTTATACTCTACTCTTATTGTTATAAAGCATACACCCCTTTTATATAAAAAATAAGTAACACTTAGAAAAATTAAATTTGATACCACACTAGATGTGGGATTGCCAATCAGGTCTTCCTATGATCACACACTGACACAGAATGGTTATAAACCACTTACATATAAAAAGACCCACAAACACACACAAAAATATTCATCTTATCTACTATGTTGTTAAATCATTCTATCTTAAAATGACTGCTTGCTTCATGGATAAAGAGAGGACTCCATTCCCAGACCCATCCATGAAGTATGGAAATTAATAAATATGGATGTATATTCTCAAAATAAAATGATACAGTAATGTTTCTTGATGATCAATTGATCATGTATTAACATCACCACTCCCAGATTCAGATGATGTTATACGGCCTAGTTCTGATTTGAAATATCTTTAGCATTGTCATTTGTTCAATATTTAGAGCAATTAGTTCACTTGTAAATCATTTGCCAGGTTGGGTCAGTTCATCCACATTCATTATTTCCAAACTACATAATTAATCATGCTGCAAAATGAGGTGTTTTCTTTAAGGTCACAGTTTATCAGCACTTAAAATTATTATCCTCCTTTTTACTTAATGCTCTATACTGAAAAGTATGTATGCAATACAAAGTTGCTTAGTTGCTTTAAATGACTACTTTAGAAGACATGCAAGACCTCTGTGACTTACCTAGGTCATTTAAAAATTAGATCAGCAGAAATTTCAACATTTTTCCCCACTTACCCTTTTGAGTTGAATATAAGAGAATCAGGTATCTTAACCCAACAGTAATTACAATGTCAGCCAGTCATATACCAAATAAAAATAATATGTGGTTTTTCTTGAATAAAAACCTGCGAGGTTCTGATACCCCTTTTGGAAAATTATGAATGAATATTCTCTTTTGTTGTTTACTTTATTTCCCATTTTGGTCTTCTATTGTTTTTCTGGTCACTGAGAACATTTGCATGACAATGAGATCTGTCTTGCTTAATGATTCATCTGTTTCTTGGTGCTCTTGCTGTTAATCTCCCACCTGTTTTGTGCAGGTTGTCACATATTAATTATCTCAATTAATTGTAAAATCATGATATGTGCACAAGGGGACAAATAAACACCTGGGGTTAGCAAGATTGGCCTAATAGAATTTATTGCCATTTATTGCTAAGGGGAGCTATTGAAATTACAGTGTGTTGGTATAATAGCCAAAACGTCAGATTATTCCATGTATAAGACAAAGTAGAAGGATTTTTTTATTTCCAGGTGATAAGATATTTATATTAAAATTCATTTAAATCATTTATAATGACTGTTTATCATGATAAATAAATAATAAAAAATTAGCCATGTGGGCTAGAAAACTAAGGAATTTTAAGAAACTAAATGGCAACTTTTCTTTTATAACTTGATCTTTTTGAGCACTGCATCTTAACTAAAAATGAAAACTAGAAAAGCCCCCCCAAAAAGTATAAGAACAATGACTGCTTATCCTTATCTTCCCAAAGTTATCAGTATAGATAGTCCTCAATGTACAACCACAATTGAGCCCAAAAATTCTGTTGTTAAGTGAAACATTTGTTAAGTGGGTTTATCACCTTTTTTTCCACAGTTGTTAAGTGAATCACTGTAGTTGTTAAGTTAGTCTCATGGTTGTTAAGTGAATCTGGTTTCCCTACTGACTTTGCTTGTAAGAAGATCTCAAAAAGTGACCACATGACCCAGGACACTCAAACCGTTTTAAATATGAATCAATTGTCAAGTGTCCAAATTTTGATCACATGACCATGGAGATGCCACAGTGGTCATAAGTGTGAAAAACAGTCATAAGTCCCTTTTTTTAGTGGTGTTGTAACTTTGAACAGTCACTAAATAAACTGTTATAAGTTGAGGACTACCTGTATGCTTCTTTCGAGATATCAAGCATCATTAACTCTAACAGACTGGTTCTTACAGAATCTCATCTTCTGTCTAATTTTCATTTACATTTAGCCAGGCTATAATCTGGGCTACAAAAATCTAGATAATCACAAAGTATTCTTTAATCTACAAGATGTAGAAACAAATAATTCCATTTACTGAACTCTAGTTAATCAATTCACTGCAAAACATTATATTTTGAAGGGTTTTCAGGTGGCTTTGCTTGTTTTATATGGTGTTATCATAGATGAGAGTTCTTACCATCTGGTTCAAATTAGAAGTCATAACAATGTTCCTCCCCCTCACTCCCACAATCCAATATAGAGTGTCTAAATTTGAACAATCTGTACATAAAAACTGCTTACCATAGACGCAATCATTTTATTTTATTTTATTTATTTATTTGATTTGTCAATCTCTTACAAGTTATAGGTATAAGTATATACATAGTTATGAATACATGAAATGGGTACATATAAGAAAAATAAAAGAAACAATAGGACAGGGACGGTAGGCACATTGGTGCGCTTATGCATGCCCCCTACAGACTTCTTAGGAAAGGAGTGAGGACAATAGTAGACAGTCTAAGTTTAAAGTTTTTGCGGTTTGGGGAAGAAACTACAGAGTCAGGTAGAGGATTCCAGACATTGACCACTCTGTTGCTGAAGTCGTATTTCCTGCAATCAAGTTTGGTGTGATTAACCTTGAGTTTGTATCTATTGTGTGCTCTTGTGTTGTTATGGTTGAAGCTGAAGTATTCATTGACAGGTAAGTCATTGCAATGTATGATTTTATATACCATACTTAGATCAGACAGAAGACGGCATAATTCAAGGTTTTCTAGGTCTAGAATTTTAAGTCTGGTGGTATAAGGTATTCTACAATAAGTAGAGGAGTGGAGAACTCTTCTTGTGAAATATTTCAGGACTTTCCTAACTGTTAATATCAGTTACGTAATGTGGGTTCCAGACTGATGAGCTGTATTCAAGTATTGGTCTAGCAAATGTTTTGTATGCTCTAGTTAGTAGTGTGATATTACCAGAGAAAAAGCTACGTAGGGTTAGGTTAATAACTCTTAATGCCTTTTTTTGTATGAAGTTACAGTGGGCTCTAGCACTTAGATCATTAGAGATGAGTATTCCAAGGTCCTTTACAGAGCTTGGATCATAAACAAGGTCTTGACTATTCAGCTTGTATTTTATTTTCTGATTTTTTTTGCCAATATGTAAGACAGAGCATTTATTTGTTGAGATTTGAAGTTGCCATTTGTTTGACCATTCTGATACATAGTCAAGATCTTTTTGAAGGGTAGCAGTATTGTCTGTGGTATTGAACAGCTTTACATCATCAGTGAAGAGGGCGCAGTTGCTCTTAATATGATCACAGAGGTCATTTATGTAGAGTATGAAGAGAGTTGGTCCTAGAACACTGCCTTGGGGGACACCACTATTGACAGGTACTGATTTTGAAAGGACATTTGTTGTCTGTTTGACAGGAATGCTTCTCTCCAATTATGCAGTTGTCCAGAGATACCATAAGATTTTAGTTTTAGGAGTAGTTTGTCGTGTACCACTGAATCAAAGACTTTACAGAAGTCTATGTAGATTGCATCTATTGTTTTGCCCTGATCGGGTTGTGTAGTCCATAAGTTTTTGTAAGAGTTGTAGATTGCAGGATAGTTTTTTTCCTGAAACCAAATTGTTTATTAGAGAGTAGATTGTTTGTTTCTAAGTGGAGGATAATGGATTGGTTAATAATTGATTCCATGACTTTACAGGTGACGCAGCATAAGGAGATTGGTCTGTAATTTTCAACTAGGCTGGGGTCTCCCTTTTTGAAGATGAGGATGACCATGGCTTGTGACCATAGGTTAGACAAGGAGCTGGTCCTGAAAGATTTTTCAAAGATTATGCTTAGAGGTTCTGCTATGGCAGTGGATAGCTTTTTTAAGAAGTAGGCACATATTCTGTCCTGTCCAATAGATAGAGATAGTTTTAGATTGTGTAGTGCTTTTTCAACATTGTCTTCTGTAAAATCAATATGTATTAGATCATTGTGGTTCGGCTAGGAACTACTGGGCATGACCCATTGCTGTTTACAAATACTGAGCCAAAGAATGTGTTAAAGATGTTGGCTTTAATGGTGTCATCGTTGCAGTCTTTACCATTAGATCCTATCAGGGGTGGGATGGACCTTGAGTCTTTTAGTTTGTTGTTTACAAAATTGTAAAAAGCGTGGGTGGAATTGGTACATAGAAGGTTTTCATCTTGTTTAATGTGATAATTGGTGCATTCAGTCTTTATCTGGTGGCATAAATTTTTGTATCGGCTTTTGAAATTGGCAACGTGACCAGATTTGTTTTTCCACCAGAGCGATCTCTTTTTGGATTGAAGTTTCCTTATTATTATGGGTAATCTGTTTTTTGTTTTGTTTTGGGAGTTGTTGGTACATATATATATACACATGCTGTATATTTTATTACCTTTTAGGAAAGAAAAAGTAGAGACAGTACAAAGCCAAATTTGGACTTCTTTGGTTGAGAAGAATGCACATAAAATGTTTTGCACACCTTCATAGATAAAAAAAAAATAAGTTAGATCAGTTTAAAACAAGGTAGCAGCACAGTAGGATGGATGGTGAGCAGAATAGGCTGCCCCCCCCCCAAAAAACCCCATATTTTTGAAAACTCTTTTAGCCATGGAACACTGGTGTTTATGAGCAACATTTGACATGTGATAACTACATATTTTTGCATGAAAAGATCCAAACACTAACCATCTCCAACCTGGATTGTTTGAAAAATAACAGAAGTTTTGTATACTTACTATGGATAAATAATATCCTGAAAGATGTTTGTTGTTGTTATTTTTGTTGTTCTTTGCAGGAAAGTGAAATACAGACTTCTTGTTTTTAAAGCTAACAACCACAAGTGGAATTAAGGTTACCATAAGATTTAAAATTTACTTTAAATGATCATCCTTTATCCATTTTTTTCTAAAGGCAAAAGCAGTTTTGGCAAAAGTGGGTTATCCCGGATTTATAATGAATGATACGTATGTTATAGAAGGCATCAAAACAGTAAGTTTTGTTTTATTGTTTTCAATTATTACTTGTTGCAGTTATTGTTATAATATAAATGACATGTACGTATGTTCATACACTCATTCACCATGTAGAATATTCAAGATTTATCCAGAGCAAAGAGTACTACAAATATAAATTGCAAAAGTCTAGTGCTAAATCCAATCATCCTTCCATTACAGAACCTCCTCTCCCTTTTGCAGCCCACTGGTATCTTCCTTAATTCAGTCTTGTCTCAGCTCTGCTTCATATTTGCTAATAAGCTTTTGGCAGTATAATAAGCATGTAGTGAATTGGATGGTGGCTCTCTCCTTTCTTAGGCACTTCAGGGGATGACTAGAGAAACAGTAAAGCCCATTTGTCCAGTGAGGCCTGTTGATACAATTCTATTACTCTTTGAAGGAAGTTCATTACTTTGGGATTTGATTTAAAATAAAATAACTATTTTGCCACATTTATATTTGGTGCACCCTGGAAAATGGAAATAAATAAATCTTTATCTTGGGTTTTCCGGTTCCGCATGGCTTTGGTAGCAGTAGGAATTCGCGATTGTCTGCAATTCCTGCTACGCTTGCAGCCGAGGTGCCCCTGATTCAAATGGGTCAGGGGGATATGGCTGCCCTGTAGAGGCAGCCAAAGAGAGAGGGGAGCTGGACAGGGGGTTGGGGGTGTCGCAGACCCCCTCCTCATCCGGAAAAACTCCTTTTTCCCGAGGTGGTGGAGCGGTGGTCTGTAATGGCCGCCACGAAGAAGCCTGCAACCGGGTAAGATTGCGCTGGAGGAAGCAGGGAAAGTGAAAGTGCTAGCTGAGCCGGGTCAATCAACAACTCTTAAACACTCTGGAATTGAATCATTTGAATTGCTGGAAGATACATTGTATCCCTAAGAAGATTGGAAAGCGGCGGAGAAAGCTGTTAAAGGGAAGAAACTTTTTTTTTCTTCACTCTCCCATCCCATAGAAACAGCAGATGAAGATTTGAAATTTATTTGGGCACTGAAGGTGAATTATTTTGAAAGTTAAAGCCAAGGGACAAAGGATTTTTTGGACATTGGATTTAATAATTTAAGAAATCGGAAAACCCTTATTAGAGGTATGGATTTCTGAACATTTTAAAAAAAATTGTTGTAAGTGGGAAGGGAGAGGAAAAACAATTGGAGCAGAAGTTGAAAAAGGAGGAGATTGCCTAGAATTCTAAAGAAAGATATATTGTAATTGGACCTCTTTGATTAAACAGTAACCCCAGAAAGAGAAGTAGAAGAAAGAAAAAAAGTATTAACTTTGGAATCTTTTTGGAATTATTCTTGATTAAAAATACTTGGGTGGTTGTTTTGGAAAAAGTTTCTCTCTTCATGATGGCATTGCTTGTGGATGAACTAAAAACTGAATATAAAAAATATAAAAAGGAAGAACAAGATGGAAAAGATACTTTGGGCACTCTATTTCAATTTTTACAAATGGCGATATGCACTTATGAAAAGCTGACTACGCAGCAGGACGACTGGGACAAAGAAGAAGAGGAAGAAGAAGCCATCTTTGATGAACAATGGGTTTTTTCTGGGGAGGAGGAGAAAGAGGATAAGAAAAAGGGGATTTTAAGGTTTGAAAAAACAACCAAAAAAGAGAAAAATGAGATGAAAGGTGGATGCAAGGTTAGAAAACAACAGAAAGGGAGTAAGAAAAGGGAGGAGGAGAGACAAAGGGGTAAAAAGGGCAAGGAGAAGAATAAGCAAGAGAGAAAGGGGGGGAGGAGAAGCCTTAATGGTGGGAAGCAAGATTTAAAGAAACAAAGCCTATTTAGAGACAATGGATGAATCTAATTGAAAAAAAAAAGAGATTGTGGAAGGTACATAAGATTGTGTTTTTATATGTGTTTCTAGAGTAAAATGCTATATATATATATATAGATATAAATGAGTATTAATATATACGATTAGTTTTTTTAAATGATATGGATAGTGGTTATATAGGATTTTATTTAGTTATTGATGTGTTTTTACCCTTCTTATAAAAGTTATTGTGTAACTTTAGAATGTACTAAACAAAATCCCAAGATAATTTAAGTGTTATATTAAGTAATTTTAAATTAGGGCAATGAGTTAAAGGCGTCACTCCAATCAGTGTACAGGAGAAGTATATTAAAAGAAAAAAGATGAATGGATAGCTGGAAACAGAACAGACAAAGAATGATAACTATTATGAACTGAATTGAGATAAGATAAATAAAATAAAATTAAGAGAGATAAAAGAGGGAAGAAGCTATATAGAACATTGAAAATGGTAATAAGATATGGAAGGATACATAAAGTGAATATGATATTCGAATTTGTGTCTGTGTGAAGAATCTCAACCCAGGATCAAGCAGCCTTCAGAAAAGATGTTTTAGGTTTTTTTTTCCTATGTTCTATGTTTTGTATGTTTATGAAAGACAATACAATTTTAATTAGCAAGAAATATAATTTGGATAATTAGAATGAAAAGGAGAAGTTGGGATAAGATATGAAGTTAAACAGATAACGTAAATATCTATATTACAATTTGGAATTATTTTGTATGTTCTATTGGGTTGGGGTTTTTTTTAGAAAAGATTTCTTAAGTTGCTATGCCTTGATTGTTTGTGTACTGTTTTTGTAAAACTAATAAAATTTGGTTAAAAAAAAAAGGAAATCTTTATCTTCTTTACTACGTTGGTTGTCAACCATGGAGGCCATGATATACCCAAATAGATTGGATTTAGGTAAAAGCATAAACTACAGTGAATTATTAGACACCCAAGGGAAAATTAAAATCAAACCAAGAGCTCAAAGAATGGGGAATTACAATTGATTGGTGGCCATACCTACAAATTCAAAACAGATATAAAAAAAATTTAGAAGAATTCGGACTTGATAAAGGCAAAATCAACTAGATAAAATTTTAATTGGACCAGAACAAAAGTTTATATCCAAAGCATATAGATACTTGTTAGACTTTAAAATGGAAGAAGAAATTGTGAAGAGTAGCATGATAGCATGGGTGTGGAACTTTGGATATAACACAGACTTAGAAGAATGGAAAAAATTATGGAGTATGAATTATAAATTAACTACAGCCTCAGCATACAAAGAAAATATATAGAAAATGTTTTATCGGTGGCACTTAGCCCCGGCAAGATTGGCCAAAATATACCCAAATACCAGTCCCAAATGTTGGAAATGGAAACAATCTGATGGTACCTTCTACCACATGTGGTGGTTATGCCCTGAGACCAGTACTTATTGGACTAAAATTAAAGATTGGATGCAGGAAATTATAGGATATCAAATTGAACCTAAACCAGAGCTCTTCCTATTGGGAATAATTAGAGATCAATACCCAAAAAGGATAAAATATATATTATATAAGCCAGGATAGCTTTCACACAAATGTGGAAAGGACCTATTACTCCAACAGAGGAATTAGTCTTACAAAAAATTATAAAATGTGTGGAAATGGACATGCTTACGTTAAAAATGGAAGAAAAGGAGGATTTCGATTATTACTCAATTTGGCATAAATGGTATGAATGGTTAGAAAATAGAGATAAGAAATAAGAAGTGAAGATTAACCAGAAGAGACCTTAAAAGAATGGTGTGTAAATATGTAAATATACAAGTATATAAATTAGTAACAATTATAGATAGAGATAACAGTTATTGGTTGATATGTGTAAAATATTGTACAAACTATAAGATAATAATATTTGTACATGTCAAAATGCTGTTGAAACCATGAATATGATTTGTATTGGTGGAAAACACAATAAAAATTAAATTAAAAAAAGAAATCTTTATCTTCTTATAGACTAGAATTAGATAGATAGAGGATGATTGAATGTGTTATAAACAATCAAACCAAATATAATAATTTCAGGATATATTAATACTATGCATACAATTAATTCTCATTAGAAGTAAAGGAGTAGTAACTTCTAAGAGCTTCATTTATGCACGTTGCTTTGTATATTTCTTTCTTTTTTAATTATTTTTTTATTTAGTTTTTTAATATATATGATAAATTCATTTCATTTCAACCATGTATTGATTAGGTATATGTTTCATGTGCTTACAGTTTAGAATTAATACTCTTCTTATTAATATAACAATATAACAATAATCACATTTTCATATAAGTAATATCCAATGTATCTTTTTTACAATATTTTCTTATTGCTTTATATATGCATCTAATCCTTTTTAATTTGTTTTATTTTTTAACCATTGGTAAAATAAATCCCATACCATGTAATATTCAGATTCTTCTTTTTCTTTAATTTCTAATGTTAACCTATTCATTTCTGCACATTCAAATATTTTTTCAATTACTTTTCCCTCCATCGGTATCTTGTCACTTTTCCAATTCTAAGCAAATACAATTCTAATTGCTGTTAATACATGAATGATTAAATATGTTTTTTCTTTACTGTAACCTTCAGGTATCATTCCTAATAAAAATATTTTGGGTTTCAAATCTATATGTTGTTTAATCATTTTTTCCAACCACGTGTATATTTTTGTTCAATATTTTTTAGCTTCTATGCATGACCACCTCATATGGTAATATGTTCCTGGTGTTTGGTGACACTTCCAGTTGATTTATCTTTAAATATTTTCACTAGTTTTGCTGGTATTAAGTGCCATCTATAAAACATTTTGTTCAAGTTTTCTTTATATGCTATTGATATTGTTAATTTATAGTTCCTGTCCCATAGCTTCTGCCATTTATCTAATTCTATGGCATATCCTTTTTTTTTTTGCCCATGCTATCATTGTTTCTTTAACTTGTTCCTCTTCCAATTTAACACCTAATAAATAACAGTATAGTTTTTAATCAACTTATCTTCTGTTCTTATTAGTATTTTATCCAATTCTGTCAACTCTTTATTGATCCCTTCATCTTTAATATCTTTTTCATACCTTGATTGTATTTGCACATACGAATATCAATATATCTCTAACCCTTGTTCATTCAATTCTTATTTTGCTTTGAGCTCACCCTTTTCATTTAAAATATTTTTATATCTAGCAACACTTCTCATCTTACAAACACTTGTGGATATACAAGTGTTTCCATTGTTGATAACCAGACTGGTATCTTCATGTAATGCTGTTCCCTAGTTTTTCCCATATACATAACAATGCATCCCTGATTATGTACCTTTGAAAGTACCCATGTGTTTTACCTCTCTTGTACCACAAGAGTACATGCCAACCCATTTGTAAATCATGTCCTTCTAATGTTAATAACCTCTTATTCCTTAACATTACCCATTCTTTCATCCATGTTAAAGCTGTGGCCTAAAAGTATATTTCCCAACTGGGTAATCCAAATCCTCCTCTAGTTCTAGTATCCTGTAACATTTTAATATTGATCCTTGCTTTTTTCTCGTGCCATATATATTTCAATACTAGTTTATTAATATCTTCAAAATCTTGTTCTTTTAAGTATTTCATCTCTCAATGTCTTTTTGATAAATCTTACATGTACCTCTTTTGAGAGTTTATGTCTTCTTGCGTAGTTTGTATGGATCTATTTCCCCTTGAATTTCTTGTTTGGTTTTCTATAGAGTTTCAGCCAACAATGCTGTCATCACATCCAGTAGGTCTTCCCTCTTCTCTTCTTCAATATTCTGAAATCTCAGGAAGTAAGCCACCTTTTCCATCTCTAGAATGATTATTGTCTCCTCTAGATCTTTATTACCTTGCAATAGCCTTTGATCCACTTTCTCCACTTTTTTCTTCACTGTTTGCTCTGATTTCTCTTCCATTCTCTGTATCCTCTGTTCCAGTGGTGGCATTCAAAAATTTTTACTACTGGTTTTGTGGGCATGGCTTGGTGGGCGTGGTTGGGTGGTCATGTGACTGGGTGGCCATGGCCAACTCAACATCACTCATGTCGAGGGGTGCCTTGTCTCACCCCACTTGCTTGGCTTCCCAAGCTCTTCTGGTCTTTGTCTATTAATTTGTCTACCACTACAGTGTCTAGTTGATTATCTAATACCTGCCTGTCCTCCTGGATCCAGAATTCCCACAGATTCTTAGCTCTATTACTCTCCACGATCTTCTGTAGAAACTCCTTTTTCCTGGGATTATGCAGCTGCCTTTCTTCCCCCCCAAAAGCCATATTTTGTTTAAAGAATTGCAGACAAATACTTCAGTGGATGTCCTACGCTTATAATTTTTCTGCTTTTTCAAGACAGGTAGACACACTTCAAAACAAACACTAGCTGCAGATAGCTCTCTTTTTGACGTTGCAGGAAAGTCCAGAAATAGTTCAGTGAGTTAACAACTAACTGGCTGATTTTGGGCCAGTCACTCCCTCTCTCAGCTCAGCTTACTTCACAGGACTGTGATGGGGAAAATAGGAGAAGGAGGGATATTTTGAATGGTTGCTGCTTTGAATTACTTATAAAAATAATGATGGGAAAAATAGTATTTGAAATGCACTAGACATTAAAACTAAAACAGATTTGTGCAAGCAACTTGTGACTAATGTGATAGCTAGCCGTAAAGATGGAAACTCAGGATATTATATTGCCAGCACATGTGAATTGAGTCCAAAGAGAAATTATATCTGAGCACTGACTTCAGATTGTCCTAGACTGGACAGAGGAAATCAATATGAATGCAATATGGAGTGTGACATTTCTTATGAAGATCAGTATATTCAAATTTCTTGCTAGACATTCTCACAAACAATCAAAAACAGATCTTGGCAGTTCTTTGTATGGCTTGTTTGGGATTTGAGTTTGTTGAAAGTGATTATATATCCCTGTTATAAACAAGGAGTATGTAATAAGGAAACACTCCAGAATTTCATTTACATAAAAACCACCACTGATATCTGAAATAACACCTTTCTTATAGTGTTATCTTCTTGGTATGCTTTGCATACATCATTCAATGTGATCTGTCACTTTTACACACCATATATATAAGATATTTGCACCTTTAGTGTGTTTGGAGAGATAAGGAAAGTGTCAGAGAGTTATTGGGAGCATGCACTTTAAAAAAAAAAAGCAGAATGAAAAGTGAATTATACTTCCAGTTAGAAAAACAAAGTGAATAGAACAATTTTCTAAATATGACCATCTCAGACCTCAAGAGGCTATTTAAATGATTTCCAGTAGCAAAAACAATGCTTTGTTCAGCACTGAAAATAACTTTAGGCAAAGTCATTTCTTCCCACACAAACAAACAAGGCCTTTTATGTAGACAAATTTAGGCGTTCACTTGAAATCCCAGAATGAATCAGAATTTCTGAAGCCTGTGGGGAACTAGGAGGTGGGGGAGTCCCCTCCCCTGGTGTCTCAAAGCAATGACAGGCCACTTCCTTGGACTCACCCACTCTCTGCGAGAGCTTCACTTCCCGATTCAGTCAATTGCACAGAATGACAGTCATGGCTGCGAGCGCCCGCAGTTCTGTGCCCCCTTTCTCTGCATCCCATCACCATGGCAACCAGCCTTTTCACATGCTAAAAAGACACAGCAAAGCATGGCCTGCCAAGCAGCACCAGGGACAATGATGTGAGCTTGCACAGACGAGCCCAGATGTTTCAAATCGCTTTAGGAAAGTTGGTGGCAATTTTAATCATGAGACGCCTTTTAACTTTAATCCTGTAGTTTCCTCCCTCATCTCCTTTGCTTTGAAAAGTTGCTTTTCAATGGGAAATGGAACAGCCAGCATGAGGAAAGGAGGGAGGAAGAAAGCGGCCTCTTCATCTCATGCCGGCCACTCCATTGCCTGTTTGACCATTGCAGCACCACGTCACAGAGCTTTCCCTGCCCACCACTGCCCAGATGCCCTCGCTTCTCTCAAGGATTTCTTTGCTTTCCTGATTTCCAGATCTTTGTGTTTCTCACCATCGTTCGTGTTCAGGGAAACAAAATTTGTGTGGGGCTAAAAAAAAAAAAGTTCAATCAGAAAAAGAACATGCAAAGTTGGAATTGATTGATTGAATGTTTTTTGTCAGGTGCCAGGTTTCTTGTTTCTTTGTAACCCTAATTCTTACATCCAGCAGAACAGATATGAATAAACAATGCAGGTAACTTTATTAAAACCCTCTTGTTTAACATATTGCTTATTCATATGTTGTAAGCTGAATGAATCTTAATCTCCCAGTTACAAATAATCATAAACAAAAAATATGCATACACTCAACTCCTCCAATATCCCCTGACCAGGTATGATGAACCTAGATGCTGATATGCCCATCAATAACTCATCCCAAATATATCACAAAGGTTCATTCTGTTGGAATGATTGTGATTGTTTTAAAAATGACAGTTTTTATGAAAGGCATTGAACATACAAAAGACAAAAATTGTTCTTCTTTCTGATGAACAAAATATATTGACCAAAGTTAGATTGGAAGGTTCTGTTTTTCCATCTAGGAAACTGTCAGCATTTTACAAAAGGTTGAATAGATATATTCTAACAATATAAGTTAACAGAAAGGGTTAATATTGATATTTGTAATAAAAGAGCAAAGGATTATCTTTTCAGCCAGACAAAAAAGAGCCTATTATATATAACTGATAACATCTTTGTAGGGCTAAAACTCATGCCTAGCAGTCAGTTGGTGACTAGCAAATTAGAAGCAGTCTCCTCAGAATTGACTCAAGCACTATCAGGTCATGGTGAGGATATGTACTTTGATCATGGGAAGGAGAAACACAAAGAGGCATTGATCATAAGCCTGAATAATTTAAATCTGTTAGACCTGTGGTTTGCCAATCATAAGGGCAAAGTTTTAAAAATGGCCTAATTAAATATATCTGAAGAGAAACAGATAAAGTAGAAGTTAAACCTTTAAATGCTCATACATTTTTATAGAATGAAAGCAGTAGAGGGATTCAATTTTTTTTTACTACTGGTTCTGTGGGCATGGCTTGGTGGGCGTGGCAGGGGAAGGATACTGTAAAATCTCCAGTCAGAGGTGGGATTTTTCCGCTACCGATTCTCCAGAACTGGTCAGAACCTGCTGAATACCACCTCTGAATGGAAGATAGAAAACCAGGTACTACAAATAACATATACATAAAAAGAAGAATCAGAGTACCTAACAAAGAAGTTTGGGAATCATTTTGCATAACCATCTTTGCTAGATGTCTTTTAGTTTAACATCTAGACCAGTGGTGGCTAACCTTTTTGGGCTCCTGTGCCAAAAATTGCGTGCATGCACTCGCGTTCCAGCACCCAGAATGCAATGCGTGCCCCCCTCCCCCTTTCCCCTGTGCATGCGTGCGCAATCCCCACACCACCCCTTACCTGCACTGCACCTCACAACTGATTTTTTGGCTGGTTTGAGGCCTTTTTTGGCCTCCCAGAGGGTTGGAAAAAGCCTCTGCAAGCCTTTTCAGGCCGAATTATAGGCCCATTTTGTCACTTCCAGTATTACAGGAAGTGATGAAACGAGCCTATAATTCGGCCTGAAAAGTCTTGCAGAGGCTTTTTCCAACCCTCTGGGAGGCCGAAAAAAGCCTCAAACCAGTCAAAAAATCAGCTGTGAGGCCCACGCATGCACAGTGAGCTAAGTTTGCCTATGGCTCGCCTGCCAGCACAAATGGCTCTGCGATCTAGGCTTTCATAAGTCAATGCAACAAATAGGTTTTGTAAATATGAAGAGACAACTGATTGTAGATGATACTAAACTGGCAGGAATAGCCAACATCCCAGATGGCAAACTCAGGATTCAAAAAGATCTTGACAAACTTGGACAATGGGCCAACAAAATGAATTTTAATGTGGAGAAAAGCAAAAGTTTACATTTAGGCAGGAAAAATCAAAGGTATAAATACAGATTAGGCAAGACTTGGCTCAAAACCAAGTAAGTTTGAGAGGGACTTTGGAATCCTAGTGTATGGTCATTTGAATATGAGCCAGCAATGTGCAGCAGCCACCAAAAAAGCTAATACAATCCTGGGTTGTATAAACAGAGGCATAGAATCAAGATCATTAGTGCCATTTTAAAAATTCTAGTAAGACCACACCCTGGAATACTGTATCCAATTTTGATCACCATACTACAAAAAAGGTGTTGAGACTTTGGAAAAAGTTCAGAGAAGAGCAACTAAGATGATCAAAGGCCTGGAGATTAAACCATATGAAGAACAGCTACAGATTTTAGGTCTGGCTAGTCGAAAGGAAAGAAGAATTAGGGGTGGCTTGATAGCAGTATTTCAGTATTTGAGGAGGTGCCACAAAGAAGAGGGAGTCCAATTATTCTCCAAAGCACCAGAAGCCAGGACAAGAAATAATGGTTGGAAACTGATCAAAGAGAGAAGCAACCTAGAATTAAGGAGAAACTTCCTAACAGGACAATTAATCAGTGGAACAGCTCTCCTTCAGAAATCATGAGTGTTCCATCACTGCAGGTTTTTAAGAAGAGACTGTACAGTCACTTGTCTGAGATTGTATAGGTTTGCCAGCTTGTGTCCTGCTCTTTGAGCAGGGGGCTGGACTAAGACATCCAAGGTCCCTTCCAGTTTCTATTCTATTCTATTCTGTTCTCTTCTGTTCTGCTCTGCTCTACTCAACTGCCCTTGATTTGAAGCAGTTTTTTTGGCAATTCTAAAATTTTTACTAAACTATTGATATATTAACTGTAGGGTCTGAGTTTGAAACTGTGATGTTATCGTATTTCTAATTTTTTTGAAGTTGCCAACAGTCATATTTTGAAGCCATTTTCTCAATATGAAAAAATATTTATTAGCTCTTAAAAGTCATAATCTGAAAATAAATACATTAAAATGTAGCTGATGGGAGCATTAAATTTTTTTAGAGAAGATACATTTTATGTTTGCAGCTTGCTTATTTATTGGTTCAAAATATTTCACATTTAAAAATATCATTAGTTTTCTTTCAGATGTCAAGATTATTTACTCTTTCTTCAAATATGATCCATGGAAGAGATTTTAAAGTATACTTCTTCTCCCACATTTTTATACTATTCACCATCAAAATGCATTCCATAAATAGAATCAAAATGCATGTAATACCAAGCTCTAGAAACAACAGTGGAATAATTAAGTTTTCCAATGTGCCATATGTTTGGGCAAAACCATTGTGTTGTCTATGGAATTTCCTAGTAAATGCTCACATAGCAATATTCACTAATTTTCTAACACAGAACAATTCTATTCATTTTAAAATAAGTAAGATATTATCTTGCAATTGTGTATTTATAGATTTTATGCAAACTGGTGTTAAAACACCATTTTCTTTTCAACAGAATTGCATTGCTTTCCAATTTGTGTACAATATAGAAAAGCACCAAAGTTATTGGACACATAACCTACATATGTTGATGTTAACTTTCATAGGGAAAAATTCAGTTTGAAAAATGTATTCTTGTAGGAGAGCAATTGGCAGAACTTGGGGTGGAGTCAAGGACAAATCAACATACAGGATCTTTGACTCAATCCAACCCTTCTTGAATTCCATTGACATTTATTTAATGACAAGATAGTGCTAACCATTAGTTGAGTTGATTCCTGTGCATAGGCATGATTAGTAATAAATCAATTTAGTTGTAACTTCATGTGTGGTCTTGATCTTTCATACCTGACAATTATACACTATTACACTAGTACATAGATAGGCAACCAATAGTACAAGATAGTTGTTTCAAATATGTAGAGTAGTTTTCAACTTTACATGTCAATTATTCTACTACAGCAGTTCAGAAAAGAATGGCAGCCCTTCTTTTTAGGAACCATGTACCTGTAGACAACAAACTATTTATTTCAAAATTGGTAGCACAATTCTTTATGGTGTGTGCAACTGAATTCCAGCATAAAATTTTTAATCATATGAAAGAATACTCATTCTTTCTGAGAGCCATATTCTCTATAGACAGAAGTACATCCAATGTTGTACTTAGATTAGACACTGGTTGATTAGCATTGAAACAAGTATTAGGAACTAATCATATCTTTCTGGGTTAGAACCTATTCATTTTCCAAGGAACATTTTTCCCTCCTAGTATATGATTGTACAACAAAGTGATATATAGCAATATCTTCAAACTACTTCATGTGGCATGTTCTTTAACTATATATGAAGTGGAACTTTTAAAGAAATAGGATATATTTCAGCACAATTTAACAGCAGTCCTTAGGTGATATTTTCACCTCAGTGAATCAAGGGAACCACAACCTTTACATTTTTAAGTATATCCTTTACCAATGGGCCTTTTTTAAAACACATTTTAATGCTTTTCCTTCTACAGTTATGGATAGCAGATACAAAGGAATCTCTGAAGCATATAATCAGTGCTCTTATGCCTCAATGGCAATTTCAAAATCTTAGGAGGTAGATTTCTAGGAAGTAAATTCCATGTGGAACTGCACTTTTAATTAATTTGCTGGAAAATAATTTTAATGGAAAGACTATATAGCAAACCCAATCAATGAGAGAGGTACCGATATCACCCTTTTAATTGTTCTGTTTCAATTAATTAAATCCAAAATTGTTATTAGAACTATAATTTGTATTAAACTATCATAATATTATTATATTGTTGAATTGTTCCTGACTTTTTGGATCACAATGAAGAAAAGGAAGAAGAGGAGGCATTTTTTTCATTTCAGATTTTTTTTCAGAATATTTAAATTTTGATATATAACTTGTTTAGTATATTAAGGTTGTTCATTTCTGTTTAGATCTAATTATATTAGCATAATCTTTATATTTATTTTCAGATGAAGTTTTCAGAAATAGACTATTTTGGCAATGTCCTTCAGACTCGCAAACATGTGGCCCAAACAGATTTCTACTGGCTGAGAAAAGAAGTCCCCAAAACAGAGTGAGTTGGGAAGGGGTGTGCTGGAGAAGTATTGAGATGAAATATTATCAGACAATTTTGAGGATTATTTTTCTGTCACCATTGTAATAGCCAACCATATAGGTATCTCAGAAGGGGCTAAACTAAAGATTTAATTCTAAAATCAACAAGCATTGGAATAACAGCTTTTTTTTTTTTTTACTCAGAATACTAACTCAAACTGCAATTTCCTACAGTGAAATCTCCAAAATATTCCTATAGCCCTATCCCAGATATGATTGAATATTAGGATACTACTACTACTACTACTACTACTACTACTACTACTAAAATAATAATAATAATAATAATAATAATAATAATAATAATAATAATAATAATAATAGTAGTAGTAGTAGTAGTAGTAGTAGTAGTAGGAGGAGGAGGAGCCTCTGTGGTACAGTGGTTAGAGTGCAGTACTACAAGCTACTTCTGCTGCAGCCAGCTGCCTACAATTTGGCAGTTCAAACCCCACCAAGCTCAAGATTGACTCATCCTTCCATCCTTCAGAGGTGGGTAAAATGAGGACACAAATTGTTGGGGGCAATATGCTGACTCTGTAAACTGCTTAGAGAGGGCTGTAAAGCAGTATATAAGTCTAAGTGCTATTGCTATTGCTATCTTCCATTTTCTACAATGTAACTGGCTATGAAGTCCTCCACTAGGCTAGGACAAATGCCCATTAGTACAGTCGTTTTGGACTAAACTATGAACTTTCTCAGATAGGGAAGAGGTCAAACATATATCGACATACATATTGTTATTGCTTTCTATTCTTAATGTAAGATGCCCAGAGTTATTCTGGTGTTAGATGGCTTTAATCTTGTAAATAAATAAACACATAAAATGAGGATTGAATGATGTTGTCCTGAGACATTATATTGCATGAAGAATTTTAGAACATTTTTAGAATGTTTTCCAGTTATTCAGATAAGCATGAAAAATCTGATCTCTGAAATCTACTGGATAATCAATAGATGGAAGGAAGAAAATCAAGACAACTCTGGCTTTTGTTGCCATCTAGTGGCCATATGGAATATTTGCAGACTGTATTTAAAACCTACTTTAAATATCTGAACATAACAAAAGGGGAATCTATATAGGGAATCTTTCCTGAAGTATTTGTACCGTATATACAAATCTAACAAATTTTGGAGACTCTAGGATATGTAATAGAATTATTTAGGGCAGCTTCATTTCATTCTTATATATCAGTATTTGGAAGAACAAGAAAAGTAACCTCTTATCACCGACACTAGTACCAATAATGCTCTTTATTGGTTTGGTATTTGCATATGGGAAATTTTATTGGCATTAATTTTCTTCTGCAAAGCTGTAACCTCTGTACAGTAATGTGGATTGGTGGACACTTTTTGTATAGGTAATATAAATATATAGAAAAATCAAAGCATGTTAATATCAAACAATAGACATTTATAAAAGCTGTTACTTTTTAAGAAGCATACTAAATATTTATGCATCTTAAGTGATTGTAAAACTTATGGAGACAGCTTTGATCTCTTTGGGTTAAGGCTGTTAGAGGTTTCTAGGTTAGAACTTATTGAAAGAAAGCTCTGAGACAATTGAAGCAAATAAGATTAAGAGATGATGCTAAAGGTTGTGATCATTGTGGAGACTTGGAATGTGCAATGGCATTTTAGACTTCCAATAAAAGTGACCTAGTGCCACTCTTGGTCATTCCAAAAAGACATTCAACGTTATCCTATGTAAGGCCGCTTCTTTTTAAGCATCTGTATGGGTGCTTTTCAGGCTAATGTATATGGCTGCTGCTATAAATGACTCTGAAATTGGAATGCAGTCAACCTTGTTAAATGCTTTCTCTTGATGCCTCAGCCTAGATGTCACTCCTCTTCTACTCTCTTACAGAAATATACCTTCCATCTTATCATTTTATTAGAAAATGTTTTCCAGAAGGGTGCAGGGTAGGGAGACAAGCATGCCTGCTAAATAAAGTCTATTGGATTATAAGTATTAACTAAATAGGTATCTATTCAGTGATACACAGACGTATATATGATACTGATATTTAAAATACAGAATGGATAATAAAAATAATTGGTACATTGTATTATAGTATATAATATTAAGTAATACTACACAAATATATTTGATGATGGTTTATTTTTTAAAAAACTGATAAAAATTATGGATATAAAGGAATGTAGTCTAATCTCATAAACCCTATACTTTTTATATTTTGATAACCATGCTTAATGCATTTTATTAATGCATAAAATTTCATTTGAAAAAGGGAAGCTTGTGTCCTTTATCTATAATGTCAAATATAGGATACCTGCTTTATCAAGGATGTAAGATACCTACTCGATATTCCATTGTACAAGAAGTCCTTGACTTATGAACGGAATTTGGATCAGAATTGTCATTGTAAGTCATTAGAGTCATAAGTTGAGCCAGACCCAATTTTACCACAAATTTTATCCTGTGTGTTAAATGATTCCCCACCCCCTCAGCAAAAAATGTTGCAAATCAAACCATGTGACTGCAGGATGCTACAATCAATCATAAATATGGACAGGTTGCCATGTGCCCAAATTGCAGTCATATGAATATCAGGGGTGTGTGATGGTTGTAAGTATACATATAGGTCACAAGTAATGTTTTCTGAGGGCATATAATTTGGATAGCTGTTAAATGAACAGTTATAGGCTGAGGACTACTGTTTGAACCACTTTTACAGATTATTAATCTTCATCCTTTACTACATAGCTGAATCCTGATTTCCTTAAAACATAGAATAACAAGATGCCTGCTTTGGCTTTGAATGGCAGGCTCAGCATTTGTACTTTAAATATTGAGGGAGATCCAAATTTAGCCAAAAAGAGCCCTCAAATCGGAACTTGACATTTGTGGGGGGAAAGGGGAACGAGACAGACTGTGACAGATGTTCTCTATTTCATAGAATAAGAACACCAAATCTGCTCTTCTTTTCTTTTTCAACAGGTGGTTTACTAATCCAACAACAGTGAATGCCTTTTACAGTTCATCTACAAATCAGATCAGTGAGTACTTGACTAAGTCATGATTTAATTACTCATCTGAGAAAAAAGAATATCCTTCAGCTTCTACAAGCAGTGCTCCTTCTCACAGTTTTAAAACTGTTATTCCCTCATACCACACAAAAAATGCCTACTAGGTTTAGAGACTGTGTCCTCATAAAAAATACTAATACCAAGTGCATTGTATGTTTACAACCAGGTAAATATATTGTGTTTGATTTTACATATTCAGGATATAAAGAGAGAAAGAGAGAGAAACAGGGAGAGAGGGAAGGAAGAAGGAAGGAAGAAAGGAAGGAAGGAAGGCAGATTACATAAAAATATCACTTCTAAGAAACAAGTAATATTACCTTTATGAAGTAATAAGGCATTTGATGATCTCCTGATTCTGATACAAATATCACTAGTAAATCAAGGAATCCATAAAGCAGGCAGGCAGGCAGGCTGGCTGACAAATCCCATACTCAGTAAGACCATTCACTCTCTAGTAATTTACAAGGTCACCCAGCTTTGTTGAGGCAATATAAATTGTATATTGGTGTATGTTTTTATGACTGCCATCAATTAAGCAGTGATAAGCTTTTGAGCCTAACAGCAATGGTCTAGTATTCTGGTGTCCTGACAGTTCGTCAGCAGGAATTTTTTTGCTGCTGGCAAAACATCAGGACACCAGAAAACTACACCACAGCCTTTCAGCCCAAAAGCATATTACTGCTTGAATATAAAACCCATCATTATTATTCTGATCCTGGAAAAACAACAATAATTCAAAATCTTTGAAAATTAGGGAACCAGGTCTTCCTCAACTTGGATGCTTGGGTTATAAAAATTACGGTTTACTTACAAGATGAGTTGCTCATAGATATATAACAGCTGAGTCTGGTTTTTTAAAGTGTTCCCATGTGCAACACACATTATTATGGAATTCTAGAAAACATTTCATTTTCATCCCTTGTTTCATATAACTGATTTATTTATTATATTTATATGATTTAGGCTGTAATTTGTAATGAGAAGAAGTAATTCTGAATAGTGAAGGCAGGTTGTTAAGATTTCGTTCTAGCATTATAGATGTTTCTATCACTTATGTAATCATTTTTAGGGAGGATTTCATGGGTCCTATTGTTTAGGCATTAAGAAATTGTTCTCATTCAGAATTTTTAGATAACAAATTAGCTGTTAGGGTTCCAAGTAATAACTCCATAGAATGAAGAACTGTGAGGCAAGCAAGTTCCTCAAAGAACAATTTTATTGGAGATATCATATTGGCACAAACTGAAAACCACCTCTGAAAGTTCTTGTGGTTTTCACCTGATTAAAAAGTGAAAGTTCCCCCTTTCTCCAAACAATCAGTCACATTGTCCAATCAAGGTGCTGCTGGTCACTTGGTAACTGGACTCCTCATCTCCCCAGTCACCTGTTGGAATGTCCTTGGTTCCCACAGGAAACTATTTGTTTTGGCTACAAACCCCCATCTAACTATGTCCCCCCTCCCTATCCCGTCTTCGCACCGTGGCAACTCTGAAGCTGCCAAAATGTCCCCTCAGGTTTGCTTTAGAGTTGACAATTGGACCCCCGTAAGAGAAGTTCCTGAAAAAGAAAAGAAACCGTACGGAGGTTAATTAGTGTTTGCTCCTCCCACCTGGAGGTCCTTTTGGCTTTTGAGGGTACTTCTGGTGGAACTGCTTAGCCAATCTGTCTGCTTTTACATCCAGCTCTTTACACATGTGGCTTTGGACAATGGGCACCCTTTTTGTTGCACTAAGTACTGCAACCTCCCCTTGTACAGTCTGGAATCTAAAATTCTTTTGATTTTGTAATGCATCTCCCCTTGCACTACAGTCAGTTTTGGGGCTGCCCAATCTACTGGCCTGAACTGGGAGCCTACCACCGGCTTTAACAAGCTACTGTGAAAAACCAGATACCAAGACTTTCCCCAGCAGGTTGGGAGTTTAAATTGTACTGTTACATGGTTAATTACTTTCACTATGGGGAAGGACCCTATGAATTTTGGTCCAAACTTCTAGCAGGGAAGCTTTAGCTTAAAGTACTTGGTTGAGAGGTAGACCTTACTCCCTATTTGGAATGGGTTCTGAGGAGCCCAATGCTTATCGGTTGCACTTTATGCATTCTCGATGCTTCCTGAAGGGCTCACTTTGTATTTTCCCAGGCTTGTTTCAGGGATTCCATCCAGTCAGTCAGCGATATGAATGAAGGGGGTTCCCTAGGGAGCTCAGGCATGGGGGACAAATTCTATGTCACTAATGACCTGGAAAGGGGTCAGCCTGGTGCTACTATGCACTGCATTATTGTATGCCACTTTGGCAAATGGCAGCAATTTTGACCAATCTGTTTGCTGATAGTTTACATAACATCTCAAATATTGTTCCACTATTGCACTCATGCATTTCATGGCCCCGTTAGTCCTCAGATGGAACACAAAACTGAGCCCCTGTGAGGATCCAATGGATTTTATGAACTCCTTCCAGAACTTGGCCATGAATTGGACCCCTCCTATTGGAGATGATTCTCTGAGGGATACCATGCAGCCTATTAGATATGTTTTCTGAACAGTTTACCCAATTTATGGGCAGACGGGAGGCTGGAGCAAGCTATGAAGTGGGCTTGTTTTGAGAATAGGTCTATCATGGTCCAAATTACCACATTCCCCCTGCTTTCAGGAAGCTGTACGATGAAATCCATGGCAATCTCTTCCCATGGTCAGGATGGGTCCGCTACTTGTTGGAGTAGTCCTGGGGGCCTCCCTGGTCTTTTTTTCATGGCTGCACAAGTAGCACAGCTTTTTACATAGTCCTCAATGTCCCTTTTTATTTTTGGCCACCAGAATTGCCTTCTTGCCAGGTGCAGGGTCTTCAGGTAGCCGAAGTGCCCTGCCTGCTTAGAATCGTGTCTTTTCTGGAGCATTTGGAGATGCAGACTATTTGGAACATACAATTTGGAACCTTTCCAGGCCAGGCTATCTTTGAGGGTCAGCACCCCTTAGTTGTTGTTGCACTATGAGACTGCTGGCAGCTCGGTTTTTAACTTTTGCATAAGCCCCCCTCCTTCTCTTGTTTTCTGCTGTTGCACTTGTCCTCTGTGGGGGACTAGTGAGGCTGGTTGGGAGGAGGGAAGCATGGCATAGACCACCTCTTCCCATTTACTGTTGAATTGGGGTTTCTGTGACAAAGTGTCCACTAAGAGTCACACCCCCTCCCCCAAAAGATGTATTTTAGCATAAAATTGAACTGCTTGAAGTATTGCACCTATCTGACTTGTTTTGGGGAGAGTTTACATGGGATCCTAAGTGCCTCCAGGTTTTTGTATTCCATATCTTGAAAGGCCCTTAGCTACTGGATTGACTGGTTGGCATCACAATAGATGGTTGTGGGATAGTGGAGCTCTGTGGGGCACCATAAAACCCAGCCAATACCTGCCTGCCAGGAGACCCTATGGGGTCAAAGCCCCCCTGGAGGAGTGATTAAGAAAGGGGGGGGTCCTTTATAGATCATGAGGAAACAGCAATTTCCTCGTTTGACCCAAAGAAAACCCTCTTGATTGGCAGCAGAGACAATGACCATTTTGGCAAGACCGAAGCTGTGACAACCAGGACAAGAAAAATATGTGCTGGTTTGTGGACAGAGGATTGAAACTGGATGAGTTAACTTCCAACTTCTACACTAGAGACCTAAACCCTAATGAAAGAATTCTTTAAAAAAAGACTCTCCAAAACATTAAGAAAGCGGTGATTTAATGCATGGAGAAAGATTATAGATCTAAAAGTGAAACAAACTTTTAATGCAAGGTTATGAAACTTTAAAATATAGAAAAACTGAACTGGAACTGGTAGTAGCATGAAAAGTTATTTAATTTGTGGATAATACTATTTGATTACTGGAAGAATCTGTACAAAGAAAGAGGAACTTTGCTTTTTTTTAAAAAAAAAATTCCCTGATCCTTTCCCCACCAACAGTCAGCTGTTTTAGCTTTGCTGTGTTTAATGCTGGAACTTAGGGTGGTGGTGCCACCCAATGGTCAAAGAAGATATTATATTAGTACATGGTGGGAATAACCTTGGAAGGTAAGTATTATTTAATAATACAAGAATAACAAAGAGAAGAAGATAGAAAATAGTGAAAGACAAACAACATTTGGAAGGCCTTTTCATTTTGGTTTCATATCTACTGGAGTTTTGGCTGCTTGCAAGTATTATTGAGCTGTTTGAAGATTTCTAAGGCAAGGTAAATTTTTCCTTGGAATTGAATATCTGACTTTGTGGATTAAAGGCATTTGGGGAAATCTGGTGGACCAATTTGGATTATTAAGAACAGTTGACAGAACATCATACAAGGTGAAAGAAGAAAAATTAAATGACTTAAAAATTTGGAAAATTTACAGGGTGCAAATTGGAAAAATTTAGAGGGTGCAAATTGGAAAAATTTAAGGACTATAAAATTTAGGGGATTTAGAGGAATAATTTTGGAACTGTGTAAATTTTAATAATACTGGCATTTTGTTTCTGGGCAATTGGGATATTGAAATTTTGGAGGAATATTGAGCTGTGATTAGTTTATTACATTATCACAAAATGTTTCAAAACAAATGCAGTCTATAAAGACATATTAATGATGTTTCAATGTATTCAGGAAGATATAACAAAGAATCATAGAGAGATGATGGAATTGATGCAGGGTACAGGTATGAGATTAGAAAAACCCCAGCAAAGCACAATAAAAAATTAACAAAAAATTCAGAAAATAGAGCAGAAATCTGAAGGAGCTGAGGAAAGAACAGAGGAGATAGATCTAAAAATGATACAAGCAGACAAAGATATGGAAGAGATAGCAATATTTTTTAACATGGACAGACAGATTATTCCTTAAGAGTTCAAAATATCAAAAAGAATGAAGAGTAAGATATGGTAAAAATGATGTGGAAACATCTAGAGTCTCAACAGCAAGAGATAGATGCTGTGGCAGATGAAATATTTAGATTAAATAAACATGATGAAAGGAGTTACAAGATACCAGAGGAGAAGCATGAAAGATTCACTAAAAAGTTAATAAGAGTTGAAATTCTAAAAAGAACAAGAGATGATGGATAGACATAGAATATTTTTTAACATGGTGGTTATTTTATTAAGTGTTAGAAAAAAGAAATAGAAAGCAGAAATTGGGAAAATAGTATTATGTATACTGAAATATAATAGAACATATAATTACTATGTATATACAAATGTTAGAAGTTGAAAGATTATGACTATGTATATTTAAATGGTACTATCATTATTTGAATTGTATGTAAAGTATATTGACCCAGACAATTGGGAAGCACTGTTCACTAAGTGCGTTTGGATGTTAAAGAAAAAAATATTTAAAAATATTATAAAAGTTAAGAAAGAAAGGCACTTGGTTGCCTTCACGGAAGTGGCGCCAGGTTGGCAGCACCCATCAGATCACATATGCTTCTTTCTCCCACATGGCTCACCTCCTCTTGGTTTTGGTCAAATTTTTGCAGGTGTAAGTGCAGGACTGCAGGTTGCCTTTTTGGTTCTTTTGGAAGAGGACTGCAGAAGTGGCTACATCGCTAGCATCGGCTTGGATCACAAAGGCCTCTTGGGGTTTGAATGTTTAAGAATTGGCTCCTTAGCAAAGTCTCTTGAGCATTTCAAATGCCCATTGACATTCTAGGGTCCACTTTAGAGATTGGCTCAGCTGAGGTGTCACCCACCCCCTCTAGTCAAAAATTTAAGTGAAGTTTCAGTGAAGATGAGAATGTCATCTAAATATATGAGGACTCCTTCATACCCTCATGCAGCACCTCATTAATTAGCTGCATAAATGCTGCAGGGGCTCCTTGGAGACAGAATGGCATTATGTTAAATTGAAAGCTTCCCAACGGGAAGTTGAAGGCTGTCTTCCATTCATCCCCTCTCTGATTTACACCTTTCACAGATCTAGCTTTGTGAACACTTTTCTTTTAGCTAGGTAGGATAACAGGTCTTTCATGAGAAGGAGTTAGTAGATGTTTTCACGCAAACTGCATTTATTCCTCTAAAATCTACTGAAAGCCTCATCAATCCGTATTTCTTTTCTTTAAAATGGACTGAGGAGGCTACCCTGGATTTTGCTAGTTGTATGAATCCTCGGGCTAGGTTTATATCGATGTACTCTCTTAGTATTCTTATCTCTTTTGGGGTCGTGAAGTACATCTTCAGCTTGCGTAGTTTTGCCCCTGGTATGAACTCTATAGCACAGTCCATGGGTTGGGGTTGGGGGCAGGATATTACAGTCCTCTTTGCTAAATACCCCCATTAGGTCCCAGTATTCTTTGGGGACTGGGGGATTGCCTGGGAGTGACTCAGAAGTGGCTATGGCTCTCTCACTTCGTTTAATGCCATTTGGCTACTGGACAGCTTCCCGCATGGCAGTTTCAGGGGGAGGGAGAGGACCTACTCCCAGTTTCAGCCTCCTGTCACCCCCTTCCCACCAAATGGTAGGGTGCCATTTATCCAGCCATGCCAGATCTAGAATCACTGCTTTGGTCATTTTTAGAGCCACTATGAAGTGAATGACCTCCCAGTGCCAGCCCATTTCTAACAGTACAAGTTCAGTGATGACAGTGACAGGGGCTTTCCCTATTAATGACCCATTGACTTGCTCAAATCAGTAGAAATAGTCATGTTATTGATGTGGGCAAGTTTGTTGGGGTCCCCATCAAAGGTGGCCTTAATAGGTGACAGAGCCACAGGGACAGGTGTGAGAACTGCTGGTGGAGGCTGTGGCGGTGCGATGCCCACTGTACCTAAACCCAGCCATGGCCAGGATAACCCACCCAAGTGGGATCAGCTGACTCAATGGGCAATGTGGTTGACTGGGTGGGCTGCCTGCTTCACATTATACTGATAAGAAGAGTATTATTAATAATTGTTAAGCACATGAAACATGTACCTAATTGACACATGATTGCAGCGTTCCAAATGCCAGCTGCATCTGCTGTCTCCCCCCTGCTGCTTGCCCCTGTCATGCTGAGCTGATTCTCCGGTCATCTCTAGCTGAGTGGAAAGATGCCAATGCCATGCTGGTTCCACTGCAGGTCCTGGATCAGGAAAAGTGAACATGGGTTGCATTAAAGCTTCATCTCAGTTGGGGATGTTGGGACTGCAGGACATAGTTTCTTACTTGAAGTTGCTTAAAACTCTCCGAGAACTCTCTCAACGATTGGCTTCAAGATGGAGACAACAGGTTCCAGTCTCAGGAGTTGTCAGACCCCAAAGCTCCCACATCTCAGATATAATAATATCTTCATTCTAACTTCCTATACAAAGGCAACACCCTTGCAAACATTAATTTAGGGTTTTAAAAAAAGAACATCTAAATAAGATATGCAGGAATGTTTTGAGTATTTCCTCCCCCCCCCCCACTCATGGAAATCTTTATTCTGCTCTTCCCTGTTCATTAAAGCTTCTACCTAGAGTTTCTGATGTATATTTCTTAGTATTTAAGGTTTTTGGAAATTATTTGCAGCTTTTGCTGTTAATCTAGACTGTCTCTTTCTACTGTAATTCCTAGGTTTTCTTTGTGCTATCTACATAAGCACCTGTATAAAACAATATTATATAAATAGTTTACTTTGGCCACTGAGGGCTGATGAGAACTGTAACTCCAATATCTAAGTCTATGGAAAAAGCCTGGACATTTCTTTAAGTCGCAAAATTTATTTATTTTAGAAAATGTATATGGCTGCCCGACTCACTGTCAGTGACTCTGGGAAGCTTACTAAGATAAAAATCCAATGACAAAACAATAAAAAGCAGGAACCATCAACCCTCTTATATACTTTTATATTGTAATACTTTCAATAAGAAGCTGGTCAACACACTATTTATATATTCTTAGGTTAACTAAAGGTATTCAAGTTGTGCATAGGAGATTGTTTTGATGATGTGACACAATTTAAAATTGTTTAGCCATCAGGACCAAATTTGGATAATAACCTGACCCATTAGAGGTGGTATTCAGAAGGTTCTGACCAGTTCTGGAGAATCAGTAGCAGAAATTTTGAGTAGTTCGGAGAACTGGCAAGTACCACCACTGACTGGAGATTTTACAGTATTCTTCCTCTGCACGTCCACCAAGCCACGCCCACATAACTGGTAGTAAATTTTTTTGAATCCCACCACTGTGACCCAACCAATAGAATGTCTACACAAGACAGTTTTTAGATATAATGGTGTTTCAATGATAAGTTGTTTACTTGAATTTTAGCTGTGAGGGAGGGAGGGAGGAGGGAAGGAAGGAAGGAAGGAAGGAAGGAAGGATGGGCTTCCTATAAAGATATACTATGCTTCTGACTGAAATTCATTGTTTAAACCATTAGATTAACTGTTGCCCTTGTGTGCAGAAAGTATCAGATACTACCTTGTCTAAATATCTTAGAAAATCTCAGACTTCTTTAATGGGTGAGACTGAATTCTTTCTTCTCCTCTTCCCCTTCTAAAATTACTATAGGGTTTCCAGCAGGAGAACTCCAGAAGCCTTTCTTCTGGGGAACCGAATATCCCAGGTAAGAAGTCTTTTTATGTGAATTGCTTATAAAGTCAAATACGTAAGCATACTTATTAGAACAAGAAACTGGAAACCTAAATATATGTGCAATTAACTATATTCTGTTAGCTTTAACTTTTGAGGCATTATAAATATAGACCAGTACAAAAAAATTGCTTTCATGATAATACTGTTGGAAGAAATGTCGATCTGGGTTCAGTTCCAAATGGGAAGAAAGACACTGGAAACATGGAGGCTGCTTGGAAGAATGGTTTAATGGTGAAGCAGAACCATCAAGCACGTGTGATTCTGGGTAATGACCATGTGGAGGATACACACACACAAACACACACTCTCTTGGATCTTGTCTCTGAGCTTCCTGATACTGTGGCAAGGGCAGATATCCTATTGGCTGCTGTCAGACTCCAAGGGGCTATGCAGTCATAGCTGAAGTTGTATCCCAGGCTTGGTTGATGCAGTGAAGGGTAATTTCCTATTGTGGCTGAATGGCTTTGCCCTTAAGGAAGATCCCATCATCCTGAGGTCTTTTGTTTTGTAGATAAGATGGCACCAAAATATCTGCTGGAGGCAGGGAGCTGGGACCGAGTCTTTAGAAACCTTTTTCTCCTTTAGGAAAAATATAATATTCTGCCTTTTTAATATTTCCTAAAATAATTCATTCTTCTAACTTTTTTCAGTACCTATGTCTTTTTTGTTTGTTTTAAATTCATTAGAGATATGTCCATGCATTCTGTTCCCTTTCTTTCAATCTCATGCACTTTTTAACAGGTGATCAAACAGCAAACCCAGGAAAGGAGTTCTTCCCATATTTACTTTACTGAGGTTTTCTTTACAGAGTTTGTCAGCAGCCTCCATTCCTCTCCTGTGTATTTAAATACTCTGTTATAAAATGAAAGGCTGCTGGCAGAGATAAATTAAGTATTCCTGTTCATGTATTACAATGGATAATTTTTTAGAAAACTAACTACTGTTAGCTGTTGAAACAAAAACAAAACAAAAAACCTGTTAATGCTAAATATGTCTCTGGAATTTAAAACACCCAATTCCTATTTATGAGATTAGAAATATTAGGTTCCACTTTTTTGTTTTAATAAATTCTCAATAATTGTTACAATTCTTCCCCCACAAGATCATTTCCCCCATAATTTTTTTATATCTTCAGAAATTGCCTCCTTATAGTCTCAATGGACATTGAATTATAAAGTAGAAAAGTTGAGTATCTCTGAGAATCTAATTCTTGAATCATGAAATGTGACAGCAATCAGATTCCAGAAAGTAGAAATTAATTTAAGATCTTTTGCCTGGATCAAAGTTTGATAGTTACTGGTCTTTGAAATCCTTGTAGAATCCATGCATAGGATTTGTGTTGTGAAATAAACATTTATGCATGTCTACACTGAAATTAAAGTGCTAGCTGCTACTTATACATTGATGTGCTTATTAATTATGAAACCAAAAATAAGGAATTATATATCTTTTATGACATTTTGTGGAGGAAGCGAACAGTTTTGGAAGACACAGCATTTTATTGTTCTGGTTGTTTGCACCAGGGGTAGAATTCAAATTTTTTAACAACCAGTTTTGTGGGTGTGGCTAGGTGGGCATTTTAATGTGACTGGGTGGACATGGCTTGGTGGGGTTTTTTTGGCAGCACACCCCCTCCCATTTTTGGGGCCTCTTGGGGGGTGCGTTTTTGCTCCCAGAAGGCTTCCTTGAGGCTCAGGAAGGGGAAAAAATGGAGTTGGGGGGACATGCAGCCTTCTGGGCCTCAGGGAAGCCTCCTGGGTGGTATTTTTTTGTGCGCACTGCGCCCCCCCTTCCATTTTTTGCCTTCCTGGCCCTCAGGGAAACCTCCTGGGTAAGACAGCAAGGGGAATCCCGGCACAGCTGATCATAGGAACAGTTGGGAGGGAAAAAGAAAAAAGAAATATCTTAAGGAGTGACTGGGCGGGGAAGTCAGCAATATCGGGCATGCACAATAAAGACTGATTGGGTGGGGAGGGGAGGGGTGTGTGGAGAGGGGCAAGGCCAGCCAGGGGCAAGATTTTCCAGTTCTCCTAAGTTATTTCTGAGGGGTCCTTGGTGCTAGGACACTAGCACTGATGATGTTACCTAGTTTGGGTAATGAAAATTCTGCAAGAAAACAACTATGCTCAGAGAGCACCTAGGACCCCACATTTCAACCCTGAGCTACAAATATTCTCCTTTATTGGTAAGCTATTTCTTATTTTCACTAACATTCCTTCTTCCTCTGCTCTTCCCCTGGATTTATGTCTCATTCTAATATCAGTGCTCATATTTTTTTCACCCATTCTGCATTTGTTTAAAAACCCCAATTCCTCTGCTTTCTGTTAGTTTTTCTCTAACAACTACCTCTCCCAAGCAGACTGATTTTTTTTTAAAGAAAGTAGACTGTAGGTTATGGGTATCAAACTTGATTGCGTCACATGATGCACTGTTACATAGTGTGACGTTTTTGCCTTTGCAGAGCTGGGGTGGTCATGGCCTGCACGGGGTGCATCCGGCTTATTGGCCACCAGTTTAGCACCCCTGTTGTAGGTATTTTTAACCTGACAGTTTTAAGCGTTTGTGAATTTTGTATTTCCCTCTGTTTGCACATACATTGTTAAATTTCATTGCTTAAAGTTTACATAAATAAATTATATTGGGAATGCTTTTCCACTATTGCTGAGTTCCTGGGGAATAATGGATAAAGATTTCATTCCTTTTTGTATTCTAGACACACTCCTTGATATTATCAAAAAGTCGAAAAGCCTCACTCTTAAGATTGTATTCTGTATCTGATGCCATACCTGTCTTCAGTACAATATAAAATAATAAACTTGTCATGGAATGGGATGCTTCAATTCTTGAAATGAATAATTTTAACCTCAGGCTTGTAATGGAATTTTTCAGAGATTAAAATAAAATATGTAAGAACAATTTTATGACATACAAATTAGCTTTTGTGGAGGATAGAATAAAATAAAAAGCTAAGATAGAAATTCAAATATGTGGTAGGATATGGCTCAGAGGGTAACTACCATGTTATGGATTGTTAAATGAAAGTTTCTTCGAAAATCTGCAGTGACATTGATGGAGTGTTGCTGTTGTTATAGTAAATTCAAAATAAACATGGGGGATTCTGATTTTTTGTTCAACTACAAAATCAGTGGAGAAAAGATATAACCTTTCCTCCTTTCCCATTTTGGTCCTGTGAGTAGTGTGTTGAGTAGAAAATATAATTTCAATTAAGAAGAGATCTTCCTTGGCATTAAATCAGAATTTCTTTCTCTTCAGTGAATTCTTCTGCATGACCAAACCATTAGGAAAGCAGAGTACCGCAATAGCAGGTGAACACAGTCTAGTAATCTCTAATTTAATTTAATATCTCTAATTTGAAACCATCTATGGGCTGAGAGGACAGACAAGCATAGATGTGAATATGCATTCCCAGTATTTCTGAGCAGAGTAATAGCAATAGCACTTCAATTTCTATACTGCTCCATAGTGCTTTATAGTGTTCTCTAAATGGTTTACAGAATCAGCATATTGCTCCCAACAATTTGGCTCTACATTTTACTGCCTTCAAAAGGATGGAAAGCTGAGTCAACCTTGAGTTGGTCAGGATCAAACTCCTGGCTGTGGTGAGTCTCAGCTTACCATACTGCATTCCAACCATTGCAGCAGCAGGATTAGCCAGCTTTTGAGTCCGTCTCTTTCAGAGGTTTTCTGAAAGATGTGATTTCTGACAGTTTTTAAAATGACTTTACTTCTATGACTTTCAAGTTTTGTCCATGTGGTAATGGCTCAACAAACTCTAGGCCATTTGTTACTGTACTGGTCCTTTCATTCTATTTAATGTTACTTCTTTCAGACAAGGAATTTTTTATTTATTTGTCAAGCGATTATAAGATAACAGGTATAAGTATAAACATAGTTATGAATACATGAAATGGAAACATACAAGAAAAATAAAAAGAAACTATAAGACAGGAACGGTAGGCACATTGGTGCGCTTATGCATACCCCCAACAGACCTCTTAGGAAAGGGGTGAGCATCAAAGATGGCTTCTTCTTCCTCTTCTTCCTTGTCCCAGTCCTTCTGCTGCGTAATCAACTTTTCATAAGTACATAACGCCATTTCTAAAAATTGAAACAAAGCGCCCAAAGTATCTTCCTTTTTATATTTTTGATATTCAGTCTTTAGTTCATCCACAAGCGATGCCATTATGAAAAGAGAAACTTTTCCCAAAACAACCACAAGTATTTTTAATCAAAAACAATTCAAAAAAAAAAGTTCCAAAAGTTAATACTTTTCTTCCTTCTTCTCTTTCTCTTTCTGGGGTTAATGTTTAATCAAAGAGGTCCAATTACCATATATCTTTCTTTGGGATTCTAGGCAATCTCCTCCTTTTTCAGCTTCTGCTCCAATTTTTTCTCCTCTCCCTTCCCACTTGCAATATCAATTTTAAATAATCAGAAATCCATACCTCCAACAAGGGTTTTCCAATTTCTTAAATTTTTCAATGTCCAAAAATCCTTTTGTCCCTTAGCTTCAACTCTCAAAACAATTCACTTTCAATGTCCAATATATCCAAACATTTCTGCTGTTTCCATGGGGTGGGAGAGTGAAGAAAAAAAAAAAAGTTCCCTTTAACAGCTTCTCCGCCGCTTTCGCTCTTCTTAGGGATACAATGTATCCTCCAGCAATTCAAACAGCTCAGTTCCAGGCAATTTAAAGGATGTTACTTGACCCGGCTCAGACATCACTTTCACTCTTCTCCTCCAGCGCAATCTTACCCGGTTGCTGGCTTCTTCGTGGCGGCCATTGCTGACCGCCGCTCCACCGCCTTGGGAAAAAGGGGTTTTTCCGGCGAAGGGGAGGGTCTGCGACACCCCCACCCCCCTATCCGACTCCCCTCTCTCTTCAGCTGTCCCTACAGGGCAGCCATATCCCCCTGACCCAACTGGATCGGGGGTACCTCGATGGCTAGCACAGCAGGAATCGCGAGCTGTTGCAAATTCCTGCTGCCCCGAAGCCACGCGAAACCGGAAACCCCACGCGAAACCGTGTTTTTATATGTGTATTTAGAGTATAAAATTTATTATGTAATTTTAGAATTTTTTAAACAGAATCCCAAGAAAAACTGTTATACGAAGTACTTTTAAGTTAGGGTAATGAGTTATAGACGTTACTCCAATTGGTGTATAGGAGAAGTATAGTAAAAGAAAAAAGATGAATGGATAGTTGGAAATAGAACAGACAAAGAATGTTATTGAAAATGGTAATAAGATATGAAAGGATATATAAAGGTTTTGTTATGGTTTTTTTTTTTTGGATTTTGTATATTGATAAAAGGCAATAAAATTTTAATTAACAAGAAATAATTTGGATGAAAAGGAGAAGTAGGGATAAGATATGAAGTTAAATAGATAAAGTATTGATACTATAATTTGGAATTGTTATGTTCTATTGGTTTTTTATTATTATTTTTTCCTAGAAAAGAATTTATAAGCTGTTATGCCTTGATTTTTTGTGCATTGTTTTTATAAAATTGATAAAAATGGTTTATATATATATATATATATAAAAAAGAAAATGATAATAAGATATGGAAGGATATACAAAGTGAATATGATGTTTGAATTTGTGTCTGTGTGAAGAGTTTTAACCCGGGATCAGACAACCTTCAGAAAAGATCTTTTAGTTTTGTTTATGTTTTGTGTTTTGTACGTTTGTGTATTGTGTTTTCTGTAAAATTAATAAAATTTGTTTTAAAAAAAAAGGAAAGGGGTGAGGTCAGTAGTAGACAGTCTAAGGTTAAAGTTTTTGGGGTTTGGGGAAGAAGCCACAGAGTCAGGTAGAGTATTCCAGACATTGACCACTCTGTTGCTGAAGTCGTATTTCCTGCAATCAAGTTTGGTGCTGTTCTGTACCTTCATTTGAATTCTTGAGATCCCCGCGCCAATTGGCTAGGCGGATTGGCTAGGCGAGCCGCGCCAATTGGCTCGCTGAAAATCTCCCGCGATTGGTAGATTCGAATCGCGGGAGATTCAAAGCGGTGCCATTGGCCGCGGCTTGGAAATAAAAAGCCGCAAAGTTTTTCTTAGTGCCAGTTCGGTTCCTGACTGCAATAAAAAAGCTTGATACAAAGTCACCGACTCCTGGCTTCCTTCCACGCGGACTTAACAGGTGCGATTAACCTTTAGTTTGTATCTATTGTGTGCTCTTGTATTGTATAATTGTATAATTAAAAGTATTCCTCCAAGTCACCAAGTTTTGTACCACCACCTGTAGAATACATCACATAATTAATTAAATTTGGACATACTTTTTTATAATACATATGCATATATATAATGAAATGAAATGTATATTATATTAATTATTATTGCATTGCATTGTATTTTCTGTTCCACCCTGTCTGATTTTTGAATACTGCCAGGATAAGTCCAGCAGATTTCTCGTCAAGGTTTTTCAGAAGTGGTTTGCCATTGCTTCCTTCCTGGGGCTGAGAGAAGGTGCTAGCCTAAGGTTACCCAGTTGGCTTGTGGGATTAGAACCGCAATCTTCTGGTCTCTAGCTTGATGCCTTAACCACTATATCAGGATGGCTCTCCCTATATTTTTAGATCTACCTACATACCTATCTGTCCGTCTGTCTATTCCTACATGCACACATTCCATATTGCTTTGATTTTCTGTTATACATACAGCGGTATACAACAGTTTAACTATTATATATTTTCCTGAATCTGGCCTTATGACTGTAATAAATTGATTTCAATATTACCCAGATTTAACCATATTTTAAAAACATTTATATGTATTTTAATCTTATATGGATTTGTATTTTTGGAAGTTTTAATACATGCACACATGAATATACAATAAGTGCTACATTTTGTTTGTTTGTTTCATTAATAATTATCTTTAAATGGAGGGAAATTTTCTGAGAGCTTGGGAAATACAATGCACTTGTTTCTTGGCTTACGTTTAATGTGCAACTTCTGTACATATTCGTCCAGTAGTGACTTCCTCATGTTTCATCCACTAGCAGAGGGGATAAACTACATTCTATTGCAGACTTTACCTTTGCATGTTTAAAGAAAATTGTTTTAGCTGCTCAATGTCCTCAAGAAATAAAATATGAAATAACAGAAAAAGAAATAGTAGCACAATCTAATAGAAATTCCAAAAATTCAATTGCATTTCAAAACTTTCCCAACATCAATTTCACAATCTCTCTTAAAAAAATAATAAATCTGATTTTCCCTGATTATATATGCAACTTGTACCTATAATTTATATTATTCAACTCCTAGCCTCTGGCCTCAGGGAGCCATATTTCTCTGCCATGGGTTTATAATGACTCAGACTGCAACATTCAGCCATTATTAAAATTACTGTGAAAAATGTCTGGTTGTAAAAATGCCATCATATTATGGGCATTACAGTCAACAGAAGTGTTTTAATATAAATGGCCTATTTCCCAATAATGGTTTCATTCTCCTTCCTTCCTTCCTCCCTCTCTCCCTCCAACATATATGACAATATAATTGAATGTATGTTTGTGTACACATTTAAGGAGCAACGGGATTTTTGTTAATCCAGATCTGACAGCTCAGAGACAGAATATTCTTTGACTTCCACTTTTAAAACTGTTATTGGTTGGATTCATGAATAACTGATTGGAATATGATTTCCTGTCTGTCTTACTATTTTAATTCAGCTCATATGAAAACCATCAAATATTAGCTTTCAAGTAATTTCTGAGAATAAAATGGAATAAAAACTGTGCCCTCTGGAAGTAGTCAGTCAAGGTTCAATTTCTTCATTGAAAACCCTTCAAAAACTAAAAGTTATGCTTTCATTCTAGGACTACTTCCATATGCCTTTATTCCTTCCTGCTATTTCAGTTCTTAAAAATATGTGAACCATGGGTTTCCTTTCATTAGAATATTTTAAAAACTGATATCTTTAGTCTGGTATTTAACTAAACTTACATATCTTCCCTTTCCCTTCCTTTTTCTTCCATTTTGTAGTTTTAAACTACAAAAAGGCTTTTATATTCTTATGACATTAAAGAATGTTCATTCTTACATCTTATTACAAATAAATATCTACTGATAAGGGCATAAATAATATTACTGCAAGCATACTCCATTTTAATACATTTGACTATTTATACTTTCGACCTCTCTCCATCAGTTTTGATTTAAGACAACTTATGAGCCATATATGACTTATATGGAAAAAAGAAATTTGGTATTCTTTAGACAATTTAGTTAGCTTGAGCTTTTCTGCATGTTTGGAAATTATAGTTGTTAAGAGAAGCTCTTTACTCTGTTGTGACAAATACAAAGTTTAACTACCTTGATACTGCAAGGCTAGTAATTGATTCCAAAAGGTTAATTGTGAGCTGCCTTAAAAATGGTTGATAGAAATGTAACATTGAACTGTGATTATCTATTAATATAAAAACATCCAATGTGACTGTTAAATAAAACCACATTCATCATATGCCATTAAGTTTCTCATATTTGAGGTGGAACTGTGTTTAATGTAGTTAGAGAAGTTAAATGTATTTCTTTGTGTACATTAGCTAATTTCCATTTGCTTTTTACAAACTAATAATTTTTTTACATTTCTACTAATGTTTTTCAGATAATAGTGGTTTCCTTCAATGATATCTTTAAAAATATACTTTCTTCCAGTTTATATAGAACCGAATGGAAATTCTACTGCTTTGTCTTCTGCATATACTGCAGGAGTGTCAAACTGGTGGCCCGTAGGCTGGATGCGTAATGAGCAGGCCATGCCCACCCCAGCTCAGCAAAGGGGAAAAAATGTTGTGATACGTCACGTGATGGCAACATGATGCCGTGAATTTGACACCCATGATCTGCTGGAGCTCAAAATTCTTTTTTTTTTTTCAGGTCATTAAGCTATGGTGCTATTGGAGTAATTGTTGGACATGAATTTACCCATGGATTTGATAGCAATGGTGAGATTTAGATTCTTAAAATTTGGTTAAAAATAAATGACTAATTTTGGACAACCCTCTTAACTTCTGTAGGAATAAAAATGATGAACTATAAATGCAAACTTCATGTACTTTCTAAAGCAATATGGAGATGTAGTGTTTCTAGTCTTTTAAGTGAAAATAGCTAATATGCATTAAATTCTTGCTTATATTTATGTAAATTTTAAGATACATGTAAATGGATACATGTTAAAGGAAATGTTTCTGGGTTAAGTTTTAAGAAATCTGCATATTAATATTATGCTTTGTGGGTTTTTTTGGAAAATGGAAATGCAGGTCGCAAATATGACAAGAATGGAAATTTGAATCCTTGGTGGTCCTTGCAGTCAGAAGAAAAATTCAAAGAGAAAACAAAATGCATGATCAATCAGTACAACAGTTATTACTGGAAAAAAGCAGGGTTGAATGTAAGTTCAGGTTTTTTGGCTTAAGCTGGTTTGGATCAACCAAACTAAATCTAGAACAACCAGCAGTAATATATCATCATGACATTTTGATGTTTGGCTTTTTTGTGTAGCTTGTAACATATTTTTTATCTTTTTAACTAGATATATTTAGCTTTTTCAGTGATACCTGATACTGAGAGATACATTATTTCATCTAGTGACAGCTGGCTACTGTGGCAAAGATTTTAAAGACTTAGTTATTTTCCAGTGCTTTTCCTTGCTTTTTCCTTTAATTTCAAGGCAGAGAGGTAAGGAAGAGATGAAATGATGGGAAACCACCTATGCTTGCTAATTATTCACTATATATCTATACAATTATATAACTGTCAATAACGACGCAATATATATTGTTAAACCTATATTCCTTTACAGCTTTTGATTTTCTGTCTCTGTCTGTCCATCTGTCTATATCTAATCTCTAGCTATCTCATCCATCCATCCAGTAGAATGGGGAAAAGTGGAATTTGAAGCAATAGGATCCACTGACTGGATTCCTTGGAAAACTTAAGTATTAATGCTAGTACTAGCGGCCAAAATAATTTGAAACACAACTTGTTTTTTTTCACTTTTTCAGCATATTAAAAACATTGTTTTCTAACTTTGCTTACAGATAGTCTTTGTTTAAAGACTGCCCTGTTTAGCAACTGTTCAAAGTTAAAACTACACTGAAAAACTAACTTTACAACTGTTCCTTGCACTTAGGATGGTTGCAACATTCTCCCGGCTGAGTTATCACCACTTGCCTGCTCCACAGCAGGCTTCTGACAAGTAGAGTTAATAAAGAAGCTGATAGTATAATAACAAGTTGCAATTATATGATGTTTCACTTAACAACCACTACTTAGCAACAAAGTTAGCAACCCTTGTATTTTTCCCCTGAGTTATATGGAAATATTTGATGTGGATTGAAAAACCATGATAATTTACAGTATTCTTACTCCTAGATAAAAGGAAAAAGGACTTTGGCAGAAAACATTGCAGATAACGGAGGGTTACGAGAAGCTTTTGGGGTAGGCAGCTCTTTTTTTCTAAGTGCAGACCAATACATGGTCCTACACTGCCTTCAATGTGTTCATTATGTCTCTCATCAGGCCTATAGGAAATGGGTCAAAGAAAAGAGACAAGGAGAGGAAGAGGCTTTACTACCAGGCATTGATTTCACCCATAATCAGCTCTTCTTTCTGAGTTATGCTCATGTGAGTAGTACACAACATTTCAGAATGGATACATATATAGCTGTTCGCTGTATGATAAGTAGACAAGTCTGCTTGATTACCAAAAGAATGTCATTTTCATAAATTGCAGATTATTACCAGTCTCTTCCCTTCCCTTCCAAACAAATTACAAGGCGTCTCTTCAGATTCTTTTTTCTACAATACCTTACCAAAAAGAAGTAAAGTATATTTCAGTGCTGCTTCCTACCTGATAGTTCATTCCTTTCTGGATTTCTAGTTGCTGGAGAGAAAGAAATTTCAAAGGCAGCCCAAGTTCCTTTTTTTAGCACAACGTTGCTTTTTATAGCCTAATCATGTTTTGTGGATTATTTGTCTCAGATTTACATATACTACAGACAACTACATCTGTCATTGGTTACAAGCTGGATCATGAAAGAGATACTACACTTGATCTTAGCCAAAAGGCTGAGAAGCAATATGAGAAGGATCATGAAAGAGGTTCAGAATTATTTAACTGGTTCTTTTATCTAATTATCTAACTATGTATCTTAGGTGAGGTGCAATTCATTCAAACCAGAAGCTGCAAGAGAACAAATCTACGCTGGAGTTCACAGTCCCTCTCAGTTCAGGTATTTTAAGTTGCTTTCTTTTTCCCCAATTGCCATAATGCAATAAATTAGGCAGGTATAATAGAATATAAACAGCTGTTCTGATCAGTTAAGAAACGTGACAATTTCTTTTAACCCCTCTGTTGTTCTGCAAGTACTCATATATTAGCGTATGTACTTCTTTCCCTTCACTTTATTTTCCATCTTGATATTTATTGTTCATCATTTGCAGAGATTTGTTTTTCTAGCCTCAAGAAGCTGATTAGTAGAAGGGAGATAAAATTGGGATGGGGAAAATTATTTTCTTCTTTCCAGGTAGTAGTTTCTCTTCTCTGTAACATTTAGCTGTGTGAATTTTAATTTATTAATGTTTATTCTAGTATTCTGAACTTAAGTGTAGCATTATAATTGTAGATATGGGCCAACTGATCCCACATGTCAACACATTAAATCAGGTCTAGAAATGTGGGTAAGAAAGATTGTTTTCTTTTTTCTTTTGCAAATGCATACACCCAAAAATTTACACAATTGAAGGCATTTCTTGCCTATCTCTATCCTACAGCCAGCAAAAGTTTGTACATTTTGGTATGTTGTGAAATAGGACTTGACCCAACAGCATAGTTTCATTACCCAAACTGTTCCATTATTTCAGTGGGAGTGAATGCTTTTACACTATTTTGTATTTGTTCTGTTGTATTTTAATGCTGTATTTTATTCTTTAATGTTTTAATATTTTGAGTACCACCTGGAGACTGCAGGGAGCTTAAATAATTATGATAAAATATTACTACATACAATTATAATTAATGAAATAGTGTTATTTTTTTAATCATTGGGCTTTCCAAGAACAGGAATTTCTATTGCAATTTTTAGTGCAATTTCCTGCCAATATTTAAAGAAGTATATTCAACATCCAACAGATTAACAGAGTTGGAAGGTCATCTAAGTGAACACCCCCCCACCCAAACAGGAGACACTACACCATTTCTGACAAAAGGCAGTCCAATCTCTGCTTGAAAGCTTCCAGTGATGAGGCTCCCACAGCTTCCGAAGGCAAGCTGTTCCATTGGTTGATTGTTCTCACTATCAGAAACTTTCTCCTTATTTCTAGGTTGAATCTCTCCTTGATCAGTTTTCATTCATTATTCCTTGTATGGTCTTCAGGTGCCTTGGAAAATAGCTTGACCCATCCTCTCTATGGAAGCTGCTCAAATATTGGAACACTGTTATCAAGTCTCCCCTGGTCCTTTTGTTCTCTAGACTAGCCATGCCAAATATTTGCAACAATTCATCGTATGTTTTAGCCTCCAGTGCCCTAATCATCTTGGTTACTCTTTGCACTTTTTCTAGAGAAGATGTGTCAAACCAGATTTCTTGGAGGGCCAGATCAGCATTGTAGTTGTCCTCTATGGGCTGACCAGGGGGAGAAAGATGGGATGGACAACCTCCTGTAGCACCCTGATGGCCAAAATGGGGCATGGGGGGACACAGGTAGCCCCCGTGCACCCTGTTTTTGGCCTGAATGGCCTGCAGCACCATGTCAGCTAAAATGGGCTGTGGGAGGGCCACAGATGGCCACCACAAGCTCCGTTTTTTACCTGAATGGCCTCCTGCAGGACCCTGCTGGCCAAAACGGCCTACGGGATGACTGCAGGCAGCCCCTGTATGTCCTGTTTTTGGCCTGGGTGGCCTCCTGTAGCACCCTGCCAGCCAAAATGGGGCACATGATAGCTACCCATTGCCTCTCATGGCCCATTTTGGCCGGCAGGGTGCTGGAGGCCATCCAGGCCAAAAATGGGGCACGCAGGAGCCACCTATGGTCCCTCTGCCATATTTTCACTTCTGGCTGGTCCTTTGCTATTTCCAGGCTGGCCCTGTGGGCCGGATCTAAGCATCCTGTGGGCTGGATTTGACCCACGGGCCTTGAGTTTAACACCCCTGTTCTAGAGTCTCAACATCTTTTTTATAGTGTGGTGACCAAAACTGGATGCTGTATTTTAGGTATGGTCTTACTAAGGCTTTATAGAATGGTATTAGTACTTCACCTGATGTTGATTATATCCCTCTGTTAATTCAATTTAGGATTGTATTGGCTTTTTTGGCTGCTACCACACACTATTGGTTCATATTTAATTGGTCCCACTAAGACTCCAAGACTCCACAGTTATTGCTACTAAGCCTGGTTTCACTCAGTCTATATGTATACTTTTGGTTTTTCTTGCCTAAGTATAAGACTTTACTTTTCCCTACACTGAATTTCATTTTGTTAGATATGGTCCAGTGTTCTAGTCTGTCAAGATCCATCTGGATCTTGAGCCTATCTTCTTGAGTATCAGCTATTCCTGCCAGCTTAATATCATTTGCAAATTAAATCCCAACTCACACAGTTCTCTTCTCCATCCCTAACTGTGGAGCTGTTTCATATATCCTTAGAAATGTAATTGCATCTGAGGAGAACTGGCTGGTGTTGTGGCAGGAATGGTTGGAAATAGAAGAGCTCCTCTGAGCTTTGTGAAAACCAGCCAATGTCTGCTTGCTGGAAGACCCTATGCGGTCAAAGCAACCGGGGGGGGGGGGGGGTGATGAAGGAAGAAGAGGTGCTTCATTGGCCACGAGAAAACCACAATTTCCTCATTAGATCTGAAGAAAGCTCTCCTGAACTGCAGCAGGGATGACAGGCATTTTTGGCAAGTTACAAGCTGTGACAACTGGGACAATAAGATTTGTGTTAGAGTGGTTCGTGGATATAGCATTGAAACTGGGTGAGACAACTTCCAACTTTTATTATAGAGACCTAACCCACGTGAAAGATTTTTTTAAAAATAATCTCCAAACATTAAGAAAGCAGTGACTGGATACATGGAGAAAGAGAAATATTAAAGACTCAGGCATGAAATAAATATCTAATGGAAATATCTAATCTAATTTAAAACATAGAAAGCCTGGAAAAGATTTAACATTATTTTGAAAAGTGATTATTGGGAGAATAATGCTTTTTTTTTTTTTATTTCTAACCCCCCAATTGGTTGTGTTCAATGGGTGTGGAGCAGGAAAACTATCTAGTGGAGGAAGAAGATTACTGCAGCGTGGGAACTCAAGTGTAAGGGTCACCAATCTTTTGGACCTCAAGGGCCACCAAACTCATAATTTCAAATCCCATGGACCACTAATATGAATTTTGACTGACGGTGGCTTGCTGATGTTGGTGGAAAAGTTGGTCCCATATTCCAGAGCTGCAGTAGTCACAGGACTAGCCTGTGCACCAGCCTGCCATGATGAGCTGCTCCAGGACAACCAAAGAGCCAGTCTTGTGACTTCTGCAGCTCTGGAATATGGGACCAGCCCATGGTGGAGTTGGAAATCTCCGCCATAGGAGCTGGCACCTGTAATATGCAAATTTGCAGGTGGTGCAACATGCAAAAAGCAGTGCAGTCCTCACTGGCCAGGACGAGATAATGGTGCTGTTGCAGCAAGAGGGGGCTGGCAACACAGGTGGGCTGATGCGGCAATGGCGATGGCTGGAAGGTGCAGGAGCACCACACTACTTGCATTTGCGTGGCACTCCCACATTTTCCAGCTCATCTCTCCTGGCTTAGGCTCTTCCTTGATGGCTGCGGGCTGTAGGGATGGCCCAAAGCAGGAAAAGTACTGACTGATGGTTGTGGGAGGGGGTGGAGTGGGCAAGATTGTGCTCACCATCCAGTTCAGGGGTCCGGAATGGGGCGTCATCATCATCAAGTTTTTTTGTCCCTCTCGGTGCTCTGCTGCCTCCACCACGGCCCCAACCATCACTGACTGGGGAAGGCACAGGAAAAGTGAGCAGAAACATAGCTCTCGCTGGGGGTGAAATAGCTGAGATTGAGGAAGGCACAGGCAAGAGAAGACACAAGCTGTCGCCTTTGAAAAGTGCCACTTTCTGTTGCCTATGCCTTCCCCGATCTCCACTCTTTCACCCCAGCAAGAGCTATGTTTCTGCTCACTTTCTTTTCCTGTGCCTTCTCCGGGCAGCGATGGCTGGTCAGAGACATCAGGGCTGCTCCCTCCACTCAGCAATCCAGGCCTGGAGGAGCATGGAGAGTTGCAAGTGAGTGCCAGAGGGTCAGAAGACATACTCCGACATCTCTTGAGGAGTCCTCTTGTGTGGAGGCTGAAGGGGGGGTGTCGGATGCCCAGACCAAAAGAGTGCCGAGGAAGACAGGCTCCTAATAACCAGGCAACACCCCCCCCCTTCAGCCTCTCTGAGACTCCCTGAGGCTAAGCTCCAGGTTTCTCCTGCCATTTCCAAGCAGAGAAGTGTCCCTCCCTGCGTGGAGGCCAAGAGGGGTGGGGTGTCGAGCTCAGAAAAACTTGAGCTCTTTCCTGCACAAACAGGCTGGTTATTAGGAGCCCATCTTCCTCGCTGCTCTTTTGGTCTGGGCATCTGACCTTCACTGATGGTTTGTTGAGGGACTGAGGGGAACTTGGGGTTGGGTTGAGCTGAGCCCCTTGGAAGCCCCATAGTTTGCCTCATCTCTATTTGTGCAGGTGAGAGCTCAAGCTTTTCTTGGCTCGACACCCCCTCTTTGGCCTCCACACAAGAAGACTCCCCAAGAGTTGTCAGAGTATCTCTTCTGACCTTCCGGCCATCATCCGCAACTCTCCGTGCTCCTCCAGGCCCGGCTTGCTGAGTGGGGGTAACAGCCCTGACGTCTCTGCTGCCCCCCCATGGCCCCAGCCATTGCTGCTTTGCTTTTCAAAGGCAGCAGCTTGTGTCTTCTCTTGCCTATGCCTTCCTCGATCTCAGCTCTTTCACCCAAGCAAAAGCTATGTTTCTGCTCATTTTTCCTGTGCCTTCCCTGGGCAGTGATGGCTGGAGTCATGGGGGGGGGGGGCAGCAGAGCAGAGCACTGAGAGGGATGAGAAAACTGACACCGCTGTTGCTGCCCCATTTTGGACCTCTGAACTGGATAGTGAGCACAGACTTGCCTACTCCAACCCCTCCTACCACTACCAGCTGGTACTTTTCCTGCCTTGGGACATCCCTACAGCCCGCGGCCATTGAGAAAGAGCCCAGGCTAGGAGAGGCAAGCTGGAAGGCGTGGGAGTGCCGTGCAAATGCAATTAGCATGGTGCTCCTGCACCTTCCAGCCATCTCCATCACTGCTTCAGCCTGCCTGTGCCACCAGGCCCCTCTTGCTGCAACAGCACCATTATCTTGTCCTGGCTGGTGAGGGCTGCACTGCTTTTTTCAGGTTTGCATTCGGCTGAAGGGTGGGGGCCAGCAGGTAGGCAGGCCATGTGGCCAGCCTTGTGTTCCCATGAGCCTGGATTAATTGCTTTGGACAGACATTTCTCTGTGGACCACCAACATTTTCTCATAGACCACCAGTGGACCGCAGCCCACCAGTTGGTGACCACTGGTTTAAGGTACTCAAAGAAAAAGGGTGAAAGTAAATAATACCTGGAAAGCTACTTGACCTTGATTCTATTTCAGTAGGTGACTTGGATGTTTGGAAATAACTAGTGAGCTTTTTGAAGATTTTTAAGACAAATTGAATTACAAATAAGTGAAACCCTGTTGAAACTGTTTACTGGAAGGTGGATTTGAAAGACTTGAGGGAACTTGGTTGGCTAATTTGGATTTGGATTACTTAATGGTTCCTGATAGAACATTCTATGAGGCAAAAGGAGAAAGATGATGGGGTGGGAGAAAGAAGAAGAAAGGATAAATAAGACTTTAAAATTTGGACAATTGGGAAGATGTAAACCGGAAATTATAAAGATTGTAAATTATCAATTTATAGCTTTTAAGGACTAGAAATTTAGGGGACTTGGAGGAATAATTCTGGGATTAACTAAATTGTATTTTTTTTTAAAAAAAATTTAAGCAAACTTTATTTACAAGAATTAAAAACATACAAATTTAAAAAATACAAAAACAATAGTATGTAAATAACACATTTCTCTTTACATTGGTACTGAAATTGATAAGTCCTAATAGTCAGTACTAATATGTATCGCATTTTCATTTACTATCGCATCTTAATCACTAAGTAACTCACAATACTCCACTAATCTTCTCATTGGTTTATAGCTATTATTTAATTAATAATACATTCATATTATTTAAATAATGAATAAAAAGATATAGTAAATATATGATAATAATGTAAAAGAAAAGAGGATTTAAAACCTTTGTTATTCTTATATATTTCATATAGACAGCTGAATATAATTTGTTTCTTGGGTTCATTTGCATATTTTCTCCTTGTAATCTACCATTTATCCCATATCCTAATCTGTGTCCTCCTTCCCAATGATTTTGAGCGTGAGCCTCTCCATTGGCACACTCATACGTTTTTTGAATAGCAACATGTATTTGTGGTACATTTGGTTTCTTCCAACATTGTGCTAATGAAATCTGTGCCGCTGTTAATAAGTGGATGGTCAGATATCTTACTCTAGAGGTATAATCCCCTTTGATCATTCCCAACTGGAACAGTTCCGGTTTCCATTCCAGCCCACACTCTATGATTTCTTCTATCCACTCTTTTATTTTTAACCAATATTTTTTTGTCTCAGGACAGGTCCACCATAAATGAAAATAAGTACCAAGTTTCCCTTTGCATTTCCAACAATATGGATTTGCTCTCGGAAATATTTTGGCCAATCTAGAGGGTGCCAGATGCCATCTATACATCATTTTATACAGATTCTCCTTATGTGCTACTGATTTAGTTAATACGAGATTTTTTTTGCCAAATTTCTTCCCAGTCATCCAGATCTATACTATAACCAATTTTTTTCCCCAAGCTAACATAGGTCCTTTCACAATTCTCTCAGCCATTTCATGTTCCAATAAATAATTATATAGTTTAGAGATCAATCCTTTCTCAGGACTTGAAAGTATTTTGTCTAAATGTGTATCTTTTACCTTAATTCCATATTCCTTTATGTCTTTATTATATCTCAATTTTACTTGAAAATATGACCAATTATCAATGACTATCCCTTGTGCTTCTAATTCCTGTATCGTTTTAATTCTTCCCTCTTTATCTAATATTTGATGGTACTTAAGTTTTATACTGATATCTATTGTGTTTAAATGAAACATTGCCTCCATCGTTGAAAACCACCTTGGAATTTTAGTATAATGATTTCTTTTAATATCAGCCCAAATTTTAATTAAAGACTTTCAGAGTACGTGTCTAGTAAAATATAGATTGTTTTTGCTATTCAGATTCCACAAAAATGAGTGCCAACCTAATTGTAAGTCGTGACCCTCCACTTTTAAAATTCTATTGTTCCTCAGATTAATCCAATCTTTTATCCACACTAATGCCACCGCTTTATAATAGATCTCCCAGACAGGGAGTCCAAATCCACCTCTGCTTTTGTTATCTTGTAAATAATTTTTTTTATTCTCGTTTTTTTTCCTGCCCAAATAAATTTAATCACAATTTTATCTAATTCTTTGAAAAAAAATTTATCCAATAGTATCGGAATTGCTTGAAACAGATATAATATTTTAGGTAAAACATTCATCTTGATTGTTGCTATTCTGTCTAATAATGATATTTGCATCTTATTCCAATTTTCCAAATCCTTTTCAATCTGTTTCAGTAATTTGGTGTAGTTATCCTCCCGCAGGTTTAATGTTCTAGCTCTTAACCATATGCCTAAGTATTTGATCTTATTTATAATTTGTAATCCCATCTTTTCTTCCAATATTTTTTGTTTACTATTTATTACATTTTTAACTAGCATTTTCGTTTTTTCCTTATTAATTTTTAATCCTGCTAATTTACCGAATTTATCTATTTCATTTAGTAAAGCTGGTCCTGAGTCTCTTGGGTCTTCTATAACAAAAACCATATCTTCTGTGAAAGCCTGTAATTTATACTCTTGACTTTTAATTTTAGTTCCTTTAATTTCTATTTGATCTAATTCTATCCAACAAAGTTTCTAAAATTGTTATGAAAAGCAGAGGTGAAAGAGGGCATCCTTGTCTGACACCCTTCCTTATTTTAATAATTTAATAATTTCTCCATTTATTAATACATTAGCCTTTTGTGTGGTGTAAATTGCATTTAACACGTTTACAAAATTACCTCCAAAGTCCATCAAGTTAATCTGCTTCTTCATAAAGTCCCAATTTAAGTTGTCAAAGGCCTTTTGCACATCCAGGAAGATCAAGGCCACTTGGCTTGCTGGATGTTTTTCATAATATTCTAATATGTCTGTTCTGTCCTTCATTAACATACTTGAAATCCCCGCGCTTTGATTGGCCAAAGCGCGGGGCTTTCCGATTGGTCAGGCGAGCCGCGCCGATTGGCTCGTTAAGAATCTCCCGCGATTGGTCCGTTCAGAGCGCGGGAGATTCGAAGCGCTGCCATTGGCCGCGGCCGCCGCAGCGAAAGGAATAAAAGCCGCGGGCTTTTTTCCTTTCGGCAGTTCGGTTCCAGCAAACCAAATAAAGAGCTTTGCACTAAGTCACCGACTCCTGGCGTCATTTCGCGGACATGACACTGGCGACGAGGATGGGATCCAGACCCTGAACCGAACCACGTGTCCAACGGAAGCCAGACGAAGCACCGAGATGGTGAAAATCGCACCGCCCGCCCCCTTCAACCCCGCCACCGAAGACTGGGAATCGTTCTCCGACCGATTCTGCATGTACCTCGAGTGCACCGGCATGAAGGACGCCTCGGGCCCGCTAAAACGCGCCGTCTTCCTCACCCACTGCGGGACCGAGGTCTTCCAGATGGCCAAAGCGTTGGCCAAGCCCGCCGATGCAACCGCCATGGACTGGGACATCCTTGAACCCATCCTTTGGCGACACTACGCTCCAGAGGTCCCCATCCTGATCCGACGCAACGAGTTCTACCGGCGGGACCAGAGATCGGGTGAGAGAGTCAGCGACTTCGTCGCCGAGCTGCGGCGCCTAGGGGGGCTCTGCAAATTTGATAACCTAAACAACGCCCTAAGAGACCGAATCGTGCTCGGTCTGTGGGACCCCGCCCTCCAGAGCCGGCTGATGGCTAAGGGCGACATCAGTTTAGCAGACGCCCTCACCGCAGCCGCAGCCGCAGAAGCAACCCGAACTTCCGCCGATAGCATGCGCAGACCGGACACGAGGGACCGCGGCGGAAACAACAACCCGGCAAGGTCGACCGAACCAAAGACCAAGACGACAACACACCAGGGCGATTTCCACTCGGCATCCAGCACGTCCGAAGACGAGGAGGACATCCATCGACTCCAGACAGGGCGCGACCAACGGAACCGGAGAGGTCGTAAGTCAAGGACCAACTGTGCCGGTTGCGGCGGCGACCACCCCAGGTCGGAATGCCGGTTTTTCGATTCCATCTGCCGGCATTGCGACAAAAAGGGGCACATCGCCCGGGTTTGCCGCCTGAAGAAAAACCGCAGTCCGGCTCGATGGGACCAGAGCGACCGGAGGAGGGAGAGCACACCACCCCGGACCAGAGATCGCCACTCGGACAGCCGATGGGACCGGAACGGACGATCCTCGCAAGGCGGCGACAACCGGCAGAGAGAGGAGACCCACCAGACGGTCACCATCGGCCACGCCATCATCAACGACACCCGGAAAATCCACGTCGAGGTACGCATCGAGGGCCAGCCATGCAAAATGGAGGTGGACTCCGGGTCCTACCTCTCTATGATTGCTTGGCACGAGATAAAGCGGTTGGTGCCTACCCTCCAAAGGAGGAACGTAGACAACCAGAGACTCATTGTAAAGGACTACCAGGGAAACCGCATCCCGGTAGTCGCCACCAAAAGTTTTGACATAACGTATAAGGGGCGCACCGAACGACTCCCCCTAACGATCGTCGACCGCGACCGCGACCGGCCAAGCCTACTGGGACTGCAATGGTTCGCCCCGCTCGACATCGCCCTCACGGGAATCAACCACGTCACCGACGACGGCTGGGAACAGCAACTAGCCCAGGAGTTCCAAGAGGTCTTCGACGGAAACCTGGGCAAGTACCGAGGGCCCCTTATCTCGTTCGACCTAGACCCTAACGTCCCCCCCAAATGCCTGAAACCAAGGCGGGTGCCATTCGCACTGAAACCCAAAATAGACGAGCAAATTGATAAGCTTGTCAAACAGGGGATATTGCAGCCCATAGACCACGCCCGGTGGGAGACCCCCATAGTCACCCCGATCAAGCCCGACGGGTCGGTGAGAATCTGTGGGGACTATAAGGCCACCCTAAATGGCGCGCTGCAACAAAGTGCCTACCCCGTCCCAATAGTGCAACACCTACTGCACTCACTGGGAGGGGGCAAGGTTTTCGCCAAGCTCGATCTCGCCCAGGCATACCAACAGTTGCCGGTCGACGAGCAAACGGCAGAAGCACAGACCATTGTCACCCACCGGGGAGCATTCAAATGCAACCGACTCCAATTCAGAGTCAGCGTGGCACCGGGCATATTTCAGAGCCTAATGGAGAGGCTATTGCAAGGTATCAAGGGGGTGGTACCTTATTTTGACGACGTCCTAGTGTCGGCACCCAACCAAGCCGAACTAGAAGGTCGACTAAGAGAGGTCCTAACTAAATTTAAAGAGACGGGACTAAAAGTAAAGAGGGAAAAATGCCAGCTTTGCACGGAACGAGTGGAATTCTTGGGCTACCTCCTAGACCGGCACGGCATTCACCCCACAAGCAAAAAAATCAAGGCCATCAAAGAAGCCCCCACCCCTAAATCAAAGACTGAACTACAAGCATTCTTGGGGTTACTGAACTTTTACAATGTTTTCCTACCCCAAAAGGCGACGGCGGCGGAGCCCTTGCATAGGCTCCTGGACAAGGCAGCGACCTGGACTTGGGGGAAACGGGAGCAAGCCGCCTTCCAAAAAACAAAGGACCTCCTCACCTCCAACGCCGTCCTCATACAATTCAACGAGACCCTGCCTCTGGCCGTCACATGCGACGCATCACCCTTTGGCGTCGGCGCTGTCCTCAGCCATACCCTTCCCGACAGAAAAGAAGCGCCCATCGCGTTCTTTTCAAGGACCCTCACCAAACCGGAGCGGAACTATAGCCAACTGGACAAAGAGGCTCTGGCTATAGTTGCCACCATAAAACGATTCCACGAATACCTCTACGGCCGGACCTTCACCATTATAACGGACCACAAGCCGTTGCTGGGAATCCTTGCAGGGAACCGGGCCACCCCGAACATTCTGTCTCCCCAAATGACAAGGTGGTCCGAGTTCCTGGCGGCCTACAACTATGAACTCATACACAGACCGGGTAAGACGATCTCCCATGCAGACGCCTTAAGCCGCTCGCCACTACCGGAACCCGACACCGACCCAGCACCCACGACGACCACCCTCAGCATAGAGACTCTACCCAACCTGCCCATAACCGCGTCAGACATTGCCCGAGAGACTAATAAAGACAGGCGTCTGGCGCGGGTGTTGCATTGGGTAGGGAAAGGGTGGCCGGAAAGGGACAACGACGAGTCCGTCAAAATGTTTCGAAACCGCCAAACGGAACTCTCGTTGTTAAAAGGGTGCATTCTATGGGGAGACAGGGTGGTCATTCCGGACAAGCTACAGGGGAAGTTTTTGGAAATGCTGCACGAGGGGCACCCTGGCATCGTAAGGACTAAAGCCCTGGCCAGAAGTTACGCTTGGTGGCCAGGGATGGACAAACAAATAGAGGCCTGGGTAGCTAGGTGCCAACGATGCCAGGAAACAAGGCCCAGCCCACCCACAGCACCCGTCCTAGAGTGGGAAAACCCAAGGGGACCTTGGTCCAGAATCCATATAGACTTCGCCGGGCCCACAAATGGACACACCTTCCTCATAACGGTTGACGCTTACTCCAACTGGCTGGAGGTAAGCAACATGAAGACAACAACCACGGAGGCTGTGACCAAAGAACTCTGCAAACTCTTTGCAACACACGGCCTCCCAGACGTCGTCGTTTCCGACAACGGGCCCCAGTTTACCTCGCTGGAATTCGAGAAATTCCTAGCGGAAAGGGGCATCCGCCACGCACTGACAGCACTGGCGCACCCGGCGGCGAACGGTAGGGCGGAACGGATGGTCCAATTCACTAAAAAGACCATCCGGAAAATAGACCACGGGGAGATCCAAGAGAAAATCAACAGACTACTCTTTACCCAACACATAACCCCGAATACCACTACCAACAAAAGCCCAGCCGAACTACAAATGGGTAGAAAGCTAAGGTCCCCACTCGACAGGTTACACCCTACGTATAACCCGGAGCGGCCCCCAGACTCAAGCACCAAAAACCGAACGTTCGCACCCGGGGACCCCGTATATGCAAAAAACCTGACGGGAGACCCTCTATGGATCCCAGCCGTCATCACCCAAGCAACAGGCCCACACTCGTACCAGCTACAAACAGCAGACGGACGAGCGTGGAAACGCCACATCGACCAACTTAGGTCGAGGACCGCAAGCGAACCCAACCCCCGTAACGCAAGCCAAGGGGGGAGGGAATACCCAGGAAACCGAATCCAAGGAAAAATAAACCAGCAGTACTCACCGAAACGCAGCCATCACGACCCCTCGCCAGAAAAGAACAGCCAAGCCAGCTCGACCGACCCGGAAAGACCGAGCAGAAGCGGCAAAACCCGTAGCTCAACCAACCTGGAAGGCCCAGGAGGGAGCTACGGAGAAAGGACCGGCCCGATCGACCAGCCGGTTCCCACAGCAGCAGGAGCAACAAAGATCCCGACCGAACCGGCCGAGATCCAGCCTACAACTGAGTTGCGCAGGTCAAGTAGGACCAGACGGAGCCCCGCCTACCTACGTGACTACGCAACGTAAGGACTGAACCAAGAGGGGAGGGGTGTTCTGTCCTTCATTAACATACTTGAAATCCCCGCGCTTTGATTGGCCAAAGCGCGGGGCTTTCCGATTGGTCAGGCGAGCCGCGCCGATTGGCTCGTTAAGAATCTCCCGCGATTGGTCCGTTCAGAGCGCGGGAGATTCGAAGCGCTGCCATTGGCCGCGGCCGCCGCAGCGAAAGGAATAAAAGCCGCGGGCTTTTTTCCTTTTGGCAGTTCGGTTCCAGCAAACCAAATAAAGAGCTTTGCACTAAGTCACCGACTCCTGGCGTCATTTCACGGACACGACAATGTCTATTATTATTCTTGTATTATCTCTAATCTGCCTCATGGGAAGAAAACCATCCTGATCTGAATGGATTTTGTTACTAAGTACTTTCTTTAATCTTTCTGTGATCACCGCCATAAAAATTTTATAATCTGAATTTAAAAGGGATATTGGTCTGTAACTCTTTATTTGGTTGGCATCTGCACCCTCTTTCGGAATCAATGTTATATAAGCTTCTTTCCGTGATTCTGGAATTTTAGCTTCTAGTAATACCTCATTGCAGACCTCTAACAGCATATTCTCTAATATGACGCCTATCTCTTTATATCATTCATTTGGTAACCCATCTGGACCTTGTGTTTTGTTTCTTTTTTGTTTTTGAATCGCAGCCTTTAGTTCATCTAAGGTTATTTCTTTATTAAGCAGCTGCTTTCTATCATCCGATAATGGATGCAGGGTTCCTTCTTCTATTTTATTAACTAAACTTCCTCTTGTTTATAAAGATCCTCGAAATATTCTCTTACGATTTCCTTTTTTTTCTCCAAATCCATTTCTATTATTCCATTTTTATCCTCTAATTGATGTATTGTTCTTTTTTGATTTTCTTTCCTTAATTTATATGCCAGCCACCTTCTGGATTTATTTGCATGTTCAAAATAATTTTGTTTTGTATATAGTAATTTTTTAATTAATTCCTCTTGGTCTAAAATATTCATTTCATGTTTAACTAACACTAATTAATTTCTAATTTGTTTGTCCCCCAGGATTTCCATTTACTTATTTTCCATTTTCTCTATTCTTTTTGCTAGAGCTTTCCATTTTCCCTCTCTTTCTTTATTTCTATTTGCTATGAAGGCTATCGATATTCCTCTTAAATATGCCTTCATTGTATCCCATAGATTCTGCAATGAGGTATCCTGTTTTTTATTATACTTAAAGAAACTGATCAGTTCTTCTCTAACTTTTTGAATATATTCTTCTTCCTTCAATAATTGTGAATTGAGTGTCCATCTACCATTTTTATAGCAATTATTTTTCCAGATTATCTGTACCGGGTTATGATCTGCCCACGTATTGGCCAAAATCTTTATATCCTGGATCTCCTTACAGAACTCACTATTTATCCAGGCCATATCTATCCTGGACCATGATTTGTGTGGGCTGGAGTAGAAAGTGAACTGTGATATTCCTGGGTTCCTTTTCATCCACACATCCACTAATTCTAATTCTTCCACCATCTCTAAAAATTTCTTAGGCACTATATTCTGTTTCTTATATTGTCTTTGTTCACAAGCATAATCTTGCCTTTTGTTTATTATTGCATTATAATCTCCTATAATACAAATTCTTGAATTGCCAAATTCTATTAATTTCTTGTATAAAGTTTTGTAAAATTCACCTTGATTTTTATTGGGGGCATATATCCCCACTAATAGTGTCTTTTTATTTTGTATTACCACCTTTACCATTGCTATTCTTCCCAATTCATCTTTATAAATCAATTTTGAGGCTATGTCCTCTTTTATATATAGTACTACCCCTCTTTTTTTCTCTTCCGCCAATGCTGAATGCATTTTCCCCAGTTTTTAATTTAGTAAATATCCTTGATCACATATCCTAATATGAACCTCTTGAATACAAATTATATCAGCTCTTTGTTTTTCTAACTTAAAAAATATTCTTTTTTTCTTAACTGAATCATTTAACCCATTAATATTTATAGATATTAAGTTAACTCCTTTATCCATTCCCCTTCTTGCTTCTATCTTTCAGTATTTTTACTTGTTGTTTGACTTCTGGTCCTCACTCCTATTTCTTCTCTTCCAAGTATCTCTTCACCTCCTTCCCTCTCCTTCTCTTTATCTCTCCCCTTACTTCTAAGTTGTAACTCTTTTTGACTCGAGGTCTCGTGATCATCTCTGCTGCTCAATTCTTCCTCTATTTCTCCTATTTGATCAAAAAATTCTTGAGCTTTAGTTAGGCTAACTATTCTCACTTTTTTCTCCTTCCACATTACTAAGATACCCTCTGGGGTAATCCATCTAAAAGGTATAATTTTTTTATTTAAATAATTCATGAGAAATCGATAATCTCTCTGCTCGTGAACTCTACTTGGCACCTGTTTTAGAACAATCACTTCTCTATCTTTATATTTTATTCCTTCATCTCTTGTAATTCTATAAATTATATCTTTCACTCGCCTCCTTGCAAATCTAATATGCACTTCTCGGGGGAGTCTGTGCCGTCTCGCGTAGCTCATGTACACTCTGTATATGTCATCCAACTCATTAACCATCTCATTCTTATCTCTATTCAATAACTGCCAATATCTCCACCATCACCAACGGTAAGTTCTCTCCCCTCTCGACGTTCTGGAATCTGAGATAATAGGAGGCCTTATCCATCTCGAGATGAGTCAGGGTCTCATTTGTCCCTTTGTTCTGTTCCATATTTTTTTGTTCCATGCTTCCAACTTCTTTTCAATTTGATCAGCTAGTTTTTCAATCTTTTTAATCTTCTCTTCATTTATTTTAATCAATTCCTGTATCTGACCTATCTTTCCATCCAAATTCTTAACTTCGCTTCTCATTTCTCCTAACTCATTTTTTAATTCTTTCATTGTTTCTCTTTCTGCTTTACTTTCTGTATGATTTTTAGACATTGACTCCTGCATTGCCAGCATTGTGCTTTGAATAGTTAGTAATGTAGTTTGAACCGATTGCGTGTTAGTTTGAGCTGTAGATTTTTCTGGCACCAATATCCCTTCAATCATTTTTTCCAGTCAATGTTACTGTGGGAGTAGATGGTGTTGCTGTTGATACCAATTTTCTTCCTGTTTTTGTAATAGTGGCAGTTGTACTTGTCATATCTTTGATAATTCTTTGTTGTTCCTCCACTATCCTAAATATATTTTCCCAAGTCGTATTGCCAACTACCATCAACCTTATCCGTATTTTACAATTTAATTTTCTCGGTTATCTAATATTTATACTACTATATTCTAAAGTGCCTTAATCTAATTTCCTAACACCTTTAGCTTAAAAAAATTATCATCAATTAATAATTCTGTATTCAGACTCCCCAACCCACCTTAATTATTATTATTCTAAATGTTCCCCTCACTTGTATTAATACAATGCCTAATCTTAATAAATTCAATAACTCATCAGTTCTTAACTTGTTTAACGGATAAAAAAGAATCACTCAACTGTGCTTAGATATGTAACAATATTATAACCCCAGTCAGTTCTTTAAATTGATTACTGTATTTCAGCTGTATTTCAAATTGATACTTTTTATATATCAGTAAATCACAATATTCAATATAAGGGGGATATGAGAGAGGGAGGAAACAATCAATTAACTAATTATATTAATCAATATATTAAATTCATTAATCTATATTCAATCAAATATATGTAAAGGGGGGAAGAAAAAGGAGAAATAGAGTGTAATCCAAAGGGATTAAATATCACTTACTCAGGTTAGATCCTATTTCAAAATAACCAAATGATCTTATTGTCTTATTACTTAAATATATACCGTAAATAAATATAACATGAAACTAAACCACTCCAGTCAGTCCTAAGAGGGAAAAGAAAGAAAAGATTTTTAAAAAAGCACTGAACAAGCAGAGGATCTACTTTCTTATCATTGCCTTGGTATTCCAGATATATCCAATAATAAATTGAGGTCTCAGTTCTCAGTTCTAACAGTCACTTCAGCTGCCTTCCTCCACTCTCCTGGAATTGCCAGTCTCAATGGCCACCACCACAAATTGCACCATCACTCCTCCACTCGAATTCAAAGTTTCAAAGTTCTATAAAGTACTCTAAAGTTCTATAAAGTTCGTCTATAAAGTACTCTCCACAATTGGTTCGTATGGCTAGAAATAAAGGGCTTTCACCAACAATGATCGCTCTTCTCTCCTTTTTACTTTCCTCTTTGGGAGTGAATTTCACGTTATCCAGAGCTGGGGGTAACCGATAATCAGAGTTGGAAGGGACCTTGTAGGTCATTTAGTCCAACCCCCTGCCCAAGCAGGAGACCCCACACCATTTCTGCATGGCTGCCAACTCTCACGCAATCAGCGTGAGACTCACGCAATTCAACCAATTTTGACTGTCTCACTCTGATAAACAAAATCTCACGCTAAACCCCCAAAATCATGGAATGTACAAAAATATCCCTACATTCTCTGATTTTGTTCCGAATATTCCCCTTAGCTTAGGAGAAGGATGAGCTCCCAGCGCCGCCCCGCCCTGCCCAGCCACCCCGCCCTGCCCAGCCACCCCACCGTGCCTCTTTTCCCGCCTTAATCCTTCTGCCGGCGTCCCGTAACTGTGCATGATGCTGATCATTAGCAAATCGCTTCAGGAAAGCGAAGAGCAAGAGGCTTCTTCCCGCCCGGGGCGCTCGCAGCCACTTTGCCCCGCCCTCTCCCTCTCTGCAATGTCCTCCGGGACAAGCCAGCTGCCCTTTTCAAAGAAGGACACGAGGAGGCTGGCAAAGCCTCTTTTGCAGGCAACAGCCTCGGCCAGTAATAACCCTGGTAAGCAAAGCTGAATTGTCCGCTGCCAGAGATGTAATCCTGTCAGTCCTCCAACCTTTCTATTTTGCAAAAAAGCTGCCCAGCCCCTTTATAGATCAGCCTGGCGCGCTTCTCGCCTTGCTGGTTTGGGAAGACTCTTTTGGATCAGCTAAAAGAGAGCATAAGGCGTGTAAAGGGGTGGTAATAATAATTATAATAATAATAAAATTTAAAATAATAATAATTTTATTCAGAGTTGTGTTGGATCTCTTTTTTTGGGGGGGGGTTGTCCCATTCTTTCTTGGTGTTCTTTCTGTCCTTTTTGCTTTTTTAAATGGTCTTTCTCCCCTGGGTCAGAAATCCAGCCAGAGAAAATAAAGAAACATCTTTGGTGCTTAAATGGAAGCCACTCCGTAATGGCTTTGTTTCAGAAGAAGGAATCACTTTTTCCTCTTTCTCCTTTGAGTTTAAATCCTAGGTCTCCATGCACCAGATCGACAGGACTGTACTACATTATTATCATATTTTCAAACCCTTAGATAAGGACTCAATAAGGACTTTTTTTGATGCCAGTAGGCTTCTCAGCCCCAAATTGGGATAGCCCTGACTCAACTAGAACATATTCTAATCTTAACACAATTTACCATCCAAAGAGCAGTAAGACCATTAAGTTCAGAATCTAAACTTACCCAATAAATATTGTACGGCCGCACAGCAGGCCGCCACACCAGAAACCCACTAAATTATTAGAGTTGACAGTTCATCTGTGATGAAGTGTAGTATTTAACCTGTGGCATTCAACTACTATTCCAGAGTTTCCTTGTGAATCAAGAGCTGCACTTGCTGTATTTTTTAGTCTCTACCAGGGCTTTGTTTTGGTTCTATAGCTTCTATGATGAAAGCTAGGGCCAAGCTTCAGAATACAGTAGATGAGTTTTACAGTTAACAATATGTATATTTATATGAAGCACTCATTATTCGATTAAATGTTTAGTTTATACATGTCTGAAATTATGAACCCCTATTTCAGTCAACAAGTTAGTATATAATTAAAGACTGAGACTATAGCATTTGATATTGGCATGTAGTATGGTATTTGATACAGAAAGAAGAATACCCATTGATGTATTTGCATTATCTCTGTAGTTGTTTCGGGTTTTTTGTCTTTTTGTTGCACATTGAATTCATCCTATAGTGGTCTATAGTACATCACTAAGCTAATAAAGTCAGTTGAGGTAGAATACTGCAGTTACAAGTCAGGAACTTCAATTATTCATGGTCAGTGAACTGCATTATTAATATCTTACAAATCTGGTTCAAGTACATTGGTGCTGCTTGCATGTATGTATGTATGTATATGTCCATATCATGACTAAAATATGCATCAGATTGCACCATTTAAAATGTAAAATTGTCAAAGCTCCCTACCGTGGAAGGGGGGACACCCCCCTTCCACACCATCCCCCCCTCGGTCGCTCCGCTCCCTCGCAGTGTCTCACTCCAAACTATCACTCAAGGTTGGCAGCCCTGCATTTCTGACAAATGGCAGTCCAATCTCTTCTTGAAAGTCTCAAGTGATGGCGCTCCCACAACTTCCAAGGGCAAGCTATTCCATGGGTTAATTGTTCTTACTGTCAGAAAGTTTCTCCTTATTTCCAGGTTAAATCTCTCCTTGTTCAGTTTCCATCCATTATTCCTTGTCTGGCCTACAGGCACTTTAGAAAATAGCTTGACCCCTTCCTCCCTGTGGCAGCCCCTCAAATATTGGAAGACCTCTATCATGTCTCCCCTGGTCCTTCTCTTTACTAAACTATCCAAGCCTAGTTCCTGCAACCATTCATTGTATGTTTTAGTCTCCAGTCCCCGATCATCCTGGTTGCTCTTCTCTGTACTTTTTCTAGAGTCTCAACATCTTTTTTATAATGTGGTGAACAAAACTGGATGTAGTACTCTAGGTGTGGTCTTTCTAAGGATTTATAGAGTGGTATTAGTACTTCATTTGATCTTGATTGTATCCCTCTGTTAATACAATTTAGGATTGCATTAGCTTTGTTTGGTTGCTGCTGCACACTGCTGGCTCATATTTAGCTGGTTGTCCACTAAGACTCCAAGATCCCTCTCACAGCTACTGCTATTGAGCCTGGTTTCACCCAGTCTATATGTGTACTTTTGGTTTTTCTTGCCTAAGTGTAGGACTTTACTTTTCTCTACATTGAATTTCATTTTGTTAGATATGGCCCAGTGTTCTAGTCTGTCAAGATCCATCTGGATCTTGAGCCTATCTTCTTGGGTGTTAGCTATTCCTGCCAGCTTAGTATCATCTGCAAAATTGGTAAGTTCCCCTTCTATTCCCTCCTCTAAGTTGTTAATGAAGATATTGAAGAGTACTGGGCCTAAGACTGAACCTTGTGGCACCCCACTGCTTACTTCCCTCCATGTAGACTTAGGCTCATTAACGATTACTCGTTGAGTATGGTTTGCCAGCCAGTTGCTACTCCATCTAGTGGTGGTGCTATCTATTCCACTTTTTTATAGCTTATTAAGAAGTAGCTTACTAGAAGTGTGGTCTACTTTATCGAATGCTTTGCTGAAATCTAAATATATTATGTCCATAGTATTTTGCTGGTCTACTAATTTAGTCACTGTGTTGAAGAATGAAATAAGATTGGTTTGGCATGATCTGTTCTTAACAAACCCGTGCTGACTGCTAGTTATTACTTTACTTGTTTCTAGATATTGGCAGATCTTGCCGCCACTTTCAGCTTTCCCCCCTTCCGCTTCGGAGTTTCAGTCACTCACTGATTACTTTTCCAAACTATCCACTAGTTATAATCCAACACCAATTTTGCCTCGGTGTTTTCCCGGACTCAAATTCAATCTCTTCTCTCCGCTTCCTTCTTGAATTGTTCCGTCACATCTTCGGGCCAGCCTCAACAGGCTGACTTCTTTTGCCCTGAGCTTTGGGCTCCCTTCTTTACCTCTGAGATTGCAATTTCCCTGATAGGCTCCGCGAGTTCTTCCTCACTTGGGTGATCCTGCCAGGATCTAGTCCCACCTCGAACTGTCGCAAAAACCCTGATGTAGGAGAGTGGAGCAGAGTTCTCCCACCTCACCATGTCGTGATGTCAACGGAAGTCCTTGACTAAATTTTATTAATAATTGACTTCTTTGGAGTTTTTAGATTTGGGGATACTGGAATATTAGAGGTATATTAAGTAATTTTTAATATATTAAACTGGTACAAAATGACCCAACAGGAGACAATAAAGTTTTATGAAGAAATGTTAGTGATGCTTAAAAGTATTTATGAAAATGTGACAAAGAATCATAAGGAGATGATGGGATTGTTTAAAGATAAAGATGTGAGTGTAGAAGATCCTCAACAAATGGTGGAAAAAGATGAATATGATACATAGAAGACAGATGAGAAATTAGAGGGCGTGGTGGAGGAGACAAAGCAAAATAAACTACAAGAAGATAAAAATAAGTTACAAACAGATAAATTATTATTTTCCAAAACTAATGAAAGGGTTATGGATCGATATTCAAAAGATGCAACAGAAAAGGGTAAGGCAGAGGGAACAGTCAGTGTTCTGTACGGTCATTAACATACTTGTAAACGCCGCGTAGCGATTGGTCAAAGCGCACGGCGATCTGATTGGTCGAGCGAGTGGCACTGATTGGCCCACTGCAAATCCCCCATGATTGGTGGAAACTAATCGCAGGAGATTCAAAGTGGTGCCATTGGCCGCGGCCGCTGCAGCTAAAGAATAAAAGCTGCTGTTTTTCCTTTGGAAGCCGAGCCGATCTCGGGACCAAATAAAGAGCTGAAACTGAGTCACTGGCTCCAAGTCTCCTTTCCCGTGACGGACACGACACTGGCGATGAAGGTGGGATCTCAAGACTAATCCCCATCAAGCCCGTGTCCTGAGGAAGCGAGACCGACAAGATGGCCAGCATCGCACCGCCGGCACCTTTTAACCCCGCTACCGAGGATTGGGAATCGTACACAGACCGATTCCTAATGTTCCTCAAAAGTAGAAACTTAAAGGATACAACCGGGAAGAAGAAAAGAGCCGTCTTTTTAACACACTGCGGGCCCGCAGTGTTCAAGATGGCAAAAGCTCTCGCGAAACCCGAGGATGTGAAGGCGATGGACTGGACTGATCTCGAGCCGTTGCTCCGAAACCACTATGCCCCCTGCCTCATCAAGCGGCACGATTTCTACCGGCGGGACCAGAGATTGGGTGAGAGCATCAGCAACTTTGTGGCTGATCTACAGAACCTAGGGGGTATGTGTGGGTTCACGGACATGGACAAGGCTCTGTGAGACCATGTCATCCTTGGGCTCAGAGACCCAGTCCTGCAAAGCCGACTGATGGCAAAAGGTGACATCGCCCTCACCGACGCCCTCGCTGAGGCCACCGCAGCCGAAGCAACCCGGAAATCGTCGGCTCGAATGCGGAGACTGGACCCCGGGGACTACACCGCGACCACCGAGATGGGCACGGTGACCGAGGCATGTCCCAAAGCAAGCCGCCGAGAGACCACCTCCAACCATGGCGACTTCAACTCCGCCTCCGATACCACGGATGAGGAAGAGGACATCCATCGACTCCAGATGGGACGAGACCGGCGCGACCAGCGGAGTCGTAAGTTGGGACCACAATGTGCCGGGTGCGGGGGTGACCACCTTCAATCAGAGTGCTGGTTCTTCGATGCGATCTGCCAACACTGCGATAAGAGGCCACATCGCCCGAGTCTGCCGACTTAAGAAAGCCTACAGCCCCCGACGGCGAGATCACAGCAACCGGAGACAAGACGGCACCCCCCTAGTCCCAGAGACCGCCAAGCCGAAAATCGTTGGAACCGAGACAGAAGGGGCCGACAGAACGGCGAGAACCGACAGAGAGAGGAAACACACCAGATGGTCGTCATCGGTCACTCATCCAGTGCAGACGCCCAAAAGGTATATGTGAAAGTGGGCATCGAGGGCGAACCATGCAAGATGGAGGTGGACTCCGGGTCCTACCTCTCCATGGTTGCATGGCGGGAGATCAAGCGTTTGGTGCCCACGATCCACAAAAGGGGACTGGAAACTCAGATATTAATCCTTAAAGACTACCAGGGGAATCGCATCCCGGTAGTTGAAACAGGACATTTTGAAGTAACCTTCAAAGGGCACACAGCAAGGCTTCCCCTGATGATCATGGACCGAGACCGCCCCAGTCTTTTGGGACTACAGTGGTTCGCGCCACTCAGGATCGAAGTTATGGGCGTCGATCACGTCGCAGATGCCGACTGGGAAGAGCAACTCGCAAAGGACTTCCAGGAAGTGTTTGACGACACCCTCGGCAAGTACCAAGGGCCCCCTATTTCTTTCAGCCTAGACCCCAGCATTCCCCCGATATGCCTAAAACCACGGCGGGTACCTTTTGCACTCCGACCCAAGATCGATGAGCAAATAGACAAGCTCATCAAACAAGGGGTCCTAGAGCCAATCGATCATGCCCGGTGGGAGACCTCCATAGTCACCCCAGTCAAGCCCGATGGGTCGGTGAGAATCTGCGGGGACTATAAGGCCACCCTAAATTGCACCTTATAACAAAGTGCCTACCCTATTCCAGTAGTGCAGCACCTCCTACACTCACTGGGGGGAGGCAAGGTTTTTGCGAATCTCGACCTGGCACAAGCCTATCAACAGCTGCTGGTCGACGCAGAAACCGCAGAGGCGCAGACCATAGTAACCCACCGGGGAGCGTTTCACTGTAAGAGACTCCAGTTTGGAGTCAGCGTGGCTCCGGGAATTTTCCAGAGCCTCATGGAGAGACTCTTGCAAGGAATTAAGGGGGTGGTGCCCTACTTCGACAACGTACTGGTGTCAGCAGCCAACCAATAAGAACTAGAGGGTCGTCTAAGGGAGGTACTAACCAAATTCAAGGAGGCCGGGCTAAAGGTGAAAAAAGAAAAATGCCAGCTGCACACAGAATGGGTCGAGTTCCTAGGATACCTCCTAGACCGGCATGGCATCCACCCGACCGAAAAAAAAATCAAAGCCATTAAAGCCCCCACGCCGAAGAATAAAATGAAACTACAGGCATTTCTAGGACTGCTTAATTTTTATAATGTGTTCCTGCCCCAAAAGGCGACCGCGGCGGAGCCTTTGCATAGGCTTTTGGACAAGGCGGCCACGTGGACTTGGGGGAAACGTGAGGAAGCTGCCTTCAACAAAACCAAGGACCTGCTCACCTCGGATGCCGTCCTCATCCAATACAACGAGACCCTACCACTAGCCATCACATGCGACGCATCACGTTTCGGTGTCGGCGCCGTCCTCAGCCACACTCTCCCCGACGGAAAAGAAGCACCCATCGCCTTCTTTTCAAGGACCTTCACCAAACCAGAGAGAAACTACAGTCAGCTGGACAAAAAGAGGCCCTGGCTATCATCGCCGCAGTGAAGATGTTCCATGAGTACCTCTACAGCCGTCATCACCGACCACAAGCCGCTGCTGGGAATCCTTGCAGGGAACAGGGCCACCCCGAACATTCTATCTCCTAGAATGACAAGGTGGTTCTAATTCCTTGCCGCCTACAGCTACCAGCTCACACACCGACCTGGTAAGACGATCACCCACACAGACGCCCTGAGCCGCATGCTGCTACTGGACCTAGACACCGACCCAGCACCTACGACGACCACCCTCAGCATAGGGACTCTGCCCGATCTACTCATAACCGCATCAGACATTGCCCACGAAACTAATAAAGACAAGCATCTGGCGCGGGTGTTACATTGGGTAGAGAAAGGGTGGCCGGAAAAAGACGACGATGAATCATTCAGGACATTTCGGAATCGGCAAACAGAACTGTCGTTACAAAAAGGTTGTGTACTTTGGGGGGATAGGGTTGTTATTCCGGAAAAATTACAAGGAAAGGTATTAGAGTTATTACACGAGGGGCACCCGGGCATAGTTAGAACAAAAGCCCTGGCCAGGAGTTACGCCTGGTGGCCAGGGATGGACAAACAGATCGAGACTTGGGTGGCAGCATGCAAACATTGCCAAGAAACCAGGCCGAGCCCTCCCGCCGCACCAATCCTGGAATGGGAAAACCCCAGGGGACCATGGTCCAGGATTTAGATAGATTTTGCCGGGCCCACTAAGGGACACATATTCCTTATCACGGTAGATGCTTACTCCAATTGGTTGGAGGTAAGCAAGATGAAAACCACCACCACGGAGGCCGTGACTAAGGAACTCAGCAAGCTGTTCACAACCCACAGCTTCCCAGATGTCATCGTGTCGGACAACGGGTCCCAATTTACCTCGCTGGAATTTGAAAAATTCCTAGTGGAACGGGGCATACGGCAGGCACTGACAGCGCCAGCACATCCGGCGGTGAACGGGAGGGTGGAACGAATGGTTCAATTTACGAAAAAAACAATCCAAAAAATTGAACACGGGGAAATCCAAGAAAAAATAAACAAAATGCTTTTTATACAACACATAACCCCGAACACGACAACCAACAAAAGCCCGGCAGAACTCTTAATGGGGAGGAAATTAAGGTCCCCACTTGACAGGCTGCAACCCACATACAACCCAGAAAAAAACCCCAAACTCTTCAAGCAAACACCGAACATTTGCACCAGACAACACAGTCTATGTGAAGAACTTTACCGGGGATCCACTTTGGGTGCCAGCAACCATAACCCAAGTGACAGGTTGCCGCTCGTACCGGCTGCAAACAACCGACGGACGAGCATGGAAACAACACATCGATCAATTAAGATTGAGAACAACCACAGGAAACACAACCGACACGCAAACAGACACAGACAGACACCCAGAGAGAGAAGGGAACCCACATAATACAAACCAAGAGGGGAGGGAAGACCCCGGGAACCAACCACCAACAGAAAGAAACCAGCAATACTCACCAACAAGCAGCCAGCTCGAAGCCTCACCAGGGAGAAGCAGCCAGGCCAGCTCAACCAGCCCAGAAAGACTGGGCGGGAGCGGCAACAACCGCAGCTCAACCAGTCCGGGTAGACCGGGAGTGAGCTGCGACAAAAGGCCCGGCGAAACCTTCCAGGGGGTTCCATTGACGAGGCAGAGAGCAACACAGAACCCGACTGAACCGGCCGGGAGCCAAGCACCAACTAACCTGCGCAGGTCAAGTAGGCAAGTACAAAGCCCCGCCTACTTACGGGACTACATTACGTAGGACCATACCAAGAGGGGAGGGGTGTTCTGTACGGTCATTAACATACTTGTAAACGCCGCGTAGCGATTGGTCAAAGCGCACAGCGATCTGATTGGTCGAGCGAGCCGCACTGATTGGCCCACCGCAAATCCCCCACGATTGGTGGAAACTAATCGTGGGAGATTCAAAGTGGTGCCATTGGCCATCTCCTTTCCCGCGACGGACACAACAGTCAGTTTGTGCAAAAATGCTAAAAAGACATATAGGATTCCAAGAGAGAAATATAAAAGAATCACCAAAAAAAATCAATAAACGATGAAATTCTAAAAAAGCTGAGAGATGATGGATGGAGACATAATATCTTGCAATGTAGCAATTATATTAAAAACCAATAGACATAAGTGGAAATTTTAAATTGGGAAAATAGTAGCACATATATAGAATATATGATAGAATTTATCATAACCATAAATACAGTATATTAAGATTAGGAGGTGGAAGACTAGGACTAGATATATCTAAATGTATTATGATTAATAGGGTGCAAAAATATACTGGAATATATAGTTTTCAAGGACTATAAATCCAGGGGACTTAGAGATATAATCTTGAGACTGATTAAATCTTATTAACAATTGGTTTTATTGGTGTTTATAGAAAATTGAGATATTGAAAATGTGGTGGAACACTGAGTGATAATTACAATATTATAAAATTAATGACTTAACGGGTTAATAAGTATATTGTATGAAGAAATGTTATTGATGTTTACATATATATTTTGGAAAAAGTGATAAAAATCATAAAGAGAGAATAATATCATTTAATGAGATGAATATAGCAAACCCAACAAATGGGAAAAATAAAGAAATAAGTACCATTGGGAAAATAGTATAATATATATTGATACATAAAAGAATATAATTATAGTGAACATATGAAGGTTAGAAGTTGGAAGATAAAAACCCTGTACATGTAATTGTATTATTACTGTGAACATTGTGTGAAAAATATATTAATCCAGTCATTACACTGTCCACAAAAATGTTGGTTGTTAAAGGAAAATTACAAATAAAACATATACAACAAAAAAGAAAAAAAAGAAAGGTAATTGCATCCATAGAAAGTGCTAGGAATCCTCTGTATTTTAAAGATTTGTTGCCCTAAATGTCTGTCTTCTGAAAGAGAAAGATTAAAAACCCCTCACATGGATAACCATTTGGAATGAGAAAATACATTTTCCAGTAATATAGCTTCCCCTACACAATGAGTTAGGCTGTGAAAGATAATAATTCAATTGTGACACAAATTTTATTGTTTTTTAAATGGAGGGTTCAGATAATGTCAAAAAGCTTGAATGATACTGGATCAAATGGACACTTTTAATGAAAAAACAGCTTCAACAATTAAAAGTAAAGTTAAATCTAATGTAAAGTACATGAATTATTGGTAATAATTCAACAATGTTCAGGAAAGAAAACTATCAGGACAAAAGAGGCATACTGTTGAGATCTTTGTTTAATGTGCTGCTGCAGGCAATGAACAAGCAGGAGACTAGAATGCCTGAAAAGCTGGAATGACATACAAATTAATGGTATATCCTCATCAACAAGATTGTGTCTTGTCCTTGGGCATCTTATCTCCAGAACTTATCAAATAACATTACCTAATGTACACAGGTACATTAAAGTGGTGAGCCTTTTAAAGGATTTTATATGTTAGCTGAAATGGTATGATGAAGTAGCAGGGCTAGCTTGAAATAGCATATGTTTCTCTACAGGAAATCAAAATGAAGGTTTTGTAGCCTGAAATCACTATCAAATATTGTCACCTATTGAACCTTATAAAGGATTTTACATGTTATCTGGAATGATAAGGTGCCATAGCAGTGGTAGCTTGAGTTAGCATGTTTCATGAATGAAGACAATTAAACATGTCCCAGGATAATGTTGCAGGATCCAATATAGGTTGGCAACAGAGACCAGTGGTTTTGTCTTCCAAGATTTCAGGCTCGTACTGGAGCCCATCTTCAGGGAATTCTCTCTAGCAGAAGCATGTTCACTCTGCTTCATTCTGTCAGAGTTCCCTGAAGATAGACTCCAGTACAAGTCCGTAAGAAGATAAACTGCTGGTCCCAGTGATCAGCCCAGTTTAGATCATAGCATGTTTTTGTACAGGAAATCAGAATGAAGGTTTTGTAGCCTGAAATCACTACTTATATGTATTAAGAATATGAGGCACAGTATTAAACTAATTTGCAAATTTGCCTTTTTTTTCTCCACTTCAGAGTTATTGGTGCTATGAGTAATTTTGAAGAATTCCGGAAAGCTTTCAACTGTCCAGAAAATACTACAATGAATCGAGGTGCAGATTCCTGTCGCATTTGGTAGTGCTTCCTCTGAAATCCTACGTAGAAATCATGTCTTCGTTTCACTGGCCTACTATTGCTTCAGAATTGCATTGATCAAGTGCATGCCAATATTATTTTGTTGTGTAGTATTCCCATCCTGGTACTTGACCCAACCGGATCTGGCATTATTGAGTTGCTTCTCACAAGCAAGGATAATTCAAAATGTAGTATGTAGAAAAGAACAGGCAATTTTTTTTTAAAAAAAGTATCTTTATACAGTTCATAACCTGTAAAAAATTGTACTATAGTATTCTCATTGCTGTGAAGCAAAACAACACCAACATTATAAGATTATAAATGTACATTTCCACTTTTTTTATAGCAGTCATGCTGGTATTTCAAATTTGTCAAACTATATCTCAAACCATACAAACACAGATAAAATCTGATTTTCAGCAATCACGTACACGTTTCCCAGTGATGGGATTCAAAAATTTTTACTACTGGTTCTATGGGCATGGCCTGGTGGGCATGGCTTGGTGGGTGTGGCTGGGGAAGGCTACTGTAAAATCTCAATTCCCTCCCCACTCCTGGGGAAGGTTACTGCAAAATCCCATTCCCTCCTCACCCCACTAACCTGCTTTCCAGCTCCGTTCTCCTGTGCAGGGCAACAAAAGAAGACCCAGCCGATCAGCTGGGATTCAGGAGGCAGAGAATAGATGGGGGCAGGGCCAGTCAGAAGTGGTATTTGCTGGTTCTCTGAACTACTCAAAATTTCCACTACCAGTTCTCCAGAACTGATCAGAACCTGCTGAATACCACCTCTGATCTTTCCTCTACTTTCTTGAGGTATTGATCAGAGAGATCTTTGGGACCAGTACTTTAAGAATAAGGTTGCTTAACCTATTCTCTTTCCACTGCCACTCTGAGTTATATGGTGGAATATACTAATGAAGCACATTGGGTGCAGTTTTGGCTTTAGACATGCATGCTTTCTTCAACCTATAATTGCATATGCATATATGTATGATACACACAAACTCGTAATCTATTTTTCAATTTATGTAATGAATTACAAATATTTTACCTGAATTGTGGGCATCATTTATTTTATAATATAATAAAAAGGTAAGTTTGAAACAAGTATAATCATTTAAAAGTCAGATGCATGATCCTGTAATGCCAATTTAAGCACTTTCTCCACAAATCTTTAGCAACATAGATATTGTGGCTATTTGCCTCCACACTGGTTAAATATATAAAATCTTTGCTCAGCTAACTGCACATTGGCTTCATGACAGATGCTTCTGATAATATGCAAAGAGTAAATTTTCTACATGAGTGATTTTAATCTACATAATATAGTGATCTAGGCATGAACAGAATTGGGAATGAGGCAGATGTTTTGTAGCATTATAGAATGTCTACTTGTTTTAAAAAGTGAAGAACTTCTTCCCAGATACCACCATTTTCTTGCAAAGTAGAAAAGAAGGATCTTTGGTGCTCTATGAGCTTGCTTCTTTTCTTGCAGACAGTTCATTACCTAAATTAGGTAACATCATCAATATTAGTAAGGAGTGCAGTTTACTGTCAGTTTATATTCTAGTAGCTTGTCCTGTCGGTATTGGTGGGAATGGTTTTAGAGATTCTTTGGTTAGACTGTTTAATGTTGGCTTGTTTGGTAGTTTTTTGATTGGGGTATTGTTTATTTGATTGTTGGTCTGATTTAATCTTGGAGTAGTAAGGCTGAAAGGGGCAGCTTCTGAAACGGAACCTAGCACTCTTTTGTCTTAAGGTGAGTTTCAAACTTACCTTGGGTGTAGTTACAGAATTGGTTCAATAATTCCAATGTTTTGCAGAGATATTGGAAGTGACAATGCCAATTCACAGCTGCAGATGGACTCAAGGGAGTCAATTATAATTTAGTTCAAAAGACTTGACCATTTCTAGTATTTTAGGCTTGCAGTGACAGCATTACTATAGCAGGGTCAATTTAGGGCCCTGGGATCATAATATAAAAAGATTCCACAGGTAGAAAGTGTTAACTATACTATATTAACAGTAGGATTCTTGCTGGTAAAGATTTGAGTATAGAGTGAAATAATCTTATATCTTTTTTTCTGTTTTTAAAAAAAATGTTTAAATTGTTTACCTTTTAGAGGAAAAAATATATCTATATAAAAATTGCTTGAAATCAGATAATTTAGTTAATGATCATATAATACAACCATTCTCAAATCACAGATGAAGATAATTAAAGTGATAGCGTTTTTATATATTGTATGACATTTTCTACTGTAATCTGCTTTTGAGTTCACTTGTGAAAACAATATATAAGTTTTTAATAAATAAATCTTGCAAGGCTACTCCAATATATTTTTTGTTTTCTTTTTCTTAATATGAACAAGAAGAAAGATATCCAAGTATCAAACACTATTCAGTTGCCTATAAAGGAGCATTTGTGCTATATTAGGACAGTACTGAATCGAGTCTTTATAAGGTAAAGGTTTCCCTGGTCTAGTTGTGTCTGACTCTAGGGGGCAATGCTCATCTCTATTGAGCTGAGGGAGCCACATTGTCTGAAGACACTTCTGTAGTCATTTAGCTAGCATGAGTCATCATGACTATATGCTGAGATGCATGGAATGCTGTTAGTTTCTCACCAAAGTGGTACCTATTTATCAATTTGCATTTTCATGCTTTTCAACAGCTAAATTGGCAGGAGCTGGGACAAGAATGGGAGCTCATCCTGTCACATGGGTCTTGAATTGCCAACCTTCTAGTTGATAAGCCCAGTGTTTTAGATATTAGACCACTGCACCCCTTAGCCATAGTTGAATATTGTGCTCACAGTGATAACAGCACAAATAACAGCACAAATAACAGGAAAGAATATGGTTATTATTTACAAAAGACTAAGTTTTGGATTACAAAATATTGATCACAACTTTGCTATAGTTCAATATTCATTGTAATATAAAATCAGAATACAAATTCCATACTTGGTTGCCCAAAGGAACTTTTAGGTGCTTATTTCCAATTAGGATCTATGTAAGGAGACCTCTGGACAGGGGTGGGATTCAAATTTCTTAACAACTGGTTCTGTGGGCATAGCCTAATTTGTGGGTGTGGTTTGGTGCTCATGTGGCTGGCTGGGCATGGCTTGGTAGTGTGAAAGTGTGGCTAAAGAAAAAACCACCAGGATTCAAAGTTGATCCAAGGAAAAAGGCTTTATTGGAATAAACATCTGCAGATGGGTTCCCCCCCTTTTGCAGTTGAGGAGAGAACGAAAAGCAAAGCTTAAAGGCTCTACTCTTATACCCAAAACTATCCCCCCTCCCCATTATGCAAATGGCTTGGTTTACAATCTACCTTCTAGAACACAGGTTACAATTCATTACCTTATATGTGCATAGCACGCAGCGAACACCTCCCTAACACGAGGGCATACATCGACATATCATGCGCGAAGTGCATGATAGTTCAACAGTTCAATTGGTACCCCCCCCATTTCAGAAATGTTCCAAGGGGTTTCAATAGTTCCCAGCACTTCAAAGGCATTCCAAAATTGGTTGACATTTTAATTGACGCTTTTTAACTGGTGCCTGGTACTTTCCTTACTTCAAAGGAAAACCTCCCTTTCTCATCTTGAGTTTTGAGTCACAAAATAGATACACTCCTCACAGTAGTCACATGACTGACTGTGTGGCTTGGTGGTCATGTGACTGCATGGGTAAAAAGATAGAAACTCACTTTAACAATGCTCTTGGTGCGGGCTTGGACTAGATGACCTCTGAGATCCCTGGATTGCTGTGCTGTTTCAAAGCATCCTCTGAAGCTGCATCTAGTGCCAGGGTTTGTGGTCCTTCCTTCCTCTCCTTTTTCTTTCCCTCTGTCCCTCTATCCATCTCCCCATCCTTCCATATCTCATTCACATTCCTTTCCCTTCCCTCCCTCCCTTTCTTTTTCTTCTTCCTTTTAAGCAAAAGAAAGAAAAAAAGAAAAAAGAGACCACCATGCATCTCTATGCTATTCATGGTATATTTTCAGCTGGAATCTTTTGCTACTTAAACCAGGAGTCCCCAAACTTGGCAACTTTAAGACTTATGGACTTCAACTCCCCGGCTGGAGAATTCTGGGAGTTGAAGTCCACAAGTCTTAAAGTTGCCTAGTTTGAAGACTCTGACTTAAACCTTAGTACAACATCCAGATATTTAAAGACATTAAACATCTTGGATTAATCTTGAAACTTTTTGCATACTTGTACTTAATCAGAAAGAATTTTATTTTAACACATATGTCTTCAATTCCAAAGCTACTTTTTATGAAGACCAAGTCAGGAAAAGTAGATTGGAAACAAAGCAAAAGTTAATCTTCTCATTCTTTCTAACCTTTTCTAAATGACAAGTAAAAGTGAGCCTTTCTTCTTGCCATTTTATTACCAAGAATTTATCACCATCTTCAAATTAAAGAATTGCCTTCCAATAACAAAAAGCACAAGTTTGCAAACTGCCTGAATAGTACACAGCACATAATTTTGTATGTTAAATATTGAACCACAAAGTGGAAGAGGGAAAATATTTGTGAGAAATATTTACTGTTTTTTTTGCTTGTCAAACTTAAAAAGCCATTGGACTCCATAAAAGTTGTGACAGCAATAGAAGCAATGAAGCAGCAGCTAGGCAAACTGCTGAGTAGTCTGAATTATGCTCTGGAAATGTATGTTCTGAAACTGAGCAAATGAATGAGACCTAAAGGTAAGCTGCTCTCTACAAAATCCGCTGGAACTTATCTTACCACGCTAAGCCAGGCATGAAAAAGCAGAGCAACTTACTAGTTTTGAAGAGGAGGATATGGAATAAAGAAAGAAGATTGGCTCCAACAGTTTTAGGAGACTGCACAGTTTTGTTTACTTAGACCATTCCCAAGGCAGTAATCAATACTGTATTAGCTCCAAATGTTCTTTTGGCTAAACACTGAATCCAGGCATATTGGATGGCTGGAGGCTGCAGGGAGGCCTCCTCGGCACAAAACGGGGCCTAGCCATCCTAGAGCCTCCTAGGAGCAAAAGCAGGAAGTGTGTGCGTGTGCGGGGGGGGGGGGGCGTTTTCGGCCTAGCAAGTCTCCCTGGAGCCTCTTGGGAGCAAAAATGGGGGGGGGGCAGTGCCGGACCCCCCCCCCCCCCATGGCCCGTTTTTACTCCCAGGAGGCTACCCTACACTTACCGGGCCAGCTGTTCTTTAGAATTATCGGTTTGCAGAACTGCATGTAAAATTAATATCTGATTTGCACGAACTGGCCCAAAGCGGTAGAATCCCACCCCTGCCTCTGGAGATGAGAATTTTCTCATAATTTGTATTAAACAAAGATAGATGTTTTTAGATAGATGCTTCTAAAGAGGCAAATGTACATGGAAGGATTTTGTCTTTTTGGAATAGATTTTTAAAAAATGAAAATAAATTCAAAACATGTTTCCATCTTCTGATTGCTATCTTAGTGTTGTTAAAACAGATCATATTGAAATAAATTTAGACATAATACCAAACTCAGCTTTGTTTTACTCTTTTTCTTCTTTTTGCAGAAACTTGAAAAGGTTTATAGGGAGCTAGCGAACCAGAAATTCAATATGGCTCATTTCTAAACATTTAAATGGTGAGAATAGAGCTTTGATATGTGCTAATAACCTTATCTCATCAGATAAAAACCATAATTTAGTGTGTGGCATATTTGGCTTTGACACAATGTTTATATTTACCTTTGTTGTTCACAAGAAAAAAATTATGCCTCTCAGTTGCACATTTTATGATAGTAGGAATCCATGGAAACTGGTCAGTCAAGCATTCAAAGAGCCAGGAGACTTGAACTCCATTAATTAATTTCCTCTTTGACAGGAGGAAAAATTCTTTAAAACAGATTATGTCATAGGATTTGGGGTAGGAAGTTACCTAGATATTGAAGTTTGTACCTGAAAATAAATAGCAAGTGCAACCAGGGGTGGGATTCAAATTTTTAAACAACTGATTCTGTGGGCGTGGCCTGGTGGGCATGGCTTGGTGGTCATGTTATTGGCTGGGTGTGGCCAACTCAATATCACTCACATTGAGGCACACATCTCACCTGGCCTCTCATGACTGTGGGGATGCTGCAACAGTTATAAGTGTGAAAAATGGTCATAAGTCACTTTTTTCAGTGCCATTGTAACTTTGAATGGTCACTCCACACAAGCAAAGTACCAGCAAAGGAGGGGAAAAATCTCCAGAGAAGTTCCTGAGAATCAAGAATGCCAAGAATGTAATAAGGGTTAACAGAGAGGCAGTTTCTGTAAGCAACACCAGAATGTTTCCTTCCTGCCTTCCTTACAGGATTAGGCCAGTAATTTCTTCTAACAGCCGGTTCTCTGAACTGCTTAGAATGTTAACAACCAGTTCTAGCGAATAGGTGCCAACTGGTAGAATCCCACCCCTGAGTGCAACCTAAAGAGTTGTTGATTCAACCAAAGATGCAACTGCATCTATGTAGCATGAAATGCTGTAACGCTAAACATAATTTAGTTGTGGGAGTAATTTCTTATAACTTTTACCACAAAGTCCTCTCTGGGTAGGTTGTAAAATAGACTTACCTGAATCCCTAAAAAGCATATTGAATTTTAGAAAACTAATACTGAAACAGAATATTGACAAAGCATTTTTTTTAGGATGATGCATATGAAAGGAAGACTAGAAGAACAAAATGGAGTATATATTCAGAAGCAATATAATGCAAATTGTACAGTATTAGCATACTCAGAAACCCTCGCACCCGATTGGTCTGGACCAGCAGAGACCAGATTGGTAAACAGGTCGGCCGTGATTGGAGCACTAGGAATCTACTGCGATTGGCTGTGCCGATTGCGGGAGATTCAAAGTGCTGCCATTGGCTGCCGAGCCGTGAGCCAGCCCTATATGAAGGGCTGCTGTGGCTCGCATTCTCAGACCTTTACCTATACCTAATAAAGAGCTGAATTCACGTAAATGGTCTCGTGTCTCTGTCGAACTGATCCGCCTCAGATCTAACACTGGCGACGAGGGTGGGATCGTGAGACAAAGAGACCATCCAGCACATGGTGAGGCGGCACGCAGCAACCAGCAGCATGGCCGGAATCAACTCACCACCCACTCCCTTCAACCCTGCTACCGAGGACTGGGAATCCTATACCAATAGGTTCCAAATGTTCCTCGAGAGTAGCAACCTCAAGGACGCCAATGGCCACAAGAAACGGGCCGTGTTCCTCACGCACTGCGGGTCCGCAGTCTTCAAAATGGCCAAAGCCTTGGCCAAACCGATGGACGTCAAGGCGATGGAGTGGGACGATCTCGAGCCCCTGCTGCGGAGCCACTACGCCCCCATCGTGCCCATCCTCATCCGGTGGCATGACTTCTACAGGCGGGATCAACACGAGAGCAAAGGGCTGGCCAACTTCACAGCGGCACTACAGGACCTGGGGGTCTGTGCGAGTTCACTGACCTGGACGAGGCCCTGCGAAACCGCGTCATCCTGGGACTCTGAGACCCCGTCCTCAAGAGCCGCATCATGGCAAAGGGAGTCATCTCCCTCACCGATGCCCTCACCAAAGCCGCTGCAGCGGAAGCGGCCAAGAAATCAGTGGCTCGGATGCGACAATCGAGCATCATGCTGCGAGCAGTGACCAGAGAGGCAACGTTGACCCCCGAGAGGAGGCCAGCGACAGACCCAACAACCACACACCATGGCGACATCGACTCCTTCTCAGAAACCGAAGACGAGGAGGAGGAGATCCACCGCCTCCAATCAGCGCGGGAGCGGCGGGAACCATGAGGTCGTAAGTCAAGGTTCCAGTGTGCCGGCTGCGGCGGCGATCACCCCCAAGCGGACTGTCGTTTTCTCAAAGCCACTTGCAGGCATTGCGAGAAACGGGGGCACATTGCCAAAGTGTGATGGAATAAGAAGCACTACAGCCTGTGGCGACGAGATGCCAGCCCCCGACAGAGAGACAGCACCCCTACCAGGACCCGAGATCGCCAGACGGAGAACCGCTGGAACCGGGAAGGTCAGAACAGGCGACTCCAGGAGACGAGACAGAGAGAGGAAACGCACCAGACTGTCGTCATCGGCCATTCCTCCACCAGCGACGCCAGAAAGGTATACGTGACGGTCGGGATAGAAGACCAGCAATGTGATATGGAGGTGGACTCAGGGTCTTTCCTCTCAATGGTCTCCTGGCGCACACTTAAGCGCCTGGTCCCCACCATCCACCGCCAAGAACTGGAAGACCAAACACTAACCCTCAAAGACTATCAGGGAAACTGAATCCCTGTAGTCGGTAGAGGCCATTTTAAAGTCACCTTCAAGGGTCACACAGAAGTGCTACCCTGACGATCGTCGATTGAGATCGGCAGAGCCTGTTGGGACTGCAGTGGTTCGCACCCCTGGGCATCGAAGTAACAGGCATACACCACATCGGAGAGGCAGACTGGGAAGCGGCGCTTGTGAGGGACTTCCGGGAAGTCTTCGACGACCATTTAGGCAAGTACCGGGGGTCCCCTATTTCATTTAACATAGATCCAAGCATCGCGCCAATCCGCCTTAAGCCCAGGTGAGTGCCATTTGCACTCAAGCCCAAGATCGATGAGCAACTCAATAAGCTCATTGCGCAAGGGGTGCTGGAACCGATCGATCATGCCCGGTGGGAGACCCCAATTGTCACCTCCATCAAGCCAGATGGGTCAGTGAGAATTTGTGGTGACTACAAGGCCACCCTAAACCATGAGCTCCAACAAAGCACATACCCCGTCCCAGTAGTCCAGCATCTTCTGCACTCACTGGGGGGAGGCCGGATCTTCGCAAAGCTCGACCTGGTGCAAGCCTACCAGCAACTGCCGGTTGACGCCATGACAGCAGAAGCCCAAACCATCGTAACGCACCGAGGGGCTTTCCGCTGCAACCGGCTCCAGTTTGGAGTCAGCGTGGCACCTGGGGTCTTCCAAAGCCTTATGGAAAGACTCCTCCAAGGAATAGAAGGGGTGGTGCCCTATTTTGATGACGTCTTGGTGGCTGCGAAAAATGAGAAACAACTAGAAGCCAGGTTGAGGGAAGTACTACAGAAGTTCAGAGACTCGGGACTTTAAGTCAAGAAAGGGAAGTGCCAGCTACGGGCTGAAAGGGTCGAATTTCTGGGGTACCTCCTAGACAAACAAGGGATTCACCCCACAGAAAAGAAACTGAAAGCCATAAGGGAAGCACCGCGACCAAAAAACAAAATGGAATTACAGGCTTTCTTGGGACTGTTAAACTTTTACAATGTCTTCCTACCTCAAAAGGCGACCGTGGTGGAACTGCTACATAGGCTGTTAGATTAAACAGCCACCTGGACCTGGGGAGCATGGGAGGAGAGCGCTTTCAACAACACAAAGAACCTGCTAACATCCGACGCGGAACTAATCCAGTACAGCGAGACTCTGCCATTGACGGTAACTTGCGATGCGTCACCATTTGGAATCGGCGCCATCCTCAGCCACCAGCTACCAGACGGGATGGGAGGGAAGCACCCATCGCTTTCTCATCAAGGACACTTTCAAAGCCAGAGTGGAACTACAGCCAGCTCGACAAAGAGGCCCTAGCAGTCATCGCCGGCATCAAGAAATTTCACGAATACCTTTACGGTAGGACTTTTACAATCATCACAGATCACAAGCCGCTGCTAGGAATCCTGGTGGGGAACAGGGCCACACCGAACATTCTATCACCAAGAATGACGAGGTGGTCCGAATTCCTAGCAGCATACAATTACCAGCTGATACACCGACCCGGCAAGGACATCGCCCATGCAGATGCCCTAAGCCGGTCACCCTTACCGGACTGGGAAGATGACCCGGCACCCACAACAGAGGTACTCCAAATAGAGACAATATCCAACCCACTCGTGACCGCGCCAGACATTGACAGAGAAACAAATAAAGACAAATGGCTGGCGTGAGTCTTGAGCTGGGTGGGAAAAGGGTGGCCAGAAGGGGACATAGATGAACTATTCAGACCCTTCCGGAACAGAAAAACTGAACTCTTTACCGAAAAGGGCTGCATACTTTGGGGGGACAAAGTGGTAATTCCTGAAAAATTACAGGAAAAGGTATTGGGAATGTTGCATGAGGGGCACCCGGGGATGGTTAAGATGAAAAGCCTGGCCAGAAGCTACGCATGGTGGCCAGGAATGGATAAACAGATCGAAACCTGGGTTGCCAAATGTAAACAATGCCAAGAGTCCAGATCCAATCCACCCGCCGCCCCAACCCAAGAATGGGAAAAACCAAGAGGCCCGTGGTCCAGAATTCATATTGATTTCGCGGGGCCAACCAAGGGACATATGTACCTTATCACAGTAGATACTTACTCCAACTGGCTGGAGGTAAGCACTATGAAGTCAACCACGACAGAGGCGGTGATAAGGAAACTGAGCAAACTTTTCACTACGCACGGCCTGCCAGATAGTGTCAGACAACGGGCCCCAGTTCACCACACTAGCGTTTGAACAATTTCTGGCAGGCCAAGGGATATGCCATGCATTAATCGCATCAGCAAACCCGGCGGCGAATGGGCGGGCGGAATGCATGGTCCAATACACCAAGAAAGCTATCCAGAAAATAGAAAAAGCCAAAATACAGGACAAAATCAATAAAATACTCCTCATTCAACACATTACACCTAGCACAACCACAAACAAAAGCCCGGCGGAACTAATGATGGGCCGGAAACTACGCTCTACACTAGACAGAATGCACCCAACATATAACCCAGACAAACCCCCAGGTTCCTCCAGCAAATACAGAACATTCAACATAGGGGACCCAGTATATGCCAAAAATCTCACAGGAGAACCACTCTGGGTGCCAGCAACAATCACCCAGATAACCGGGCCCCTATCATACCAATTGGAAACTAGCGACGGAAAAAACTGGAAATGGCACATAAACCAACTTAGGTCAAGAATAGTCGCCACAACCAGCCAAACACCTGAACAAGAAACTAGAAGGGGGGGAATTGGTAAGCGATAGAGAAGCAACCGAAGGAAACCAACTAACGCAAACAGAACACCCCCCACCTAGAATAGATAAACCACTAAACCGATGCTACTCACTTGTAGACACAGGACCAATGGAGCACGAAACCCCGGGGTCTTCACCTGGAAGGAGCAGCCAAACCAGCTCACCCGGCCAGGAAAAACCAAGCGGGAGTAGAAGCGGCAGCTCAACCAGCCCAGGAGAACAGGGAGGGAGCTACCAAGAAGGCCCAGCTCAACATTCCAGGTGGTTCCATCCCAAGGAACCGGAGCGACAGAGGAGGCATCCGAACTGGTCAACGACCACACCAGAATTGAACCGCGCAGGTCAAGGAGGCAGGGAAAAACCCCTGCCTACCTACGCGACTACATCACTATGCACCGCAGGACGAAACCAAGAGGGGAAGGGTGTACAGTATTAGCATACTCAGAAACCTTCGCACCCGATTGGTCCGGACCAGCGGAGATCTGATTGGTCAACAGGTCGGCCGTGATTGGAGCACTAGGAATCTACTGCGATTGGCTGTGCCGATCGTGGGAGATTCAAAGTGCTGCCATTGGCTGCTGAGCCGCAAGCCAGCCCTATATGAAGGGCTGCCGAGGCTCGCATTCTCAGACCTTTACCTATACCTAATAAAGAGCTGAACTCACATAAATGGTCTCGCGTCTCTGTCAAACCGATCCGCCTCAGATCTAACACAAATAAACATCAAACAATACTTGGCATCTCGAAACAGAATTGGTCTTCTACATTCATATTTTCCAATCTGTTCCATATCTATCTGAGCACATGTACTGAGCACATGTACTGAGTACACATATACCTTGCTGTATTTGCTGCATATATGAACTGCAACTATTTGCTCATGATTAGTCAGGAATTAGAGTCTACATTTTTTATTTGTATACTTATATACACCATGGATCCAGAGCTTATTTATTGAGAAATAAATTCTAATTTGTATAAACGTGGTCAATTTAAATCATTTAATTAACAACAGGAATCATGCTAATCCAGGCCTGTCAAAGGCAAAAAATTGTCATGATAGATCATGTGACACAGTCAGGTTTGACATCTTTGTGCTAATCAAACAAAATTTTAATTCATAAGTGAATGACTAGGTTTTTATGTAGCATAAGATATTTGTTAGTTCAATAGGATTCCTTTTTCTTCTGTCCTTCAAGATAGATTTTGGCCAGAATTTGGAACCCAGGTTGTATAATTACATTCAAGATGAAAGTGTACAGTATAGTACAATTGCCATGTTTTAATAGACTCAGAAATAAACAATAAGGGAATAACTAAAGAGTTGAAAATTCACATTAGAGAATAATTTTAAAGTGATTATGTTTGTTTATATGTAATATTCTGAAGGATTTTTGATCATTTGTTTTCTTGAGTAACAAAGGGGTTTATTGAACAAAAATGAAAAATAGTCAGGCAAAGAGAGAATCAAGGAAAATTTCTTCCCTTAAATTCTCTTCACACAATTTTCTCAATTTCATTGTATTAATAATGAAAATGCTATAGTAATTCACTTTAGTAAAAATCCTGCCATGTAGTTCTTTTGATAGTAATTCTTGATTTCCCCCCACTTAAATCATTTAATAGATTTTTTTAAAATTATTAGGATTAACACTGCTGTTTCTCTTTGATTGCCATCAGGTATAATAGTTTTTCCAGCTTTTGAGAAAAAAAGGAAAGAAAAGTATTATAACTGGACCTAAATCAATGCTTACAGGTTTGGATTAGCAGTGCTATTATAGAAAATGATATCTAAGTATTTTGGACTCAATTTTTTTTAGGCAATATTTCCTGTGTAGCAATTTATTTGATAATGTGTACAAAATAAATTGTTGTCATTTATAAATGTAATTATTTCAACTCCATGGATTAAACTATACAGTGTGTGTAAGGGTCTGCCTCTCCTCTCCATTCAAGAAAATAAAAAAGAAGTGGAAGATCTATTTCACAGACAAAAACCAGGAAAAGCACCAAGGCCAGACAAGATAACTCCTTCTTGCTTAAAAGTCTGTGCTGACTGAATCTTCAATAAATCACTAGATGCACTATTGTGCTACATGTTCTTTCTTGTTTCAAATGCTCTACTATCATCCCAGTGCCAAAGAAGCTCTCCATCAGGGAAATGAATGACTACAGACCAGTTGCATTAACATCTATGAAAACCTTTGAAAGGCTAGTGTTGTCCCACCTGAAAACCATCACAGATCCGCTGTTAGGTCCCATGCAGTTTACACACAGAGCAAATAGATTGACAGATGATACTATTAATATGGCTCAGCACTACATCCTACAACACCTTGAATCTCCAAATACCTATTCAAGGCTCCTCTTTCTAGACTTCAGTTCAGCATTCAATACCATCATTCCAGACATTCTTCTAACTAAGCTAATCCAGCTAGTAGTACCTGAACACACTTGTAAGTGGATCATAAGCTTCCTAACAGACAGGAAGCAGCAGGTGAAGCTAGGCAGAATCACATCTGATACCTGTACAATTAGCACAGGGCCTGCCCAAGGCTATGTGCTTTCTCCACTTCTCCCTATCTACCAATGACTGCATCTCAAATGATCCATCTGTTAAAATACTGAAGTTTGCAGATGATACAACAGTTATTGGTCTGATATGAGAAAACGACGAATCGGCATACAGACAGGAGGTTGCATAATTTGCCTCATGGTGTAACTGGAACAATCTGGAACTGAACACACTCAAAACTGTAGAAATGGTGGTAGACTTTAGAAGAAATCCTCCCATACTGCCACTTCTTATAATACTAGACAACACAGTATCAACAGTAGAGATCTTCAAATTTCTAGGTTCTAGAAAATTCTAAAGTAGCTTTGTCACTTGTATTCTTATGGTTTATATTGACTGTTTCCTAGTATGATTTGATTGCTTATTGTACCCTAGACCTAAAATGGACACTTAACATCAAAAATGTCATCAAAAAAGCACAACAAAGAATGTTCTTTCTGAGCAAACTAAGAAAGCTCAAACTGCCCAAGGAACCTCTACAGAGGAATTATTGAGTCTGTCATCTGCACCTCTATAACTGTCTGGTTTGGTTCTGCAACCCAACAGGACAGATACAGACTTCAGAGGATAATTAGGACTGCAGAAAAAACAATTATTACCAACTTGCCTTCCATTGAGGGCCTGTATACTACACGAGTCAAAAAGAGGGCTGTGAAAATATTTACAGATCCCTCACATCCCTGACATAGTTTCAACTCCTACCCTCAAAATGACGCTATAGAGCATTGCACACCAAAACAACTAGATACAAGGACAGTTTTTCCCCGAACGCCATCACTCTGCTAAACAAATAATCCCTTCAACACTCTCCAATTATTTAGAAAGTCTGCACTACTATTACTATTAATCTTTCCATCACTCTTTATCACCCATCCCCTCCCACTTGTGACTATATGACTGTAACTTTGTCACTTGTATCCTTATGATTTATATTGACTGTTTCCTAGTAGGATTTGATTGCTTATTGTACCCTATGACTGCTATTAAGTGTTGCACCTTATGGTTCTTGACTCTTGACGAATATATCTTTTCTTTTATATACACCGAGAGCATTTGCAGCAAGACAAATTCCTTGTGTGTCCAATCACACTTGGCCAATAAAGGATTCTATTCTATAACTCTTGAAACAATTGACATTTCAAAAGAAACCTTTTATTGCAGGACAAAGGAAGCAGGATCTAAACTTTCCAGGTCAATTCAGTTAGCATAAAACAGTTAGAAACCTCACTCCTCAGTCCAATATTGAATAAGCCAATCCACAGGTGTGAAGTTGTTTTGAGAATCACAAGCTGAGAAGGTGATAAGAAGCTGTTCTCAGGCGTCTCTTGCTAGAGGTTTTGGAACTGAGGTAAAACAGATGGTCCTCCCCTCTTAGATTCCCAAGAAGGTGAATTAAAGCACAGGATACATAGGCATCAGGAAAAAAGCTATAAACTAAAGAATGCGACAAGCTTTGCAACAGCTGGATTGGGGGATTTTCTGATTCTTCCTTGTAAATCCTTTCAAGTTGAGTCAGGTTGGATGGCGATCATCGGTGGATAGCCATTTTCAGGTCCCTCCAGCGATGTTCAATAGGGTTCAAGACACATCTCTGGCTGGGCCACTCTAGGATATTCACAGAATTGTCCTTAAGCCACTTGGGCATTGTCTTAGCTGTGCGCTTAGGATCGTTGTCATGTTGGAAAGTGAACCTTCAGCCCAGTCTGAGGTCCTGAGAACTGTGGAACAGGTATTCATTGAGGATGTCCCTGTACTTTGTTGCATTCAGCTTTCCATCAACCCTGACCAATACTCCCTGCTGCTGAAAAACATCCACACAACATGATACTGCCATCCACATGCTTCACTGTTGGGCTGATATTGGGCAGGTGATGAGCAGTGCCTGGTTTCATCCAGATATATTTAGAATTGAGGCCAAACAGTTCAATCTTGGTTTTAACAGAGCAAAGAATCTTGTTCCTCACAGTCTTCAAATCCTTCAGGGTGCTTTTTTAAAAACTCCAAGTGGGCATTCATGTATTTTGCACTGAAGATTTCATCTAGTTACTGTGCCATAAAGTCCAGCTCAGTGCAGGGCTGCAGTGATGGTTGTCCTTCTGGAACTTTGTCCCATCTCCACACAGGATCTCTGGAGCTCAGTCAGAGTGACCATGGGGTTCTCAGCCACCTCTCTTACTAAGGCTCTTCTCCCCTGATTGCTCAGTTTGACTGGGTGACCAGCTCTTGGAAGAATCCTAGTTGTGCCAAACGTCTTCCATTTGAGAATCATGGAACCCACTGTGCTCTTAGGAACCTTCAGCGCAGCAGAAATTTTATTGTAGCCTTCCCCAGAACTATGCCTTGCAATAATCCTGTCTCTGAGCTCTTCAGGAAGTTCCTTTGACCTCATGGCTTTTGCTCTGCTACAGTATGCATTGTCAGCTGTGAGGCCTTCTATAGAGAGGTGTATGCTCTTCCAAATCATGTCCAATCAATGTAATTTACCATAGGTAAACTCCTATCAATGTATAGAATCATGTCAGCAATGATCAAGAAAAATGGGAGGCACCTGAACTAACTTTCAAATGTTGTTGCAAAGGGTCTGGATAGTTATACCAATGTGATATTTCAGTTTTTCCTTTTTAATAAATTTGCAGGCATTTCTAAACCTCTGTTTTAGTTTTGTCATTATGGGGTATTGAATGTAAATTAATAAGAAATTAATTTCAACAACTGTAGTATCAGCTGCAGCATAACAATATTGACAAAAGTGAAAGGGGTCTAAATACTTTGTGAATGCACTGCATATTCAGTTCTATGGCAACTCAATTCTCTTTCCAATTGGCTTAAAAGGCCTACCTAAAAGTCATTAAGTTTTGTTACTGAACAAGTCCTTCTCTGAGAAATATATTACCTTTGTTATGGACTAAGCCAACGCAGCAGTACAACCCTAAATAGCTTTACTTTACAGCAGGCTTGTAATCCTGCACTTCTCATTGGTCCGTGAATAGCGAGTTGTGATTGGTCGTTTCTGGCGAGTCTGATTGGCTGTTAACGGGCCACTCTGATTGGATGCTTGTGAAAGTGGTAAACTCAAATCATTGGTTGTTTTGACAGCAGCCAGCTCTATAAAAGAGCTGCTGCTGCCCAAGTATTTGCTCTGTTCTTATTTTACAATAAAGAGTTGAAGTCACCATTCGATGTCTCATCTCCATTCCTTGTGCCCATGCTCAGGACTTAACACTGGCGACAAAGGTGGGATGCGGAGACAATAGAGCTGACTAAGTACGCATCGAACAAGATAGAGCACGTGGCTGAAGAGCGCACGCAACAAACGTCAAGATGACCAGCGGCGCCATACCACCCACTCCATTCGACCCAGCAACCGAAGACTGGGACTTGTATATAGATCATTTCCAGATGTTCCTAGAGACCAACAATTTAAAAGATGCTACGCCTGGCAAGAAATGAGTGGTGTTCCTGACTCATTGTGGCCCCGCCGTTTTCAAAATGGCTAAAGTACTTGCCAAACCGGCGGAAGTGAAGACCATGGATTGGGATAACCTCGCCCCAATCCTCCGGGCCCATTACGCACCCACAGTACCTACACTGATATGAAGACACGAGTTTTACCAGAGGGACCAATGGAAGAACGAGAGCGTTGGGGATTTTGTAGCTGACCTCTGAAACCTAGGAGGCCTTTGTGGTTTTGCAAACCTCGAGGAAGCCCTAAGAGACCGCATAGTTCTGGGATTAGATGCACCACAAGTGCAGAGTAAACTTAGGGTGAAAGGAGACATCAGCCTTGCAGATGTCATCGCCGACGCTACTGCCGCAGAAGCAACCAGGAAGTCAGCCGCTCGAATGCACTGAGCGAATGCACCGCTTTGCCAACTTGCTAACGATAGCCCGCTCGCCGCTGAGAAGCACGCTATCACCACCCACCACGAAGACCTCGAGTCATCCTCAGACAGTGAGGAAGAGGAGGTCGGCTCCGCTCGGAACGAGAGCAAAGAAACCAGAGACATACGCGCCAATGTGCTAGTTGCGGGGCAAACCACCCGCGATTGGACTGCAAATTCCTCGACACACTCTGCCGTACCTGCGGGAAAAGAGGCCACATCGCGAAGGTCTGCAAAAGCAAGTGAGAGTCCAGTCCCAGCCAAAGGGAGAACAATCTCCGTCGGGAGACAGGCAAACCTCCTGAGAATCGGGACCACCTGAACCACCAATAGAACAACCACTACTACTACAGAAATCGAGCACCTGCCTCTTCAACAAGATGAGAAGAGGCCCACCAAACCATCATTATCGGCCACGCTTCATCGTTCGATGCAAAAAAGATCTGCGTAAGGGTTACTATTGAGAATCAACCATGCGTGATGGAAGTCGATTCAGGATCATCCCTATCGATGGTATCCTGGAAAACCCTCAAACAGCTGATCCCTGCCATCTGCCGCCAGGACCTCAGCACTCAACGAATCATCCTAAAAGACTACCAGGGAAACAGAATTCCAGTTGTCGGTTCCAGCCACGTCCAAGTATCCTTCAAGGACCGCACTGCGACGCTTCCCCTGACTGTCGTCGATCGTGACCGGCCCAGTTTGTTAGGGTTACAGTGATTCACCCCACTCGGGATTGAACTAGCCGGCATACACCGAACCAGAAGCGACAACTGGGAAGAGGCCCTCATCCAGGAATTCCAGGACGTGTTCACAGGAACATTAGGCAAATACAAGGGGACCCCTATATCACTTAATCTCAGCCTCGATGTAGCTCCCATTCGGCTTAAGTGTCGTCGGGTGCCTTTTGCCCTCAAGCTGAAGATCGACGAGCAGCTAGATAAACTGATAGCCCAGGGCATGTTGGAACCGATTGACCATGCCCGCTGGGAAATTCCAATAGTAATGCCCATGAAGCCAGATGGTTCGTTAAGAATTTGTGGGGATTACCAGGCCACCCTAAATCGTGCTTTTCAACAGAGCGCTTACCCAGTACCGATGGTCCAACACCTTCTTCATTCCCTGGGTGGCGGAAAAATATTTGCGAAATTGGACTTAGCTCAGGCGTACCAGCAACTACCTGTAGACGCGATAACTGCAGAAGCCCAGACAATAGTTACACATAGAGGCACCTTCAAGTGCAATAGACTCCAATTCGGAGTGAACGTGGTGCCTGGCATTTTCCAAAGTTTGATGGAGAGACTATTACAAGGCATAAAAGGCATCGTGCCTTATTTTGATGATGTCCTAATAGCTGCCCCCACTAAAGAGTTATTAGTACAACGACTCAGAAAAGTTCTTCAGAAATTTAAAGACGCTGGTCTGAAGGTAAAAAGGGACAAGTGTCAACTTTGTACGGAGAGAGTGGAGTTCCTGGGATACCTTCTCGACAGGCTTGTAATCCTACACTTCTCATTGATCCGCGAATAGGAGTCGTGATTGGTCGTTTCTGGCCAGTCTGATTGGCTGTTAATGGGCCCCTCTGATTGGATGCTTGTGACAGCGGTAAACTCAAATCATTGGTTGTTTTGACAGCAGCCAGCTCTATAAAAGAGCTGCTGCTGGCCAAGTATTTGCTCTGTTCTTATTTTACAAGAAAGAGTTGAAGTCACCTTTTTTTTTTTTTGAAACAAATTTTATTAATTTTAAAGACAAACAACACATCATTAACCATTAAGTACATAAAACCTCTTAACATTATAAATTTTTACAAGTCAGATAAAACATTATTTTTATACAACATAATTCTAATTTATCCCATTTCCACATGGACACATAAATATCTTTCAGCAAATTTCTCATTATTTCTCTTTACTCTTATTCAATTTCATTTCTTTTCTATATTTATCCATTTTATAGTCATCATATTCATTTCTTTCTGACTTGTTTACAATTATTCTCATCTAACATTCCTCCAAGGTTTTATTGATTCTTTTTTTTTTTTTTTTTACAGAAGACACAATACACAAACATATAAAACACAAAACATAAACAAAACTAAAAGATCTTTTCTGAAGGTTGTCTGATCCCGGGTTAAAACTCTTCACACAGACACAAATTCAAACATCATATTCATCCCATATATCCTTCCATATCTTATTATCATTTTCTTTTTTATATATATATATAAAAACCATTTTTATCAATTTTATAAAAACAATGCACAAAGAATCAAGGCATAACAGCTTATAAATTCTTTTCTAGGAAAAAATAATAATAAAAGACCAATAGAGCATAACAATTCCAAATTATAGTATCAATACTTTATCTATTTAACTTCATATCTTATCCCTACTTCTTCTTTTCATCCAAATTATTTCTTATTAATTAAAATTTTATTGCCTTTTATCAATATACAAAATCCAAAAAAAAAAACCCATAACAAAACCTTTATATATCCTTCCATATCTTATTACCATTTTCAATAACATTCTTTGTCTGTTCTATTTCCAACTATCCATTCATCTTTTTTCTTTTACTATACTTCTCCTATACACCAATTGGAGTAACGTCTATAACTCATTACCCTAACTTAAAAATACTTCGTATAACAATTTTTCTTGGGATTCTGTTTAAAAGATTCTAAAATTACATAATAAATTTTATACTCTAAATACACATATAAAAAACACAAACTTATGTACCCTCCAGAATCCCTCTTTTATCCTAAATTAAATTCACCCATTGTCTCTAAATAAACTTTTTTTCTTTAGATCTTGCTTCCCCCCATTAAGGCTTCTCCTCCCCCCCTTTCTCTCTTGCTTATTCTTCTCCTTGCCCTTTTTACCCCTTTGTTTTTTCTCCTCACTTTTCTTACTCCTTTTCCTTTGCTTTCTAACCTTGCCTCCACCTTTTCGCTCATTTTTCTCTTTTTTGGTTGTTTTTATAATTCTTAAAATCCCCTTTTTCTTATCCTTTTTCTCCTCCTCTCCGGAAGGGACCCATTGTTCATCAAAGATGGCTTCTTCTTCCTCTTCTTCCTTGTCCCAGTCCTTCTGCTGCGTAATCAACTTTTCATAAGTACATAACACCATTTCTAAGAATTGAAACAAAGTGCCCAAAGTATCTTCCTTTTTATATTTTTGATATTCAGTCTTTAGTTCATCCACAAATGATGCCATTATGAAAAGAGAAACTTTTCCCAAAACAACCACAAGTATTTTTAATCAAAAACAATTAAAAAAAAGTTCCAAAAGTTAATACTTTTCTTCCTTCTTCTCTTTCTCTTTCTGGGGTTAATGTTTAATCAAAGAGGTCCAATTACCATATATCTTTCTTTGGGATTCTAGGCAATCTCCTCCTTTTTCAGCTTCTGCTCCAATTTTTTTTCCCTCTCCCTTCCCACTTGCAATGTCAATTTTAAATAATCAGAAATCCATACCTCCAACAAGGGTTTTCCAATTTCTTAAATTTTTCAATGTCCAAGAATCCTTTTGTCTCTTAGCTTCAACTCTCAAAACAATTCACTTTCAATGTCCAATATATCCAAACATTTCTGCTGTTTCCATGGGGTGGGAGAGTGAAGAAAAAACAAAAGTTCCCTTTAACAGCTTCTCCGCCGCTTTCGCTCTTCTTAGGGATACAATGTATCCTCCAGCAATTCAAACAGCTCAGTTCCAGGCAATTTAAAGGATGTTACTTGACCCGGCTCAGACAAAACTTTCACTCTTCACATTTCCTCCAGCGCAATCTTACCCGGTTGCTGGCTTCTTCGTGGCGGCCATTGCTGACCGCCGCTCCACCGCCTTGGGAAAAAGGGGTTTTTCCGGAGAAGGGGGGGGTCTGCGACACCCCCACCTCCCTGTCCGACTCCCCTCTCTCTTCAGCTGTCCCTACAGGGCAGCCATATCCCCCTGACCCATCTGGATCGGGGGTACCTCGACGGCTAGCACAGCAGGAATTGCGAGCTGTCGCGAATTCCTGCTGCCCCGAAGCCACGCGAAACCGGAAGCTCCAGAGTTGAAGTCACCTTTTGATGTCTCATCTCCGTTCCTTGCGCCCATGCTCAGGACTTAACAACCTTTTTGGGATTTAAAACAGGCAATGAAAAGACTGCTTTCAAGAACTAAGTGCATATGCATCAAAGATATTTTGGGAGATACCCTTTCACTCCCCATAAATATTTCTGAATTAGTTTCACAACTGCTAGTTCCACAATTGTAGAGAAAAAGCCAGCTTGGTGTAGTGGTTAAGGCATCAAGCTGGGAGACTATGAGTTCTATTTCCACAAAGCCAGGTAAGTTTCTTAGGGCCAGCCACTTTCAGCCCCAGAATGGAGGCACTACTACTTCTGAACTACTTCTGAAAAAACTTTGCCAAGAAAATTACAGAGATAAGCTCAGGAATCAACATTCAGAAAATCAATCACCAACCACAAACTTCTTCTTCTTCCATGTCTAGATGAAACTTTAAACTGCCAAAATGAAGCTACCTTCTTTGCTTAGTCATTGGCCAAAAAAAGTCATTATCTGTACATGTTTCTGATAGTAGCCAACTTACCAGCAGATGAGCCAGGCTCTGTGTCTCCACATTCACACAGCATGTTATCTGCTAAAAGCATCCACTTGAGCATATTGGTTTTACACTTTTCATTATTATCTGCAGCATTTCCTGGGAATATGTGTGGTGATGTAAATCTACTGAAGCTAAAGCAGCTACCTCCAACAAAAAGGCTTGCTCTTCCTGCTGCCAAGTCTAGATTATATTAGGAGAGAAAAGAAATTACTTGTGTGAATGTGCAGTCAGCCTTGATAAGAAAAATTAAGGCCAAGAACCACAGTCTTCTTTAGAAAACCAGCTGTGTATCTCTGTCTGTCTGTCTGTTTGTCTCTCTCTCTCTCTCTGTATCTGTGTGTGTGTGTGTGTGTGTGTTTATGTATATCTCTGTCTCTCTTTCTGTCTCTGTCTCTTCTCTCTCTCGGAAAGCCAAGGTTCAGCCAAGCCAGAGAGCTCTCCTTGGGGCTCTTCACTACTCCTTTTCTTTCTTCTTGGAACTTTTGGGAAATCCGCCCTGGCTGAGGAATAAGCGCGAGTTGCAGTGGAGGCTTCCCTCCTCCTCCTCTCCCTCCTCTCATGATCTCCTGGCTGGCTGTGGTGGCGAGGGTGCGAATGAGTGAGGTGACTCTCCTCAAGTGAGTGGCCACACACTCCATATGCACCTTTGCTGAGCTTTGGCCGAACCTGGCCACTTGCTAAAGGAGGGTGTCCCTGCTCATGTACACCCTCTGGGCCCTGCCACAGCTGACAAGGGGATCATGAGAGGAGAAAGAGGGGGTGGAGGAGGGTCACCCAAAGAGAAGCCTCTGGCTCATGCTTGTTCCTCAAAGAGAGAGAGAGACAGAGACAAATGGTGGTGTTTTTTTCCTGTGGGAAATGGGTCCAAATGGCTCTTTGAGAATTAAGGTTGCAGTCCCCTGGCCTAGGGGTTAAGGAATCAGGCTGGAAATCCAAGATGGTGAGTTCTAGCCCCACCTTAGTCATAAAAGCAAGCTGGGTAACTTTGGACAGCCAACCCAACTCCCCTCACAGAGTTGTTATTGTGGGAAAAATAGGAGAAAGAAAGAGTATTAGTAGATATATTTGCTACCTTGAGTTATTTGTAAAAATAATAAAGGTGGGATACAAAGAAATAAATATACAAAATGCAGAAAAGGACTAAGAAATAATAAGCAAATGAAATAATTAAGGTCATGAAATAAAAAAGAAAGGCATTCTTACTTATTCTTTCTTACTGATCACTCTCTTTTGTGTCCAATCTACTTCATTCCGCATCCATTCATTCTAATCATTATCGTTTCCTGTTTTACTATGCACTTATCTTTAAAAAAATTAGTTTGTACTGCAAGTTTTTCCTGTCAAAGACATGCATGTTCCCTTTTAATACATTCTTTTTCAGATGCATATTTCTCATTACATTGTACAATCTAACTTCAAGAATTCCATATACATTGGGTCCATAAATACATTAAGCAACCAAGAGAAATCACAAAAAACTTTCTTTCCTCTCTGTTGAATTTTGAACCCATCACAAATCATTCCATTTATTCTAACACATTTTTTATTTCCATCATATACTGATTTAATCTGATCAACAATGAGTTATGAAGTTTCCATTCATCCAGAAGATTTTGCGGTTTTTCTAAATGAGCAAGCATACTTGTGAAAACGTCTTTCTTAAATAAATGCATCTATTCCTCTTCTTTGTTGCTTATAAAGAATAAACAGGGTGATCAAAATCCTTCCCAAGCTTAAAACTACATTGCATTTTTTATTTTTTCCTCACTGTCACTTCTCACATATTTTCAATCAGAATCAGGACAAACAGCTTCCCTGGCACATTTAATAAACTAATCTCCCTATAGCCTTGTATTTGGTAGATTTCCCTTTATATCAAGGAAAAATAACAAAACCCTTTCACTCATCTGGCACAGATTTAACCTTCACATGCATACATAAAAAGGTTCAAGCTATTCATTAAGCACACTATCTTTTTCCATTGGCACCATCGTTCATACAACAGCCTTCCCATTGTTAACATTCTGACCTTTTTTTTTTTTTTTCTTTTTTTTTTTTTTCTTTTTAAAGATTTTATTGGTTTTTAAGACAAACATAGACAAACAAAACATAAAAACATCAAGCCATCTTCTATATATATATACATACAGTGTGTCGATTGGCTTACAAATTGTTTTGTGCTTCTATTTCGTAGTCTTCAATTACAATTACATTGTATATATTCTCATATTTTCAATCAAATATTAAATACATTAATATCATTGTTAATCAATCATTTGTCTATACTTTTATTCATTCATGTTTTACGAAATAATCCATATTTTACTTAATTTGTTTTATTTTTTTTTGAAAAAAAGTTTTTATTAATTTTCTACAAACAAACAAGACAAACAAAACATAAAAACATCAACTCTTATATGTACATCCAGTGTGTCAGTTGGTTCATCATTTTTGTGCATTCATTCTGTAGTCTCAAATTACAATTACATTACATAACAACTCATATTGTCAATCCAAATTTATATATCCTAATATCACTAAAAAAAGAAGTTTTTGACTATATTTTTAATCATTCATGCTTAATGAGCTAACAATACTTTAAGCCAGTTTACTCTATAACAAATCATCTAGTCATATCAAATCAATCCTAAAAAATCCTTTATAAATATAATATCAAATAGCAAAATAATAGCAAAATAAAGATATTCCTTACTATCTAGCATTCTAAATATTCTATTATCGTATTTTATCATCCAGCCATTTATAAAAAAGATCCCAAATTTCATAAAATTGTTTATCCTCTTGCTCTCTAATTTCAAATGTCAATCTACTCATCTCAGCACATTCCAATATTTTCTTAATAATTTATTCCTGTAATGGTATTTTCTCATTCTTCCAATTTTTAGCAAATACAATCCTGGCCGCTGTTAATACATTTACAATCAGGTATTTCAAATCTTTACTATATATATCAGGTAAAATTCCCAATAAGAAGATCTCTGGTTTCAAATCAATATGTTTCTTTATCATTTTTTCCAACCACATGCGAATTATAGTCCAATATTTTCTAGCATCCTCACAAGTCCACCACATATGGTAATACGAGCCGGGTATCTGATGACATTTCCAGCATTTTTCAGATTTGTTCTTAAACATTCTTGCTATTCTTGTCGGGGGAAAGTGCCACCTGTAAAACATCTTATACAAGTTTTCTTTATATGCTGTTGACATTGTCATTTTATAATTTTTAATCAAGTTTATTCTTGAATTCATTTACTGCATATGCTTCAATTGTACTCTTCAACCTATAGTTATTGTAGGAAGAAAATTCACTTGTTTTTCCTACTGGGAGAACACACAAGAAAAGAAAAAATAACAACAAACTCCACTGCCTTTTGAAATTAAAAGATTGAAATCATCTTTGGAAGGAAGTTTATTTCAGAAGCAAAGTGACATTCAGCAATTCAGCTCTAGGGCAGCTGACCAATTGGTTGGGTGAGTAGATGGATTTTTATAGGATTCTGGGGTTTTGTGATTGGGATGCTTCATGGGGTTGTGCAATGTGGTGAGCCTTGTGTCTTTTGCTATTCCAGTGATAGTGAGTAAATCCTATTATGTCTTAAAAGTCTTGTCCTGTTCTTGTAATTCGGTAGGGGGGTGTAGATTTTAATTCCCATCATTTCCCTATTCTTGGCCTGTCTGGTTTGTTTGATATGAATGGGCTATGCTTGTTTCCTTATGAATGGAGCTGTTTAGATAGGTAGCATCCACTTGCAATAGGCATCTTGCAATAGGAGAGAAGAGAAAGAAGGGATTAATATCAGCTGCTGAGATCACAAGTACTTTATATTTAACCAAAATAGGGAAGAAAACATTTTCACCATCATTGGCCACCTCAAGTCCATCTAATCAGAGGCCATGGTGAGTGGACCATGTGAGTTGTCTTATTCAGTGTCCAGCAGAGGTGGTATTCACCAGCTCTGGAGAACCAGTAGCAGAAATTTTGAGTACTTCAGAGAACTGGCAAATTACCACCTCTAACTGGAAATTTTACAGTATCCTTCCCCTGCCACGCCTACCAAGCCACACCCACAGAACTAGTAGTAAAAATATTTGAATCCCACCACTGATGTCCAGCCTCCTTGAGAATTGTTTTTATTAATATTGATTAAACAATATCTGCAAGAATAGGTCAAAAGAGCTTGCAGACAAGAGTTGCTTAGGAACTGTTGCTGCATCCATATGCTTCTTTTTCTATTCAAATCTTTCTCTTTATGGAACTGGTTTTAAATGTACAGAATTGCCATTGCCACATTTGGTTTGCACCTTGTAGTACCTTTACACTTTTGCTGAAAAACATGTTGCCCTCTAACTCCAGCACTTATCCTTAAACTGCCAACCTGCTGCTAAAGACTTGTGAGTGAAATACAAAAGTGAAGGTTTCTTTAATTATTATAAATCTGACAAAAGGAAATGGCTGAATTAGTTCTGCAGCCTCTGGGAAAAGAGAGGAAAATTTTAAGGAATTTAAATTGGTATGCTATCTCAGGAAGGCTTCCCTATCAAATTGCGGTGCACTGCTGTTGGTAAATGATTCAAAACCATTCAAACATTTGCATTAAGAATTTTAGCAAGGAAGATGCATATATTCAACAAACCAAACCCATTCTACCAGCCTTCTCCAATCTAGTCCCCCACCACAGCTGAATTAGACTTCAATTCACTTTGAACCCCAACCATCATGGTTGCTGTAGAAGTTCAACACAACTGGAGAATCCTGGACTGAAGGCAATTTCTACAATTGTAAATTTTTGTAGAGTTTACTGATGCAATTTTAACAAAATGATTTAATTCTAAAATTCTGCATGATGAATAGGGAAACTATAACCAGAACTCAAACTTGGTCAAGAATGTCACAACCATTATTGTGTAAGAAGACATTGTGGTATCTGTGGCAGAACAGCATTCTATTGTACTAATCTTCCAAAAAAGCATAGCACACTATAGCTGGGCAGGAAGTTATGATGCAATGGTCTCTCTGACAGACAATAATAAGAAATGACTAATTCATGTTTTTATGGATTAGCAGATTTAGTTGTTTGAGGCAATTAAACATTGTACAATGATATCTAATGGTGAGAAAAGTTCACTTTGTCTTTTGTGTCACAAGTAATTGGCAAATAAATTTCCAAGATGTGAAACATATAGTTATAATGCAGGTAGAGTTAGGTTTAGGAGATCTGGGGATTTTCCATCTTTAGTCATGTATAAGGCTGCAGCTTTCCATTCAGGAGCACAATCTAGGAGTATTTTTGGAGTGAAAAGTACACTCAAAAGCAGTTGGCAACACTGGCAAGAAGGGCTTTGCATAGCTTAATCTTGTATATTAATTAAGTCCCTTCCTAGTTCTGGAGGCCCTAGAGACAGTCCCTCATACCCTAATCACCTTGCAACTTGACTATTATATTGGTGCTGTCTTTGAAGAAGAGTCAGAAGTTTCTAATGGTCCAGAATGTAGCAATACAGGCAGTGATGGGCATACTTCAGTGTGTCCATGTAATAACTCTGCTTCATGGACTATGCTAATTGTTAATATTCTTTTAGGTGAGATTCTAGATGCTGATAATCATCAATAAAGTCCTACATGACATAGGGCCCAATAATTGGATTGCCTGTTTTCCATGGCTTCTACCAGCTAGAATGAATTGGCAGAGATGGAATATTCTAAGTTCCTTCAATTAAACAATGTTAGTAAACCAGTTCCACCTTATCATATTTGATTTTTATTATTGGCTTCTATTTTATTATAAGCAATCAAGAAAGTTAAAATATTAAGCAAAATATATATTAATGAGGCAACCTCTTCCATAGTGAGTAATTCTAAATTCTGCCACATGCTGCCCTCTTTTCATACATTTTTAAAATCTATTTTTTAAACTAGCACAAATTAGGGGGGAGTTTGGTGTCAAAGTAAAAGAACATTGTGATTTATTCCATGTATCATTTTTAGATTTCCCCCCCAAATAATCATCTTGAAAACTGCCGTAGCATCTGACAAGACAGCAGGCGAGAAAATCTGATATTAAATTCCCTCAGTTTCTTCCTATGGGGACTGATAGAATTTGGAATCCAATAATATCCAAAAGGCCACTAGATCTCTGCCTTTGCTATAAGTGAGATTACTTTGTTCATTTTCAACTTTAACCATTGACTAATCACAGCTTCATCTTTTTTGTTTCTTTGTTATTGTTAACACATAAGTTAACATTTCCATTAGATACATAATTCATATGTAATATAAGAATTTCTAGTGTTCTTCAGAGACTTTCTATCAATTTCCTTCATTCTTTATTATTCCTTCAAGCTATACAATTCATTTATTATTCTGAGTCATCCAATTAATTGGCATAAGATTCAAATATACTATCAATTTAGTTTTTCCAGGGGATGCTATGATTAGAAATGGAATGAGCCTGAAACTGAATTATATAATGATATTTCTATTTTTAGACCTCCATTATATCTAGAGAGCTGTGTCTTGTCATCTAATTTGTCAATATTAACCCAACAGAAATAGGATTATTGATTCTGATATGGTTTCAGGCATGGGTTAAATGAATGGAGACAGTCTTGGTGAACTTTCAGCTCTTTATTACATAGTGACTTAAAACTTTAATAACAACAACTCTGCCTTATATAGGCAACCTTAATGCGAAATAACCAATAGGGAGCTGTAAGACGCTAGCTCCAGAACCAATAAGAGTCCTTCGTTAAGGGCCAATCGGATTCTCTGAGCCCAACCAATCTGATCGAGCCGCTTAACAACCAATCAGAAGTGCAGGGCCAGAACCCTGCACTTTACCCCAAGCTCGCTTTTATTTTAACTATTTACATGCATAACACCCCTTCCCCCTGGCTCCTCAATTATGGTGTGATTATATAGTCCTTCAAATAGGACGGTTGTCTTTTGGGTCTATCAGATTTTCTTTGGACTGGCTGCGTGCAGTCCTGTTGAGGTGGAATGTTGTTTGGCAGTGGCTCAGCTTCTCATTCTGGTGTGATTTCCCTTGGAGCGTACGATTCTTCCTCCTGCTCCATTTCCTGAGTTTCACTTGATTCATCACTCTCTTGGAACAGGTTCCCTGGAATGTCGTCTTCTTCCATTCCTTCCCCCCCTCAGTTTGGTCATAGGGGAGTTGTTGGCTGGCCGATATGAGTCGTGACTGTAATTGGTCAATATGTCGTTTCCACAGTCTTTCATCAACACATTTTACAATATAGGATTTGGGCCCAGTCTCGCGTATTATCGTTGCTTCAATCCAAACCGGGTCGCCCGATAAATTTCTTGCATAAACGGGGTCGCCTACCTTGAAGGTACGGTAGCGTCCGCCGGATCCTGCAGCCTTTTCTGGCTCGTAAGCAGGGTGCAGTCGGTCGAGGCGGGAACGGAGTTTTCGCCCCATGAGAAGTTCTGTGGGAGTTCTGCCAGTTACGCTGTGTGGAGTGATGTGTTGTAGAAGTAGAATGCGGTTTATTTTTTCGTCAATATTATCATAGTCCACTTTTTGCAAGGTCTTTTTTACAAATTGGACCATGCGTTCTGCTCGGCCGTTGGTAGCAGGATGCACAGGTGAGGTGAGCGCATGGCGGATGCCATTATCAGCAAGGTACTGTTCAAACATTAGCGCTGTAAACTGTGGTCCGTTATCGGACACCAGGACGTCCGGCAATCCATGAGTTGCAAAGAGTCTATTAAGGACTTTAATGATTGCTTCGGAGGTTGTATTGGTCATTCGATGAATTTCTAACCAATTAGAGTATGCATCGACAGTCAACAGCAATGTATGTCCTTTAATCGGCCCTGCGAAATCCAGGTGGATTCTGGACCAGGGTCCGCATGGCGTCTCCCATTCGGTCGGTGCAGCTTTTGGCGGTGCGTTGCTGGTTTGTTGGCACTTAGTGCAGGCCTTGACCCATTGCTCGATGTGTCGGTCCATGCCTGGCCACCAAGCGTAGCTCCGTGCGAGTGCTTTCATCCGCACGATCCCAGGATGTCCTTCGTGCAAAATTTGTAACAGCGTCTTTTGGAGTCATTCTGGAACGACGACTCTATCGCCCCAGATGACACAGCCTTTTTGCGAAAAAAGTTCAGTCTGCCTTGTTTTAAATGGCGCGAAGTCATCTGGGACCTGGTCCAATGGCCATCCACGTTCTACCCAGCCTAGGACTCGAGCTAGGGTGTGGTCTCGTCTGGTCTCTCTTGCGATATCTCGAGCGGTCATAGGGGACGAGTTGAGCGTCTCGATTTGTAACGCCGATACTGTTGGTGCCAGATCATCGAGAGTCTCTGGTAGCGGTGCTCTGCTGAGTGCGTCGGCGTGGGGAATGGCTTTCCCCGGGCGATATAACAATAAATAATTATAAGCAGCTAGGAACTCTGACCAATGAGTCATTCTTGGGGACAATATATAGGGGGTTGGTTTGTCCCCAGCAATTATCCCCAGTAAAGGTTTGTGGTCAGTTACAATGGTAAATGTCCTTCCATATACATACTCATGGAATTTTTTTACGGCTGACACAATTGCAAGAGCTTCCTTATCTATTTGTCCATAGTTATGTTCTGCATGGGAAAGAGTCTTCGAAAAGTATGCAACGGGGGCCTTGTTTCCATTAGGCAGCACATGGCTCAGAATGGCGCCCACCCCAAACGGTGAGGCATCACAAGTTATAATCAATGGTAATGTTTCATTATATTGCATAAGTACAGAATGAGATGTAAGTAAATCTTTTACATTTCGAAACGCTTTTTCCTCCCGGTAACCCCAAATCCACAATGCTTTCTTATCTAATAACCGGTGTAACGGTTCAGCCACAGTCACCTTATGCAGTAAAAACACATTATAGAAATTGATAAGGCCTAAAAATGCCTGGAGATCTGTTTTGTTACGGGGTCTGGGAGCATTTTTTATTGCCCTTAATTTACTCTCAGTAGGGTGAATACCCTGACTATCAATGCGATAACCTAGAATTCAACACTGTCGGTATACAGATGACATTTATCCCTTTTTACTTTCAGTCCCGCTTCTTGGAATTTTTTAAGAACACATTTTAAACGATTCTGCAGAATATTTTTACTAGGAGCTGCAATTAACACATCATCAAAATACGGAACCACGCCCTTGATTCCCTGCAATAATTGTTCCATTAAACTTTGGAATATTCCCGGGGCTACACTTACCCCGAATTGCAATCGGGTACATTTAAAAGCACCTCTGTGCGTTACTATCGTTTGAGCTTGGGCTGTTTTATCATCCACGGGCAATTGTTGATAGGCTTGAGCTAAATCTAACTTAGCAAAAACCTTTCCGCCTCCCAGGGAATGAAGGAGGTGCTGCACCACCGGCACTGGATACGCGTTCTGTTGGAGGGCATGGTTTAGAGTGGCCCGGTAGTCCCCACAGATTCGGATTGACCCATCTGGCTTAATGGGGGTTACAATAGGAGTTTCCCATGGAGAATGATCAATGGGTTTCAGTACCCCTTGTTTAATTAGTTTGTCAAGTTGTTCATCTATCTTGGCCTTAAGGGCGAACGGAACTCGACGGGGCTTTAAACGGATCGGGGCGACCTTAGGGTCGAGGCTAAACGAAATTGGGGTCCCCTTATACTCACCCAGACGATCTGCGAAGACATCGCTGAATTCAGAAATAAGGTCCTCCTCCCACTCGCAATCACCGACTCGGTTCACGCTGGCTACTTCGATGCCGAATGGTGCAAACCATTGGAGGCCCAACAAACTAGGCCTGTCCCTATCGATGATCGTTAGAGGTAAGTATGCCGTATGCTTTTTAAACGAGACGCGGACTCGACAAGACCCAACCACAGGGATCCGATTCCCTTGGTAGTCTTTAAGGATGAGACATTGCATTCGAAGGTCTTGGCGTTGGATGGTAGGAATGAGTTGCTTTAATGTCTTCCACGACACCATTGAGAGGGACGATCCCGAATCGACCTCCATGTGGCAAGGTTGGTTCTCTATGGCTACTGTAACTCGAATCTTCTTAGCGTCCATGGCTGAGGCGTGACCTATAGTGATAGTATGGTGAGCCTCTTCTTTCTGCAACGCTCGATATCTGTAGGAGTGGTTTGCTGGATCTCGCCTTACAGACGGTTTCCTGCTGATTGGCGAAAGTTGGTTCCCTTTGAGGCCTGACTTGGTCCCGGTAAACTGTGACAGACTCGACTGATGTGGCCTCGTTTTCTGCACTCATGGCAGAGTGCGTCGTGGAATTTGCATTCGGCCCTGGCATGGTTTGCTCCACAGCCAGCGCAAGGGCGTAAGGGCTTAGGGCGAGGATCCCGGTCGGACCGCATTCGATGGACCCCTTCTTCGTCGCTGTCTGACGACGAAGAGAGGTCCTTGTGGTCGTCGTAACGAGCTGCTCTTCTGACTTGAATAAAATGTCGCCTGTCGGTGGGGTCGTTGGGTTTCGGCTTCGCCGTAGTTGCGCCACGGACTTTTTGGTCGCCTCAGCAGCAGTGGCTTCGGCGATGGCATCAGCAAGGCCGATGTTGCCTTTTGCCATCAGCTTGCTTTGCACGCCTAGCGCATCTAATCCCAGAATTAACCGGTCTCTCAATGCTTCATCTAAGTCTGCGAACCCGCAGAGGCCTCCTAAGTGTCGGAGGTCTGCCACGAAGTCAGCCACACTCTCTCCTTTTCGCTGTCTTCTTTGATAGAACTCGTGGCGTCTCACGAGTGTAGGTACAGTTGGTGCGTAATGGTCTCTCAGGAGAGGTTCGAGGTCGTCCCAGCTTATTGCTTTCACTTCTCGAGGTTTCGCGAGTGCTTTCGCCATTTTAAAGACAGCCGGGCCGCAGTAGGTCAGGAACAGCGCCCGCTTCTTGGTTGGTGTGACGTCCTTCAGGTTGTTTGTTTCGAAGAACATTTGGAAGCGATCCATGTAGGATTCCCAATCCTCTTGGTTCGGATCGAACGGAGCGGGTGGTACGATGCCGCTGGACATGGTTTCCGTTGGTGGCGTTGTCTTAACACGTGCTCTGTTTTTCTTCCAAGTTCCTTAAGATCAGATGTCTCCAAATCCCATCCTCGTCGCCAGTGATGGTTTCAGGCATGGGTTAAATGAATGGAGACAGTCTTAGTTGGTGAACTTTCAGCTCTTTATTACATGGTGACTTAAAACTTTAATAACAACAGCTCTGCCTTATATAGGCAACCTTAATGCAAAATAACCAATAGGGAGCTGTAAGACGCTAGCTCCAGAACCAATAAGAGTCCTTTGTTAAGAGCCAATCGGATTCTCTGAACCCAACCAATCCGATCGAGCCGCTTAACAACCAATCAGAAGTGCAGGGCCAGAACCCTGCACTTTACCCCAAGCTCGCTTTTATTTTAACTATTTACATACATAACAGATTCCATTATGATACTTTCATTCTAGAAGAATCAACAAGATTTGAAATTTTTGTTTACCTGTACTTCTTTATGTTGAGGCAATTTGTGAGGGACACATACACACACGAAGAAATATTGACATTCACACACACAGATGAACACATGCAATAGAACACATTTTATTACCCAATGTTATGTTATGGTATAAGCAGTGGTGGGATTCAGCCAGTCCTCACTGGGTCACTGAACTAGTAGTTAACATTGTGTGCAGTTTGGTAAACCGGCTGAATCAACCCACCTCACAGCTTGCTCCTCCCTTTCCAGCCTTTCCCCACCTTGCCTGGTCTCTCCAGAGGCCATTTTAGCATCTCGGTGCTTCTCTAACTGGCTCTCTGCCCTGCAAACAATGTCCATGCAGGCAAAACCCCAAGACAACTGTAACGTGCCTGAGGGAGGGGCTGGAGCTACTAAACAGATGGCCAATCTAAGTGCCTGAAGGATCCCATCTGTCACCAGGAGTTCAGGCACCTCAGCCGGAGTGAGCGAGGCTTTGGCTAGGCTTCTTGGAAGATGAGGGCTTTGCAGGGGGCTGATCTAGCGCCCACAGCCAGCTCTGCCCTAAGGAAGTTGGGGGTCCTGTGAAGAGGGGCTCAGGCTCGATTCCCATGTGGTGCTATGACCCATGAGCTGCTACTGTCACTGTGTCGCTACCTGGGCAGCCTCTTTATGGATAGTGACCTGTAGGTGAGTGTGGTGGTGGGGCGAAGGGGGTGTCCCTCCCTCTCTCCGCAGGTCCAGACTAGAGTCCTTCCTCCTCTTCCTCCTACTCCCCTGCAGGTCTCCCCATTCCTGTCACCATTCCTGCACCCAAGCAAGGCCACCCTCCTGGCCTGCGACTGCATCCGGGCACACTCTACATCCACCTGCACTAGTTCATTGAGCAGTTCACCAAGCATACCCAGCAACCACTGTCCCACTCACCACCACCCAGATGCCCTTGCTTCCCCCAAGCATGTCTTTGCCTACCAGATTCCCAGCTCTGTCACATTTCTTTCTTCAATCAATTCCAACTTCTCGCGCAAAAAAAAAAAAATCTTGCAAAGTTGGAATTGATTGATTCAACTTTTAGTGTGTTTTTCTGCACTTGACAGCTAGAAATGCAACTGAGAAATGTGACAGAGCTAAGGTAGGCAAAGAAATTCTTGGGGGAAGCAAGGGCATCTGGGTGGTGGTAAGTGGGGCAAGCTGCATTACATGGTGCAATAGAGAAATGGGCAATGGACCAGGCAGCATGAGGGAAGGAGGAGGCCGCTTTCCCTCTTTCCCTGCTCCTCCTGCTTCTCTCATGCTGGCTGGTTCATTGCCCATTTCTCCAATGCAGCACAGCACCAGGGATCCACTTTTATAGTGTGTGTGTGTGGGGAGGGGAGGTTAATTTGCCTGGCCAAACTAACCCTGCAGTCTCCCCTATATTGATTGGACTCAGCTTTGATCCTGCTGCCAACTTAAATACTTGTCCCTTTCACTTTTGCCCACAGACTGACCAACACCCCTGGCACGCAGCTCCATGGGGAGGGGGAAATCCCTCCACTTCCCCCCAATTCTTCACCTTCCTGTGTGAGCTCTTGGGTGCATTAACTCCTTGTCTCTATTGATAACAACCCCTCATTCCTCAGAAACCTCACCTCTTAAAGGTGCTGTGTCCACGAAGCTGGAACAGCTGTGAGACCAATGTGCAGACAACCATCCTCAGAAACAGCCTTTTGGCAAAGGGTGGAAATTTAACAACCAGTTCATCCAGGGTCAGATTGGCTGTTGTGGGAGGCTCGTCCCACATGTGCAGCAGAACTGGAGAATGGAGATGGGCCATACCTCCCCCAACAGCCAACCTGACCCTGGGCGAACCGGTTGTTAAATTATTTGAATCCCACCACTGGGTATACGGTACATTTAACTGAGAACATTTATTGAACTAAGAGGATCTTGCTGTTCAGCCTATATCCTTGAGTCCACTTAAGGATGCTTTTAAAAATAGAAAAGGATTTTCTTCTTTGTTCCTGTTTATAGGCCTACTTAAATCAAGTTTATTAAGCTCTAGCTAAGATAAGGCTGTATAATTTCTTGAAGAAAGATCTCTGATTGACAGCAACTAATTTCTGAAAACAATATTTATTGCTTGAACAACTAGCTTACCCTTATGTTTGAGCTCTGACTGTGTAACCCATTCATTGGAATACTAATTATTTGCTTTTTGTTCTTTGACTTCCATTCTCTTATGTTCTCTCTCTAGAGCCAGACTCGTATGAAATACTGAACTGCTACAAATTATATATCTTTCTCGTTACTAATTTCTCCCCCTCCTTTCTAATTGTTAATTTCTCCCCTAGATGTAGATCAGGTTGTAAAATTGTATTATAACTCCTCACTACCCTGATCAAGGATGGGTTAATGACTAGATGCACTATTTCCCAATTTAAAATACACTAAATCTATATTTTTCTACCCTCTATAATATTCATGATGAGCCAAATTATCACTACAATTGAAGGAAAAAAACAGTTGAGTAAATTCTGTTGTTCACATGGAAGCAAGACTGGTTAAAAAATCAGTTGGCTTGTAGGAAATTAGGAAAAAGGGGAATAAAATAACATTTTAGTAATCTTGAGTTTTAGTCTGAGTTGTAGGGAAAAAGATACAGAAGTAAATTCCAAGCTGAATTAAATTTGGTTGGTAAGATTTTTTTACTATTGGACTGAAGGTTCTTTGACTTTGAGAATTATAATATTTATAGTCCAAATAAAATTTTCATTGTGGTCTTTTGGCCAGAAACCACAATAGTAATTATTTATAATTATTAATAAAAAATGTACATTTTTGTATTATTTTGTCTGTTGCAGTGCATTTTCTGATCCACTTGCCTTGAGACCAAAATAACTTTTTTTATTTATTTTTTATTTTTTAAGACATATACAAACAAAACATAAAAACAGAAAGTCATCTTCCATTTTATATACATAAAGTGTGTCAGTTGGTTACAAATCTTTTGTGCTATCCTTTCATAGTCATTACTCACAGTTTATATAAATTCTCACATTGTCAAAATAACATATGCTTATATATTTATCAGTTATTAATCATTCATGACTAAACTATTTATTCCATCATTTTATACGAGATATTCTAGATTGTTTTATGAAATTTATATTGTACTTTCACCCAACGGTTATATATATCTGTATTATATTTTATAGCAATCTATTAAACTTCTATTACAAGATTTCCTAGTCTATTACATTACCATGTCTTTTTATCCAACCATTGATAAAACAAATCCCATTTCATATAAAATTGTTTATCTTCTTGTTTTCTAATTTCAAATGTCAATTTACTCATTTCAACACAGTCCATAATTTTCTTAATAACTTACTCCTGCGTAGGTATTTTTTTTTCATTTTTCCAATTCTTCGCAAATACAATTCTAGCTGCTGTTAAAACATTTGCAATCAAATATTTCCGTTCTTTATTGTATATTTCTGGTATAAAAATATCTCTGGTTTAAAGTCTATGTGTTGTTTTATCATTTTTTTCAACCATGTGTGGATTTTAGTCCAATATCTTTTTGCGTCCAAACATGTCCACCACATATGGTATTATGAACCAGGTATCTGATGGCATTTCCAACATTTATCCAATTTTTTCTTAAACATTCTAGTGATTCTTGCTGGGGGTAGATGCCACCTGTAAAACATCTTATACAAATTTTCTTTATATGCTGTTGACATTGTCATTTTATAATTTTGAGGCCACAATTTTTGCCATTTCTCTAAATCAATCCCATATCCAAAATTTCCCCTCCAAACAATCATTGTTTCTTTAATTTGTTCTTCCTCTAATTTAAATTCTAATAGATATCCATAGAGTTCTTTAATTACCTTTTCATCAGTATCCATCAAAGTTTTATCTAAATCAGTCAACTTGTCATAGAAACCTTCTGTTTTAAGATCTTTATCAAATCTAGATTGTATTTGCAAATATAAAAACCAATTCATTTTTATACCTCGTTCTTCCAACGCTTGCATAGATTTCAGTTCACCCTTTTCATTCAATATCTCACCACATCTAACTGTTTGTTCCTTTTTATATGTTATTGGATAAGAAAAAGCTTCAATGATAGATATCCATAATGGATTTTTTTTTATTATTATTTAAATTTTTATTGGTTTTTAAAAACAAACATAAACAAACAAAACATAAAAACATCAAGCCATCTTCCATATGTATACATACAGTGTGCCGGTTGGTTTACAAGTTGTTTTGTGCTTCCATTTCGTAGTCTTCAATTACAATTACATTGCATATAATCTCGTATTTTCAATCAAAAATTAAATACCTTACTATCATTATTAATCAATCATTTGACTATATTCATTCATGTTTCACAAGATAATCATAATTTACTTAGTTTCTTTTATAACAGTTCATATTATCATCCCAAATCTATCCTAAAATCATTTTGTAGATATAATAAGAAAGAAATACATCTTTATATATTTATTATTTTCTAAGAGTCTACATATTTCATTACAGTATTTTATTGTCTAACCATTGATAGAATAGATTCCAGATTTTATAAAATTGTTTATCCTCTTGTTCTCTAATTTCAAATGTCAATCTACTCATTTCAGCACATTCCAATATTTTCTTAATGGGTTTCTCCTGTGATGGTGTTTTCTCATTTTCCCAGTTTTTAGCAAATACAATCCTAGCTGCTGTTAATACATTTACAATCAGATATTTCAAGTCTTTATTATATATTTCAGGTAAAATTCCCAATAAAAATATCTCTGGTTTCAAGTCTATGTTTTTTTGTCATTTTTTCCAACCACATGTGGATTTTAGTCCAGTATTTTTTAGCATCCGCACAAGTCCACCACATATGGTAATATGAGCCAGGTGTCTGATGACATTTCCAACATTTTTTGGATTTATTCTTGAACATTCTTGCTATTTTTGTCGGGGGAAAATGCCACCTGTAAAACATACCGTATATACTCGAGTACAAGTCGACCCGAATATAAGTCGAGGCACCCAATTTTACCACAAAAAACTGGGAAAACTTATTGACTCGAGTATAAGTCGAGGGTGGGAAATGCAGCAGCTACTGGTAAATTTCAAAAATAAAAATAGATACCAATAAAATTACATGAATTGAGGCATCAGTAGGTTAAATGTTTTTGAATATTTATTTCAAAGAAAAACAGTAAACTAGCTCTGTAAGTGGAAAAGAGAGCCAACAAAACCAATATGGTATCAACAATAACTTTAAAAGTACAAAAACCTTAGCTCAATCAGCAACCAAGCTAAAACACAAGAGTTAAAATCCTTCAAAACTGGATTCCTCATCATCATCTGTATGTCCAAACAGAGTCACTCTCTCCCTTGCAAGAAAAAAGCATGTGTATGTGCTGCATGTACATCCTGTTTTGGAGAGCCACCATCTCTTTCACAGCTCTCCCTCATGCCTCCATTGCATGTGCACACATGCCACGGCTCAGTAGTAGGTCAACATACAGATGTCACACTAGGTTCCCTCCTCAAAAGGAACATCCAACCTTTCTTGAGAAGTACAAACTTTTTCTGTTCAGGATTGTGGTGACAAAGGTGAAGGAGGATGGGGCTGAGAGAAGGGAAGGGAAGAAAAGATCATTGACAGGGAGAAAGACAGGGAGAAACACCTGGAAGTGTGAGCCCTTGAGTTTCCTTAGGGAAGACCAGACAACAAGGGGAGAGGAGAGGAGGAGGAGGAAGAGGAGAGTTAAAAAAAAAAGAGTGGGAAGCCAACTCACGCGTGCCATCAAAGCCAGGGGGAAGTGGGGCTTTCTCCGCCTGCTGCCGCCAGAGGAGTGCGGGGGGGGAGTGTGGGGAAAGGGGGTTCGTGCCGAGGCTCCGCAAGCGATTACCCGATTTGCAGCTCCGTTTGTTGGTGAAGCTGGAAGCGCGCAACGCAGGAGCTCGCGGGGGCCCTGGGTGCCCGTTAATGGGGAAGGAGAGGCCGCTTGGGGTCGCCAGGCTCAGGCAGCCTCCCCCGCCCCCTCCCCTAGCAGCGAAGAGCTGCTCCGGGGGCTCCCGCCACGGCACACCAGGCACTTTGTCTCGCTGCCCCCGGAGCAGCTCTTCGCTGCTAGGCTAGGGGGTGGGGGAGCCTGCCAGTTTCTTTGCGAAGCTGGAAGCGCGCAACGCAGGAGCTCGCGGGGGCCCCGGGCACCCATTAATGGGGAAGAAGAGGCCGCTTGGGGTCGCCAAGCTCAGGCAGCCACCCCCTCCCCTAGCAGCGTAGAGCTGCTCCAGGGGCTCCCACCACGGCGCAGCCAGGCACTTTGTCTCGCTGCCCCCAGAGCAGCTCTTCGCTGCTAGGCTAGGGGGTGGGGGAGCCTGGCGGTTTCTTTGCGAAGATGGAAGCGCGCAACACAGGAGCTCGCGGGGGCCCCGGGCGCCCGTTAATGGGGAAGAAGAGGCCGCTTGGGGTCACCAGGCTCAGGCAGCCACCCCCTCCCCTAGCAGCGTAGAGCTGCTCCGGGGGCTCCCACCACGGTGCAGCCAGGCACTTTGTCTCGCTGCCCCCGGAGCAGCTCTTCGCTGCTAGGCTAGGGGGTGGGGGAGCCTGGCGGTTTCTTTGCGAAGCTGGAAGCGCGCAACACAGGAGCTCGCAGGGGCCCCGGGCGCCCGTTAATGGGGAAGAAGAGGCTGCTTAGGGTCGCCTCCTCCAGACGAGCGCCCTGACGGGAGGTGATCGCAGCCGCGATCAGAGACAGATCAAAGACAGAGACGAGGGGTGCCCCCGAAGAGCTCCGACTGCAGCGAAGGTGAGCGGCCACCACTTCCCCGGTGCGCGGCGGCGGGGCAACTCCTGGCGCAGACTGGCCCAAAGTCCGAATGACTCGCTGAACCCTGCAAACGGCCTGCTGAAAGACGAGAGGAGGACGCCCGGGTGGCTGCCGCCCCTGGATCCTAACTGGAAAGACCCCACCGCCGCCGCCGCCTCCCGCTCAGGCAGGGTCCCCATTCCCCTGGCCGGCCAGGGGCATAGCCGCTTCCCACTCCCGAACAGCCCGGGCGCCGCTAGTCAGCCTCGCTTAGCGCCCGGGGCAGCATTGCAGGCGCAGCCTTTTGCAGAGCTGCGCCGGGCCGCGCCTCACCTCACGTCCTCACCTCCTTCTCTCGCTCTTCTCAACTTGGCGGCGAACGGCTCCTTTATCCGCCTGTTGTATGGGAGCTACCGTGCTTGCCTCCGGAGCAGCCGTCCACAGTTTCAGCCGGGGAGGGAGGGGGGCACAAAGCAGCCCAAACGCGAAGCAGTGGAAGGAAGGCGCACTGGTGTGAGGAAGAGAGAGAGAGAAAGACACACACACACATACACACACACACAGACAGACACACACACACACACACTCACTTCGCCACTTTGCACCTTGCAAATGCAAAATCCTGGGGTTTTTGCATTTGCAAGGTGCAAAGCAGCGGGGGCGGATCCCGCGTGCTGGAAAGGGCTTGACTGTATTACGGGGAGAGAGAGAGAGGGAAGCTGAGTGGAGCCGAAGCAACCTCGGCTCGCGTTGTTTTCTCAGCCTCGCTTTTGCCTTCTCCCTACATCTTCCCTCTGTTAAAATCCCCCCCCACACACACAGAGGGGAATCTGACTCGAGTATAAGCCGAGGGCGGTTTTTTCAGCACAAAAAATGGGCTGAAAAACTCGGCTTATACTCGAGTATATACGGTATACAAATTTTCTTTATATGCTGTTGACATTGTCATTTTATAATTTTGAGACCACAATTTTTGCCATTTCTCTAAATCAATCCCATATCCAAAATTCTTCCCCGAAGCAATCATAGTTTCTTTAACTTGTTCTTCTTCTAATTTAATTTCTAATAAATATCCATACATTTTTTTAGTCACCTTTTCATCAGTACCTTTCAAAATCTTATCTAAATCAGTCAATGTATCATAGAAACCTTCCATTTTAGAATCTTTATCATACCTTGAATGTATTTGTGCATATGAAAACCAATTCATCTTTATACCTTGTTCCTCTAGTTTTTGTATAGATTTGAGTTCACCCTTTTTGTAGTGTATTCATGTACATGCTTCTAATACCACATTTTTATTGGTTAGTCCACATAGCTTAACAATTGGTTAATAACGACCGTTTCGGATTGGCCGCCTAAGTGGCGGGAAGTTTAAATAAATGCCATTGGTTGCGAGCCATGAGCAACTGCTATAAAAAGGGCTGCCGCGGTTTGACTTTAGTTGAAGATACTGGCTGCTTATAAAGAGCTGAATTCAACTCCAGTCTTCAAGTCTGCTTTGTCCTGGCGATAGAACACTGGCGACGAGGATGGGATCGGAGGAACAAAGACCGTAAGCACGTGCCAATGACAGCCCAACGACCATCGAGATGGCCGGCAACAATTCATCACCCACACCATTCAACCCAGTCAAAAAAGACTGGGAGTCATATATTGACAGGTTCCTGATGTTTTTAGAAAGTAACGAACTGCAAGGAATCACTGACCAGAGGAAGAGAGCCGTATTCCTGATGCATTGCAGCCCGACTATTTTTAAAATGGCAAAGGCCCAATGATGTTAAACAGATGGCATGGCCAGACCTGAATCGAATGCTGAGAAACCATTACTCACCAGTCGTGTCCAATCTCATTAGAAGACACGAATTCTACAAGCGCAACCAACAAGAAGGTGAAAGTATTGGAGACTTCGTAGCAGCGCTGAGAGACATTGGGGGGGGCATGCGAGTTCCTCAACATGGATGAAGCCATGAGGGATTGCATAGTCCTTGGATTGAGAGATGCTACCCTACAGAGCAAACTGCTAAACCGACCCAACATCACCGCAAATGAAGCCATTGCTGAAGCAGCTGCAGCCCAAGCAGTGAAGAAGTCTGCGGCAAAAATGAAGCAGATGAATACAACCAACAGCCCAAGCCAGAATAAAGAAAAGAAAACAGAGGGAGCCCAGAAGCATGCTACCACAACCCCTCACCATGAAGATATTGAATCATCAACCGACTCTGAAGCAGAAGACGAGGAGGTAAACAGACTCCAGTCAGAAAGGAACAGAAGAGAGAGACGGGGGAGAAAACCTGAATTTCAGTGTGCGGGATGTGGGGGAAACTACCCGCGTTTTGAGTGTTCTTTTTTGGATGCCATATGCAGGCATTACGAAAAACGGAAGCACATTGCAAGGGTCTGCCGAAACAAAAAGAGCTATAGTCCAAAAAGATGAGGCAGTACCCCCCCCCCAGAACTAAGGAGAAGCCAACCGGAAGTTGCTGGAGATGGGAACATAGGAGTCAACAGCTCAATGAGAAGGAAGAGACACATCAGACAATCACTATTGGGACAGCCAGAACAACAAACACTAAGAAGGTTTGAATCAACGTCCTGATAGAAAGGGAACCATGTGAGATGGAAGTAGACTCCGGTTCGTATTTATCAGTGGTATCATGGAACACAATAAAAAATTTGATACCAGACATACAACGAGAAGAACAAGAAGAGCAAAGCCTGATCATCAAAGACTACCAGGGTAACAAGATACCAGTGGTAGGATTGGGACATTTCAAGGTAAAGTTTAAAAAACACACCAAAATTCTTTCATTGACCATTGTTGACTGAGATCGCCCCAGCCTGCTTGGTTTAAAATGGTTCGAACCTCTAGGAATCGAAGTAACAGGAAGCAACAGTGTCTCCGTGACAGACTGAGAAAAAGACCTGATGGAGGAGTTCCATGACGTATTCAATGGGACTTTAGGCAAGTACTGTGGGACCCCTATATCATTTAGCCTAAACCCGAACGTAGCCCCTATCAGGCTTAAAGCCAGATGCGTACCATTTGCTTTAAGGCCAAAAAATGATGAGCAACTGAACAAGCTCATCGCACAAGGGGTGTTAGAGCCAACTGACCATGAGAGATGGGAAACCCCGATTGTGACCCCCATAAAACCAGACGGGTCTGTGCGCATCTGTGGTGACTATAAGGCCACCCTGAACCATGCTTTGCAACAGAGCGCATATCCCGCCCCAGTAGTCCAACACCCGCTGCACTCATTAGGGAGAGGAAGGATCTTTGCGAAGCTCGATCTCGCACAGGCATATCAACAGTTACCAGTTGATTCTGAGACGGCAGAGGCACAAACTATCGTAATACATAGAGGAGCCTTTAAATGCAACAGATTACAATTCGGTGTCAGCGTGGCCCCCGGCATTTTCCAGAGCCTGATGGAATGCCTCCTCCAAGGATTAAAAGAGGTGGTTCCCTACTTCGATGATGTATTAATATCAGCTGAAAATAAAAAACAACTAAAAGACCAATTAAGGGCTGTCTTGTTAAAATTTAGAGAAGCAGGACTCAAAGTTAAAAAAGAAAAATGCCAACTTGCCACAAATCAGGTCGAGTTCCTAGGATATCTTATTGATGAAGCAGGAATCCACCCCACCCAAAAAAAAATACGAGCAATAAAAGAAGCTCTCAGACCCAAAAACAAAACGGATTTTCAGGCATTTTTGGGACTCATTAATTTTTGTCATGTCTTTCTGCCGCAGAAGGCAACAATAGCGGAACCACTGCATAGACTCCTCGATAAAAAAGCCACCTGGAAATGGGGCCACCAAGACAAAGCTGCATTCCAAAGAATCAAGGACTTAATCACATCTAAATCTGTATTGATCCAATACAGTAACACACTACCCCGACTCTCACCTGCGACGCGTCACCCTTTGGCATAAGTGCAATACTTAGCCACACACTACCAGATGGCAGAGAAGCACCGATCGCCTTTTATTCCAAAATGTTGTCCAAGACCAAAAGGAACTACAGCCAACTGGACAGGGAAGCCTTGGCCACCATATCGGGGATAAAACGTTTCCACGAATACCTGTATGGTAGGACATTTTCCTTAATTACCGACCACAAAGCACTGCTAGGAATCCTGGCTGGAGACAGGGCCACCCCCAACATCCTGTCTCCAAGAATGACAAGATGGTCGGAATTTCTCGCAGCCTACAATTACAAACTCATTTATCGACCAGGAAAAGCCATACCCCATGCAGACGCATTAAACTGTTCAGCACTACCAGGTCACGATGATGACCCAGCTCCCACCACGCATACCCTGCAAATTGAACCGATTCCGAATTGGCCCATCACCGCATCGGATATCGCAAGAGAAACAGCAAAAGATGCACTGATGGTCCAAATACTGAACTGGGTAGGATGGGGCTGGCCGGAAAATGAAAAAAACCGAGACTTTTAAACTGTTTAAAAACCGGCAAACTGAATTGTCAATTGAGAAAGGATGCATATTGTGGGGAGATTGGGTGATTTTTCCAAAAAAATTGCAAGAAGACGTGCTAAACATGTTACATGAAGGACATCCGGGCATGGTAAAGATGAAGTCCCTGGCCAGAAGCTACATCTGGTGGCCAGGAATAGATAAAGACATTGAAACCTGGGTCAAAACATGTAACAAATGCCAGTCATCCAGACCCACTCACCCTTTGGCACCGGTCCTTGACTGGGAGATGCCCAGAGGCCCCTGGCCAAGGATCCACATAGACTTTGCCGAACCCACAAAGGGATATACTTACCTAATCACTGTGGATGCCTACTCCAACTGGTTAGAAGTCAGCATCATGAGTTCAACAACAACAGAAGCTGTCACCAAACAACTAAAGAAACTCTTCGCCACCCACGGTCTACCAGATGTAGTAGTATCGGACAATGGACCACAGTTTACAGCTTTGGCTTTTGAACAATTCCTCGCAGAACAAGGAATAAGACATGCTCTGACAGTGCCAGCTCATCCAGCGGTGAACGGAAGGGCAGAACGCATGGTTCATTACACAAAAGAAGCATTAGAAAAACTTGAAGGAAACGACATGCAAGAAAAAATCAACACCATGCTCACTATCCAACATATAACGCCATGCACAGCAACAAACAAGAGCCCAGCTGAACTGTTAATGGGAAGAAAGTTGCGCTCCTATTTGGACAGACTACATCCCACTTACAACCCCCAAAAGCCACCAGACTCTTCCAGTAAGTACCGCTCCTTCTTGCCAGGCGACCTGGTATATGCAAAAAATCTTACCGGAGAACCGTTGTGATTACCAGCAACAATCACACAAGTCACAGGTCCCTGATCATATCAACTAGTAACAACTGACGGCAGATTGTGGAAAAGACACATCGATCCATTATGGTCATGACACATCGAACGCAACACCGATACTTCCCAAAACATGGAACAAACACTTCTACAAGCACCACCAGAAAGTAATAAAAAAACCAGAGGGGGGGGGGAACCTTTAAATAATAAAGGAAATGAAAACCCTCCAGTTACAAACCACCAACCAGAAGCCGAAAACCCAGAAAAAAAATAAAAATTACTTACAATTAGACGATTTCGAAAAAAGAGAGCTGAAGGAGAACCAGGAAAGAAGCATCCAAGCCGACTCTACCTGCCCACACACAATGCAGAGGAACAATGGAGACAATCCAGTCAGCCCAACAAGGCACGGCGGGAGCGGCATGGTTGAGGCACCCTTCCAGGAGGTTCCAAAGAGAAGAGCGGAAAGGACAGCAGGCCTGTCCGAACCGGCGGAGGCCAACACAGAGACTGAACTCTGCAGGTCAACAAAGACTCACAAAAGCCCCGCCTACTTGTGCAACTACATCACGTAACATTGGAGCAAACCAAGAGTGGGGATGTAGTGTATTCATGTACATACTTCTAATACTACATTTCTATTGGTTAGTCCACATAGCTTAACAATTGGTTAATAACGACCATTTCAGATTGGCTGCCTAAGCAGCAGGAAGTTTAAATAAATGCCATTGGTTGTGAGCCGCAAGCAGCCGCTATAAAAAGGGCTGCCGCAGCTCGACTTAGTTGAAGTTACTGGTTGCTAATAAAGAGCTGAATTCAACTCTGGTCTTCGAATCTGCTTTGTCCTGGCGATAGAACACTTTTCATTCAATATTTCACCATATCTAACTGTTTGTTCCTTTTTGTATATTATAGGATAAGAAAATGCTTCAATAGTCGATAGCCAGACTGGAATTTTCAAATAACATTGTCTTTTAATCTTCTCCCAGTTTAACCACAGAGACTCCCGTATATAATGTCTTCTAAAATACCCCTGTGATGATTATATGATTTGTTATAGAGTAAACTGGTTTAAAGTATTGTTAGCTCATAAAGCATGAATGATTAAAAATATAGTCAAAAACTTCTTTTTTTAGTGATATTAGGATATATAAGTTTGGATTGACAATATGAGTTGTTGTGTAACATAATTGTAATTAAGACTACAGAATGAATGCACAAAAATGATGAACCAACTGACACACTGGATGTACATATGAGAGTTGATGTTTTTATGTTTTGTTTGTCTTGTTTGTTTGTGGAAAATTAATAAAATATTTTTCAAAAAAATAAAATAAAATACCCCTGTGTTTTAGTTCCTTTATACCATAAAAAAGCATGCCACCCCAGCAACAAATCATGTCCTTCTAATGTCAACAATCTAGTATTATTCAGTGTTATCCATTCCTTAACCCACATCAAATTTGTAATACAACTCCCAATTAGGCAAACCAAATCCTCCTCTAATTCTAGCATCTTGCAAAAGTTTTAACCTTATTCTCGCTTTCTTACCTTGCCAGTTTCAACACAATTTTATTTAAATCTTCAAAGTAAACTTTTCCAAGCCTAATTGGAATTGTTTGAAACAAATATAAAATTCTGGGTAAAATATTCATCTTATTGTTGAAATTCTCCCTCTTAGTGACAGTTGTAAATTTTCCCATTTCGCCAGATCTAGCGCTATCTGCTGTTTAAGTTTGATATAATTATTCTCCTTTAGTGTCCTACATCTTGCTGTCAAATATATCCCCAAGTACTTGATCTTATTCGTGACCTGAATTTTCAATAGGTCTTCCAGTTCTTCCTTTTGTCTTAATAGCATATTCTTTGTCAAGATCTTTGTCTTATCTTTATTTATTTTCAAGCCAGCCACCTTTCCATATGTGTCTATCTTTTCTATCAATTTTGGTGCTGTTTCTAGAGGGTCTTCTAAGATGAAAACCAGATCATCTGCAAATGCTTGCAGCTTAAATTCTTCCTTTTTGATTTTCATTCCTTTTATATTCTTTTCATCTCTAATATTTCTGTTTAGCACTTCCAAAGTTAACACAAACAACAAAGGTGATAGTGGGCCCCCTTGTCTTGATCCTTTTCTTATATTGATAGAGTCTGTGAGTTCTTCCTCTATCATTATCTTTGCCGTTTGTTTATAGTATATAGCTTCTATTGGTTGAATACATTTTCTAGCAAAGCCCATTTATTCCAGCAGTAATAACATGAATCGCCAATTCACATTATGCATCTAGAAATATCAGAGCTATCTGTTTTTCAGGATGTGCCTCATAGTATTCCAAGGTGCCCAAGATTACTCTCATATGATCTTTAATTTGTCTATTTGGCAGAAATCCATTTTGATCAGGATGAATAAAATTATTTAGATATTTTTTAAGTCTTTCTGCCAATACTGAAGCAAAGATTTTATAATCTGCATTTAGAAATAGGTCTATCGTTCTTAATTTGTAATGGATTGGCCTCCTCTTTTGAAATAAGTGTAATATAGGCTTCTGACTATGATTTAGGTATCTTCTTCTTTAACATAATTTCATTCATAACTTCTAGCAATGGAAGATTCAACGATTCTTGTAATGTTTTGTAAAATTCTGCCGGAAGTCCATCTGGGCCTGGTGCCTTTCCATTATTTTGCTTCTTGAGTGCTTCAGTTAACTCCATCATCATTATATTGCTTTCTAACATTGTTTCAATCTCTTTAGGTATCTGAGGTAAATTAGCATTCTGTAAGTACTGGTTAACTCTTTCCTCATCAATATTCTCTTGCATATATAGTTTCCCATAGAAGTCTCGAATGATTTCCTTCTTCTCTTTACTACCATAGCAAACTTGGCCTTGGTCATCTATTAATTGCAATATTTTCCTTGATTCTTTCTCCTTTCTCAATTTGTATGCTAACCATCTACCTGGTTTGTTTGCATCTTCAAAGTAGTTCTGTTTAGCACCTCTAATTTTCTGTGCTAAATTCTTCTTTTTCTATTTGACCCATTTTATGTTTAATTATATCCATTTTTATCTTGATGTCCTTTTTCTGTGGCATTTTCCGTAGCTCTTTTTCAAATCTTTTATACTCATCCTCTAAGGCCTTAGAGGCTAATCTTTTCATAGTATTTGTTTTCCTTGTGTAGTCTATTATCAAGCCTCTAACATATGCCTTCATTGTATCCCATACATTCTGAATTGATGTATCTTCTTTTTTGTTTTCTCTAAAGAAAAAAGCCAATTCTTTCTCCATCCACTGTGTGAAGTCTTTTTCCTCTCAAATACAGTATAATGTCTTCTAAAATACCCGTGTTTTAGTTCCCTTATACCAGAGGAAAGCATGCCATCCCAACAGCAAGTCATGCCCTTCTAAAGTCAATAATCTACTGTTCCTTAATGTTATCCATTTCTTTACCCACATCAGATTTGTCACCTGATAATACAATTCCCAGTTGGGCAAAGCAAACCCTCCTCTTATTCTTGCATCTTGTAACAGTTTAAGTTTTATTCTCACTTTCTTACCCTGGCAGATGTATTTCAGCACAATTTTATTTAAGTCTTTGAAAAACTCTTTCCCTAATCAAATTGGAATTGTCTGGAATAGATACAAAATTCTGGGCAATACATTCATCTTAATTGTAGATATTCTCCCAATCAATGATAATTGTAAATTTTCTCATTTTGTCAAGTTTGTTGCAATCTGTTGTTTGAGTTTAAAATAGTTATCCTCCTTCAATGTACTACATCTTGATGTAATATATATCCCTAAATACTTGACCTTATTTGTGACCTGTATTTCTAAGACTTCCTCCAACTCTTTCTTTCTTTTTGCTAACATGTTCTTTGTTAATATCTTTGTTTTATCTTTATTTATTTTCATACTCTTCTATCTTTTCTATTAATTTAGATGCTGTTTCCAATGGATCCTCTAATATGAATACCAGGTCATCTGCAAAGGCTTGCAATTTATACTCTTCCTTTTTAATTTTCATTCCTTTTATTTCTTTTTCTTCTCTAATATTCCTATTCAACACTTCCAATGTTAACACAAACAGCAGAGGTGACAGTGGGCAACCTTGTCTAGTCCCTTTTTTATATCTATAGACTCTGTTAATTCTCCATTTATCATAACCTTTGCAGTTTGTTTATAATATATCGTTTCAATGGCTTGAATAATTTTTTTACCAAAGCCCATTTGTACCAGTTGCAATAACATAAACTGCTAACTCACATTATCAAAGGCTTTTTGTGCATCTAAAAACATCAAGGCCATTTGCTTTTCAGGATGTGCCTCATAGTATTCTAGTGTGTCTAAAATTATTCTTATATTGTCTTTAATTTGTCTCTTTGGTAGAAATCCATTTTGATCAGCATGAATAAAATTATTTAAGTATGTTTTCAGTCTTTCTGCCAAGATTGAAGCAAAAATTTTATAGTCTGAATTTAATAGGGATATAGGTCTATAGTTTTTAACTTGCTGCAGGTCTGTGTCTTCCTTCGGTATAAGTGTAATATATGTTTCTGACCATGTTTTGGGTATTTCCTTCTTTGACATAACTTCATTCATGACTTCTAATAGTTGAAGATTCAGTATTTCCTGGAAAGTCTTGTAAAATTCTGCTGGCAATCCATCTGGACCTGGTGCTTTTTCAGCATTCTGTTTTTCTAAGGCTTCTGTTATCATCATCGTTATGTTCCCTTCTAACATTGTTTCAATGTCTTTGGGTATCTGGGGTAACTTTGCTTTCTGTAAATATTGCTTAATTTTTTCTTCTTGAATATTCTCTTGATAATACAGTTTTCCATAATAATCTTGTATAATTTTTTTCTTCTCCCCATTTCCATAGCAAACATATCCTTCTTTGTCTATTAATTGACTAATCCTTGATTCTCTTTCCTTTCTCAGTTTATAGGCTAACCATCATCCTGGTTTGTTTGCATCTTCAAAGTAATTCTGTTTAGCGTTTTTAATTTTTTGTGCTAATTCCTCTTTTTCCATTAGTCCCATTTTATGTTTAGTTATGTCCATTTTAATTTTAATGCCTTTTTTGGCGGAAACTTCTGTAATTCTTTTTTCAATCTCTTATAGTCATTTTCCAATATTTTGAAAGTCTTTTTCTGTTTTATATTTCTTTTCCTTGTATAATCTATTATCAAGCCTCTTGTGTAGGCCTTCATTGTGTACCAGAGATTCTGTAGAGATGTATCCTCTTTTTTATTTTCTTTAAAAAAGAAAACCAATTCTCTCTCCATTTTCTCTTTTAAGTCTTTTTTCTTCAATATAGTATTATTTAGAGTCCATCTCGATCTCCTCTTGTCCCTTCCAAGTAACTGTCATTGGGTTATGGTCTGTCCAAGAACTTGTTTCTATTTCAATTTCTCGTATATTAGAAAGTAGTTCTGCTGACATCCATATCATATCTATTCTAGACTCTGATGCATGTCTGTTTGAATAAAAAGTATGTTGCTTGTTTTCCACATTTCTCTCTCTCCATGCATCTTTTAAGTTTGTTTCCTCTATCATTCGAAAGAAGGATTTTGGTAATGTCTTTCTAATTTTCTTTGTTGATTTCTGTGTTTTATAATCAATCAATTGATCATTAATTATTCCATTGAAATCTCCCATCATACAAATATTAACATAATCCAGTTCAATTATTTTCACATGTAATTTTCTGTAGAATTCTTCTTGGTTATCAATTGGAGCATAAATTGCTATTAAAAGTGTTTTTACATTCTTGTTCATTCTTTCCACCATCAAAATCCTTCCATCATCATCTGTATAGATTGGTTTTGCCAGAATTGTATCTCTAATATATAAGACCACACCTCTTTTTTACATTGTGTCGACGATGTGAATAATTTCTCTAATTTCTTTTGTTTCAATATATATTCATGTTGTTTTTTAATATGTGCTTCTTGTAGGCAGATTATATCAAACTTTAATTTCTCTAATTTATGAAATACTTTTCTTCTTTTAGTAACTAAATTAAGTCTATTTATGTTAATCGTAATCAATTTTCTTTCATCCATATTAGGCTTTATAGGAGGGTTGTGTTGCTCTAGTAGATCTTAGTTCTCATTGCTCTCTGGGTACACCACCTACTGCACCTTCTTCTTTTTCTTTTTCAATTACTGCAATACACTCCTCTTGAAATTCAAATAGCAACTCTTCTTTTCTTGTGTCTTCCTCCTTTCCTCTAAGATATTCTAAATAGAATAGCTCCGCTTTTTTGACTGTGTCAATTCTATGTCTTTGTTCCTGCCAGGTGAACAAGAGACCTTCTGATATCAACCATCTGTAATTTACTCCTCTTTTAAGTAATTCTTTAGTCAAAAATAAATATTCTCTTCTCATCTCTCTTACTCTTCTTGGTACCTGTTTCAGCACCACAATTTCTTTATCTTTGTACTTTAATGTTTTCTCTCTTGCCACCTGCAGTATCTGTGTTTTAATAGTTTTCTTAGTAAATCTGATGTGAACTTCTCTTGGTAACTTATTTCTCATTGCATATCTTGTATAGACACGGAACACTTCATCCATCCCATCCATCATCTTCTCTTTGGTTATCTCTAACGCTTCTGCCAATATTTTTATCATTATTTCAGCAAGGTTTTCACCCTTTTCTTTTTCTACATTTTGGAATCTCAAATAGAATTATGATCTATCAATTTCCCATCCTAATGGTCCACTCCTGCCCTTCTCAACTTCACTCAATTGAGTCTCAATATCTCCAATTTTCTTATCTCTTTGAATATCTTGTTCTTCAATTTTCTTAAATCTATCCTCATATTTCGTAATCATCTGTTGGATATTCTCCACTTTCTCATCTGTCTTTTCAGTTCTTTGCTCAATATTCTCTGTTCTCTTTTCAATCTTTTGGATTCCTTGCATAATCATCTGCAATGTCACTTCCTTCTCTTTCTCCTGTTGTAACATTGTCTGTATTGATTGTTGTCCTCCAGATGGTGAAGGGAAGCTATTGGTATTGAAGAAGCTGGGGCTGTTGTCTTTCTACTCATCTTGTAATACTTAGCAATAAAAAAAAAGAAAAAAGAAAACAAAAGCAAGCAGCCGCCACTCCAAAAAATAAAAAAGGAGGGGAAAAATCTTCAGGCACTTGTATACTTTAATCCAATTGGTTCCAGTAATATGCAAAAAGAAAAGGGGGAAAATGTAAAAAAAAAAAACAGGTAAAAAAGTAGAGAAGATTTAAAAAAAAAAGATAAAGGGAAAGAAGAAAAAAATAAAAAAATAGTCTTTATATTTCGCTTAATTAAAAAAAAGAAAGCAAAAGGAAAAATATAGTCTAGTTCCTGGATTAAAAGGCTGAAATCCAAACATAAAAATCCAGCTAGAGGGGAAGTTAAAAAAAAAAAAAAAAGAATAGCAAGCAATTCTAACAAAAAGCAAGCCACTGCCACTAAATATCCTTAGTAAATCAAATCAGACTTTCCAGTTCCAGTATTTTCAAGGTCACTTCAATCTTCTTTCTTTCAACTTCAACTCCAGACTCCAGCTATCTAAAGTTTCACAGATGAGCACCTGTATAAACAATCTGCCATGCTCATCCCACTATCATTTTCACTAAAAAACTCAGAGTCCTTGAATACACAATACACAAACAAGTAAGAGAGAAAAGAAAACAATATATCCAAGCCTCTAGATGGCAGTGCTACTTATTTTCCTTCACTTTCACTTCCCCTCATATATCCAAAGCCAGGAACATATTAAAAAAAAGTAAAATCCTTTTTTTTATAAAAAAGGGAAAGAAATAAATCTCAAATCAGAAAGAAGAGTCTTAATAAAAGCAGACTTTCAAGAAAATTGTTAAAGAAAATAAAAAATTAAAAAAGACCAGTCCAGTTTAAAATTGAGAAGCTTTGCCAAATTCAAGTTCCAATAAAAAGGGGGAAAAAACCCTTCAGTTTAACTATCTTAATCTCGCTGCTTGACCTCTTTTCTCTTCATTTTTGATTTCACTTTAAGTCCTTTAGGGTGTTCTCTCCAAAAAATAGTAAGTAAAAATTCATCTCACCAAACTGACACACTTTCTTCCGATCTCTTCCATTCCGGAGTTGTCCCAGCTTCAGCAGCTTAAATGGCTGCCTCTCTGCCACCGGCAAAAAGGGCTTCTCCTGGATTTACCAGGGACTTTGTGGTGTCCCTGGGATCAGCAGGACGTGCCCTTATCAATCATCATCTCTACAGGACAGTTTAGGTCTGGTGGGACCATCCAACAGTGGAGATATTGAAGGTGATCTTGGAGCATCAAGATCGTGTGTCATACCACCACAACACCAGCTCTGTTCTCCCGAGACCAAAATAAGTTATGGTGGCCTTTCCTAACCTGAAACCTTCCAATTGTTTTAATTAATGGCTCTTCTCACTCCAAGTCTGCATGATATAGGTAATCCTTGACTTACAACTGTTTGCTTAGTGACATTCGAAGTTACAACGGCACTGAAAAAGTGACTTATGACCTTTTTTACACTTATGACTATTGCAGCATCCCCATGGTCACATGATTTATATTCCGATGCTGGACAACTGACTCACATTTATAATGGTTGCTGTGTACCAGGATCGTGTGATCACCTTTTACAACCTTTTCACAAGCAAAGTAAATGGAGAAACCAGATTCCCTTAACAACTGTGTTACTAATTTAACAACTGCAGTGATTGACTTAACAAATGTGGCAAGAAAAGTTGTAAAATGGGACAAAACAATACATTTCTCACTTAGCAACATAACTTTTGAGCTCAATTGTGGTCATAAATTGAGGACTATCTACATGATGTGGGAGTTTCCCCAACAAATTGGAGGCATCCAGTTGAGTAAGTCTGAGTATTGCATTAAAATGCAGAACCGTGTAAAGATATCATTTTTACAAATATGTTTGACCTAGTAGAAAGTATTGATGAATGACTTCTCTGTAGGATTACATTGTCATCTTTATTATTTAATACTACAACAACTCTGTTGAGGTAATTCCCCATTAGGAGAATGAGCACATACAGGGAGACGTAGTGAGAGAAGTGTTTGAATAATACACACACAGCACACAGATACACTGTACAGTAAATGTAGGTTTTTACTTCCAGAAACTTTTAAGCAAAGTTCAAACACAGTTCAACATCATTCACAGGTAAGATCAGTCAGTTTTTAGTCCAGGGATAATCCAATAACAAAGTCCAGTGTCAAAAACAGTTCAGTATCGGACTTCCGGTTTCAGCTTCTTTGGCGACAGACCGAAATCACATATCTGCGTGGTTTCAATTCATGCTTGCCTCTGGAGCACCCCAAGCCAGCTGGTTTCAGGACTAAGCCACCCCGTAGAGGTGGTGAAGAAGGGGGAGACTGCCTGCAGGGTTGAGGAGAGCCGCATCTCTCCTCCCCAGCTGGCCATTACTTCCTTTCCCAAAGGCGATTGTAGCAGTGGTCAGAAATGGCCACCACAAAAAAGAACTTGGCCGGAAAAGAATGTGCAGGAGGAAGATGAGAAGAGAAAGTTTTGCTTGACTGGGTCAAATAGCAAAAGCAATAAATAAGGTACCCTGGAATTGAAACTATTAAAAAAAAAACCAATAACATTGTTCCCTAAGAAGATTTTTAAGCTGTGAAGGAGAGATAAAAGGGAAAAGATTTGGGTTTTTTTTCTCCTTTTCCTATACTGACAGCTAAGAGATTTAAGCAAGAAATTGGAAAAAAATCCACTTTGACATTAATAGGCATTTAATGCTGAAAATAAAAAGTCAAAGGGATAATAAAGATTTCTAGATAATTAAAAGCTTTTGAAAACAGGAAAGGAGAGAAAAAGAATAAAAGAGCAGGATCTGGAAGGAAGGAGACTGCCTGGAATTAAAAAGAACTTACAGTAAAATCTCAACAAGACTTCCAAAAGATACATCTTAACTGAAACATCGCAACAAAATAGTAAAACCGCAGGAAGAGAAAGTGGAAAAAGAAATAAGAAGAAACAGCTTGGGACTATTTTGATTACTTGGTGATCTATGGATTCTTGCTTATTGTATTTGAATGACTAAAATCAATTGGGTGGTTGTTTAAAATTGTTTAAAATGGCTCCACTTTTAGAAGAACTGAAAATGGAACTTAAAAAGTACAAAGAAGATGCACAAGAAGGGAGAGGTTCTTTTGGCTTCGTATTTCAGTTCTTAGAAATGGAAATTTGGAGCTATGAGAAACATGTCTGCAGAACAAGAGGTGGGGGAAAAAAGGAAAGGAGGAAAAGAGAATGGAAAGTTTAAGATTGGGGAAAACAACCCCAAAAAAGAATAGAGTGAAAAATAAGTATAAAATCAGAAAGCAACAGAAGAGGGAACTGCAGAAGAGAGAATTAGAAGTAGAGAGACAAGGGGGTAAAAAGGGGAGGGAGAAGATGAGAGGGAAGAAAGAAAGGAAAAGAAGTTATAAAGGACAGAAACAAAATATAGAGAAACAGGGCCTATTTAGAGATAATGGGTGAAAATCTAATGGATTAATGATTATTAATGATAGAACTGAACTGTATTATAAGAATGTGTATTATAAGAATGTACCAAGCAGTATTCAATTGGAAGTTATGTATTATGTATTATATTGAAGGTCATAACCTTAAGGTATATATTGAAGTTTAAATAAGAGTTGAATGGATATAATTAAAAGATATAAAGGTGGCATACTCCAATTAATAACTACAGGAGAAAATTTGTTTAATGAGAAAATAAAATATGAAATTGAAACAGAACAGACAAAAGTACAAATATAATGATTTGAATTAAGATGATATAATCAAAATAAAATTGAGAAAATTAAAAGAGGGGAAAAACTATATAGAAAATGTAGAATAATATAAGATATGGAATAGAACACAAAAATGAGCATGAAATTGAGTTTGTGTCTGTATAAAGAAGTTCAACCCAGGACCATGCTATTTTCAGAAAAGATGTTTTACTTGTATTTTGTATGTGTGAAAACCTAAATAAAACTTTATTTTTTTAAAAAAAACAGTTCAGTATCAGACTTACATCAAATCCAGGAATAGCAGTCAATTAGGAAAAATGGAGGAACAGCAATACTCTCCAACAGAAGGAAAAATAAAAACTCACTCACTTCTGAGACTAAGGTTTCTGGCTCCATCTTATGTTCGTTTGAGAATTACACTTTTAGGATTCTCTTAAAGATGCAGTATTAAAATGTCTATCCTGGTTTATATATTTCTAACCCAAATACCTGTTAGGTGACTTATATTCCTAACATTCTCCCCTTTTGGAAAGGACAATATATATAACCTTACATTGTAAGTCCATAATCTTCACAGCAAGCCTTATGCTTTACAAAAGCCTTGGGCCTTTGTAAAATGATCTGCTATCTTGTTTTCTGACATACAGTATTCTAGTGTAATCATCTTACTTTGCACACATTGTCTCACATTTAAATATCTTAAATCTGTATATTTCGTTCCTGTCTTAACAGCAATATTTGAAGCCATCTGTACTCTGATTGGTTATCTTCATAAAACAACAATAGAATCTGTTACATTAATTCCCATATCAATTAATAATTGCTTATACAAAACTAAATCTGTACATAATAAAGACAAACATGAGAATTCAGCCTCCATTGTTGACAAACTTAGATGTTTCTGTCTAATAGACCTCCATCCAATCAATGCCTTTCCCAATAATACTACAGTACCCAATGTAGATTTTCGTGTATTTATGTCTGTAGCAAAACTTGCATCAGCATATGCAGTTAAATTCAGTTCATCTTTAGGCTCCAAAATGCATTGTTTGTTTCAGATATCTTAACACACATTTAGCAGCTTGCCAATGCCTCGCTAATTGATTAACACTGTATGCAATATCTGGCCTTGACCAATTACTGAGATAAGACAAACTACCAATCAAGGACTGATAAATGTTCTGATTAAAAATAGGACTTTGAACATCACTATGGCTAAATTCCTGACTCATTTGTGTTTTAGCTGGCTTACAAAGTTCCATTTTAAAACTTTTTAGTAATTGGTTAATTTTATCTGCCTGTGAGATCTTGTATCCTCCCCTAGTTCTATCTATCTTTAAACTAAGATATTGTTTAATTTCTCCTAACTGTTTTATCTTAAATTTCTCTTCTAACAGTGAGATTATTTTAGTAGCTTCTTGTTCAGTTTTGGTGATTAACGCTATGTCATCAGTAAATAATATCAATAATGAAATTATACCATTACTTTCTCTTTTAAACAAACATGGATCAGCTATGCCCTCTACAAAACCTATCTAGTTAATTCTTTAACTATACATTGGTTCCACTCATATCCTGATTGCTTTAAGCCATAAAGACTCTTTTTCAATCTCCAGCAATCATTAGTATTATCATTTTTGAGACCTAAAGGTTTTTTTAAATATATAGTGTGTTGCAACGGTGCATGCAGATATGCCGTCTCTACATCCAAATGATTTACAATGTATTTGTCCTTAGCTGCCCACACTAATGCTGCCCTTAGTGTAGTAGCCTTCAGACTAGGTGCAAACACCTCATCATAGTCATTTGCTGTCTGATTGAAGCCTTGTGCTACTAATCTGGCTTTATGGGTAACAGTCCCATCTACACCCGTCTTCAGTTTATAAATCCATTTACATCCTATGGCATGTTTACCTGGTGGTAACTTAATGTTTTTGTATACTCCAGTCTTTTTAAAGATTCCAGTTCCTTATGAGCACATACAGGGAGACGTAGTGAGAGAAGTGTTTGAATAATACATACACAGCAGACCGACGCACTGTACATTAAATGTAGGTTTTTACTTCCAGAATTTTTTAAGCAAAGTTCAAAATAGACAGTCCAAAGTCATTCACAGGTAAGATCAGTCAGTTTTTAGTCCGGGGATAATCCAATAAGAAAGTCCAGTGTCAAAAACAGTTCAGTATCAGACTTACATCAAATCCAGAAATAGCAGTCAGTTAGGAAAAATGGAGGAATGACAATACTCTCCAACAGAAGTAAAAACAGAGAATCACTCACTTCTGAGACTAAGACAACCCAAGTTTCTGGCTCCATCTTATGGCCATTTGAGAAACCACACCCAATTACACTTTTACACTTTCTCTTAAAGATGCAGTATTAAAATGTCTATCCTGGTTTATATATTTCTAACCCAAATACCTGTTAGGTGACTTATATTCCTAACAAACTCCCTCTCTACTTTCTTTTTCCCTTGATCTGGCAATGCCAGGAGAATTTTAATCTCCCACTTTTAGGTATGGAAAACTGAAAGCATTGTAGCCTTCCTTCCATTTTCAAGTGTTCCTAAGCAGAAGCTGATGAAGTCTCATTCCCTTCAAGTGTTTCTATATTCTCCTGTTTAGGATTTGTGAAAGAAAGCAATCCATTTGAAATGATTTGGATGAAACTAAAGTGAGGAAAGATTTGGAGGAACATTTCTGAGATTTGTATGGGAATTACAGTGATGTGTTGAACAGTGGAATGGAAATGTATACTGTGAATGGTAATGCCTGGGAAAATATTGAAATAACAATAATGTGGTAATGTAGAAAAATGATAAGATTACAGGTTTATATACTGTGTTTCTCCAACAATACAGCCTCCACCAATAGGAAGCCCCATCATGTTTTATTGGCATAAAATCAAATTAAGCGCCTCCCCCCAAATTAAACATGCGAAATGGGGGGAAAGCAGAGGGGGGCTTGCCGTTAGGAGGTACTTTTGTTGCATGCCCGGATATGTGCTGCCTGCATTGGTGGAGCACTTCATATCGGGAGACCTTTCACCATTGCTTTCCCTTTTCCCTTGCTGCCCCTTCCCCCTCACTGCCGTGACGTTAGAGGAATGCCATGGCGTTTGGCTCAGCCACGTGCGGCCAGTCAGGGCTCCTACCTGCAACCGGAGCCCTGAGGAGACACTTGGCTTCAGGCACTCCCGTCTTCCCTTTGCTTTTGAAGGTAAAGCGAATTATTTTACAAAGCTTTCCCTGCCTGAGAGGGCAGCCCAACCCCATGTGGGGAGGCTAATTTCCCGGGGTCTCTTCCGTTCCTCCCCAACCTCCCTACACTGCGCGCCTCTGATGCGCCAGTCCCTTCAGCCCAGAGAGCTCTTCCACCTCAAAGAAAGGCCAGGCGGGCGGCTGCGGAGTAGCAGCAGCGGGTCTGAGCCGCTCATAGTGGAAACAGCCACCACCCTTAGCCCGATGCGGGGAGAACGAACGAGGTTAGCGCCCACCAGCCCGGGCAAGATTTGGGAACGAGGGGCAGGAGGAGGCACGCACACACCCGTGGCTCACTTTCCCAGCTCTGCCCAGCCCTCACGGCTCTGGCGCGGCCCTGGCAGGCAGTGAGCACCTCCCCACCGGACCCTCCGCTCATCCTGCCAGGGCCGCGCCAGAGCTTTGAGGGCTGGGCAGAGCTGGGAAAGTGAGCCACGGTGTGTGTGTGCCTCCTCCTGCCCCCCGTTCCCACATCTTGCCTGGGCTGGTGGGCGCTAACCTCGCTCGTTCTCCCCGCGTCGGGCTAAGGGTGGTGGCTGTTTCCACTGCGAGTGGCTCAGACCCGCTGCTGCTGCTCTGCAGCCGCCCGCCTGGCCTTTCTTTGAGGTGGAAGAGCTCCCTGGGCTGAAGGGACTGGTGCGTCAGAGGCGTGCAGTGTAGGGAGATCGGGGAGGAACGGAAGAGGCCCCGGGAAATTAGCCTCCCCACGTGGGGTTGGGCTGCCCTCTCTGGCAGGGGAGGCTTTGTAAAATAATTCGCTTTACCTTCAAAAGCAAAGGGAAGACGGGAGCGCCTGAAGCCAAGTGTCTCCTCAGGGCTCCGGTTGCAGGGAGGAGCCCTGACTGGCGCACGTGGCTGCATCAAACGCCGCAGCGTTGCTCTAATGCCACGACAGCGAGGGAGAAGGGAAAGCAACGGTGGCCCAAACCCGAAGGTCTCCCGAATATCCAAGCTGTCACCACCCACCCACCCATCTGATGCAAGGGGGGGAATTAAGTCACCCCTGAAAAGATGTCCTAGCCATTTTTTCAGGGGTCAAAGAAAAATAAGGCCCATTATGCGAGAAACACGGTATGTCACTGGAGAAGTATTGAAATATATGGGTGTGATTTGCTTAGGTAGTCCTCAGTTAACATCAGTAATTGGGACTGGAACTCTATTGCTAAATGAAACAGTCATAAAACACAATATTATGCATTAACTTACAATGGCAGCTCCAGAAGTTTCAGTTGCAGTTGTTAGGCAAATCGTGCATAGTCATTAGTGTGAACACCATTTGCAATCTCCTGCCAGTTTCTTTCCCTGTTGACTTTGCTTGTTGGAAGTCATCAGGACCCTCATCTGAGGCCCGATGACTTCCAACAAGCAAAGTCAACAGGGAAACTGGCAGGAAAGGGTAGAAGATGAGGAGAAGGAAGGGGATGAACCTGACCATGCTGACCTCCTCATGAAGCAAGCCATGTGATTCATAATGGATGCATTTCAAACTCTGAAAGCAAAATAGATCTGGCTTGATGCCAGGCAGTGACCAATGTTGTAAGCAGCCAGATGAGGGAGATGGGAATCCTTCATCCCTGGATGCCATGACAGCAGTGATGCCTACCCTGGTAGGAGCAGCAACAAGGGCAGGGAAGAGAGAGATGCAGGAGCAGGGAATGCCCTGAGGCTGGGAGTCAATGCAGTTCCATGCAGATGGAAGCTCCCCCTTGGCATAAAATTTGATGGAGATCCCTAGCAGCTGGGATTCTTCTTAGCCCAGGTTCTCAGCTACATGCAGGAATATAAAAACAAAATCTCTACTGAGGGGCCTAAAATCAGAATCATTACACTAGCCTTAGAGTGGTCTGCAGCCAGATGGATGGTAACTCTATGACACCAATGGCCCATAGCTGGGAAATTTCAATCAATTCATGACTTCCCTGAAATAGTGATTTGAAGACTCCTAGTTGACTAGACAGCCAGAGACTGCAACAGAACCGTGAGGCAGAGTCACAGACCAGCACCAAGTACACTGAGGAGTTTCGAGACCTGGCTTTCCACCTTGACAAGCCAGACATCCTCATGAGTTGCTTCAAGGATGTCCTGAATGATGACCTGTACAATGCATTGATGGTGAGCCCCCCTCCCCATGCATATCTATGACTCGTGCATGCTGGCTGAGGAGGTGGAGATCCACTAAAACCAAAACAAGTATTGTGGTGGCAAAGTATGGAAAAGAAAAGAGAGAGATTGCAAAAAGCCAAACCCAGCTACAACACTCCTTCACTTGCTTCAAGTGTGGAAAAGAAGGCCACTGGGCAGCAGAGTTCAGAGCAACCCACCCCTTTAAGAAAGTGGAAGCAATGTTGGGAGGAAAAGTCGTAAGACCACAACCCTGGGCAAAGGAAATGGCCCTGAAAGGCTTGGAGATCGTGGAGTTCACTCCCTCCCCCAACCGAGAGGAGAGAACTTTGATCCCACCAGAGGAAGACCAGGGGCTGACTGACAGTGATTCGGATGACAGTCCCTTTGTAAGTGGCCCCATTGCACCAGTGACCATGTCCATAGAATTATAATTCCCTGGAACCAAACAGAAAGCCTCCCTAAAAGCCCTGCTAGACTCAGGATGCACTAAATGCCTGATAAGTCCTCTTCTGGAGAAAGTGGGGATTTGCCCAAGGAGACTCAAAACCCCAATTGCATTTTGCCAATTTGATGGCTCAGTTGTGGGAGGAATCCCTGCCACATTTGCTACTGAATTTTTGGGGATGCAGATGGAAGCCTACTCAGAGACTTTAAGCTTTATAATTGCCCCGGGGATAGAGAGGCCACTTGCTCTGGGATGAGCCTGGTTAAAATGAGTGGACTGGAGAAAGGGACTATTAAAATTTCTGTGAGGCAGAAAATCCCAGTGTAGCTGTGAACATTTGACTGAAGGAGTTTTACACCAGGAGGCAAGAACTGTAATGCAAGAGACACCCCTACTGGCCATTCTGATGGAATACTGGGACTTGAGGAACATTTTCTGTGAAAAAAAGTTGGACAATCTCCCTCCCCATCGGCCAATGGACTGAGCTATTGAAATTATTCCAGGGGCCAGACTAGCAAAACCCTATTCGATGACTCCTACGGGGATGATTTTCACCAAATTGGACTTACAGAAGGATCGGAGAAGGAGATGGATGGAAAACTTCTTTCAACTGTCCCCTTGACTGTTTTCAGTTTAGAGTGCTCCCATCTGGCCCGCAAGTGGCACCTGCAGTATTTATGCAACTGATAAATGAGGTCTGTGTGAACATTTATACCAGGGGTGTCAAGCTCAGGACCCACAGGCCAAATTCATCATGTGCTGGCCCCACCCCTGCCTGGTTTAGAGAAGGGGGGGAAGTCCTAATAGTCATGTGACACCTCTGTGACAATGCGAGTTTGATATCTCTGATTTATACAAAAGTGTTCAGGTGTATTTGGGTGACATTTTAATCTACTCAGGAACAAAAGATGAACATATGAAAGTAGTTAGAGCTGTCCTACAGATGCTCCGTGCTGCTAAGTTGTACACCAAACTATCTGAATGTAAATTTCATCAGGACAACATTGATTTTTTTGGGCTATAGAAGCTCCCATGAAGGAATTGAAATGGACCCAGAGAAAGTACAGGTTGTATTGGAGTGGGCACCATCTTGAACCAGGAAGCAACTGCAGAGATACCTAGAGTTTGCTAATTTTTACAGTCAATTTATTCCTTCTTTTGCACAAATCTCTTTCCCTACCACAAATTTACTCTGGTGAACTGGAGAAAGGAGTTTCTAAGAATCCAGTCCCAACCAGTGGGAAGAAGGGGAGATAAACTCTTACTGTGGTTACAAGGGAATTAGGAGGTTACAAGGGAATTAGGAGCTGTAGTGCAGGAGCAAACAGAGAGAGAGGAGAAAATCTCAAAGGAATATTGGGACCTCAGGGAGGCATTCAGTGAGTGTGGCTCTGACATGCCCTCCCCCCATCACCCCATGCACTGCACCATAGAAATCCTCCCTGGAGCAAAGCTCCCCAAGCCAAAAATCTATTTGTTAAATTGTGGGCGAGAGATGACATGTGAGGCTTTGACTGCTTAGTTCCTTTATTGCATTGTTCAGGATGAAGCCACAGCTGCGGCAGCTCCTTTTACCGCAGAGCTGCTCCCAGCTACAGCCAGTGACAGCTCTTTAAATTCCTGCCATTGCGGACCAACCAATCAGAAGTGCGTATGTAAATATCTAACACCTCTCACCACCTGGTCCGGTTCACGTAATCCTGTCCTGCCTAATGCACATAATCACATAGGTAGGCGGGGCTCTTATGGGAACGACTGGATTTGCGCAGCTCAGTCATGAGCTGGTCTTCGAGCTGTTTGGATGGACTTCTCACTTCTCCTGCTCCCTCCATTGGAACCTCCTGGAACCTTCTCATTATGGTGGCCATTTTACCTCTACTAGAGGCTGCCCTTTTGATTTCTCCCCTGGCTTGTCGCTGCCTGTGTGTGTCTGGTAAGTGTCTGCTCTTTCCGTTTGGTGTTTTCGGTGCTATTCTTAGTTGTTGAGGTTGTGTTTTGTGAGTTGTTAGGCCCTGTTCTGTGTTATTCCTTGTTTGGTCGGGGTGTCCCCCTTCCTCCCTGTTGGATCTGCATGAAGGGTCTCCCCCTTCCTCCCTGCTTGTAATGTACATATGTGAAGGCTCTTCCACTTCCTCTCTGTTTATGTTTGTGTTCCCTCTTGTCCCTCAGGTTCTTAGTTGATCAATATGTCTTCTCCAGCTTCTGCCATCAGTTGTATCGACCCTGTAAGACTGGGGCCTTGTTACCTGGGCCACCATTGCCGATACCCATAGTGATTCCCCTGTTAGGTTTTTAGCGTAAACTGGATCGCCCATTTGGAATGTCCAGCATTTTCTGGATGAATCTAGTGGGCTGTCTGGATTGTAATTGGGGTGTAATCTGTCTAGGGGTGATCTCAGCTTTCTTCCCATGAGTAATTTGGCAGGGCTTTTATTTGTTGTTGCACTGGGAGTTATGTGCTGTATACTTAATAACTTATCCATTTTCACTTGCATATATCCCCTGGCCCTAGTTTCTGGAGGGTTTCTTTTGTGTATCAGACCATGTGTTCCACTTGTCCACTCATCGATGGGTGTCCCGGTGCCAATAGGGCATGCCTTATCCCATTCTGTGCTAGGAACCCCTCAAACTGGGTGGGTGTGAACTGAGGCCCATTATCAGATACTATTATGTCTGGGAGGCCCTGTGTGGCAAATAGTTTCCTTAGATTCCTTTTGACTGCCTCTGTTGTTGTGGACTGCATGATGCTGACTTCAAGCCATTTAGAGTATGTGTCCATTATGATAAAAAATGTGTGTCCCTTTACTGGCCCCGTAAAATTGATATGTACTCTTGACCATAGTCCCCTTGGTGTTTCCCACTCATGGTTGGGTGCCATGGGGGTTACTGGTCAGTTTTCCTGGCAACCCTTGCAGGCGGATACCCATGCCTCTATTTCTTTATCCATCCCTGGCCACCATACATAGCTCCTTGCTAGGGATTTCATTTTAACTATCCCTGGATGTTCTGCATGCAACATTTCCATTATATCATCCCTTAATCTTTTGGGAATTATTACTCAATCCCCCCATAGTATGCACCCTTTCAATATTGATAGTTCCATTTGTCTGTTCCTGAATGGTTTTGTTTCTTCAGCTGTCTCCCTCTTGGGCCATCCTCTCCCTATCCATTTCAAAACACATGCCAGACTTCTGTCTGTAACTGTTGCTCTCGCAATATCGGTTGCTGTTACCGGTGTTCGTTGCAATGTCTCTATCATGAGTGTGGTTGTCACTGGTGCTGGATCCTCGCCTTGGATGGGTAGGGGGCATCGACTCAGTGTGTCGGCATGGCCAATGTCTCTTCCTGACCTGTAGATTAATTTGTAGTTGTAGGCAGCCAAGAATTCTATTCAATGTGTCATTCTGGAGGACAAGATGTTCAGTGTGGCTCTGTCCCCTGCGATGATGCCCAAGAGTGGTTTGTGGTCGGTGACTAGTGTAAACTTTCTTCCGTATATGTATTTGTGGAATCGCTTGATTCTGGTGATTGTGACTAACTTTTCTTTGTCTAGTTGGCTATAATTTTGTTCTGGTTTGGATAATGTTTTTGAATAGAAGGCTATTGGGGCTTCTTTTCCATTCAGTAATAAGTTGGCTGATGATTGCGTCAACCCCGAATGGTGATGCGTCGCAAGTTAATATTAATGGTAAAGTCTTGTTGTATTGGATTAGTATACGGTCTGATGTAATTATGCTCTTTATCTCTTGGAACACTGCTTCTTCTTTTTGCCCCGAAACCCAGGCTGCCTTCTTGTCAAGCAGTCTATGGAGTGACTCCGCCACTGTTGCCTTCTGTGGTAAGAATATATGGTAAAAGTTAATGAGACCAAGGAAGACTTGCAAATCTTGTTGGCCTGGGTGCTTCTTTGATTGCTTTAATTTTTCTGTCCGTGGGGTGGATCCCTTCACTGTCTATTAGATAGCCCAGGAATTCTACCTTGTTGGCTGCTAGCTGGCATTTTTCCTTTTTTCCTTTTAGCCCCAACTCTTTGAAATGGCTTAGAATAGAATACCTTTATTGTCATTGCATTCTACAAATACAATGAAATTTGAAAGCTACTCCAGCACAGTGTCCCAAACACCACATCACAATCACACTGCAGAGTATTTAAAAATTAATAATTAAAAACCTAGTCTAAAACCTATCTAAAAAATATAGTAAGTTAGTTTTAAAATGGCACTATATACATAGGGCTAAATCACATATGCATTGTTTGATTCAAGACAATTATTGCCTTGGAAAAGAAACTGTTTCTCAGTCTATTAGTCCTCATTTTAAGACACCTATAATACCTCCCTGATGGTAACATTCAAAATATGAATGTCCAGGATGAGAATGGTCTATGGAGATTTTTAATGCTCTAGAGAAGAGTGGTCTTTGCAATCTCTTCCAAAGAAGAACGAGAGCAACCGATGATTTTTTGTGCTGTGTTTATAACTCTCTGGAGCATCTTCTTATCCACTGCAGACCATCTAGCATACCACACCGTTACACAGTATGCCAAAATGCTCTTGATGGTAGAACGGTAAAAAGTAACCAGCAACTTCTCACCCATACCACTCTTTTTCAGCAGCCTCAGAAAGTGCAGGCGCTGTTGGGCCTTCTTTGCAGTGGTCATAGCGTAGACTGACCAAGTAAGGTTGTCAGAAATATGAGTTCCTAGAAATTTAAAACTATGATCTCTTTCCACACAGTCTCCATTGATATATAGTGGGAGAGGCTCTGCTTTGCATCTTCTGAAGTTGATAATCAATTCTTTGGTCTTTTTGATGTTCAGGGCGAGGTTATGATTTTTGCACCACAAGACCAAAACACACCAACATTTTTTTAAAATAGTAAATGGGATGAATCAGCACCCTGGCAAAGTGTAGATCAGTGGTTCCCAAACTTTTTCTGTCCACCACCCCCTTGGTGCTACAAACTCATCCTCAGTACCCCCCATCCAGGGGTGGGATTCAAATTTCTTAACAACCGGTTTTGTTGGTATAGCCTAATTTGTGGGTGTGGCTTGGTGGTCATGTGACTGGGTGGGCATGGCTTGCTGGCTGGGTATACCTTGGTAGTCATGTGACCAGGTGGGAGTGGTTTGGTCCTGTGACTGGGTAGACATGGCCAGGTGGTCATGTGACTGGCAAACCAAATACAAGTGGTCCTCACCTAATGGCCAGTTGTTTAGCAAGTGTTCTAATTTATGACTAATCTCCCCAGGGCTACTTGACCTGTTTTTGGAGTTTTGACAGCCATGCACGCACGTGCGCGCGCGTGCACGCATGCACACACACACACACACACTCCCTTTGGGTTCGAAGGGTTATGCTGGACAGGTGGTTGTACTAGATATCTCATTCATTTTCTCCTCCCACCCTCCTTCCTTCCTTCCTTCCTTCCTTCCTTTTTCTTTCTTTCTTTCTTTCTTTCTTTCTTTCTTTCTTTCTTTCTTTCTTTCTTTCTTTCTTTCTTTCTTTCTTTCTTTCTTTCTTTCTTTCTTTCTTCTTTCTTTTTCTTTCTGTCCCTTCCTTTCATCCCCCCTTGTCTATCCCTTTTTTTTCTTTCTCTCTTCCTTTTTGTTATGTACTGAAAATGGTATGCTCGAAATCCCCGAGCCTTGATTGGCCAAGGCACGGGGATTTCTGATTGGCCGATTTAGGTCTCCCGCGATTGGTGCAAACCAAGAGCGGGAGACTTGAATCGCTGCCGTTGGCCGCGGCAGCCTTGCGAAAGGTATAAAAGCCGCGGGCTTTTTACCTTTCGCCGGTTCGGTTCACTTGTTACAAATAAAGAGCTTTTAATTGAAGTCACCGACTCTGAGCTTATTTCCGGACACGACACTGGCGACGAGGATGGGATCTCGCCCCTGAACCGAACCCCGTGTCCACCTAAGAACCAGCGACAGCACTAAAATGGCGAAGATAGCACCGCCCGCCCCCTTCAACCCTGCCGCCGAAGATTGGGAATCGTATTCGGATCGGTTCCGAATGTACCTAGAATGCGCCGGCATGAAGGATGCCCCGGGCCCGCTGAAACGCGCTGTCTTCCTTACACACTGCGGACCAGAGGTCTTCCAGATGGCTAAGGCATTAGCCAAGCCGGCAGACGCAACCGCCATGGACTTGGACGTCCTCGAACCAATACTGCGGCGCCATTATGCCCCCGAGGTCCCCATCCTAATACGGCGCAACGAGTTTTACCGCCGAAACCAGAAGCCCGACGAAAAATTGAGCGATTTCGTCGCAGAACTGCGGCGCCTGGGAGGACTCTGTGAGTTCGAGGGTCTCAACAGTCTCATAAGAGACCGCTTCGTACTCGGGTTATGGGATCCTACACTGCAGAGCCGACTTATGGCCAAGGGCGACATCAGCCTAGCCGATGCCCTTACAGCCGCCGCAGCCGCTGAAGCAACGCGCACGTCGGCAGACAGCATGCGAAGATCTGACGCGAAGGGCGGGAACAACAACCCGGCAAGGTCGGCCGACGCAAGAAGTGAAGCAACCGCACACTACGGTGAATACCAGTCGAACTCCAGCACGTCTGAAGACGAGGAGGACATTCACCGAGTACAGACGGGACGCGGCGATCAACGAAGTCGAAAAGGCCGTAAGTCGAGGACCAGCTGCGCCGGGTGCGGCGGCGACCACCCCAGGTCAGAATGCCGATTTTTTGACTCTATCTGTAGGCATTGTGAACGAAGGGGTCACATCGCCCGAGTTTGCCGCCAAAAGAAGACTCGCAGCCCGCCCAAATGGGAACAGCACGACAGACGGAGAGAAAACTCCCCGCCCAGAACCAGAGAACGACAACCAGACGGTCGATGGGACCGCGCTCAACGATCTCAAAGAAGCGGCGACGGTCGACGGAAAGAAGAAACCCATCAGACGGTGACCATCGGCCACGCCACCTCCGACGGCGCCAGAAAAATACATGTAGAGGTATATATAGAAGGCCAGCCATGCAAGATGGAAGTGGACTCTGGGTCCTACCTTTCCATGATTGCATGGCGTGAAATCAAAAGACTGGTGCCCACTCTACAAAAGAGAAACGTGCAGACACAAAAGATCATCATTAAAGACTACCAAGGGAACCGTGTCCCGGTAGTAGGCACCAAGAGTTTCAACATAACCTACAAAGGCCACACCGAACAACTACCACTCACAATCGTCGATCGCGACCGCCCAAGCCTACTGGGTCTACAATGGTTCGCCCCGCTTAACATCGCACTGACAGGTGTCAACCAAGTCACCATCGAAGCTTGGGAACAGCGGCTAACCCAGGAGTTCCAGGAGGTGTTCGATGGAGGCTTGGGCAAGTACCAGGGGCCCCTTATCTCATTTGACTTAGACCCAAGGGTCCCCCCTAAGAGACTTAAACCTAGAAGGGTACCGTTTGCATTAAAACCAAAAATTGACGAGCAGCTTGACAAACTCGTCAAACAGGGGGTATTACAACCGATAGACCATGCCAGATGGGAAACCCCTATAGTGACCCCAGTAAAACCGGACGGGTCAGTGAGAATTTGCGGGGACTATAAGGCCACCCTAAATGGTGCATTACAACAAAGCGCCTACCCAGTCCCTATAGTACAACATTTACTACACTCGCTAGGAGGGGGCAAAGTCTTTGCAAAACTCGACCTTGCTCAGGCATATCAGCAGCTGCCGGTAGACGAGAAAACGGCGGAAGCCCAAACAATAGTAACCCATCGGGGGGCCTTCAGGTGTAACCGACTCCAATTCGGAGTCAGCGTGGCACCAGGCATTTTTCAAAGCCTGATGGAACGTTTGTTACAGGGCATAAAAGGGGTGGTGCCCTATTTTGACGACGTACTAATAGCGGCGCCAAATGAAGCCGAGTTAGAGACGCGACTCAGACAAGTCTTAACAAAATTTAAAGAAACAGGACTTAAGGTTAAGCGAGAGAAATGCAATCTATGTACAAAGCAAGTAGAGTTTTTGGGCTATCTCCTAGACCAAAAGGGCATTCACCCTACAACTAAAAAAATAAAAGCCATCAAGGAAGCCCCCACCCCAAGATCCAAAACGGAATTACAAGCATTCCTAGGATTACTAAATTTCTATAATGTTTTCCTACCTCAAAAGGCAACGGCGGCGGAGCCCTTACATAGACTCCTAGACAAGAAGGCAGCCTGGACTTGGGGGAGGCGAGAACAAACCGCTTTTCAAAAGACCAAGGACCTCCTCACCTCCGATGCTGTCCTGATGCAATTTAGTGAGACTTTACCACTAGCTGTCACTTGCGACGCATCACCCTTCGGCGTCGGCGCTGTCCTCAGCCACACCCTCCCAGACCAGAGAGAAGCACCCATCGCCTTTTTCTCCAGGACTCTGACCAAACCAGAGCGCAACTATAGCCAGCTGGACAAGGAAGCTTTGGCTATAGTTGCCGCCGTTAAACGTTTTCATGAATACTTGTACGGCCGCCCGTTCACCATCGTGACGGATCACAAGCCTCTGTTGGGCATCCTCCCGGGAAACCGAGCCACGCCCAACATCTTGTCACCCCGAATGACAAGATGGTCGGAATTCCTGGCAGCCTACAATTACGAACTGTTACACAAGCCAGGTAAGAAAATCTCGCACGCAGACGCTTTAAGCCGCTCGCCCTTACCTAACTCTGAACCTGACCCAGCACCTACCACAAATACCCTGAGCATAGAAAGTTTACCTATTACTGCATCCGACATTGCCAGGGAAACCATTAAGGACAGGCGTCTGGCGCGAATCTTACACTGGTTAGAAAAGGGCTGGCCGGAAAAAGACTGTGACGAGACTTTTAAAACATTCCGCCAGCGCCAGACCGAACTGTCACTACTGAAGGGATGCATTCTATGGGGTGACCGGGTGGTAATTCCAGATAGATTGCAAGAAAAAGTCTTGAGGATGCTACATGAGGGTCATCCTGGCATCGTCAGGACTAAAGCCCTGGCCAGAAGCTACGCTTGGTGGCCAGGGATGGACAAGCAAATTGAGGCATGGGTCGCCAAATGCCACCGATGCCAGGAGACCAGATCCAGCCCACCCACAGCACCCATCCGGGATTGGGAAACACCACGAGGGCCCTGGTCCAGAATCCATCTCGACTTTGCGGGCCCCACAAATGGACACACGTTCTTAATCACAGTCGACGCATACTCAAATTGGCTAGAGGTGGCTGACATGAAATCCACCACCACAGAGGCTGTCATAAAAGAACTGAGCAAACTGTTCTCCACACACGGCCTCCCAGACGTCATCATCTCAGACAACGGGCCCCAATTCACCTCCATCGAATTCGAACGGTTCCTGGCAGAGAAGGGCATCCGCCACGCGTTGACAGCACCGGCGCATCCGGCGGCGAACGGTAGGGCGGAACGGATGGTCCAATTTACAAAAAAAACACTCAGGAAAATGGACCACGCGGAGATCAACGACAGAATCAACCGCCTACTCTTCATACAACACATCACTCCCAACACTACAACCAACAAGAGTCCGGCAGAGCTATTAATGGGCAGGAAGCTGAGGTCTCCACTTGACAGACTGCACCCGACCTACAACCCGGAGCAGCCCCCAGACTCCAGCTCCAGGTTCCGGACATTTAACCCAGGCGACCTGGTTTACGCAAAGAACATGATGGGGGACCCCCTATGGATCCCAGCCGTCATAACACAAGTCACTGGTCCAAAGTCGTACCGGCTCCAAACCACGGATGGGCGAGCCTGGAAACGGCATATTGACCAGTTAAGGTCCAGAACGGCAACTGACCTCAACCCCCAAGAAGCGAACCAAGGGGGGAGGGAATACCCGGAAAGACAATCGCAAAATAAAATAAACCAAAAATACTCACCAGAAAACAGCCATCGCGAGTCCCCTCCGGAGAAGAACCGTCTGGCCAGCTCTACCGACTCGGAGAAGCCAAGCGGGAGCGGCGAAATCCGCAGCTCAACCGACCCGGTAGGCCCAGGCGGGAGCCACGGTGAAAGAACCAGCCCGATCATCCAGCCGGTTCGCGAAGAGGCAGGAGCAGCCAAAGGAACGACCGCTCCGGCCGAGATACAACAGGGAAGTGAGTTGCGCAGGTCAACTAGGACTCGACGGAGCCCCGCCTACCTGCGTGACTACACCACCTGACGGACCGTACCAAGGGGGGAGGGGTGTTATGTACTGAAAATGGTATGCTCGAAATCCCCGAGCCTTGATTGGCCAAGGCACGGGGATTTCTGATTGGCCGATTTAGGTCTCCCGCGATTGGTGCAAACCAAGAGCGGGAGACTTGAATCGCTGCCGTTGGCCGCGGCAGCCTTGCGAAAGGTATAAAAGCCGCGGGCTTTTTACCTTTCGCCGGTTCGGTTCACTTGTTACAAATAAAGAGCTTTTAATTGAAGTCACCGACTCTGAGCTTATTTCCGGACACGACACTTTTCTCTTTCCCTTTCTCTTTCTTTTTTCTTGTCTCTTCCTTCTCTCTCTCTCTTTCCCTCTTTCCCTCTCTCTCTCTCTCCCTTCCCTTCCTCCTTCGCTCTCTCCTCCTAAGCTAGGAGACCCACCTGAAACTCTCTCTCTCTCTCTTCCAACAAGGTAGTCCTCGGCAGCATCACTCGTGATGAGTCTCTCAGAGTCCTGGGAACTGGGCGCGATTGTCCATTCACACCCGGTCCCAGGTTTCCTGGAAAAGCTAACAGGCAAGGCTTCCAGGTCCAACAAAGGGGCCGCAGGTGGGACTTTCACCCCTTGCTCTTTTGGGGAAAGAGCTGGGGACTTCAAGCAAGGCTGCAGCTTCACCCACCACAGGAGCTACAGGAGAAGTGAACTGCAGGAAAGGAGAACCAGCCCACCCTGACTAGGTCACCACAGAAGTTTGGGCTTTTCTGACTGTCTACAAACTTACCTTCCTCCTGTGGCTGGTGGCAGAGGGAAAGGTGACCTAGTCAGGGCAGACCTGTCACTACTTGGCTCCCTGCCAGCCTGCATCTCATCAGCTCCTGGAACTCATGGGTTGTGGCTGTTGAGGGGAAGTGCAGGAGGCAACCAGGAAGCAAGAGGCTTATGCTGCCTGCATCACTCCTCTGCCAGCCACCCCACCAAGTGTTTTAGCGGGGCGCAGGCTGCTGCTATGCAAGCTCCATGGGTACAAGATCTGCTCTCGCAAGGCTTGACTTGCATCATTCTCACAGCAGTAGCCCACATTCAGCCAAAATGCACAGGCTGGCAGGCAGCAGAGGGAAGGGGGCAGCAGGCAAGGGGTTATGCAGGAGGCATAGCATTGTGCTCCTTGGTCGCCTCCCCTGCCCCTAGCAGGCAAGGCTCAGCAGCTATGGAGAATCCAGGTGGGACCCAAGCAGCAACTGGTCATCCGTGGCTCGTCTTCCTCTAAGCCACCAGCAAACCAGGCAAGTGGGGTGGAGGGGAAGCTGAATTGCGGCCTGTGAGGGGCCAACCTCCAGCACTCCTCTGCCAGCCCCCTTGCCTCTTATCGCCCCCCCCATCATCCCACTGCCCCCCAGGTGGTGGTACCACCCACTTTGGGAACCACTGGTGTAGATGGTAAAAAAGTTTATCAAAGTTAATCCAAATTTTGGGAAGTTGCACAAAAATCAACCTATGGGTATAGAGAATTAAATCAGACACTTTAGGAAAAGTCCATACAAAAAATATACCAAAAGTTTAGAGAGAAAAAACCTAAAGGAAACAGAAACATAAGTGGAATTCATATGGAGGTGTGGCTAGCATCACGGCAAGACGACACATCTCTTGGGAGTTCCAGGGGACTGCAGAATCCAGCTGCCAGGACAGTCTGTTTGGACCAGAATTGGCTCGAAAGGGTGATGAAGGAGGAGAGCACACTCTGCAGATATCAGGGAGCCCACACACTCCCTGAGTGATCCAGAGAAGGCTCTCAAAACCGACAGCTTTGAAATAATGGCCATGCTGTGGCCACACTAAATTTGGAACAGCCACAGAAGGAAGTAATGAGGAAAGACTATCAATGTGATTGAACTGGGTGAGAGATTCTGAAAAATCAATTTTTATTAGCAGTGAAGAGTTTCTGTTTCTGTTTGGGATTTTACCTGATGTGTATAATAAAAAGAATATATATCTTAATTATTCATGTACTAACTGCAGATAGAATTGTATTTGCACAACAATGGAAAGGGGAGGAGATCACCACAGAAGAGGAAGTAATTAGGAAAATATTAGAATATTCAGGGATGAACAGACTAACACTAGCAATTAAAGACAAAGAGTAAACTGAGTACTATATGATATGGAACACATTTTTATCAATGGTTAGAGAATAAAAAAGGAAGCTGGAAACAAATAAAGGAGATTAGAAAATAAGATAAGAGAGAGAAAGATATAAGATGATAATTGTTAATTCAACTATGATGAGAATAATGAGATGTAAGGTCAATAAGGTACTATCACTAGAAGAGTTGTTTAAGTGATGCATTTTAATTCAAAGCTTGAGAAATAATATCAAGGTAAATATGAATGTAAATGGTGAAAAATGTAGCACAAAGACTTTTATACCCAGATGACACACTGCTTGAGGAAAATATGGAATGTTTGTATTTTTTAAATTGAAAAATAAAAAAAAATTCCTAAATAAAAAGTGGCATTCATATGCTTCCTTGAGGAGAATACCAGAGCAAATTGGTTATGCATTTAAAGTAAAAATATTCTTCAGATTCATTGAAAAAAAATACATGGATTTTTATAAAGCTAACAGTGATTCTGTATTCACCAGTTGCAAAGGAACCATTATACTCTGGGTTATTCTTTTCTTCCTTCTGTTTCTGGGATCTAAGTGTTCACTGATACTAAGCAATTTCTTTTGTAAATTGCTCTATTATTGGGTCACACCTCATTATTTAGTTATTTTTAGCCTCCTCATTATACCTGACAAACTTTGCAGTAAAAGTACCACCATCTGGAATAGTTAATGACATGCTGATGGCAGTGCAATCACTGGATAACTTTGCTTATTTTTCCCCAAGGCAAGGAAACATTTGCACTCATTGGTTGCCCTCACCTTATTTTTGCATTTTGTTCTGGTCCATAGTGATGGATATTTATTAAATATCAATGACATGCACCAAGCATCAGAAGAATTTTGCCATTGCTGAAAGCAAGCCATTAAAGGAAAAAAAAATTATATTTACCCCCAGCTCTTTCCAGTCTAGTAAGATTCACACATCAACATACATTCCTATTTATGTTTCATGGATACAATTGCTGGTTTTGACTCTTTAACCTATAGAAAATTAAGCTGCATTGTCTCTGAATTACCACTGTGAGGCCATAGGATGGATTTCCTAATGTGCTTTGAAGTACAGTAATTTATATATCAGGACTGAAAGGTCCAGATTTCAAAAAGGGGATTTATTTGCCTAGGCAATAAAAAAACTGAAAGGTGATTTGAGAATCTCGCTGTTCAATTGCCAAAAACATTTTAACGAGTAGCAATCAGGACCAACAAATGGATTATCCTGCTCCTTTCCAAAGATCTGTGTCTTAGAAAAAGCTAATGACAAGTGCTTGAACATGCCAGCTGCTTGATGTGCTTACAATGAATAGTCTCTTTCAATTTTTCAGGGACTGATAAAAACAGTCAAGATCAAGATGGTATTTCTTTCTTGTGTTATCAGGATTCCAACTTAATGTCAGCTTTGGAAGCCATACTAGTACCAGAAGCTTCCACTCTGCCACATTCCTGTGCCTGGGAAAGTAGGAGAGGGGATTTTTTAGAGTGTTGGTAGTTAGACATAATTCTTCTTTTCGTTCAAGGTCATGTTATTCCTGCAACTGGAGGAGGAGTGGTTGAAGGGATGTCTCAAGTTGGGATGGCTAGTGATTGGACCATGTGATGGACTGATGAGTGAAGGGGTTGGGTTTTGACTTTTGAATTACTAAGGAAAAACACAGAACTCTCAGGTTTGGGTTTTCCCAGATGTGCCAGTATACCTACTCGAATAAAAGGAAACTTTGAGAAAAAGCCTGTCTCGGAGTTTTTAACTGGAGTTGGGGTTTTCTGGAACCTTGATATTCAAGTGGAAAGTGTTAAGTCTGGGTGGTGGGTCCCAAGGAGAGACGAGACTCAAAGTAGTGACAACAGCTCTTTATTAGGAAACCAGATACTGAGACAAGGCTCCCAGCCGAGGCAGCTCCTTTTATAGAGCTGGCTGCGGCTAGGCAGCTTATGACATGCATTTGAGCCTGCCGGTCTTGGTTTTACCCAATCGTGGCAGCCGAATAAGAACCAATCAGAACGCTTAGTTTTGTCCAATCACGGCCTGGCTTTTCCGGACCAATAGGAATGCAGGCCTACAAGCCTGCTAGTATGGAACACCCCTCTCCTCTTGGTTCTGTCCAAGGGGCGGGGTAACGTAATCACGCAAGTAGGCGGGTCTTCGTACCTGCCTACTAGACTTGCGCAGTTCACAATGTCTCTGTTCACCATCAGGTTTGGACGGGCTATGCGTCGCTCTCAAGCTGCAAGATGGAACTGCCTGGAAGGGTGAGCTGGTCCTCTGGCTGCGACTCCTGCCTGGTGATTCTGGGTCAGTTGAGTCGTTTGCTCTGCTGCTCCCGTCTGGGCTCTCTGGGCTGGTGGAGCTTGTCCGGCTGCTGCTTCCAGGTGAAGTGCCCATCTGCCAGGACTCCCTTCTGGCTGGTAAGTATTGTTGGTTTTTGTTTAATGTCTGTGGGGGGTGTTCTACTTGTACAGATGTTTGCTCATTTTCTGAACTTGAGGTTCACCCCCCCCCCCCGATTTCTTGGTTAGAGTCTATGAGGGGGGAAATAGCCAGCCTGGATTTTAGCTGGTCAATATGACGTTTCCATGACCTCCCATCGGTGGTCTCGAGCCGGTAGGAGCAGGGGCCTGTGACTTGGGTGATTTTTGCAGGGATCCAAAGTGGGTCCCCTGTAAAGTTTTTGGGAAATACAGTGTCTCCTACCTTGAAGGCGCAGTGCTTGCTGCTGGAACCAAGGGGTTTTTCTGGGGTGTAAGCAGGGTGCAAGCAGTCTAGAGGTGACCTGAGTCTTCTGCCCATTTAACAGCTCTGCTGGGGTCTTGTTGGTGGTGGTATTTGGTGTGATATGTTATAGAAGAAGCATCCTGGTGAACTCGTGGATGTTGCCATGTTCCATTTTGTGCAGAGTTTTTTTTGTAAATTGAACCATGCGTTCAGCTCTACCATTCGCCGCCGGGTGAGCTGGCGATGTCAATGCATGTCGGATGCCGCAGTCTGCCAAGTATTGTTCAAAAGTCAAGGCGGTAAATTGTGGCCCATTGTTAGAAACTATGACATCTGGCAGACCATGCGTTGCGAAAAGTCTATTTAATTTCTTGATGACAGCTTCCGTGGTGGTTGTCTTCATTGTGCTCACCTCGAGCTATTTTGAATAAGCATCAACAGTGATTAAGAAGGTGTGCCCCTTGGTTGGCCCTGCGAAGTCAATATGGATGTGCGACCAAGGGCCTCTGGGTGTTTCCCATTCTAATGGTGGGGCCTTAGGGGGAGCTGAGCGAGTCTCTTGGCATCTGTTACAAGCGGCGACCCAGGTTTCAATTTGCTTATCCATGCCTGGCCACCAAGCATAGCTCCTAGGCAGGGCTTTCATCCATACAATACCAGGGTGCCCGTCATGCAGCAAGTCTAAAAAATTTTTCTGTAGTGTCTCTGGTATTACTACCCAGTCTCCCCACAACACGCAACCTCTTTGCGAAAAGAGTTCAGTTTGCCGGTTTTTAAACAGTTTAAAAAGTTCGTTTGGCTCGGTTTCTGGCCATTTCCTCTCCACCCAGCTGAGAACTTACGCCAAGCGTCTGTCCTTCCTAGTTTCGTGGACGATGTCTTGCGTGGTTACTGGTGGCATGGGGATTGTTTCAATTTGCAAGACTGGTAATGTGGGTGCTGGGTCTTCTTGAAAGTCTGGCAAGGGGGAGCGGCTTAAGGCGTCGGCATGCGAGATTGTCTTGCCAGGGTGATGTATCAATTTCTAATTATAAGCAGCAAGAAATTCAGACCATCTTGTCATTCTAGGTGACAAGATGTGTGGGGTGGGCTTGTCACCCACCAATATGCCAAGTAGGGGCTTATGGTCTGTAATAATGGAAAATGTCCTACCATAAATGTATTCGTGGAATCTCTTTACTGCTGAAATGATGGCGAGGGCTTCTTTGTCCAGCTGGCTATAGTTCCTCTCTGGCTTGGACAATGTTCTGGAAAAGAATGCAACAGGGGCTTCCATTCCATTTGGTAAAATGTGGCTCAGGATGGCACCAACCCCAAAAGGCGATGCGTCGCAAGTAACAGTCAGAGGTAGCATTTCATTGTATTGCATGAGGACTGCGTCTGAAGTCAAAAGGTTTTTTATCTGGTGAAAAGCATGCTCTTCTCGCCGTCCCCATATCCAGGAAGCCTTTTTATCAAGGAGTCTATGTAGAGGTTCTGCGACAGTCACTTTCTGGGGTAGAAAAATGTTATAGAAATTAATGAGTCATGGGGAAGGCGGAGCTTTGTTTCGGCAATACAGCTGTGATCTTGGGGCTCTGAGATTGCAGCCGATATTTTCGCTCCTGGTCGGTCCTAACGGACCTAAACCATCCTGTAGAGATGGGGATTGTGAAGGGCACTGTCCCAGGATCCCAGAGATATCGCAAAATCTCTGGTTTGATCCAGGAGAAGCCCTTTTGCTGGTGGCGGAGAGGCAGCCTCCATAGCTGCTGAAGTCGGGGCAGCTCCGGAAAGAAAGTGGCTGGAGTGAAAGTGTGTCAGCTGGGTGAGAAACTTCTTTTGTGTTGTAAATTCACTGAGATTTGATAGGGTACCTTGAATAGAGAAGAAACCTGTGAGATATTTTTTTGACAAATCTGTATGAGCGGCGTTTTTTAAAGTGATGTCAAATTGAGGCTTCGATTTTTTTTTCTTTTTCTTATCTTTTTTGGGGGGGACTTTAGTGTGACTTTGTAGGTAACCAGATTGAATTTTTTCTTACATATATCTTTATGCTCCTTTTGATTTTTTAATTTTTTTAGGATAGAGGCTCCCTTTGGCTATTTTATTTTTTTTTTGCATAAATTATCCTTTTTTTCTGGCTGGGGGGGAAGAGCACTAAGAAACTTTGTAACACTGCCAACTAGAGGCTTGAAAATATTTTATTTGAATTGGAGAAAACTGTAAGAAGACTCCTTCTCAAGGACATCTTAATGTGATAAGATAGAGGGAGATCACAGCAAAATATTATTACAGGTGTTTTCCTGGACTCTTATCAATATTTCAACACTTGAGGCTTGGCTTTGAAGTTGCTGGAGAAGAGAGTCATAATAAGAGCCTTGGATAACTAAATAAAGTGCAGTGTGCTTATATATATATATATATATATATTTGGGATACCCCTACTCACCAGCCTTTTTGTAAATTTCAATTCTAGTAATATTCTTATTTTTGCTTTTTATTTTAAAGGGAAAGCCTCAGACCTTTTTCTTTATTTTTCTTTTTTTCTCCTTACTTTTATTGGGACCCTTTTGTTTTTTCTATCTACGTTTTTGGACCACTATGTTTTTCTTTTTTGATTATTGAGACTTCTCAATTGGATTAAGGTGTGAAGAACCTGAAGGAATTTTTTCTTTCCTTTTTCCTTTTTGTTTTTTTTTCTCTTAATCAATATTATTATTTTTGGGGTTTTTTTCTCTCTCTATTTTTTTATTTTTGATGGGGGACTACTTCGTAATTGGATTAGGGTCTAGAAGAACCTGAAGATCTTTTTTCTTCTCTTTTTTCTTTTTCTTCTTTGGTTTTGGGCCTTTTACTATTGGATTTTTCCATTTTGGATTATAATTGGTTGTTTCACCAGTTGGATTAAAAGTTAAAAAGAATTTGAAGATTTGGAAGCATTAAAATGAGCAGGAAACCAATATCATCTGGCGTTTCTACTTCTACTTCTGCATCCCCACCAGCTGGAAGACAATGTTTAATTCAGACAATGTTGAAGCAAGATAAAGAACAAGAAAAAGTAACTTTGCAGATGATTATGAAAGGAATTCAAGATCTCAAGATAAAATCAGATACCATTGAACAAAGAATAGAGAACATTGAACAAAGAATGGAGAAGACTGATGGAAAAGTGGAAAATATTGAATAAATGATGGTGAAGTATGAGGAGAGATTCCAAAAAAATTGAGGAAGAAGGTAAACAAAGAAAGGAGAAGATTGGAAATATTGACAGTAGATTAACAGTGGTTAAACAAGAAAAAAGTGGGATGTTGAGGTGGGAGATGGAAAGGTCAGAATTTTATCTCAGATTTCAAAATATAGAAGAGGAAAAAGGAGAAAATTTGGCTGCAATAATGATAGAAATTTTGGCAGATGCTTTGGAAACTACAGAGGAAAAGATAATGAATGGAGTAGATGAGGTATATCGAGTTTATACAAGATATGAGATGAGAAATAAATTACCAAAGGAAGTCCATATTAGATTTACCAAAAAATCCATTAAAACACAAATGCTACAAGTGGTAAGAGAGAAAACATTGAAATACAAAGGCAAAGAGATTGTGGTTTTAAAACAAATACCCAGAAAAGTGAGAGAGATGAGAAGAGAATATCGATTTCTGACCAAAATGCTACTGGAAAACGGAGTGAATTATAGATGGCTGATTCCAGAAGGATTAATGTTTACATGGCAAGAGCAGAGACATAGAATTGATTCAACTGAGAAAGCAGAACTTTTCCATGCAAAAATTTTTGGAAGAAGAGAAGAGGAGGCAGAGAAAGAGGTCTCATTAATTGAGTTTTAAGAGGAACAACTGGAGACTGAAAAAGAGAAAGGAGCAGTAGGTGGACAGGTGGATAGTAAAGAACGGCGTGAAGTGAGATCCACGAGAGCTGTTAGACCTAAATATAAAGCATAATCATGGAAGAAAAAAAACTGATTACAATGAATATAAATGGACTCAATTCAGCTGTTAAAAGAAGGAAAACCTTTCATAAATTAGAGAAATTAAAATTTGATATAATTTGTTTACAAGAAGTTCATATTAAAAAACAACATGAACAATTGTTAGTACAGCCAAAATTGGGGAAAATATTTACTTCTTTGACTCAATGTAAGAAAAGAGGAGTGGTTCTATACATTAAAGAGGCTATCCTAGCAAAACTGATCTGCACGGATGAAGACGGAAGAGTATTAATGGGGGAAATAATGGACAATAATATAAAAATACTCTTGATTTCAATTTATGCTCCAAATGATAAACAAGAAGAGTTTTATAAAAAACTACACATGAAAATAATTGGATTGGACTATGTTAATATAATTATGATGGGAGACTTTAATGGAATTGTGGACAATAAACTGGACTATATAGCAACAACAACAAAGCAAAATAGAAAGACTCTCCCTAAATCTTTTTTTAAAATGACAGACGAACTAACTTTAAAAGATATTTGGAGAGAAAGAAATGTTAAAGCTAAACAATATACTTTTTATTCAAATAGACATTTATCATGGTCCAGATTAGATATGATTTGGATATCAACAGAATTAATATCCAATATTCAAGAAACAAATATCGAAACAAGTACTTGGGCAGATCATAGCCCAATGACAATTAAATGGAAGGGACAAAAAAAAAGATCGAGATGGACATTAAATAATACTATCTTAAAGGAAAAAGATTTTATACAATGGATGGAGAAGGAACTGGCTTTTTTCTTTAGAGAAAATAAAAAAGAAGATACTTCAACGCAGAATGTTTGGGATACAATGAAAGCATATGCTGGAGGTTTGATAATAGACTATACAAGAAAAAAGAATATTAGGAAAAGGCAAGCTTCTAAGGCCTTGGAAGATGAGCATAAAAGACTTGAAAAAGAATTACAGAAAATGCCACAGAAAAAAGATATTAAATTGAAGCTGGATGTAATTAAACACAAAATGGAATTAATAGAGAAAGAAGAACTGGCACAGAAAATTAGAAATTCTAAACAGAATTACTTTGAAGATACAAATAAACCAGGTAGATGGCTAGCATATAAATTGAGAAAGGAGAAGGAATCAAGAAAAATATTGAAGCTAATAGATGATCAAGGCCAAGTTTGTTATGGGAATAAGGAGAAAAAGGAAATTATTTGAGATTTTTATGGGCAACTATATAAACAAGAGAATATTGATGAGGAAAAAGTCAAACAGTATTTACAGAATGCCAACTTACCGAGGATACCTAAAGAGACTGAAGAAATGTTAGAAAGCAATATAACAATGATGGAATTAAATGAAGCACTTGAGAAACAAAATAATGGGAAAGCACCAGGTCCAGATGGGCTTCTGGCAGAATTCTATAAAACATTTCAAGAATCACTGAGCATCCCACTGTTAGAAGTTATGAATGAAGTTATGTCAAAGAAGATGATACCCAAAACATGGTTAGAGGCTTATATCACAATTATTTCAAAAGAAGAGGCTGACCCACTGCAAATTAAGAACTATAGACCTATTTCCTTATTGAATGCAGACTATAAAATCTTTGCTTCAATTTTAGCAGAAAGACTTAAAAAATATTTAAATAATTTTATTCACCCAGATCAAAATGGATTTCTGCCAAAGAGACAAATCAGAGACAATATGAGAGTAATCTTGGATACTTTGGAATACTATGAGGCTCATCCTGAAAGCAAATGGCTTTGATATTCCTAGATGCTCAAAAGGCATTTGATAATGTGAACTGGAGATTTATGTTATCACTATTGGAACAGATGGGTTTTGCCAAAAAATTTATTCAAGCAATAGAAGCCATATACAATAAACAGACAGCAAAGATAATGATGGAGGGAGAACTTACAGATTTTATTAATATAAGAAAAGGCACAAGACAAGGGTGTCCCCTATCTCCTTTGCTATTTGTGTTGACTTTGGAAGTGTTGAATAGAAATATTAGGGATGATAAAAGCATAAAAGGAATGAAAATTAAAAAGGAAGAATTCAAACTACAAGCTTTTGCTGATGACTTAGCTTTTATTCTGGAAGACCTGCTAGAAACAGCTCCAAAGTTATTGGAAAAGATAGAGACATATGGTGAGATTGCTGGTTTGAAAATAAATAAAGATAAAACAAAGATTTTGACAAAGAACATGCTACTGAGACAAAGAGAAGAACTGGCAGATCTTTTGAAAATCCAAGTTACAAATAAGGTCAAGTATCTGGGGATATATTTGACAGCAAGATGTAGCACATTAAAAGAGAATAATTATATTAAACTCAAACAACAGATAGCTACAGATTTGAAGAAGTGGGAAAACTTGCAATTGTCATTAATAGGGAGAATTTCAACAATTAAGATGAATATTTTACCCAGAATTCTATTTCTGTACCAAACAATACCAATTAGGCTTGGAAAATACTATTTTGAAGATTTAAATAAAATCATTTTGGAGTTTATATGGCAAGGTAAAAAAGCGAGAATAAAGCTGAAGCTTTTGCAAGACGCTAGAATTAGAGGAGGTTTTGGCCTGCCTAATTGGGAATTGTATTATCAAGCTGCAAGTCTGATGTGGGTCAAAGAATGGATAACATTAAGAAAGCATAGATTGTTGACATTAGAAGGGCATGATTTGCTGTTGGACTGGCATGCTTTTTTATGGTATAAGGGAACTAAAACACAGGGTTATTTTAGAAGATATTATATACAGGAGTATATAATACACGACTCCTTTAATTCCCTGCAGCAATCTCTCCATTAGACTTTGAAAAATGCCCGGTGTGATGCTGACCCCAAACTGGAGCTGATTACATTTGAACACCCCTCTATGTGTCACTATTGTTTGGGCTTTGGCGGTTTCAGCATCGACTGGCAGTTGTTGATAAGCTTGAGCCAGGTTGAGCTTTGCAAAGATCTTGCCACCCCCTAGTGAGTGCAGGAGATGTTGGACTACTGGCACTGGGTAGGCGCTCTGCTGCAATGCGTGGTTGAGGGTGGCCTTGTAGTCACCACAAATTCTCAGGGAGCCATCGGGTTTGATGGGGGTGACAATTGGGATCTCCCAACGGGCATGATCGATGGGTTCTAACATGCCTTGCGCTATTAGTTTGTCTAATTGTTCATCTATTTTAGGCTTGATTGCAAAAGGCACTCGGCACAGCTTGAGACGGATGGGAGTGATGTCAGGGCTGAGATTAAAGGAGATAGGGGACCCTTTGTACTTGCCTAGATGTTCACTGAAGACTTCTTGGAAGTCCTGGATGAGCATTGCTTCCCAGTTCTCGTCTTCTGTGTGGTTGATGCCTGCCATTTCGATCCCCAATGGTGCGAACCACTGCAACCCAAGTAGACTGGGTCTATCTTTATTGATGATTGTGAGTGGTAGGATGGTGGTGTGGTTTCTGAACGAAACTTGAAAATGTCCAGTGCCAATGACCGGAATGCGATTACCTTGATAGTCTCTTAATATTAGCTTCTGGTTGCTTAGCTCTTGGCAGCGGATGCTGGGAATTAGTCTTTTGATGGTCCTCCAGGAGACCATAGAGAGGGAGGAACCGGAGTCTACCTCCATGGTGCAAGGCTGATTCTCGATGTTGACCTCTACATGTATCCTTCGTGCGTCTATTGATGAAGCGTGGCCGATGGTGACTGGTGCGTTTCTTCTCTTCCGGGTACCTCGAGGAACTTCCTGGGTCGGCTGTCCCGGTTCTGTCGGCTGTCATTATGGCGGTTCTGGTTTATGGTGGGGGTGCCATCTCTTCTTTTTGGGCTGTTTCCCTGTCATCGGGGGCTGGAATTTCATTTGTTACGGCATACTTTGGCAATATGCCCTCGTTTTTCGCAAAAACGGCAAACAGCATCCAGGAACTTGTATTCGGAATGCGGGTGATTTCCTCCACAGCCGGCACATTGGTAACTCGACTTATGACCGCGCCGGTCTTGTCGCTCACGTTCTGACTGAAATCTGTGAATTTCTTCCTCTTCGCTGTCAGAAGGAGAATCGATGTCGCCATGGTGGATGGATGCTGCATGTTTGTCTGCTGTGGTTGCCGTCTCGCTGGTGGGTTGGCGGTCGTTTCCATTTGAATGCCACATTCGCGCTGCTGACTTACGGGTGGCCTCAGCTGTGGTGGGAGGGAGATGTCCCCTTTAGCCATCAGTCTGCTTTGGAGGGTTGGGTCTTTCAGGCTGAGGACGACTCGGTCATGCATGGCCTCGTCTAGATTGGTGAATCCGCACAAGCCTCCTAGGTCTCTCAGGTCGGCTACGAACTCTCCAACGCTCTCGCGCTGATCCCTCTGGTAAAAGTCATGCTGATGGATGAGAATTGGCACCTCCGGGGCATAGTGGTTCCGGAGGATTGGAGCTAGGGTATCCCAATCCATGGTCTTGATGTCTGTTGGCTTTGCGAGTGCCTTGGCCATTTTAAAAACGGCGGGTCTGCAGTGTGTTAGAAAAACCGATCGCTTCTTGCTGCTGGTAGCGTCCTTCAGGTTGTTTGATTCCAAGAACATTTGGAAATGATCAATGTAGGATTCCCAGTCCTCACTGCCCGGATTGAATGGTGCAGGTGGCACGGCGCTGCTGGCCATCTTGCAGGTCGTCTATGCGCTATCTGACACGTGCTAGTCAGCTCTGTTGTCTCAGTATCCCATCCTCGTCGCCAGTGTTAAGTCTGGGCAGTGGGTCTCAAGGAGAGATGAGACTCGAAGTAGTGACAATAGCTCTTTATTAGGAAACCAGATACTGAGACAAGGCTCCCAGCCGAGGCAGCTCCTTTTAAAGAGCTGGCTGCGATGACATGCATTTGAGCTTGCCGCTCTTGGTTTTACCCAATCGCGGCAGCCAAATAAGAACCAATCAGAACGCTTAGTTTTGTCCAATCACGGCCCGGCTTTTCCGGACCAATAGGAATGCAGGCCTACAAGCCTGCTAGTATGGAACAGAAAGCAAATTCTTATCTTTGTATAACTATGTATATTTATTTTTAGCTTACAGATGCAAACACTAAGGATTCCACGAGCACATTATCATTTATGGAACAGATGTCTAGTCATAAGGAGAAAATGCTTTTATCTGCACTCCTTTTTAACCATCACAATTTTAAGTCATTGGGCAAATATACAGAATCTGAACAAGTAAAATGAAAATGCTGGTTAGAATGTCAGAATTGTGAATTTTAATTTTGTGCTTTTTCTCCTGCTGGTTCCTAAAGGAGAAGAATAAGAGGAAATCTGTACATTATATTTTTAGATTTTCGTTTAATTTTTGTTATATATATTAATATTGTTCCACTATTTTGATATTCTAATCCCTACCTATAAATTTATTCTAATCAGCACTTAATTCATTAAGGATTAAATCAATTCGTCTTCCAAATCAATTTACACAATCGCCTCTTCCTCCCACTGTTATTTTCTATCCTAAATATAGTCTATGTAATAACTGTCAGTATAATAAATATATAATAAATAAATATCTAATAACTCCTTTCTATTACCACAATACTAGGCCAGTGAGATAGGTTAGGGTAATAATGTATTATAATATTATGGTATTATCTATAAATTATTTCTGGGCACTTAACTAATAAACTATATATTTAAACTAAAAGGAGCAAGAAAAAGAGAAGAAAAAAAAAACTCTAATAGGAAGCAGCAGTTCAGATTAATAAATTAAGAATAGATAACATAGATATATTTTAGCTATAATTCAGTTTCATATGAGATATTATTAATTATTAATTTAATTTCAAAGTATATAATCAATAATTAACTCCCCTCTTATCTATATTCTAATTTTGATATAAAACATTCTTAGTAAATATATACACAGGTCTCTATCATTATAGCATATAATATATTATTAACACTTAATAAGATTACACCTATTTCAGTCCATATACCATCTGTTGCATCAGCTACCTTTTTCTTTTCTTTAATTTCCTCTTGCTATCACAAAGTCTTGTCTTCACACTGAATAATTTCCTATCACAAAATGTTTTACTTTTGGCATTTAGCACTGGCAAGATTAGCAAAGATATATCCAAACATGAGTTCAGATTGCTGGAAGTGCAAACAGAGACATGGTACCTTCTTTCATATGTGGTAGTTGTGTCCCCAAGGAAGGCAATATTAGGTTAAAATTAAAAATTGTCTACAGGAAATTATAGGTCTTCAAATTGAACTCAAATCCGAAATGTTTTTGTTAGGAATAATTAAAGGAAAATTTAATTAAAAAACCAAATATATTGTAGTACATATAGTGACAGTGGCAAGAATTGCCTATGTACAAAATTGGAAACTGGACAGTACCCCTTCCGAAGGTATGGTAATAAAGAAAGTGTTGGACTGTGCAGAGATGGTTAAACTTACATTGGAACTGCAAGATAGGGAGGAAGCAGAATATTATACAGTCTGGGATAAGTAAGTATAGTTGCTTAGACAAAAGAAATAAGAATTAAAAGTATATATGTATGTGTGTAGATATAAGTGAAAACATTGATGTCACAGAGTTGTTAAGAATGTACAAGAGATGTGTAATAGTGAAACAGCATAATAAAAATTAATTTAAAAAAAAATCCTTCCAAGCAGCCACCATGTTTCCAGTGTCTTCCCCACTTGGAATTGAATCCAGATGGACATTTCTTCCAACAATACCATCTCAAAAACCTTAAAAATGCAAAAAAAAAGTTATATTTCTAAAGTTACCCAATCTGGGAGTTTCTGAGGAGCACAAAACATTCCTTATTTAAATAATGTTTACATGAATGTTGTCCTATTTCACTGGGTTAATTTTAATTCAATTCTATCCTATTGAGATAATTCTAAGTCTTACTTTACCTTCTTTGCAAGTTTATTGTTTCTTCCAGATTAATCTAATTTGTGCATTATCAAATTGGAGAGGGAAGAAGACAAATTGGAGGCCACAGGAGCAACTCTATAGGAGGAAAAAGCCAAGGTACATCACAGCACTACAGTAGAATCAAACAACCCTAAGTTGCCAAAGGAAGATCAACAGCAATGTAGATGACGATTGGAGTAATAAGACACAAGCTCTGTTAAAATTCTCAACTGTGCAGTTAGATCTTCTCTGTGTGTGTGTGCGTATGTTGTGTGTGTCTGCACGCATGTGTCTGTGTGTCTGTCTGTGTGCATGCATATATTTTTAGAAGCCATTCAAAGGTGAACCTGCCACATGCTCATCTTATGCTTTGTAGGGAAAATATGTAAATGGAAAATAAAATGCACCAGATCATCCTTGTCTTTCTGAAGTATTGGCAGTTCATCTGGAAAACACCAGATAAGAAAGGCTGACATGGGCAAAGTTTCACAGACTTCACATAAAGTATCTCCCAACCTTTTTTTAAATATATGAATTGTTTCATAAAGATGAGTAAGCAACTGATAAACGTACAATTTCTCAGCCAGACAGAAGTCTGTATAAATTGGATAAATGCATAAAAAGATAGTGGTGGATTTGATGTCAATATTAATTATTTATACTATATAATTTGATTAATTCACTGAAGCAGCTAAGGGGAAAACCTGTGGGTATTAATCATTATAACTGCTGAAAGTAATTTCTTATGTTTTCTAACAAATGAAAAAAGAATAATTACAAAAGTTGGATGGAGTAAACCCTGAGATCCCAAGATAAAATGACCTTCCATTAATTGCTCAGATGCTAGCAGGTCTAGCTTCCCTAGGTTTAAACACAACATTGAACTTGTATTGAATAACCTAGAGCAGGACTGTCAAACTTTTAGGAAAGGGGTGAGGTCAATAGTAGACAGTCTAAAGTTAAAGTTTTTGGGGTTTGGGGAAGAAACCACAGAGTCAAGTAGAGTATTCCAGACATTGATCACTCTGTTGCCGAAGTGGTATTTCTTGCAATCAAGTTTGGTGTGATTAACCTTGAGTTTGTATCTATTGTTTGCTCTTGTATTGTTATAGTTGAAGCTGTATTCATTGACAGGTAGGACATTGCAATGTATTCATTGACAGGTAGGACATTGCAATGTATGATTTTATATACTATACTTAGATTGGACCGAAGGCAGTGTAGTTCTAGGTTTTCTAGGTCTAGAATTTCGAGTCTGGTGGCATAAGGTATTCTGCAACGAGTAGAGGAGTGGAGAACTCTTCTTGTGAAATATTTCTGGACTTTCCCAACTGTATTAATATCAGATACATAATGCGGGTTCCAGATTGATGAGCTGTATTCAAGTATTGGTCCAGCAAATATTTTGTATGCTCTAGTTAGTAGTGTGATAGTGTGGTCTGTAGGTGGCCTGCATAAATGCACCAATGTGCCTACCGTCCCTGTCCTATTGTTTCTTTTTATTTTTCTTATATGTATCCATTTCATGTATTCATAACTATGTTTATTTTCTTGATTGCCAGGCAATCAAGACAAAAAAAGCTACAAAACAGACAGAAGATTTTAGAAACACAAATCAAGCAGAACACAGCAAACTCCAAGACCTAGAAACACAGACCAAGACTCCCAACCAATCTCGATGAAGAAAAAACCATTCTAGCACAGCAAATTTAAAACAGAAACAGGTGTGAAAGTCTGACTCACAGATGAACACTATACAGAAGCCTGATGATGGCAGATGAGATTCTGCCGAAACATTGCTACAACTTTAAAAGCACAACTATAATGATGTGGGAAAATACCCAAACAAAGCTGAATACCAACTATGTTTATATTTATACCTGTTATCTTATTATTGCTTGACAAAATAAAATAAAGAAAATAAAAAATAAAAATAAACTGTCAGATGCCTATTATGATACTGCCATTTCTGGGGGGGAGGGGGAGAGGCTGGATCATTTATTCACTTATTGCCTTCTTCCTGTTTCCTACATATCCTGTAATCCCTTAGTTTATAACCCTAGCTCTGACACCTATCTGCCCTGTGCTTTGATTTACCTTTGGGGAATATGTAAGGGGGGAGGGTCATTTGTTTTGTTTCAGCTCTGAAGCCTCCAGAGAGCAGCGCTTGGGAACAGTTCCTTATATCCCTCCCAGGACAACTGTTTTCACATCTTCGCACATTTTCACACCTTCGCCCATTCAACATCAGACTGAGGGTTCTAAGTCCTTTATCCTAACAGAATTGCCTAAGGGGAATTTAGATCCTGATTTGCTTTTGTGTTGCAGTTTACCATGCAGGCCAGGGGCCCAACTGATCTCCATACCTTGCCCACTCTGCTCACCGCAGCTGCCTAAAAAGGTAAGGCACCAGTTCCTGCCTCTGGTCTTCCCCGGGGCCTACCAACAGATACCTCCCACTCACCCTTTGCCCTGGGTCAGGGATGTGCTAATACCCAGTTCTGGCCTTCCCCGGGGCCTATGGGCAGATGCTTCCTGCTCGCCCTATGCCTCGGATTAGGGAAATGTGCCAGTTCCTGCCTTTCTAAAGGGACACACCTCCCCACCATCACCACCCACAAAATTGGCTCGCTTACCTCTACCCCAACTGTTTCCCCTCCTTCAGAAGCCCTTCAGAAGTGTTCTCTGTGCTTCTTCCCCCATGACTGCCTCTTTTTTGTACCGTGACCTTACCTTCCTCCTCTGGCTGGTGGCAGAGGGGAAGGTGATCGAAGTTGTGCCATCACCAGTTGGCTCCCCCCCAGCCTGTATCTCATCCCTCTGCAAGCCATCCCTGCTCCTCCTCACTCTCTGGCCCATACACTTTGGATGATTATGGACCACCACTGTGAGCATGGTGCAAGCCCCATGGGCTCCTGGAAAGTAAGGCTGATGGTGGGGAAGGAAGATCTGCTCTGGGCTTGCTGTGCCCAGCCAGGGTCACTGGGTGGGGGGACATGGCAAGGTTCAGTTCTGCAAGGCCCAGGTGGGAAGCGTGAGAGAAAATGTTTCCCCATAGGGCCACCTGCTCACCCATCTGCCCGCTGGGCTAAACTGGAAATGGCATGTATGTCCCTTTGTTGTGCGCTGGATGTGGGACCCAAGGCAGAATAGAGGGCAAGCAGGTAGCAGCCCAAAGAAGAGCCCGAAAGGCTTCCGAGCCTCACCATATCCCCACCACCACTGAGGCGGTCCTTCGGCTGAATGCAGCAAGCCTGGAGCAGATCTTCCTTCCCTGCCATCAGCCTTTTCAGCAGCCTATGGTGCTTGCACTGTTCTCACAGTGGCAGCCCACACTCATCCAAAGTGTGCAGGCTGATGGGTGAGGGAAGGGCAGGGGTGGCTGGCAGATTGCCGATGCAGGCCACATAACCTCATGCTCGCTGGCCACCCTCTGCCCGCAGGCAGGCGAGGCCCAGCAGCTGCAGAGAATCCGAGTGGAGGGCGAGATGCTGGCTGGGGGGGAGACGAGTGGTGATGGCTCAGCCTTGGCTCACCTTCCCCTCTGCCACCAGCTGTGGGAGGAAGGTAAGGTCACAGTCAGCCAAAAAAGCCAAGCTGCTGCCTAGTTCAGAGTTGCTGGCTGGGGTGGGCAAGGCTGCAGCTCGCATCTCACTTGAAGTTCCCAACCCTTTGTTTGAAAATATCCCAAAAAAAGAGAGGGGAGGAAGTCTCACCCCCAACCCCTTTGCTGGACCCAGAAGCCTTGCCTGCTGGGCCTTCTGTGCAACACGGAGCCAGGCACGATGCCACAATCATCCCTTCATGCCCGGTCTCCAGGAGACTGGCCAGAAGCACCTGATAGGCTTGGTCTTTTTTCTCGGGAAGGAAAGGTGCACTCACTGTTTCCCTCTATAACTGGCCTTGGAAAAGCCCACCCTCACAATCAGACTCCCTTTCTTCCAATACTTGTGTAGGGAACCCAGACTTGGAACAGCAGCAATGGTTTGGAGATTGTTAAGGAGGACCACTCTGCCCCAGCCATACATTTTCCAGGGCTGCCTGGAGTGAAAAGCATGCAATATGTTACCACTAAGCTCCTCCATGGTTCCTTGCACGAGTGCTGGAAGAAAATTGGCTGATGGTTATCTGCAGCCAGGCTCCAGACTTGGAGCAGCAGCAGATCTCCTTGGAGTAGGAGTTCAGGGCACACAATCCACTCCTCGAGCTCCTAATGCCCAAACTGGTGAGCTGGAAGAAAGATTCTCCAACAAGCTGGTAAGTACATATAGCCATCCCGATCAAACATGGCGCAGATAGCCCAATGGAGATGGAAAATGGGGCGTTTCCATTGGCCCTTCTCTTTTTATGCCCCTAGCTTCCTTTTGCCAGCATGCACCAGCCAGGCTCAGCAGGCAGTAGCATTTTTAAATGGGCTTTTATTTTGTCAGCCCAAGAGAGGGGGGAAGGGGCTCAGAATGGTAAATAGGAAATTGCTCTGTTTCTGCAGCATCGGCCCACCTGCACCACCCCACCTTGCCATGAGGGACGTCGAGTTGGCCACGCCCACTTCGTCACATGACCTCCCCAAGCCATGCCCACCCAATTAGTCACTAAGCGAACTGGTTGTTAAATTACTTGAAGCCCACCACTGTGTAGATTGCATCATGCATGAGTCAGCACTCTCTAACTAATCACCTACAACTGTGTACACTTTACTGTTCCAGCTACTAAATTCAATATCCTAACATTTTATATACTGTATGATCTGCCTTTAGATTTTGCTAAAAAAGATCTTATCCACATTTCCTTGCCTTTATCTCTACAACATGGGTTGAATATACAATACACAATACTAAAACTGTTTTGTGTGTTTGATATTTTGCAACTTTCAATTAAATGAAATATCACAGGACAAAACTTTATCAACAAAGGTACCTCAAATGGGCTAACTTACTGAATGCTGGAACCCATTACTTCCAAGGGAATGACATTTTTGAATTTTGTCAATGTAATATTGCCATGCTGCTTTGTTGACCCGTGGGGACATTATTTTCATTTTCAAAGTTCCCTAACAGCTTCCCACAAATCAATGAAGAACACAGAAGAAACCAACATGATTGCTGATGATCCTTGCCATTTTCTCAATCTTTCTCAATACAAGTCTTTGCTTGTGGAAAATTTGCAGGAGAAAGTCAGTGAAGAAATGGTGCACCCTCCATCAAACCCTCTGTACTCAACAATGTTTTTGTTTTGTTATAGCTATATAAATTAACTGTATATTTTAAAAACAAAACTGAGAAGAATACTTAGGCTGCATTTCAAGATTCACTTCCAGCTTTAAGTGTGGTGGAAGAAGAGTAGTGTCTAAATCAAGTAGAAAGAACTATGCTTTCTATGGATAAATTCAAAAGAAAAGAAAAAGGCAAAGGAAGTTTTTTTTTATAAAGTTTTTATTTTTTACAACAAACATACAAACAAAACATAAAATCATAAAACCATCTTTCAGTTATATACATACAAAGGAAGATTTTTAAAAAGTGTTTCTTGATATTGAAATGAGGCAAAGTAAAAGAAATGAGGTAAGATTGGTGGGAATTTGAGGGTTGTTGAAATCAGAACACACAGTAACAACACTTTTGTAAACTGTTTGACTGGATTGGGGATTCTTTTCAATTTCCCCTCCCCCTATCTTTGGGAAGGAGTTATTACACAAAACTTATAGGACGCAACCAGGACTTGGTGAATTAGGGATGACTATAGGCAGGTCTGGGCTACTGGGGGTTCACAGGGGTTTGAGATTCTGTGCAGTTTGAAGAACCCCCAAATCCCACTCCTGTCTGGCCTTGCCCACCCCACCCTCTCCCTTCCAAGAGTCCCCACATGGCCCATTTTGGATGCAGGTAAGTACAGAGTGTGCACCAGAGGCTTGGGGAGGGTGAAAAATGGGCCACCTGGAAGTTTGGGAAGACTGGGAATGAGTCCAAAGGAAAGCCTCTGGAGTCTGGGGAGGACAAAAACGCCCCCCTGCCATGGTGCAGGAGGCCAACTAGGCCACATCACCATGGTCATACCCACCCAGCAACTGGGCAGAGAATCCTTTGCTAAAATTCCACCCCTGACTATAGGGTAGGGTAGGAAAAAGTCAATATGGTGGTTGCAACTGTGTGATCTAAGTTTTGCCTAGTTTTTATGTAAACACCCAGCTGTTAATTGATTGATTGCAGGGCAATTAATTAGTTTTCCAAATTAATTTAAAGCTATATTTAATAATGCTCAAAATTTTTCCAATCTGAAAAATCTTCATAAGGTTTGTCTGGATTTATCTGACACATAACTGTTTTTATTTTCTAAGTAGATAAAGTCCATAGATTTCAAAATAAGTCTTGCATAGTGAAAACCTCTATGTGAATTAAACACAAATTTTGTTTCAGGAAAATGAGGAAAATGGTTTCAGGAAGTGCCAGAGTATAATTAAATGGTAATCTTCAGATTGCAACAGGGTACCTGGTTTATAGAAATTTGTTCTTTCAAATAAAATTAGCAGGCAACAGAAGACACTGTGAATGTGAAAAATAAATGTTTTTGTCTGTGGGAAACCCTTTGATAATGTGATATATGTGTGCTTCAGATCATAGTAGGATCATTATAAATGGTATATTACATTGTAATCTCTGTTCAGAAGAAAAAAAATAGCTGATGGAATTTATTCTTCTCCTCAGCAACCTGTACCCTTCACTGCTGCTGATTCTTGTGTATCATTAGCAATTATAAATACACTGGCCCATTTATATAATTTGAAATTTAAAAACTTCATAATTAAGTTTTTTATAGGTTTATTTTATTTTTAAAAAATATCTAGGAAAATTGTGTATATCCTATTTGCTGAGGAATTTTTATAATAACAAAAAATTAAAATCAGAAGGCTATTTACTATTTTCTTTTCTTTTAAAGCTGCGTACTGGTCATATCTATGTAAAGCTCTCATTCCAACTTCAAATGTTGTAAGAAAAATGAATGTTAAAAAATAAAATAAAAAACAAGTTAAAATGTAAATTTCTATCTTGCAAAGTAAAATATACATCCCGCCTGCTTATTCCTTTCTGGAAAAAATAACTAGAACATCACTTTGTTTTTATCTGAGGAAAAGGATATTTTATAGAGTAGAAATTCTGTCCCCAACCAAGCCAAAATTATTCTAAATAACTATTTAAAGAGTCAGAATCATTAGCTTCTTTTGCCTTAGAAAAAAATAGTATAATATGAGAGAGTATATATAGGACTTTCTTATTTCAATTAATTAATTGAAATAAGACTTTGCCATTCACACACATACCCTTCAGCTCTCCCCCATCTCCATAAACTTCAGAAGAAAATGGGATGGGGTGTATTCTTTTGGGGAATGCCTAAAACGATCACTTTGCTCAATAAATAAAATACTAAAGCTTTGCAGACACCTGGAAATAAGAATAAATTAAGGATTTAATGTCATGATTATATTCCTCTGCTGTGATTTCCAAAGAACATGTGCAAATGCATACCATGCTTCCAAGTTATCGTCCAGTCAGGTTGTTCCTGGAAAATTGCCCAGTGTAAAGCTTGGTTACTCTACATAGATTTTATTGTATTTGAATGCTACTTTTCCCAATTTTAATTTTCTCTATGATATGGTATGTCTATTAGAAGCAGAACAGTTCTAATGCTGTGAGAGATATATTAAAAAAACTACACATATCATATGAGGGCAGCAACAATCCGAATGATCAGTAAAGTAATACTAGTCCTTGACTTACAACAGTTCATTTAGTGACCATTGAAAGTTATAATGGCACTGAAAAAGTGACATGATCGTTTTTTACCCTTACCTTTGTAATATCCCCATAATCATATAAACAAAATTCAGATGCTTGGCAACTGATTCATACTTATGAATGTTGCTGTGTTCCAAGGTAATGTGATCATCTTGTTAAAAGGTCACCTTTTAATAAGCAAAATCAATGGGGAAGCCAGATTCAGTTAACAAATATGTTACCAGCTTATCAACTGCAGTAATTCACTTAAAAACTGCAACAAGATAGGTTGAAAATGGAGCAAAACTCACTTAATAACAGAAATGTTGTGCTCAATTGTGGTCATAAATCAAGGACTATCTGTATTGCCATCAAGTTGTTAAAAGAAAAAAAATGAGATTTACTTATGACTACAATTATTTTTCTATCTGTAATATACTACATACACTTCTTTGATGATCATGGGACTGCCCAGTAACAAGATAAAAAATACGATCAGCCTAAAATTTAATGTCCTGGTCACATCACACTTTTTTAACAGATTAACAGATAATCAGAGTTGGAAGGGACCTCATAGGTCATCTAGTCCAACCCCCCCCCAAGCGGGAGACCCTACTCCATTTCTGACAGATGGCAGTCCAATCTCTTCTTGAAAGTATCAAGTTGTGGCGCTCCCACAACTTCCGAGGGCAAGCTGTTCCATTGGCTGATTGTTCTCACAATCAGAAAGTTTCTTCTTATTTCCAGGTTAAATCTCTCCTTGTTCAGTTTCCATCCATTATTCATTGTCTGGCCTACAGGCACTTTAGAAAATAGCTTGACCCCTTCCTCCCTGTGGCAGCCCCTCAAATATTGGAAGACTGCTATCATGTCTCCCCTGGTCCTTCTCTTTACTAGACTAGCCAAGCCCAGTTCCTGCAACCGTTCATTGTGTTTTAGTCTCCAGTCCCCTAATCATCCTGGTTGCTCTTCTCTGTACTTTTTCTAGAGTCTCAACATCTTTTTTATAATGTGGTGAACAAAACTGGATGTAGTACTCTAGGTGTGGTCTTACTAAGGATTTATAGAGTGGTATTAGTACTTCCCTTGATCTTGATTGTATCCCTCTATTAATACAATTTAGGATTGCATTAGTTTTTTTTGGTTGCTGCTGCACACTGCTGGCTCATATTTAGCTGGTTGTCCACTAAGACTCCAAGATCCCTCTCACAGTTACTGCTATTGAGCCTGGTTTCACCCAGTCTATATGTGTTCCTCTGGTTTTTCTTGCCTAAGTGTAGGACTTTACTTTTCTCTACATTGAATTTCATTTTGTTAGATATGGCCCAGTGTTCTAGTCTGTCAAGATCCATCTGGATCTTGAGCCTATCTTCTTGGGTGTTAGCTATTCCTGCCAGCTTGGTATCATCTGCAAATTTGGTAAGTTCTCCTTCTATTCCTTCATCTAAGTCGTTAATGAAGATATTGAAGAGTACTGGGCCTAAGATGGAACCTTGTGGCATCCCACTGCTTACTTCCCTCCATGTAGACTTAGACCCATTAAGGACTACTCGTTGAGTACGGTTTGTCAGCCAGTTGCAAGTCCATCTAGTGGTGGTGCTATCTATTCCACTTTTTTCTAGGTTACTAAGAAGTAGGTTGTGGTCTACTTTGTCGAATGCCTTGCTGAAATCTAAACCTATTATGTATTTTGCTGGTCTACTAATTTAGTCACTGTGTTGAAGAATGTAATGAGATTGGTTTGGCATGATCTGTTTTTAACAAACCCAAACTGATTGCTAGTTATTACTTTACTTGTTTCTAGATGTTATCTTTCTCTCAAAGGATGACCCAATGGGTCACAGTGTTCTCTAGTATAAAATAATAATAAAATCGTAAGCTGGTGATCCATTCTCTTGACTGTTACAAAGAACAAGGAGAAAAAAAGAATCCTGAAATAGAATCAGATGTATAGAGTCTGAAATACTATTAATGTTATGGTCCCTATAACAAAATTTAACAAAAATTATCAAAATGCAGTCCTAGACTTTGGCTCTGAGGTCTACACATGTCTAATTATTATTGAAAACGTCGAAACTTATTCCACTTTGTTGTACCTTCATTCTGGCAATTTTTGAATTACTGAAATTGTAAAATTAGTCAATTTATTCCATGGATTTATATTTATTGATTTAATTTTACAAAATTGAGTTATATGAAAACAATGTAAGTAAACCAAATTAATTCCTAAGTGAGCTTGTTTAGATTCATTGTCATTATTATAATATATTTTCATGCAAATATTCTTCAGGCAAAAATTATTAAGAGTAGCTATAGATAAAAATCAATATCTCAAATAATTTAGATGCAGACTGCAGAAGTTTTTCTTTCTTCAAAACGTTTTTGAAAGAATTGCAGAGCCTCACTTGTCAGAAGAATAACAATTTATTGACCAAATGTTTGACATCAACATTGGTGTTTTCAGGTATTTGTTAAGTAAATCTCATCAGCAAATTTAAGAGATCAAAATCAGCATAGTTCATTCTGTGACACATTTGCCATCAAGATAGAAATAGATTACTTTCTGGTCAGGTAGTATTTTACCAGCATTTTTATTTTGGCATGTTAAACTTATTTTTCATTGTTCTGTTCAAAACAATATAGACTTTCTTTTTCTTCTCATTTTTCTCAACATTTATTTGCATTTACAGTTACGCTAGATTTGGATAAGCAAAAATAAAATACATCGCTTGTACGCTCACCAATCTTGCTTTTTTCCCTAAAGCTGTCCCTATATTAATAAACCAAATGCAAATTTTCACAAAATCATCAAAGAGCCTTATTGATTTAAGAAATTTGGAGTAATTTCAAAATAATATATTTAACCAGTTAAGATATAACTTACCCAATTCATTTACCTGCAATGAAGTCTTGATAATAGGTTATTGAAATACATCTTATAAGATTATTAGCACTGACCTGAAAAATGCATTTTGATCATTGTTATTGCTTCTGATAAACCTACCTTTAATGGATGCAGTTTTTCAATATCATAATGAGCAATGTATATGGGATCAAGTGTGAATTATTCACTCTTAAGCCATAGTATATAAAACATTTTCACAAATAAATAGCTCAATTTTTATGCTAGTACCATACTTCCATAGGTTCTGCCAGGTGATTAAAATTTCTCCCCATAATGCAAATCATTTACATATCAAGATTCTCTCCATGTGTTGGCCAATAGTAATAAAAGAGATCCATAATACATAGTCTTTCTTTCTAAGTTATCTTTCTAAGAAGATTGTATCTCAAATACGTAAGCCAATTATAAATACATCAATGGAATATGAATTCAGGGTATTCTAATCTAAGCTATCTATCTTTCATTACCAAAAAACCAATGTATTGATGAAAATGATCCATGGAGATGTTCCTGTACTAAACTTGAAGATTGTATTGTACACAAGGAAGGATAAGGGAATTGTGCCTGCTGACTCAATAGAGTAAATATTAATATCATTATAGATCAATACTATAAAAGGAGTTCACATACACACACACACACACATTTGTATATTGTAAGTATCTTTCATATTAACATTGGGTGTGTGGTTAAATTTAGTATAAAACTCACCTGTGCATTCTTTCTGATCATTCTTATTTTAAAGGTATTGGACCTATTTATGTTTAATATAATAAATTTCTTTGGAGGAGAAGTAAAATGGGAAACAGTATCAAGGAGAAGGGAGAAAGGTTCTGGAAATTATCTTCCTTATAAGCTGACCAACATGTGCATATTCTACCTTCCTGAGTCTGTGATCTGCAGCTTCTCTGACTTCCTAAGATTCAGTTAAATTTTAGAATTAATAATCACAAGGAAGGTCTTTTGCTATCTTGCAACTTTATTTGGATACTCAAGCTGGATGTTGACAAATATAGTAGTAAGTTCAAAAACATCACCAAAAGATATTTTAACATATCCTGAGAGCAGCTGACAAAAGTAGAAGCTTCTTAAAATTTAAAGATTCACAAAATGAAAATCAGATTTTCAGAAGAATATTAATGCAGATGTTATTATAATACACAAAGGACAAGTCATCTTCCAGAGAAGCATAATTCTATTCTATATTTATATACATATATTGAGTAACTGCCCCGGGAAATTACGAATGATGAGAACTGGGACTGTAGATTTACAGATATGACAAATTATACTAGGGAAGTTGTTATTTTGTTCAGCATTATTTTTTTCTTGAAGATTACAGATGATCTATGAAAAAATTCTAATCATTGGAAAATGTTATGTAGTCAACCCTCTGAGAAATGTTCTGATGAAAGCATCAGAGACATATTTTTTTAGAAATATACATAATTACACTGCCAGGAAACATTTGAAGACACTAGATCATATTGTGATTCTGTGCTTGTTCCTTGAGCCAAACATAGATTTTACAAGACAACAGTGTTCCTTTTTCTGGCACACAATAATAAAAAAAATGGAATCCTGCAGATATTAAGTTACAGGTTACAGGTGTACAAAATCGTTTCAGAAAAAGCCCATTATATACAGAGGATGCAAGCAGTTCACACAGTCCGATATAAGGAAATGCAATCGACATTTCAAGATCTGCATTTATCTCTTCACAGTCAATTTCGAAACACTTTAGAAAAGACTGATTATATTCAGCTAGGCCCCAGTAAATAAGATTGCTTGCAGTAATCGGTACCTATTTTCGCCAGACCAAATATCAAATAACCAACCTTCTTTTATAATTTGAGGCAAGATGATGATAGTTCACCCTGCATGAGCAGCTTCCAGAGCTGGAGAAATGGCTAGCATTTTCAGAACAATGAGAATATTTGACCTCCTTTCTCCCCAATTTTCCTCATTTAATTATTTATTGATGAATGCTTTCTTCATTGTTACTTTTTTCTCTCTGAATCAGTCTATATTGCTTGAGATAAAGATTGACTATTTTTAGGTTAGGTTTTTTTCTTTGTATTTTCCTGTTGCTTAAGGGGGAATCATTCATTTCTTCCTGTAGGAACTATTGACATGGATAATTGACCACAAAAAACTACTAGACTGAGCTATCATATCTGTTACTGTTTTCCTAAAGTGATTTATTGAGAAACAAAAATAGTTTTCCCCAGCTGTTCTCTATCTGGATAGGCTAAAACACATTCTCTGTGTGTAACAAAACCACTATCCCTTTTAAAAATAAGAAAAAAAATCCAATGAGTACGAAAGCTTGTTGTGACTGAAAGGATCGATTCTGCTGTGAGTTTTGACTCTGATGACTCTGAAGATGGAAGGCTGGAGCCTGCTGTAAATGTGAAGTCTGAATTATTAGAGGACACAGATGTGAGCCAGGAGGATGAGAGTTTATCACAGAGACAACCCACCCCAGAGACTTCAACGTCATTCATTCCAGCAACTGATCCACAAAATGAGTCAGAGGCTTCGAGTGGGGAAACTGACAGATCATGGCTTGATGCCAGAACTTGGAGGAGACTGAAATGTCAAGCTGAGGGGAGGCGTCAAGCCAGACATTGATTAGAGAGACTGACACGCCCATCCAGGTGATTTAAGGAGGCGTGATGATTCTCAAACTTTGCTTGGAAACAAAGTGTTAGATGAGTCGAAAGCATATGTGTGGAGCGGCCTCTGATTGATGAACAATTCTGAATGACCAGACAGATTCCGGGAAGTCTGCCAAGGACTGGAAAAATAGTTCTTTTAACCCTTTTTAGTCTGGTTTTGTTCTTGTTTGAATATTTTGAACTCTGGAACTCTGTATGCTCACTTGAGAATATAGGTGAGACATAACATTTTTGCTTCCAAGCCTAACAAACCATCTTCAAAACAAGATGGACCAAACCCAACTGCAGAGTTTGGTAGAGCAGCAACAGCAACAGATAAGTCAACTACTTCAAATCAATGTGACTCTTCAGAATCAGGTAACACAACTGGTGAATCATATTTCCAGCTTGCAAAACCCTGCTGCTGCTCCCTCAGCCCCTCCCTTGAGGAAAAGCCCGGTATCCATGCCAGAGAAATTTTCAGGGCAAATGGACATGTTCCCGGCATTTATGGGTCAGTGCCAATTGTTTATATCTCTGAGGCCTGAAGACTTCCCAAGTGACCAGGCTAAGGTAGGATTTATGATTAGCCTGTTATCTGGGCAGGCTGCCAAATGGGCTACTCGCTTGTTAGTTCAAGATAGCCCGTTGTTGGACGATTTTCAGGGTTTTCTACAACAAATGAGAGTTATGTTCGAAAACCCAATTAAACTACAAACTGTGGCTAGACGGTTATGGGACATTAATCAGGGGAAACGTTCCCTGCAGGAATACATTGCAGAATTCCGTTTGCTGTGTATGGACTCTAATTGGAATGAACCGGCTCATATGGCTGCGTTCCAGGAAGGCTTGTCTGATGCCATCAAGGATGAGTTAGTCCATGCAGAGCTGGCTTCAACTCTGGATGCATTGGTAATCCAGTGCTTACGTATTGAAGCTCGTTTACAGCAATGTGGAAGTAAACGGCCCGTTGTGGAACCACCTTCATCTTCTCGTGCACAAACCACACCACCGAGAGTTTTCCAAACCACGGTTAAGGCTGAGGAGCCGATGGAATTAGGCACACTCTGCCCTCGCCTAACGGTGTGAGAACATTCGAGAAGGTTCCAGGAAGGCTTGTGCCTTTATTGCGGGGGTCTGGGACATTTTGCAAATTCCTGCACTCGGAGAGGGACTCGCAGACCTGTGCCTGAAAACACTCCTGGCCTGTCGGGAAACGGGGTAGGCCCGACCTCGGGAAAACCCTAGGTTGGGTACGTCCTGCACACCCACCCCAAATTGCCAAAGTAAATCCTGGCCCTCCTCGGCATTTACTCTTGGACACTCGTATCTTTCTGCAGTCCCAGAAGGAGGGAATTCCCGCCGTTGCACTGGTGGATACAGGGGCTACAACCAGCTTTATGGACTGTGCTTTTGTTAAACATTTTGGAATTCCTTTGATTCCTGTGAATTCACCCATTAAAGTGGAAACCATAGATGGGTGTGAACTCAAGTCAGGACCCATTTGCTTCGCCACTCAGCCAGTGCGTATGCTTATTGGGGATCATGAAGAGGCGATAAGTTTTTATGTCACCTAGAACCTCCATCTCCCTTTGGTGCTCGGAGTATCCTGGTTACGTTTGCATGATCCATTGGTGGTTTGGGCGCAGAACGCCATTTCTTTTCCAAGCCTACAATGTGTAGACCACCTTAGGCATGTCTGTGCTGGCCAGGATATCGCCGCTTGAGCTGTCTCAATTCCTTCGGAGCTGTCGGACTTCTACGATGTTTTCAGTGAACAGGAGGCAGACCGATTACCACCACATCGTGCTTATGATTGTCCCGTGGACTTGATATCAGATGCTCCATTGCCAAAGGGGCGGTTATACTCCATGTTGGAACCTGAGTTGGTTGCACTTCAAGAGTTTTTAGATAAAAACTTAGCTCGGGGATTTATTCGACCCTCGTCATCCCCTCTTTTGGCTCCCGTTCTTTTTGTTAAAAAGAAGTCGGGAGAACTTTGTCTCTGCTGTGATTACCGACGATTAAATGCTATCACCATGAGGAATAGCTATCCCTTGCCGCTCATTCCGAAATTGATGGAGCGGTTGCGGGAGGCTACAATCTTCATGAAACTCGATCTGCGTGGGGCCTACAACCTGGTTTGGATGAGAAAGGGGGACGAGTGGAAGACGGCGTTTGGCACTCGTTATGGTCATTTCAAGTACACCGTCATGCCATTTGGTCTGACCAATGCTCCCACTGTATTCCAGCATTTGATGAATGATATTTTCCGGGACATGCTGGATAGGTTTGTTGTGGTGTATTTGGACAACATTTTAATTTACTCCCGGTCCAGAGATCACCACCTTCAACAGGTTCATCAAGGGCTTCAGTGTCTTCGGGAGCATAAACTCTACGCGAAACTGAGAAATGTTTCTTTTTCCAGTCGTCGATAAGAGTTTTTGGGGCACATCATTTCTCCCAAAGGCATTGCTATGGACCCTAAAAAGGTTGAGAAATTGTGTAGTTGGAAAGCACCTCATCGAGTCAAGGATGTACAACATCTTTTGGGATTCGCCAACTACTATCGGACTTTTATCCTGGACTTTGCGAAAGTAATGGATCCCATAACTCAGCTCCTCTGTAAGAAGGTCCTGTTTGTGTGGGCCCCCCTGCAACAACAGGCTTTTGAAATTTTAAAGAAAGCGTTTGTGGCCGAGCCGTTATTGAGGCATCCTGATCCGAATCGTCCATTTGTGGTCGAGACAGATGCCTCTAATGTCGCTATCAGAGCAGTACTGTTACAAGCTCTGAAGGACGGTGCGCCTCTTTTCCCATGTGCATACTATTCTAGGAAGCTCACAGCTTCTGAGCGCAATTACACCATCTGGTAAAAGGAGTTGTTGGCTATTAAGGCTGCCTTTGAGACCTGGAGACATCATTTAGAGGGGGCTCGGCACAAGGTAGAGGTTCGGACGGATCATCAAAACTTGGAACATTTGTCTACCACTAAGAAGTTGAACCAACGCCAGATTCGGTGGTCGTTGTTTTTCGCAAGGTTCAATTTTTCCGTCACTTATGTTCCAAGTGGACAGAATCGTTGTCCCAGAATGTTGTCCCGGAATGACGCATTGTCTCGGAAGCCCGAGTATATCGGTCCCGAGAATCCTCTTCCTCTTCAAACGGTGTTACCACCAGAATCCTTGGCCGTACTTCAAGATCCAGTAGATTTGTGGGCTCGCATACGGGAGGCACAGCGATTGGATGCGTGGATGCAGCAGAGAAGGGGGGAAGTTGGACCTGATTCCCCATGGTCCTTTGAAGAGGGCTTGCTAAGACATCGGGATTTATTATATGTACCCACCAGGATGCTTAGAGCCCTCATCATGACACAATGTCATGACAACCCCGCTGCTGGTCATTTTGGTTTTCACAAAACTCTGCACTTGGTCACCCGGACTTTTTGGTGGCCTCGGGTTCGCCACGATGTGTCTTCCGATGTCACTTCTTGCGTACAATGTTGACAAGTGAAAGTGGCGTCGGGTGCGCCTCCTTGGCTTCTTCAACCACTGCCAACTCCAAGCAGACCATGGGGAGTGATCTCCATGGACTTTCTAACGCACTTGCCCCTTTCATCGGGTTATACGACGGTGCTCGTGGTGATTGACATGCTCACTAAAATGGCCCATTTCATCCCATGTAGGAGATTACCCTCGGCTCGTGTTACTGCCCAGCTTTTCATACAACACGTGTTCCGTTAACATGGCTTACCGGGCAGAGTTGTTTCAGATCACAGTGTTCAGTTCACCGCTCAATTCTGGAAAAGTCTAATGAATGCCCTACGAGTACAAATATGTTTAGTGTTGGCGCATCATCCGGAAACCAATGGCGGAACTGAGAAGGTAATTGGCATTCTCGCCCAATACCTCAGATGTTTTGTAAATCAATGACAAAATGACTGGGTGATTTATCTTCCATTGGCAGAGTTTGCCTTTAATAATTCTCGGCACACCTCCACCCACATGACGCCTTTTTATGCCAATGTGGGTTATCATCCGAGGTTTTTCCACCTGTCAATCGCAGATTCTCCAGTTCCAGAGGCACGATATTTTTTGTCGGAGTTATATGTGGTGCATCAATTAATTTCCAGACAATTGGAATGAGCGAAAGCAGATTATAAGCGTTTTGCAGATCGTTCGCATCGAGCGACGCCTCCGTTGGCTGTGGGGGACAAGGTGTGGTTGTCAACGAAACATCTTGGGGTCGATCGTCCGATTAGGAAGTTGGATAATTGCTTATTGGTCCCTTCCCTATCGAGGCAGTTAATCCTGTGGCTTATCGACTCACTTTACCGCACTCTATGCGCATTCACCCTGTTTTTCTTTTTTTTTAAAAAAAAGATTTTATTAATTTTCTACAAACAAACAAGACAAGCAAAACATTAAAACATCAACTCTCATATGTACATCCAGTGTGTCAGTTGGTTCATCAGTTTTTTTTTTTTGAAACAAATTTTATTAATTTTAAAGACAAACAACACATCATTAACCATTAAGTACATAAAACCTCTTAACATTATAAATTTTTACAAGTCGGATGAAACATTATTTTTATACAACATAATTCTAATTTATCCCATTTCCATATGGACACATAAATATCTTTCAGCAAATTTCTCATTATTTCTCTTTACTCTTATTCAATTTCATTTCTTTTCTATATTTATCCATTTTATAGTCATCATATTCATTTCTTTCTGACTTGTTTACAATTACATTCCTCCAAGGTTTTATTAATTCTTTTTTTTTTTTTAAAAAAAAAAAAGATTTTTAACAATTTTACAGAAGACACAATACACAAACATACAAAACACAAAACATAAACAAAACTAAAAGATTTTTTTCTGAAGATTGTCTGATCCCAGGTTAAAACTCTTCACACAGACACAAATTCAAATCCTTCCATATCTTATTATCATTTTCTTTATATATATATATATATAAACCATTTTTATCAATTTTATAAAAACAATGCACAAAGAATCAAGGCATAACAGCTTATAAATTCTTTTCTAGAAAAAAATAATAATAAAAAACCAATAGAGCATAACAATTCCAAATTATAGTATCAATACTTTATCTATTTAACTTCATATCTTATCCCTACTTCTCCTTTTCATCCAAATTATTTCTTGTTAATTAAAATTTTATTGCCTTTTATCAATATACAAAATCCAAAAAAAACCATAACAAAGCCTTTATATATCCTTCCATATCTTATTACCATTTTCAATAACATTCTTTGTCTGTTCTATTTCCAACTATCCATTCATCTTTTTTCTTTTACTATACTTCTCCTATACACCAATTGGAGTAACATCTATAACTCATTACCCTAACTTAAGAGTACCTCGTGTAACAATTTTTCTTGGGATTCTGTTTAAAAGATTCTAAAATTACATAATGAATTTTATACTCTAAATACACATATAAAAACACAAACCTATGTACCCTCCAGAATCCCTCTCTTATCCTAAATTAAATTTACCCATTGTCTCTAAATAAACTTTTTTTCTTTAGATCTTGCTTCCCCCCACCAAGTCCTCTCCTCCCCCCTTTTCTCTCCTGCTTATTCTTCTCCTTGCCCTTTTTACCCCTTTGTTTTTTCTCCTCTCTTTTTCCACTCCTTTTCCTTTGCTTTCTAACCTTGCCTCCACCTTTTCGCTCATTTTTCTCTCCTTTGGTTGTTTTTACAATTCTTAAAATCCCCTTTTTCTTATCCTTTTTCTCCTCCTCTCCGGAAGGGACCCATTGTTCATCAAAGATGGCTTCTTCTTCCTCTTCTTCCTTGTCCCAGTCCTTCTGCTGCGTAATCAACTTTTCATAAGTACATAACGCCATTTCCAAGAATTGAAACAAAGCACCCAAAGAATCTTCCTTTTTATATTTTTGATATTCAGTCTTTAGTTCATCCACAAACAATGCCATTATGAAAAGAGAAACTTTTCCCAAAACAACCACCAGTATTTTTAATCAAAAACAATTAAAAAAAAAATTCCAAAAGTTAATACTTTTCTTCCTTCTTCTCTTTCTCTTTCTGGGGTTAATGTTTAGTCAAAGAGGTCCAATTACCATATATCTTTCTTTGGGATTCTAGGCAATCTCCTCCTTTTTCAGCTTCTGCTCCAATTTTTTTTTCCTCTCCCTTCCCACTTAAAATGTCAATTTTAAATAATCAGAAATCCATACCTCCAACAAGGGTTTCCAATTTCTTAAATTTTTCAATATCCAAAAATCCTTTTGTTCCTTAGCTTCAACTCTCAAAACAATTCACTTTCGATGTCCAATATATCCAAACATTTCTGCTGTTTCCATGGGGTGGGAGAGTGAAGAAAAAATGAAAGTTCCCTTTAACAGCTTCTCCGCCGCTTTCGCTCTTCTTAGGGATACAATGTATCCTCCAGCAATTCAAACAGCTCAGTTCCAGGCAATTTAAAGGATGTTACTTGACCCGGCTCAGACAAAACTTTCACTCTTCACATTTCCTCCAGCGCAATCTTACCCGGTTGCTGGCTTCTTCGTGGCGGCCATTGCTGACCGCCGCTCCACCGCCTTGGGAAAAAGGGGTTTTTCCAGAGAAGGGGGGGTCTGCGACACCCCCACCTCCCTGTCCGACTCCCCTCTCTCTTCAGCTGTACCTACAGGGCAGCCATATCCCCCTGACCCATCTGGGTCGGGGGTACCTTGACAGCTAGCACAGCAGGAATCGCGAGCTGTCGCGAATTCCTGCTGCCCCGAAGCCACGCGAAACCGGAAACCCAGTTGGTTCATCAGTTTTGTGCATTCATTTTGTAGTCTCAATTACAATTATGTTACATAATAACTCATATTGTCAATCCAAACTTATATATCCTAATATCACTAAAAAAAAAAGAAATTTTTGACTATACTTTTAATCATTCATGCTTTATGAGATAACAATACTTTAACCAGTTTATTCTGTAACAAATCATATAATCATACCAAATCAATCCTAAAAAACCCTTTATAAATATAGCATCAAATAACAAAGTAATAACAAAATAGAAAAATAAAGATATTCCTCACTGTCTAACATTCTAAATATTCTATTATCATATCTTATCATCTAGCCATTGATAAAAAAGATCCCAAATTTCATAAAATTGTTTCTTCTCTTTCTCTCTACTTTCAAAGGTCAATCTACTCATCTTAGCACATTCCAATATTTTCTTTATAATTTCTTCCTGTAATGGTATTTTCTCATCCTTCCAATTTTTAGCAAATACAATCCTAGCCGCTGTTAATACATTTACAATCAGGTATTTCAAATCTTTACTATATATATCAGGTAAAATTCCTAATAAGAAGATCTCTGGTTTCAAGTCTATGTGTTTCTTTGTCATTTTTTCCAACCACATGCGAATTTTAGTCCAATATTTTCTAGCGTCCTCACAAGTCCACCACATATGGTAATACAAGCCGGGTATCTGATGATATTTCCAGTATTTTTCAGATTTGTTCTTAAACATTCTTGCTATTCTTGTCGGGGGAAAGTGCCACCTGTAAAACATCTTATACAAGTTTTCTTTATATGCTGTTGACATTGTCATTTTATAATTTTGAGACCACAATTTTTGCCATTTCTCTAAATCAATCCCATATCCAAAATTCTTCCCCCAAACAATCATAGTTTCTTTGACTTGTTCTTCCTCTAATTTCATTCCCAGTAAATAACCATATAATTTTTTAATCACCTTCTCATCAGTAACCATCAAAATCTTATCTAAATCAGTCTGCTTATCATAGAATCCCTCCGTTTTAGAATCTTCATCATACCTTGAATGTATTTGCGCATATGAAAACCAATTCATCCTTATACCTTGTTCCTCTAAGTTTTGGATCGATTTAAGTTCACCCTTTTCATCCAATAGTTCCCCATATCTAACTGTTTGTTCCTTCTTATAAATTATAGGATAGGAAAATGCTTCAATAGTCGATAACCAAACTGGAATTTTCAAATAACATTGTCTTTTTATCTTCTCCCAGTTTAACCACAAAGACTCCCGTACATAATGTCTTCTAAAATAACCCTGTGTTTTAGTTCCCTTATACCATAAAAAAGCATGCCAGCCCAACAGCAAATCATGCCCTTCTAATGTCAACAATCTATGCTTTCTTAATGTTATCCATTCTTTGACCCACATCAAACTTGCAGCTTGATAATACAATTCCCAATTAGGCAGGCCAAAACCTCCTCTAATTCTAACGTCTTGCAAAAGCTTTAGCTTTATTCTCGCTTTTTTACCTTGCCATATAAACTTCAACATAATTTTATTTAAATCTTCAAGATAGTCTTTTCCAAGCCTAATTGGTATTGTTTGGAACAAAAATAAAATTCTGGGTAAAATATTCATCTTGATTGTTGAGATTCTCCCTATTAATGACAATTGCAAATTTTCCCACTTCTTCAGATCTGTAGCTATCTGTTGTTTGAGTTTAATATAATTATTCTCTTTTAATGTGCTACATCTTGTTGTCAAATATATCCCCAGATACTTAACCTTATTTGTAACTTGGATTTTCAAAAGATCTGCCAGTTCTTTTCTCTGTCTCAATAGCATGTTCTTTGTCAAAATCTTTGTTTTATCTTTATTTATTTTCAAACCAGCCACCTCCCCATATGTCTCTATCTTTTCCAATAACTTTGGAGCTGTTTCTAACGGGTCTTCTAGAATAAAAGCTAAATCATCAGCAAAAGCTTGTAGTTTAAATTCTTCCTTCTTAATTTTCATTCCTTTTATGCTTTTATCATCCCTAATATTTCTATTCAACACTTCCAAGGTCAACACAAATAGCAAAGAAGATAGGGGACATCCTTGTCTTGTGCCTTTTCTTATATTAATAAAATCTGTAAGTTCCCCCTCCATCATTACCTTTGCTGTCTGTTTATTATATATGGCTTCTATTGCTTGAGTAAATTTTTTAGCAAAACCCAGCATTCACCCTGTTTTTCATCGCTCCCTGTTAGTACCAGACACTCCATCATGTACTCTCCGCTCTCCAGAAGATACAGGTTCTCCCTCCAGGCTCAGCACTGAACCTGTTACGGATACTACAGTGGTCGGAATTTATGATTCACGATGGCTGAAGGGACGATTCCAAGTACTTCGTGGGAAGACTGGAAAATGAAACAGAGATTCACTCTTGGCAGGATGTATCCAAGGTTCATGCCCCAGATCTTATTCACATATATCATGCACAATTCCCTTCAAAACCACATCCTGATCGTCAAACTCGGGGGAAGGGTCCTGCGGTGAGGGATAGTGTTGTGACTGAAAGGATCGATCCTGCTGTGAGTTTTGACTCTGATGACTCTGAAGATGAAAGGCTGGAGCCTGCTGTGAATGTGGAGTCTGAATTATTAGAGGACACAGATGTGAGCCAGGAGGATGAGAATTTATCACAGAGACAACCCTCCCCAGAGACTTCAACGTCATTCATGCCAGCAACTGATCCACAAAATGAGTCAGAGGCTTCGAGTGGGGAAACTGACAGATCGTGGCTTGATGCCAGAACTAGGAGGAGACTGAAACGTCAAGCTGAGGGGAGGCGTCAAGCCAGACATTGATTAGAGAGACTGACACGCCCATCCAGGTGATTTAAGGAGGCGTGATGATTCTCAAACTTTGCTTGGAAGCAAAGTGTTAGATGAGTCGAAAGCATACGTGTGGAGCGGCCTCTGTGGTTGATGAACAATTCTGAATTACCAGACAGATTCTGGGAAGTCTGCCAAGGACTGGAAAAATAGTTCTTTTAACCCTTTTTAGTCTGGTTTTGTTCTTGTTTGAATATTTTGAACTCTGGAACTCTGTATGCTCACTTGAGAATATAGGTGAGACATAACAAAAGCTAACATCTGCTAAAGAATTGGCTGCTGTAATGGTGAAGATCTTGTGAGATTTTCAAGTACAGACAGATCATTATTTATAACACAACATGTCAGATATCACAGTCATTGAAAACCAAAGCATACAATTTATTGATATAGCTGTACCAGGAGACACCAGAGTGAAAGAAAAGGAACTGGAAAAAAATCATGAAATATTGTGATCTGGCCATCAAAACTACACGATTATGGCTAAAACATGTGACAGTGATACCCAATGTCATCAGGGCACTTGGCACCTTGTCCAAGAATTTTACAAAATACATCAAGAAATTACAGCTTCCTGCAATTACACCAGTGGAACTGCAAAAAACTGCACTACTTGGAACATACATTTTAAGAAGATACCTGGTCAATACCTAGGATGCTGGCAGCAACCCATATAACCATCAGTGCCTGTCTTTGTGACACATTTTTAAATGTTCAGTTGACTGAGTTTCGTGTTTAATGAATAATAATAATAATAAACTTGAAAAAATGTGGAATGTGTTTTTTGAGTATTTTAAAATAATTCATGAGGCTTTGTTCGATACAATCTTGAATGTGTAGAGTTTTAAATGACAGGAGCATGAACAGGTTTTCTTTTATCGAAATCTCACTGTGATAAGTGAATAGTGTGGGAAACCCCCCTCCCCAATTGAAATATTTTGGGGAATATTTAAAAAGACAGAATATTATATTTCTCCAAAGGAGAAATGGAGAAAAAATATTAACAAAGGCAAAAAAGCAGCTCCAGTCTTCCTACCATAGGAAAACAGCTTCAAATTAAGAAGCTTGAAGAGGCTGACCTTTACGGATGCAGATTTTGTATCCATTCAGAAAGATTGGGCCAATCTATTTATAAATAAAATCACAGTCACAGCCCCCACAGAAGGTTGGAGCTGATGGGATTAAGAATTTACATTTCCCCCACCCAAATTCTAAGGAAGGACATAACCTTTAGGACATAATAGGATTAACCCACCACCACTGAAATAGTAAAAGACACAAGGCTCACTACATTGCACAACGCCCAGAACATCTGAATCACAAAACTCCAGAACCCAAAAAAATCCAACCACTCACCCAGCCAATTGGTCAGCCACCCCAGAAACATGTTGCTGTCACTGAAGTTTCTGGAAACCAAATAAACTGAAACCTTCTTTCCTTGCAGCCAGACTCCATTTTATTTCCAGTGTTTTCGTCCCAGCTTGGAACTGCACTGGACTTTTCTTCCAACAATTGTAATGAAATTTCCTGAAATGAGAAATGGGAACTTGATATTACTTATCAGTGTTCTGCTATCCTCTAAATAAAGCATTTTCTTATATTGGCATTATAAAATATGCTGAGTTATAATTATTATCTTAACAAAACAGCTATGGGTTAACAGAAAAGAAAAAGGTAACAAGGAAAATTTTTGAAGGAACCTCAAGATTTACAGAACTGTTTGAGGACTATATTGGTGATGATGGCTTGGGGGAAAAATTTTGGATATGGGATTGACTTACAGAAATGGCAAAAATAGTGGTCTCAAAATTATAAAATAACAATGTCAACAGCATATAAAGAAAACTTGTATAAGATGTTTTACAGGTGGCACTTACCCACAACAAGAATAGCAAGAATGTTCAAGCATAAATCTGAAAAATGTTGGAAATGTCATCAGACACCTGGTTCATATTACCATATATGGTGGACGTGCTAAAAGATATTGGACTAAAATCCACACATGGTTGGAAAAAATGACAAAAAAACACATAGACTTGAAACCAGAGATATTTTTATTGGGAATTTTACCTGAAATATATAGTAAAGAATTGAAATATTTGATTGTAAATGTATTAACAACGGCTAGGATTGTATTTGCCAAAAATGGAAAAATGAGAAAATACCAACGCAGGAGGAAGTTATCAAGAAAATAATGGAATGTGCTGAAATGAGCAAACTGACATTTGAAATTAGAGAACAAGAAGATAAACAATTTTATAAGATTTGGGATTTGTTTTATCAATGGTTAGAAAATAAAATATGGTAATGAAATATGTAGAACTTTAGAATAGAACTATATAGAATATATAAAGATGTATTATCGTATAATTATGGGATGGATTTAGGTTGATAATATGAATTACTATAAATCAATTTAAAAATATGGAATATCTTGCATAATATGAATGAATAATAGTATAGTCAAATGATTGAGTAACAATGATAATAATGTACTTAAGAATATTTGATTGATAATATGAGAATATATACAACTAATTGTAAGTGAGGACTTTGGAGTGGATGAACAAAACAATTTGTAACCAACCAACACACTGTATGTACGTAAGTGGAAGATGGCTTGATGTTTTTATGTTGTGTTTGTGTATGTTTGTCTAAAAAATAAAAAAAATGTTTTTAAAAAATACTGTAATATTTTATTTTGGAACCCATTTTTAATATTTTCTCAGGAGCTGGAAATCAAATACTTATATGTTGTCCACTATTGACTTCTACTTGTTAGGATTCATGCCAAAATGTTTAGTTCTTGTGATGTTTACTCTTTTTTAAATACTTTATGTCCATTTTTACTTTATTGTTGCTGTTATATTTCCTTATAACAGTTATAAGCTCTGATAATGCTTTGCCCTGCTTTGGTTTTTTTAACACAGATCCAAGAATTTTGTGAAGTTGCCCTTTACTGAGAAGGATATCCAATTGTTTTTATCTTTTTCTGATAAAACAGGTACTGGATTCCATGTTGAAAATGGGATAATATTCCGCATCCATATGATAACCATCTTTAGTAAAAGGAGTATCATATTTTAGAGATTTTACCTGAGTGAGGCAAAGGCTTAGATTAGAATAGTTTGTCTTTGTTAGAAACTTTGTATCACAGAGTAGCAGCTATCCTTGTAAATAGGATATGTTGTCAGTTAGGTAGTCTATATCTCCACAAAAACCTTCTGGTTTTTGGAACTTCTGAATGAGTTCTCTTCGCTGTTAGAAGTAGAGAGTCAAAGAGGTGCTTCATATGAACTCTGTCAAAACAAAACCACTCGTGGAAGCTGAGATTTTGCATAGCTTGTTAGGTTTTATTTGGGTTTTCACAAAAACAAAATACAAATAAAACATCTTTTTTGAAAATAGCATGGTCCCAGGTTATCACTTCTTCATACAGACACCAAACTCAATTTCATGCTCATTTTTATATTCTATTCCATATTTTATTACCGTTTTATATTTTCTACAAAGTTTTTCCCCTCTTTTAATTTTTTCAACTTTATTTTAATTATCTCATCTCAATCAAATCATTATATTTATACTTTTGTCTGTCCTGTTTCAATTTCATATTATCTTTTCTCATTAAACAAATTTTTCCCTGTAGTTACTAATTGGAATATGACACCTTTATATCTTTTTAATTTTATCCATTCAAACTCTTATTTAAGCTTCAATGTATACTTTTAAGATTATAATATTCAATATAATACATAACTTCCAATCGAATTCTGCTTGGTACATTCTTAAAATATACACTATATTCTTAAAAAGAAATATATATATATATATATATATGTAAATAAAGCACACATTCCATTCCAATTCAATTCTATCATTAATATTCATAAAAACCTTAACATATTTAACATTTCTTTTCAATTAAATATCATACTTCCTTGGGAACACATAAACTTTCCATAGTTAATTCTTTTTTTTTCCATATTTCTCACTTATATTTTTTATAAATCATTACTAATAATTAAAAATGTTCCCATTTAATTCTCTCAATCATTTTAATTCATTTATTTATTACCAAACATTCAACTACATTACAGTAAATATTTTATCCATCATTTTAATCATTTTTCTAAAATTATTTCTGTTTATAAAATAACAATGTTATCTTATGTACCTTTGCAGAATCCCTTTTGCAATTAAATTTTCACCCATTATCTCTAAACAAGCTTATGGTTACAATCCTTATATCTTTTCCCTGTTTCTCCATTTCTTGTTTCTGTCTTTTACAACTTCTTTTCCTTGCCTTCTTCCCCCTCTTCTCCTCCCCTTTTTACCCCCTCGTCTCTCTATTTCTAACTCTCTCATCTGTAATCCCCTCTTCTGTTGCTTTCTAATATTATACTTATCTTTCAAATTCTTCTTCTTCTTTTTGGTTGTTTTTTCTAATCTTAAACCTTTCACTCTCTTTCCCCTTTTTCTTCCCCCCCTCCCACTTAAAATTATTTGATCATTAAAGATGGCTTCTTCTTTGTCCCAATCTTCTTTTTCTGCAAGCATTTCTTGTTGTTTCTCATAGTTCCAGATCTCCATTTCTAAGAATTGAAATACAAAGCCAAAAGAACCTCTCCCTTCTTGTGCATCTTCTTTCCATTTTTTAAGTTCCATTTTCAGTTCTTCTAAGAGTGATACCATTTTAAAGACTTTTAAACAACCACCCGTTTAATTTTAGTCATTCAGATGCAAAAATCAAAAATCACCAAGTAATCCAAATAATCCAAGGCTGTTTCTTTCTGCTTCTTTTTTCCACTTTCTCTTCCTGGGGTTCTATTATTTTGTTACCAAGTTTCAATTAAGATGTATCTTTGATAAATCTTGTTGAAATTTCACTGTAAGTTCCTTTTAGTTACAGTTCCATTCCTTAGTTCCAGGCAGTCTCCTCCATTTTTCCAGATCCTGCCCTTTTATTCTTTTTTTTTCTCCTTTCCTGCTTTTAAAAACTTTTAAATATCCAGAAATCTTTATTATCCCTTTGACTTTTATTTTCAGCTTAGATGCCTATTAATGTCAAAGTGGATTTTTTTTCAATTTCCTGCTTAAGTTTCTTAGCTGTCAGTATAAGGAAGGGAAGAAAAGAAAACTAATCTTTTCCCTTCTGTCTCTCCTTCACAGCTTCAAAATCTTCTTTGGGAACAATGTTATTAAATTTAAATTCCAGGGTACCTTATTTGTTGTTTTTGCTGTTTGAACTGGTCAACCAAAACTTTCTCTTATTATCTTCCTCCTGCACATTCTTTTCCGGTTGAGTTCTTCTTTGTGGTGGCCATTTCTGACCACCGCTACAACCGCCTTCAGGAAAGGGAGTAATGGCCAGCTGAGGAGGAGAGAAGCAGCTCTCCTAGACCCTGCTGGCAGTCTCCCCCTTCTTCACCACCTCTACAGGGCGGCTTAGCCCCAAAACCAGCCGGCTCAGGGCACTCCAGCGGCAAGCACAGATCGAAGCCTTGCAGAGACGAGGTTTCAGTCTGTCGCTGAAGAAGCTCAAACCGGAAGCCAGGATAATTTTTTGGGTTCTTATTAAGATCTGATACACACATCTATGGATATTCCAAGACAAATGTCAGTAAGCATTTGGGATGACAAGCACCATATCAATCTTTTTGTTTGGTTTTAACATTTCTTTCTCTCCAAATGTCTTTTAAAGTTAATTCGTCTGTCATTTTAAAAAAAGCTTTAGGGAGAGTCTTTCAATTTTGTTTTGTTGTTGTTGCTATATAGTCTAGTTTATTGTCCATAATTCCATTGAAGTCTCCCATCATAATTATATTAACATAGTCCAGTCCAGTTATTTTCATATGTAATTTTTTATAGAATTCTTCTTGTTTATCATTCGGAGTGTAAATTGCAATCAAAAGTATTTTTATATTGTTGTCCATTATTTCCACCATTAATACTCTTCCATTTTCATCAGTATAAATCAATTTTGCTGGGATGGCCTCTTTAATGTGTAGAACCACTCCTCTTTTCTTACATTGAGTCAAAGAAGTAAATATTTTCCCTAATTTTGGCTGTACTAACAATTGTTCATGTTGTTTTTTAATATGTACTTCTTGCAGACAAATTATATCAAATTTTAGTTTCTCTAATTTATGAAAGGTTTTCCTTCTTTTAACAGCTGAATTGAGTCCATTTATATTCATTGTAATCAACTTTTTTTCTTCCATGATTATGCTTTATATTTAGGTCTAACAGCTCTCATAGATCTTACTTCACGCTGCTCTTTACTATCTGCCTGTCCACCTACTGCGCCTTCCTCTTTTTCATTCTCCAGTTGTTCCTCTTGAAACTCAATTAATGAAACCTCTTTCTCTGCCTCTTCTTCTCTCCTTCCAAAAAATTCTGCGTAGAAAAGTTCTGCTTTCTCAATTGAATCAATTCTATGTCTCTGTTTTTGCCACGTAAACATTAATCCTTCTGGAAACAGCCATCTATAATTCACTTCCTTTTTCAATAACATTTTGGTCAAAAATCGATATTCTCTTCTCATCTCTCTCACTCTTCTGGGTATTTGCTTTAAAACCACAATCTCTTTGCCTTTGTATTTCAACGTCTTCTCTCTTACAGCTTGCAATATTTGTGTTTTGATGAATTTTTTGGTAAATCTGATATGGACTTCCCTTGGTAAGCTATTTCTCATCGCGTATCTTGTATAAACTCGGTATACCTCGTCTACTCCATCCATCAACTTTTCCTCCATAATTTCCAAAGCATCCGCCAACAATTCTATCATTATTGCAGCCAAATTTTGTCCTTTTTCTTCTTCTATATTTTGAAATCTGAGATAGAATTCTGACCTCTCCATCTCTCACCTCAACATCCCACTTTTATCTTGCTCAACCACTGCTGTCAATGCTGTCAATATTTCCAATCTTCTCCTCTCTTTGTTTACCTTCTTCCTAATTTTTTGGAATCTCTCATCATATTTCACCATCATTTGTTGAATATTTTCTATTTTTTCATCAGTCTTCTCTGTTCTTTGTTCAATAGTATCTGTTTTTATCTTGAGAGCTTGGATTCCTTGAATAATCATCTGTAAAGTCACTTTTTCTTGTTCTTTGTCTTGCTTCAACATTGTCTGAATTAAACGTTGTCCTCCAGCTGGTGGGGAGGCAGAGGTAGAGGTAGAAACGCCAGAAGGTATGGGTTTCCTGCTCATTTTAGACGCTTCAAAATCTTCAAATTCTTTTTAACTTTTAATCCAACTGGTAAAGTAGCCAATTATAATCCAAAATGGGAAAATCCAATAGTAAAAGGCCCAATGGCAAAAAAGAAAAAGAAAAGAGAAGAAGAAAAATCTTCAGGTTCTTCTAAACCCTAATCCAATTATGAAGTAATCCACAATAAAAAATGAAAAATAAAAAGAAGAAAAAAGCCCAAAAATAATAATAATAATTAGGAAGAAGAGGAACAAAAATAAAGAAAAAAGAAAAAATTCCTTCAGGTTCTCCATACCTTAATTCAATTGGGAAATCTCAATAATAAAAAGGAAAAGGCAGAATGGTCCAAAAACATGGATGGAAAAAGCAAAAAAAAAAAATCCCAGTAAAAAGAAGAAGAAGAAGAAAAAAATAAAGAAAAAATTCTGAGGCTTTCCCTTTAAAATAAAAAACAAAAATAAGAATATTACTAAAATTAAAATTTACTGAGAGGCTGGTAAGGAGGGGTACCACAACTGAAAAAAAAGAAAAGAAAACACTGCACTTTGTTTAATTGTCCAAGGCTCTTATTATGACTCTCTTCTCCACAAGCTTCAAAGCCAAGCCTCAAGTGTTGAAATGTTGATAAGAGTCCAGGAAAGCACCTGTAATAATATTCTGCTGCACTCTTCCCTCTATCTTATCAAGTTGAAATGTCGTTGAGAAGGAGTCTTTTCACAGTTCTCTCCAATTCAAATAAAATATTTTCAAGCCTCTAGTTGGCAGTGTTACAAAGTTTCTTAATGCACTTCCCCCCCCCGCCAGATAAACTTAGTTTGAGTTAAGAAAAAAGAAAAGGTATTTACATGTATATATAAAAAGAGAAAATAGCCAAAGGGAGCCTCTGTCCTAAAAGAAAATCAAAAAATCGAAAAGGAGCATAAGAATATATATAAGGGAAAATTCAGTCCGGTTAACTACAAAATCACGCTAAAATCCAAAGAAAAAGTAATAGAAAGGAAAAAAAAGGACCCAAGCCTCAATTTGATGTCCCTTTAAAATACACTGCTCATACAGATTTGTCAAAAAAAAATATCACAGGTTTCTTCTCATATTCAGAGTGTCCTTTCAAATCTCAGCGAATTAACAAAAAAAAAAAAGACTTTCTCACCCAGCTGACACACTTTCACTTCCAGCCTCTTCCTTTCCAGAGCTGTCCCAACTTCAGCAGCTATGGAGGCTGCCTCTCCGCCGCCAACAAAAGGACTTCTCCCAGATCAAACTTTGCGATGTCTCTGGGATCCAGAGAGTGTGCCCTTCACGGTCACAGTCTCTACGGGATGGTTTAGGTCCATTGGGACCGACCAGGGGTGAAAATATCAGCTGTGATCTCAGAGCCCCGAGATTGCAGCTGTATCGCTGAAACGAAGCTCCGCCTTCCCCCAAGCACTATATCAATCTTTTTGTGGATTTGGTAGTTCCATGCTGTGGTTAAGAAACAATTGAGTATCCATAGATCCTTATAAATGAAACTAAATTGATTATTACCACTGGGACTGAACTTAAAAGCTTGAAAGAAGGGTGATTTTTAAAATGTTTTTTTTAAAGAATAATCAATACTTTTTAGTATATTAGTTATTATTAGTTTGTGGCCTCCTGAACTGGCTTTAGAATATAGTACTAAAAGCTATACTAATTGTTTACTAACAATTACAATATATTTCTATTTTTCATGAAAGAATGGGAGTAAGCCAGATTTTTGTATCTTCTCACTCTAAGATGCACTGCTTTCAGAGGGAATGGAAATAAACAAGATCTTTTCAGTGTATCATATAATAGCTGGTTTCAAATATCACATTAAGCCATCATTTTTTAAAAAATCTTGTTGCTGAAGAGAGGCTTTGTTCATACAACTAAAGACCAGGTTTAGTAATTGCAGCAGGTGGTTTGATCCATCCTTCTAAACAAAAAGCCACAGAACTGCATTATGATTGAATGCGATTGATAAACCTAAGCATACATTCATCAGGCTTTATTTTTAGATAATGAGTATGTTGGAGGAAATATCTTTCTGGGTTCAATTCCAAGTGGAAAAAAGACACTGGAAACATGGAGGCTGTTTGGAAAGATGGTTTAATGGTGGACAGGATACACATGCTTTAGAGCTCTTGCGGTAAGAAAAAGGGGAAGAGATGCTGAGAATGCCTGGGTTTTATGCCCTCTGTTGGCATATAATTTGAATTTGAGTTTGTGCTTTGATTGGTTGTTAGACTCACAGGAGGCTATGCAGGGGTAACTTTGAAGGTTGTATTTTGAGTTCTAGGCTTGGTTGACTCTTGTTGGGTAATGATGTAATGAAAAAGCTTTTGGCAATTCCTTTCATGGCTCTGCCTGAAGGAGTAGAACTTTGTTATGTAGAATAGACTGCTCCAGGCCTTAATGGCCCATTAACAAAGGTGGGGGAGGCTAAGTTTCTGCCTCTCTTTTAGGGGGAATATTCTGCCTTTTTAGTATATCCTAAAATATTTCATTTTCCTAGGAGAGGGGTGGGTTTTAACTTCCAACAAGTGTACTATTGTTCTTGATTTCTTTGTGTTGGAAGAAAAATCCAGGTCCAGTTCCATGCTGGGAGAAAGTTGCTGGAAATAAAATAGAGGCTGATTGATGAGCAGAACCAACAAACACACAACATGCAGGTTCTGGGATAGCTGACAAAATGGTTGAATGAGTGGATGGAACTTTTTTAGGTTTCAGTGACTTTGAAGTTTGAACTGTTTTGGGGATTGTGCAATGAAGGGGCTTGTGTCTTTTGCTAAATGGTGGTAGGTTAATCCTATTATGTCCTAAAATGTCATGTCCTGTTCTCAGAATTTGGGTGAAGGAGAATGTAAATTTTAATCCCATGGCTAGAAGTGAAGGTCTTTTGTTTGTGAATAGACTGGCCCAGTCTTTCTTAAAGGACCATTAAGGGCTGCTTTCTGCCTCTAAGAACACATTTATCCTTTGGGGAAATATAATATTCTGCCTCTTAATATCCCCCAAAATATTTCATTCTTCTGGGAGGGGCAGCTTGCCACATATAGTAATCACTAATATTAGAATTGCTAAAAAAGCAGGTTGGATAGCTAGTAACTCTAATACAGTGCAGTCATTCAGTAAGTGGGTAAGATAACTACTCCTTGCTTACTTGAAGATGTGTGACTAGAATCACAGCATAAAAACAAACTGAAACAATTGAGACCTTTCAAAATCTATAGTTTTTATTTCTGCTAATAATATTGAGAAACTGATAAAAATTGCTTTTTATTTTGCTGTAGAAGTATTTAAGCTGCATGATTTCTTACTATGAGCTTCGAAGAGCTTCTAAATGCAATGCATTCCTTCCTAGTATCCACATCATCTTGTCAATTTTTTGTTTCTTATGGGAAAGTATTACATGTTTTGCATATTGAATAGTTGAATGCATTTATTTAGCTTTCTGTCATAGACCACTTTGCACAGCTGAAAGACATAGTTCCATGGACCAATAACTTGCAAGTATTGTGCAATATATTTTCATTAGCTGGTGACATCCAGTGCAGAAAAGAATTAAGCTGCATTGTTTGGAATGAAATAATGTTGCTTATAATCTCAGGTGCTGTGGCCTGTAAGGCACCTGTTTCTGTTTTATTTAGATATTTATTGTATTACAAGTCCTTTATTTGTCCTTTGGTAGGCAATAAATTTAAGCTTTTCCTCCCATACTATCAGTGGCAAAATTTGGGCAAGAAACTAGTATACCCAATTAAATGTAATTAAAGAGGAGACAGTGTGTATTTACACTTACACAAATAGGTATACCTTATTGGAATGATACAGTATGTTAGTTCTGGAATTTGGTTGCACCTAAATCATGCTTGCCAAATATTTTCAATTTAATGTTTAAAATTAAGCAGCACTATTTTTATTATTAGCATGGAGGGAGTTATTCTGGCAATAAGAGCTGAAGCTTCTTAATAGCCTATGTAATCCTACTTGTGAATACAATAATAAAATCATATCATCGGCATAAAGCAAGCTGTTTCAGTATGTATTTAGGATCATCAGCATGTGTACCATGGGATCCTTCATTAACCCTGGCAAGTCATTGATATATAAACTAAATGATAATGGGGCTAGGATACACCCTTGCCTTACCCCCTTATTTGTGTGAATCCTGTTAGTCAGAGCCCATTAACCCCATATTGCACTCTCAAACAGGTACGTGTGTGTAAAGGTCTTTAATAAAAGCCATCAGTCTACATTCTGTTTTAAGAGATGTCAGTTTTCTCCATAGTACTTCTCTGTTGACCATATCAAATGCTGCTGTGAGGTCTATAAAAGCAGCAAACTGGGGTCTCCTCTTATATTTGGCAATTAGATGATTCAAGATAAAGCAGTTATCAATAGTGGATTGGCTTTGTTTAAAACCTGCTTGTTCTTCTGCAAGGATATGGTTTTCTTCTACCCAGATTTCAATTCTATTTAAAAGGAACCTAGCATATATTTTTGCTGCAATGTCAGTCAGACTGATGGGCCTATAATTACTAGGATCCTTTTTATTTCCTTTTTTTAATATACGGGGACAACTATTGCCATCTTCCACCCATCTGGTATATGACAGGTGTTATTTACAATTGGGAAATTTCTTAAATCTACTGGTAGAAAATCCTAGCCTGGGGCTTTATTGCTCTTTAAACTTTTAATGATGGATTATATCTCCTTTTCTGGAGGAGTTCTAGGGTTTACTAAATCACTGCTTAAAGGCAATTTCTCTGCTTAAAGACAGTTTCTCTACAGGTTCAGTGGAAGCAAACACTGATAATAATTCTCCCAGTCCTCAGCAGAGATTAGTATATTAAATGCAAATCTCCATTCCTTTAGGACACCTGGTACAGAGTGCCAAAATATTATTGACTTATGACTTTTGGCAGGCAAGTTCTGACCAGATTGAAATGGCAAAGCTTTTTTTCTTTTCTTTTATAATTTTTGTATATCCCCTTCTTGTGTGCAACATCTCAGCTTGTATATGTGCAGTAGGATTCCTCTGGGCAAGCCTCATGGCTGCCTTTAATTTCTTTTTCAGCCACTGGTATTCAGGATCAAACCAATGGGGTCTACCCACTGGGGTCTTTTTGTAGCAGGTTTAGTTGTTAGGTGTTTCTTCAGGATATAACAGAGATTAGAGAATGCATTGAAGGCTGAAAGCCAGTCAGTAGTAGATGACTAGATTGTTCTAGCCCAGTTGGTAGCATTCTCTGCCTTAAGGCAGTCTGAGATTATCTTAGTATCAACTTTGGCCCAAATTAACCTTTTATTTTGGGTCACCTCAACTACATATGCTAAGCACATGATGCTTATAGATCTAAAATATTTGCAACTCTCCAGTGGGAAGTATTCATGTTATCTATAAATATTTAAATGAATTGTTCAAAAAGAAGTCTTCATCAAGTTACTAATGCCAACTGCCCAGACCATTGTTGATACATATGGGCATATGACAATTTATACATCAAAAGCATTATGTTAAGAGACATCTTCATGCTGATTTCTTAATGTCCTTTTAATATTTACACCACAGGATTTTTACCACCATGAACTTGAATTTAATCACCTTATGTCGTAGCAATAAAAACATTCTCTTAGGTCTAACTCCTGTGGACTGCAAAAATCCTAATGACTGTGCATTAACAACTCCTTATTGGCTGCTTTTATTGTGGTGGTGGTGGTGGGCTCCCATTAAGTTTTTAACTCACTTTCTGTTCATTTTATGATACTAACTGATTTAGAGATATATTTGATTGTATATGTGCCATGAGATATTGTCCCCACGCACTACATCCCCATTTGGCTGCAATCTATATATATAAAAGTGAAACACCACTCACACGTCATCACAAAATCTTCAGAACCGTAAAGCCTACAAACTTGAAATTTGGCATGTATATTCCTCTTGACTTCTAGGTGCCCACTAAGAAAGGATTTTTCAAAATGACCATCTGAGCATTAGTATTTTGTATATTATTATTATTAACATGCTCTGATGCTAAGGAGTTCTCCCCCTCCCCACCTGAAAAGAAATCTGTTCCAAATGCAAAACATAAGCAGAAGAGAGGAGTTTCAGTTTCAGAGCACCAAGCAGCTTTAGTACAGAACAGCTGAGCTAAGCCATGTCTCCTTCTTGCTCACACAGCAAATAGTGCTTCAATTTCAAAACACACTCTCTAGCCAGATGAATACAGATGGATGCTGGTAGACAGAGGCATAATTTTTCCCCTTAAGCAAGTTTCTCCCCAAAACAAGTTTAACAAGAAATATAGTGTTTCATCTTTTATTAGTGAAACCTTCTGATTTAAATTGACTTAAACCATCCTAATTAGAATAATTTGCCACATTTATTTTAGCAAGTATGTTCTGGGAAACATTGCACTTTTTTTTTTACAGTAGTTCCACACTGAAAGGAGTTTTCTCTGTGTTAGAAAATGCTACTGCATAATATTCAAACAGATCCTATTTATCCATATGAGAATGTTGCCATGGTTCTTTTTCTGAAGAAAGACTGATTCAAGTAATGCTGGAAAGTAAAGTGGGGAAGGACCTTGAATCAAGATACTTAAAGGAAACAGAGCACTCATTTTAAAAATCGGGGTAAGGGAAGTTAAGGTAGAATCTTAAAGATTGGGCAAATAAGATGTCAGGAGTCTTGATCAAACATAGACACACATGAACACCAGCATTATTAAGTGAATCCATTTTCCCCAATAGGCATTTTTTGCTAGAAAAATAAAGTAAATGCTAGAAAGCAGCAAAAGATTGCAATCATACAACCATGAGACAACAATGTGAGTTAGTTCTCAAGCACCCAGAATGCAAACATGTGATTGCGGTATGTGTCTGTGCAGCCATTGTAACTTAGACAACAGGTTACAAGTAGTTCTGGTGATATCTGTCATAACTTTAAAACAGTTGTTAAGCAACTATTACAAGTCAAGGGCTACTTGTACATTCTTGTGACACAAACCTCACTTCTGTCTCATCATACCTATCTCCCAAAGATGCCCCTTCATCTTATTAGTTGCAGTAAGTGGAATCCTATAGGCAAAATGCTTACAGAAAAAAAGAGCCCTGCATTTTTTTGCTTGTTTCATATTTACAAGTTGTCTTTCTCTTCTCTATTATTTAAAGTATGGTTTCATATTTTCTTGATTTCCTTATGTTGGCTCTTTCCAGGCTAGGCATTTACTTTTCCTTTCCTCCAGGTTAACCTTCTACTTTTCTCCTTTCTCCCTAAATACAATAGTCTATTTGAGAATCCACAATTCCACAGATTTTTATATCTGTTTTTAAACTGTTATGAATTTGATTTCTTCTTTCTCCTCTCTGGGGACTGTCCCCTCCACTTCTTGGTGAGAGGACCCCAATTTTTGAAATTCCTTATTGACTGTTTACCAGCACCATTTTATCTCATTCATTAGTCATAGCATTTCTAAGAGATCCCTATTTCCTCTGCTTCTGAACTTTTCCATAAGATATAGACCTTTACAAGCACAACTCCGATATCTAAGTTTTAACTTCCTCACTACTATATTGTATATGTTCTTAGCAAAGTTTGCACCAATGTTAGTTTCTTTAATTACATATTTCCCAATTCTACTGAAACTGACCAGGTTGATTAGGTAAAAGAGCCACAAAAGTGCACTTCACAGTAGGCAAAAATGTTTGGGAAAGGTATGCACACCAGGAAAATATAGAACTGCTTATATTAGGCAGCACATAAATTTATATTGTGGAAATGTTATAATGATTTTCAATTTAAATATTTGAAGCAACCAGAGCTTCTAGCTGATAAAATGAAAAAAAAACTAGTGAAAATGGTATTGATGGAATTAAGTCAAGATGTATGTATGTATGTATGTATATCAGAGGTGGTATTCAGCAGGTTCTGACCAGTTCTGGAGAACCAGTAGCGGAAATTTTGAGTAGTTCAGAGAACCTGCAAATACCACCTCTGACTAGCCTCGCTCCCATCTATTCTCTGCCTCCGAGTACCAGCTGATCAGCTGGGTCTCCTTTTGTTGCCCTGCACAGGAAAACGGAGCTGGAAAGCAGGTTAGTGGGATGGGGAGGGTATGGAGATTTTACAGTAACCTTCCCCTGCCACGCCCACCAAGCCAAGCCCACAGAACCACAGGTAGTAAAAAAAATTGAATTCCACCATTGGTATATGTACATGTACATGTATATGACCCAAAAAGTTTTTTGTTGGTAGCCCTGAGTAGAAAAGTTGTGAGATCTTTCCACCCCCACAAAATGAAAGAAATAGTAAAAAATAATAATTATTACGAAATTTTATTTCAAATAAAACCCTTAAAATCAGGGATATTAAAGAGAATGTTTAAAATTGGGAACATAAATATCCAGTTGTAGAATCTGATGAGCATCAATTAATGGATCAACAAAGCTGCATCCTTAGAACAAAAGCTTTTTACTGATAATGAATTGCAAGAATTAGAAAAACCAGCAGAGAATGTTATATTAATAATTACACAAAACTGAAAAATCATCAAATGATTCAAACACTTTGAACAGAAGTGTCAACTCCATATCCAATACAGATTAAAATCCTACATGGAAAAAGATGACAGATGAACACCAAAGCACTAATACAGATGCATGCTGCATAATTGAAAAAGTCAACATACTTTGTGCTTAACTGACTATAGAATGTTCTGTTAGAATTTACAACAGAAATTCAAATCCAGAAAGCACGCACAGATGACTGATTCAGCAGGATTCATTAACTTCTTTATAAACATATAAGTAAATGTATAATACCAATGTATTTTAAAAAATATCTCTTTTGGTGAACAATGTGGTTTCAGCCTTTTACATTTCAGTACAAACATGACCATAGTTACATATTCATCTTTCGTATTCAATTTCATATTGTATTATTACTTATTCCATTTTCCTTTAAATATTCTCAAATATTCTTATATTCATTACACTTATTTTATTCAATTCCAATTCATATCATAATTTATTTCATTTTTTTCTTTAAATATTCTCATACCTTGTTTTACAATATTATCTAAAATTCTTATTTCATTTCTATATTCATTACATATATTTACTTTTATCTGTCATATTTGCAATTTTTCCATCCTAATTCTAATAATCCAAAAGTTGTCCCCAATTTGAGTTTGCCACCCCTTTGCCTTATATACTCCCACAATTTATTCTCTTTAATTCCTTGTAAAGATTTACTATATTATAGTCATTTTTGAATTATTACATTCTACATTAATAACAATAATCTCCTAACTACTAAATATCACATATGAATATATATATTTAAATCAGATCCCGCATGGTATTTTTTTTCTTAATTACATTCTAAACCATCTATTTATTTCAAAAATATTACTCTATTCAATTGATTTTAGAAACTGATAATAGTGTTTCCATTACAATTCTCATAGTTCATTTTAACTTTATTCATCGTTTTATTAAATATCAATTAATATACTTATAGTAAATTCCCATTTCCATATCTATTTCAATTAAATCTATATCTGGTTTAACAATAATCCTTAGAAAGAAAGAAAAAATCAGTTCCATTCTTTTCTATTTTTAAATCTATATTCTTATATATCACCACACATTACCTTGCAGAATCCTCTTTCCTGTTCTTTCTTCTTCTTACCCATTGTCTCTCATCCTCCTGACCATATAATTTCTTTTCATTTTTTATTGCTTTCTGCTTCCCATCATTTTCTGGGCCTTTCCCTTAATTCCCCTTTTTTCCTTTATGACTTCCCGCCATTTCTTATTCCAATTATTTATTTTATCCCCCTCCCTCTCTTGATTTTTCCTCTATAATTTTCTCTTCTGCTGTTTCCTTTTCCTTTGTTTAATTTTCCAAACAATTCCCCCTTTAATTATCACATCAAACCTCAAATTTTTAGCTTTAATTCTCCCCCCCTCCCGTTTTAATGTTCGTTGTTCCACTTTCCTCCTTTTTAAACTCCTCTCCCCTCTGGTTCTCTTTGTTCTTCTTCAATCTGTGTCACCATTTCTATTTTTTGTAGTACAATACTGCACATTCCAAGCTTTCTTTCCTCATTTCCTTCATATTTTGTAGTTCCAATTATATTTCCACACATTATTTCCCCCCCCCTTTTCTTTAATATTTATGTCCAATCCAATTGTTCAGTAGTTTATTACAATCAGTGTCTTTTATATTTAATTTCAATAGTCAATGTCCATGAATCTTTGTTTCCAGGTTCCTTCTATTAATTTCTTTTCCAATTTTTTGGAATAATCCCATGGTAATTTCTTCACGTATCTTTTTTTCCTTATAGTATTTAACTTTTCAGGATTTTTATTTTATCGTAATGGAATTCCTTTTGTTTCCTTTCCAATTTTAAAAAGACCAAGTACTTTTTAAAGAGTCTCTCTCAGTTCTGTTTCCATGTTCCACCCTTTTCACTTTTTCCTTTTATTTAAGCTGTTATTAATTTTGCTAATTCCAATTATTAGCTATTATTTCTTTTTAACACATTCAATTCCAGCATTTAATTATGTCTTTTTAGTGACAAAAATCCAAATAATTATTCAGTTTAATTTCCAAGCCTTTTATAATCCAATATTTTCCTCTGAATTTTCTACCTCCAACTTAATTCTTTTCAAAGTCCAAAGCCAATCTTCTTCACTCTTTCCAATTTCCAATTTTCTTCACTCTCTCTCTCTGGTCACTGCTTCTACAAACTTTCATAAAAAATTCTTTATTTCTTAATTTTGGGATACCTTAATTTTCATATATTTTCCCTGGTTCATACACCACTCACAGCTTCACCTCTCCAGCACAGTCTTAGTTTCCCAGACTGCTTCCCATGTTCATGGTCACTATTTTTTTACCACCGCTGCAACTTGTCTTCAGGAGAGGGTTTACCTTGTCAGGGAGGGGAGATGAGGCTCCCCTCGACTCTCCAGGCAGTCCTCCCTTTCTTCACCACCTCTCCAGGGTGGTTCTGGGTTCTGATCGGGACCCTCCAACAAGCAAGCCGTGTACGATCACGGATTCCGTTCCAATGTCACAGAAGCAAAACCAGAAGTCAGAACAGTTTCAATTTTGATTCAGAGTTGCAGACCAGACTTTCAGCTTCAGAGCTCAGAGTTTAATATAGAGCTCCGCCTAGGCTCCTTCCAGTTTCAGTTTCCAAACAGTTTTCATTGGCTGACTTAGTTGCTATGCCTATTCATTGGCTGACCTTGTTACCATGCCTCTGCCAGTTCATGAATATTCTGGCTCTCTTCTTCATGACTGGAAGAGACATAAATCCAATTAACTTAATATTCTTTCCATGACCTGTATCTGAAGACCCAAATTCACAGTTTCCTTCAAATACCTGAGAATCCTTTTTACTTGATACATCCTTTGCAATGAAGCAAAGATCATCCACAAATGCTAATAGTTAACAATCTCCACCTTTTAACTTTCCAGTGTATATGCAACCAATAGCTTTGCAACTCTTGAACCCAAGACCTTTCAATGCCTTATCTAGACATATATTCCAATTCCTGACTGACTGCTTCAGCCCATATATGGCCTTGTTTAATTTATACACTATGTTAGGCTTTTTACTTTCATATCCTGGTGCTTGAACCATGTATTTCTTCCTCTAATTCTGCATTGAGAAATGCAGTGGTCATTGTCAAAATGCCAAATTTTATGGCCATGTGCGGCTGCCAAAGCTAGTGCCAGCGTGATGCTTTCACTTTTTATAGTTGGCACAAATACCTCATCATAGTGCACATTTTTCATCCGTGAAAACCCTTGTGCCACGAACCTTGCTTTATATTGTACCTCATTACTGAGCAGTACTTTCTTCTTATATATCTACTTGCATCCTACAGCTTTGCTTCCCTGTGGCAAAGTCATAGATGTGAACACTTCATGTTCTCCCATGGATTTCATTTCCTTGTCCATAGCTTCTTTCCATTTTACTTGTTCAAATTTAGGTAATGCCAATACTTCTTTATAGTTTCTTGGCTCACACAATACATTACACACTTTATCTTTACTAGCAGAATACCTGTCAGGTGGAATCCTCTTATTCCATCGCTCTGACCTGCATGGCATTGTGTTTCAACCTTTTCTTGCTTCATATCTCATTCAGCTTCTCCTCCCTGAATGCTGACACTAAATGAGTTACCATCAGTAAGTGAGTTACCATCACTAAGTGAATCACCGTCACTAATGATCACTTTGGAATGATCACTTTGGAATGATCACTTTGAATCATTCCAAAAAATTGCATCAATTCTGTTCCAGTTTTGCTCTGCAAAAGCTAGTAGACCTTGAAATCGCTATTCTTTTGCTTTCATCGCTAAAGCGATAGCTCTTGGAGCCTGGCTCATAGCCCATAAATCTGAGGTTTCTAGCCTTTGGTTGTCCCATTCTTCTAATTGCTTTTGGAATATGCACCCACGCATTGCTTCCAAACACCCTTAAATGTGCCAGATATGGTTTTCTGCATATAGAGTATCATTAATGGAGGAACTCCACAGCCTATTAATTAAATAATTAGCAGTCAATATGGCTTCACCCCAACATATATAGAGTAAACAGCATTAGTGCAGTTATTTCCACGAGACTGATGCAAGCCCAGGCAACTGGGGTTGATGTGTTTATGGTCAATGAATGGTGCTACAGCAAATGGCAGATCATCTGCAGCATTCAGCTCTTGAGTGGGACCACGATCAGCTCTTTTCAGCCTCAATTTCCATCCGATCCCAGCTTCGTTGCCAGTATTAGATTCGAGGTGAGAATGGAAGCAAAGCCAGAGCAAAAGCTCTTTTTATTTAGTTCATATGAACAACAGCAACAGCCTGGCTGACAGCACTCCTTTTATAGGGAGCTGCCAACTGGTCAACTAATCAGAACAAAGTATTTTCCCGCTTCAGCAGCAGACCTGAGTGAAAACTTCAGCCACTAACTTCAGTTACTAATTTCAATACGTAACAAAAATCTCTTTGAGAAACAGGCTACTAATTAATTTCCTCTCACCCTACCATTGTAAAAACATTTGGCATGTTTTCTGGTACATTGTATACTATACAGTATATTTTTTTCTTTCTTATTATATGTGTAGACCTGCTTTGCTATCTTGATATGTTGCAAAGGGCAGGATGTAGTTTTGGGTTTTTTTAATGCTATAATTGTCATATAAGTCTAGGAAAAAATACATCTATTTGATTTGAGAATTTGTATTTTGGATAAAATAAAGGAGGGGATGCATGAGAGAGAAAAGGAAAGATCTCTACTAATTAAATATTTTGCAGGGAGATGTCTCTGCAGAAACTAGAGTTCTGATCCTCTTGCAATCTACATCAAAATGGCTATGAAAGACTGTGCTCAGTAGCCAGAAAAAATTGTTGCTGCAGCAACCTAAAATCTTGCAGAGGAGCTGAGCAGATATGAGCCCCTGATTGCATTATCAGCAACATCACTAATGAATCATGTCCATGACAAAAGCAAAATCAGGAGAAGAGAAATCACACAACTCAGGAGAGCTAAAATTTATATTGATACAGTAACTGATGAATGTGTGTGTGTGTGTGTGTGTGTGTGTGAGAGAGAGAGAGAGAGAGAGAGAGAAGCTAGGCAGAATCACATCTGATACCTGTACAATCAGCACAGCCCTCCCCCCAAGGCTGTGTGCTTTCTCCACTTTTCTTCTCCCAATGACTGCATCTCAAATGATCCATCTGTTAAAATACTGAGGTTTGCTGATGACACAACATTGATTGGTCTCATTCGAGACAATGACGAATCCGCACACAGACAGGAGGTTATACAATTTGCTTCGTGGTGTAACCGGAACAACCTGGAACCGAACACACTCAAAAATGTAGAAATGGTGGTAGACTTTAGGAGAAACCCTCCCATGTTACCACCTCTTACAATACTAGACAATACAGTATCAATAGTAGAGACCTTCAAATTTCTAGGTTCTACTATATCACAAGACCTAAAATGGACACCTAACATCAAAAACGTCATCAAAAAAGCACAACAAAGAATGTTCTTTCTGCGCCAACTCAGAAAGCTCAAACTGTCCAAGGAGCTGCTGATACAGTTCTACAGAGGAATTATTGAGTCTATCATCTGCACCTCTATAACTGTCTGGTTTGGTTCTGCAACCCAACAGGACAGACACAGACTTCAGAGGATAATTAGGACTGCAAAAAAACCAATTATTACTGTTGTGTTGGTAGATCAGTCCCAAGAAGAGACACGAGGCGAGTGACTTTTAAAAGCTCTTTATTAGTTAGGTAGATCTGCTTTCTTGGCTCGGATCGGCAGCAGCTTATATTGGTCTCACACAGGGTGCTGCGGCCAATGGCAGCCATTCGAATCTCCCACAATCGGCTCGGCCAATCGCGGTTGCTTCGTAACGGCCAATCAGTGCCGCACACTTGACCAATCAGGTTGCTGTGCGTCTCAGCCAATCTGAACGCAGGTTTACAAGAATGCAAATACAGAACACCCCTCCCCTCTTGGTTCAGTCCTACGTAACGTAGTCCCATAAGTAGGCGGGGCTCCATACTTGTCTACTGGACCTGCGCAGGTTAGTTGTTCCTTGGTCTCCGGCCGGTTCGGTCAGGTTCTGTGTTGTTCTCCGCCTCATTGATGGAACCACCTGGAAGGGTGAGTCGGGCCTTTCGTCGCAGCTCCCTCCCGATCTACCCGGGCTGGTTGAGCTGCTGGCTTCGTTGTTCCCACCTAGTCTTTCCGGGCTGGTGGAACTGGCTTGGCTGCACCTTCCAGGTGAGGCTTCGGGCTGGTCGTCTATCTCTGGTGAGTATTGCTGGGTTCTTTCTTGTTGGTTTTGCGTTGTGGGGTTTTCTTCTCTTTCTTGGGTGCTATTTGGGTTTCCCCTTCCCCCTCTGGTTTCCATGTTGGTTGTATTTCCCGCATCGGTTCTCGATCTTAGCTGATCGATGTATCTTTCCCATGCTCGTCCGTCAGTTGTTTGTAGCTGGTACGAGCGGGGACCTGTTACCTGGGTTATAGTTGCTGGTACCCAGAGTGGGTCCCCTGTGAGGTTCTTGGCATATACTATGTCACCCAGTGTGAACGTTCGGTGCTTGCTGGATGAGTCGGGGGTTTCTCGGGGTTATATGTGGGGTGCAGCCTGTCTAGTGGGGACCTCAATTTCCTCCCCATTAATAGTTCTGCCTATTTTGTTGGTTGTCGTGTTTGGAGTTATATGTTGTATAAATAGCATTTTATTAATCTTTTCTTGTATTTCCCCGGTTTCAATTTTTTGGATTGCTTTTTTGGTAAATTGTACTATTCGCTCCGCCCTCCCATTCACCGCTGGATGTGCTGGTGCTGTCAGCGCATGCCATATTTCCCGTTCCGCTAGGAATTTTTCAAACGGTAGCGCAGTAAATTGGGGCCCGTTGTCAGATACAATTACATCTGAGAAGCCGTGGGTTGAGAATAGTTTGTTGAGTTCTCTGATAACGGCCTCTGTGGTAGTCGTTTTCATGTTGCTTACCTCGAACTAATTGGAGTAAGCGTCTACCATTATCAGGAACGTGTGTCCCTTTGTGGGCCCGGCGAAGTCTATGTGTATCCTGGACCATGGCCCTCTGGGGGTTTCCCATTCCAGGATTGGGGCGGTGGGAGGGCTTGGCCTGGATTCTTGGCATTGCCTGCAAGATGCCACCCAGGTTTCGATTTCCTTGTCCATCCCTGGCCACCAAGCGTAACTTCTGGCCAGGGCTTTTGTTCTAACGATGCCTGGGTGCCCTTCGTGTAACATGTCCAAAACCCTTTTCCGTAGTTTTTCTTGGATAACCACCCTGTCCCCCCAAAGTAAACAACCTTTTTGTGTAAAGAGTTCTGTTTGCCGGCTTCGGAAGGTCCTGACTTGTTCATCATTGTCTTTTTCCGGCCATCCTTTCTCCACCCAGTTTAAAACCCGCGCCAGACGTTTGTCTTTATTGGTCTCCTGGGCAATGTCTGACACAATTAGGGGGAGATTGGGTAATGTCTCTATGCTCAGGGTGGACGTGGTAGGTGCTGGGTCAGCGTCCATGTCGGGCAATGGAGTGTGGCTCAAGGCATGTGAGATTGTCTTACCGGGCCGATGGGTGAGCCGGTAATTGTAGGCGGCAAGAAATTCAGACCACCTTGTCATTCTTGGAGATAGAATGTTCAGAGTGGCCTCATTCCCACCAGAATCCCGAGCAGCGGCTTGTGATCGGTGATGATGGTGAAGGTTCTGCCGTAAAGGTACTCGTGGAACTTCTTTACCGTGGCGACGATTTCCTTCTTATCCAGCTGGCTGTAATTCCTTTCTGGTTTTGAGAGAGTTCTTGAGAAGAAGGTGATGGGCACCTCTTTTCCATCAGGGAGCGTGTGGCTGAGGATAGCCCCGACACCAAAGGGGGATGCGTCGCAAGTGACTGCTACTGGTAGGGTCTCGCTGTATTGGATGAGAACAGTGTCTGATGTGAGTAGGTCTTTAGTCCGGTTGAATGCGTTTTCCTCTTGCCTTCCCCAGTTCCAGGTGGCTGTCTTGTCCAACAGCCTATGCAACGGTTCCGCTGCAGTCGCCTTTTGGGGCAGGAAAACATTATAGAAATTAATCAGTTCCAGAAACGCCTGAAGTTCGGTTTTATTTCTTGGTCTGGGGGCTTCCTTGATGGCCCTGATTTTTTTTCTGTTGGGTGGATCACGTGTTGGTCTAAGAGGTACCCTAGGAATTCAACTCTCTCAGCGCACAGCTGGCATTCTCTTTCTTGATTTTTAACCCCGAGTCTTTGAATTTTTGAAGCACCTCCCTCAAACGGCTCTCCAATTGTTTTTGGTTGCCCACTGAAACCAGCACGTCGTCAAAATAGGGCACTACCCCCTTGATGCCTTGGAGCGGCCTCTCCATCAGGCTCTGGAAGACCCCCGGGGCTATGCTGACTCCGAATTGGAGCCTCTTGCAGCGGAAAGCTCCACGGTGGGTGACTATGGTTTGCGCCACTGCAGTTTCCGCGTCGACCGGCAATTGTTGGTAGGCTTGCGCCAGGTCGAGTTTTGCGAAAACCTTGCCTCCCCCCAGTGAGTGCAGAAGATGCTGTACTACTGGGACGGGATAAGCGCTCTGTTGCAGGACGCGGTTGAGGGTGGCCTTGTAGTCACCACAAATTCTCACCGACCCATCTGGCTTTACTGGGTTGACTATGGGGGTCTCCCACCTGGCATGGTCTGTTGGCTCGAGTACCCCTTGCTCGATGAGCTTGTTTAACTGCTCGTCGATCTTAGGTTTGAGCGCAAAGGGTACTCGCCGGGGTTTAAGGCGGATTGGGGCAATGTTAGGGTCTAGGTTGAAGGATATCGGGGGCCCTCGGTATTTGCCTAGGCTGCTGTCGAAGACCTCTTGGAAATCTCTTGTGAGCTGCTCCTCCCAGTCCACCTTGGTGATGTGGTTGGTGCCCGTCACCTCTATTCCAAATGGTGCGAACCACTGTAGTCCCAAAAGGCTAGAGTGATCCTTGTCCACAATGGTGAGGGGAAGTATTTCGGTGCGCCCTTTGAATGTAATTTTAAAGTGTCCAATTCCGACTACGGGGATGCAGTTCCCCTGGTAGTCCTTGAGGATGAGCTTCTGGCTTTCCAGTTCGTGTCTGTGGATGGTGGGCACCAGGCGCTTGATTTCCTGCCAAGTGACCATGGAGAGGTAGGATCTGGAATCCACCTCCATTTTGCATGGCGGTCCTCCATGTGTACCTTTCGGGTGTCCCAGATTGAAGAATGGCCAATAACAACCGTTTGGTGGGTCTCTTCTCGTTGTCGAGCCTTATTGAGACACCTGTTACTTCCTTCCTGGCTCCATCGGCTCTTGGTGTGCCGGTCTTTGTTTCTGGGGGGGGATGCCATCTCATCTCCGGGGGCTGCTGTCTTGACGCTGGGGACTCTGGTTCCGCTTGAACCGGCATACTCTGGCGATGTGGCCCCGCTTGTCGCAGTGCCGACAGATTGCATCGAGGACCTGGCATTCCGACCGTGGATGGTCACCCCCGCACCCGGCGCACTGGAATCCCGACTTACGACCTCATCACTCATGCTGGTCCCATTCTGCTTGGAGCCGGTGGATGTCTTCCTCGTCGTCCTCGGTGTCGGTGAGGGAGTCGAGGTCGCCATGATGTGTGATGGTGGTTGCTCGGCGACTGGCTTCGGCATGTTTCTCGGGGGCTGGGGCTGCTTCAGTTGTCGCAGGCCGGTCCGCTGTGCTTGCTTGCTGCATCTGGGCCGCTGATTTCCTGGTCGCCTCTGCTGCAGTTGCCTCAGTGAGGGCATCAGTGAGGGATATGTCACCCCTCGCTTTAGTCGGCTTTGCAGGATGGGGTCTTTGAGTCCTAGGATGACACATTCTCACAGGGCTTCATCCATGTCGGTGAACCCGCACATGCCCCGAGGTCTCGTAGATCAGCCACAAAGTTGCTGATACTCTCACCCTCCTTCTGATTCCTCCGGTAGAAGTCGTGCCAGCAGATGAGGGTGGGCACAGCGGGTGCATAGTGACTTCGTAACAATGGCTCGAGGTCAGCCCAGTCCATCGCTTTCACATCGAGGGGCTTGGCGAGGGCTTTCGCCATCTTAAACACTGTGGGCCCGCAGTGAGTCAGGAATATGGCTCTTTTTTCCTGTCCATTTGTGTCCTTTAGGTTGCTGCTTTCTAGGAACATGAGGAATCTATCGATGTAAGATTCCCAGTCCTCTGCAGCCTGGTTGAAAGGTGCGGGTGGCACGGTGCTGCTGGCCATGATGCCAGTCGCCGGCCCGTGGTGCCACGTGCAGGGATGGTCTTTGTTCAGGATCCTATTCTCGTCACCAGTGTTGTGTTGGTGAAACCCTTTAGCAGAGAGGTCCCAAGAAGAGACGCGAGGCGAGTGACTTTTAAAAGCTCTTTATTAGTTAGGTAGATCTGCTTGCTTGGCTCGGATCGGCAGCGGCTTATATTGGTCTCGCACAGGGTGCTGCGGCCAATGGCAGCCGTTCGAATCTCCCCTGATCGGCTCGGCCAATCGCAGTTGCTTCGTAACGGCCAATCAGTGCTGCACACTCGACCAATTAGGTTGCTGTGTGTCTCAGCCAATCCAAACGCAGGTTTACAAGAATGCAAATACAGAACAACTACCAACCTGCCTTCAATTGAGGACCTGTATACTGCGCGAGTCAAAAAGAGGGCTGTGAAAATATTTATAGACCTCTCACATCCCAGACATAAACTGTTTCAACTCCTTCCCTCAAAACGACGCTATAGAGCACTACACACCAGAACAACTAGACACAAGGACAATTTTTCCCCCGAAAGCCATCATGGTCATAAGTCACTTTTTTCAGTGCCACTGTAACTTTGAATGGTCACTAAATGAACTGTTGTAAATCAAGGATTACCTGTACAAAAAACAAAAAGCTTCTTTGCTTGCAAAAAGCTGCTCTAAATACCAATCATTAGATTAGAAATGGGGGAATACACACACTAAAAATCAATGATAGCCACAGTCATCATGGAAACCATTCTGTCTGAATACCTTCCTTTTCATTCATACTTGCAACCCAGAGTTACAAATCAGGCAGGGTGCCAGAGCACCTTGAGGAGTTGCAATAGTTAAAATACAATGATAATTATCAGCAGCGAACTCTTGCTCATAAAGTGAAACCCTTTAGCAGAGAGGTCATTGAAACTCTCCAGAAAGTGAGTTAGCATATTTGGGCTCCCAAGCTTGTGGATCACAATAAAAGTAGTACAAGCTATAGGTATCTAAATAAACTTCAAGCCTGGTGCCATATTATTAAGCCTTATCATGAGAGAAAACTAAAACAAATGGAAGGATCCACATCCTTACCTCTTATATTGTTTTTATTACTATCAGTGAGCAATCCTGCGCCTTGGTCACTCTGAAGCAATGAAAGAAACTCCTGTCCCAAAGGTGCTTTTTCAAGAGGCAACTGGACTTTCTGGAAACCAAGAAAGTTAGCAACACCCCCAAAGAATGAAATATTTTGAGAAATATTAAAAAGGCAGAAAATTATATTTCCCTAAATGAGAAATATAGAAACATGCTCTTAAAAGGCAGGAAACAGACTCAGTCTTAATAGCCCCAAAGAAACTGAAGAAGTCGCCTTTTTAAAATGCAGATTTGGTAATCCATTCAAGACAGGATTAAAATCCCAAGGAAGACAGTATCTCGGATTAATTACATTTGTTAAACAAGATTCAAAGCCCCAACTCATTGCTGACCTTTAAGAACAAACTAATTAAAATCAAATAACAAAATACACAAAACAAGCCTCTAAATTACAAAATACTGTAGAACAAACTATATAAAAATCAATGTACTCATCAAACCAATTGGTCAGTTGCCCAGGACCTCAATCCTGTGGTCTTGTTCACCAATAAACCATCTTTCCAATCAGCCTCCATGTTTCTAGTGTTTTTTTCTCCATTTGGAACTGAACCAATGGATATTTCATCTAACACTCTTGAAAAAAGCACCTTTGAGACAACTATGACCTGGATGACTGAAGAATCCCCATAGGCAAGAGATTCCTATGCAGGGGTGGGATTCAAATTTCTTAACAACTTGTGGGTGTGGCCTAATTTGTGGGTGTGACTTGGTGGTTCTGTGGACATAGTCTAATTTGTGGGTGTGGCCTGGTGGTCATATGACTGAGTGGGCATGACCTGGTGGTCATATGACTGGGTGGGCATGGCCTAGTTGTCATGTGACTGGGTGGGCATGGCCTAGTGGTCAAATGACTGGGTGGATGTGGCCAACTCAATGTCACTCACGTCAAGGGGTGCCTTGCCTGGCCCCTCCCCTCCCAGCCCAGCCATTCCTTGTCACACCCAGCCTCAACTTATTTACAATCCTGTAAAAATGTTGTTCACCTTTTTTTGACTTTATTATCTACATACTATAGATGTACTTTCATGGACCACTGAAAGGAGGAAATGGCTCACATGCTTTGCTCAAGAGTGTGATAGGCAACAGGCTTTTAGGGAGCTGCCAGAAAGAAGGTGGGGGCAATGTATTTTCCAAAGCACCAGAAGGCAAACAATGTATTTTCCAAAGCACCAGAAGGATGGAAAATGAACAGAGAGAGAAGCAACCTAAAAGTTAGAAGACAGTGAGAACAATTAACCAGGGGAATTGCTTGCCACCAGAAGTTCTGGGTGCTCCAACATTGGAAGTTTTACCAAAAGACTGGACAGCCATTTCTCTGAAATAGTATAGAGTTCCCCACAAGGTCCCTTCTGACAACAGGCTGCCAGAAAGAGGGAGGGGCAATGTATTTTCCAAAGCACCAGAAGGCAACAAGAAGCAATGGATGGAAACTGGACAAAGAGAGAAGCAAGCTAAGACTAAGGAGAAACTTCCTGACAGTGAGAACAATTAACCAGTGGAACTGCTTGCCACCAGAAGTTCTGGATGTACCAACACTAGAGGTTTTTAAGAAAAGACTGGACAACCATTTCTCTGAAATGGTATAGGGTTTCCCCAAGGCTCCTTCTAAGTGTTATTTTGTTGTTCTGACTACTTTCCCGGGACCTCTACTCAAAGTTTGGCATCCTCAGTTTTCCTGCCTGAGTAGGGGGTTGGATTAGAAGACCTCCAAAGTCCCTTTCAACTCTGTTAAACACACATGAATTTATGCTGCGGACTATAGACATGTAAACCTTGAAAAATACCTGGGGAAAAAAAAAAGGCACTAAAATCACTCTAGGTGTAGGGACAATGTAAAATATTAATATATGATAAATAATGGAACAATTAAAAATAATAGCACAGAGTTTTTTCTCTCTCTCCATCTCCCTTCCTTCCTTCCTTCATTTCTTCTTTCCTTGTCTTTCTCTCTCACACACACACACCACACACTCTCTTTTGTGACACACACATACACACCTGGTCTGGGACAAACTGATCCAGCAAGCTCCAGAGCAGCGGGTGGAGGAAGAATGAAGAAAGCAGCAGTCCCAGGACATCTACCTGCCCTCCCTTTCGGAGCACCACAGTGGCGGGGGTGGTGGGTGGCATTGGTGGGTGATAGCACGGCTGTGAGAAGCAGCTCAAGGAGTTCCCTCCCTCCCTTTTGGGGCACCTCCACCACCCCTCTCAGCCCCAGTGCAGCAGAGAAATTGAATGGCTGTGGCATGTTCTGGCTGCTACCATCCCCACATCACCCAGTGCAGTGCTCTTCCCTGAGGGCCGCCTGTTCACCCATCTGCTGGCCAGACTGGCCCAGAAGCAGCACCTTACCATGGCCTCCTCCTGCCTGGCCACCAGCTTCTTGACACAAGCAGAGGCTGCTGGTTGGAGCGAGAGAAACCACAGTGCTAGGCTCTAGTAGCGGTGAGTGCCAAGGGCATAACTAGAATTGGAATAAAAGGCTGTGCGGCTGTGGTGGAAAAAACTTGGGCAACACCCGGCAGCTTGGATGAGAAGCACGAGCAAGGCAGCAGGTGCTCTTGTGTCAAGAAGCTCTGTTTCTTTCTGCCAGAGATGTGCAGCCTCTTCCAATTCTAACTATGCCCTTGGCACTTGCCACTGCGGGAGACCAGCACTGTGGTTCTCCTCATTCCACCAGGCCCGGGGAGGCTGGTTGAGGCCTGCGGAGGCTTGGTGAGGCCCAGGGATGGCTGGGTGAGGCCCGGGTGGTGGTGGTGGGGAAAGGCGACTGGGGCTTGCACAGCCTCACTCACCTAGGGAGATCATCAGATCAGGCAGGGCCACATCAAAAGGCAAGCAGCAATGGCTGGCTTGGGGGGTGGGCAAAAGCAGGCTGCAGGCATGTTGCACGTGCACACAGTGTTGCGTATGTGCGATAGGGACTGACTGGGCAGGGAGCGGAGAAGTGGGTGGAGAAGAGTGGGGCCAGCCAGAGGCCCAATTTACCGGTTCTCCAAACTATGGAGAATCATAACAACCACTTCTACTGAACCAGTCCAAACCGGTAGAATCCCACCCCTGCTCCTGTGCTCAGCGAACTGACAAAGCACCCTTTTCCATCCAGGAGAAGCAATCCTTAGATTCATTTGCACCACTTAAAGATATCACCTGGTCTCACCTCACAAGATATCCAAAGGAAATCATCCAGATTTAAGGAAAGATCACATGCCCCAAGAAAAGCAATAAAAAAATCAGACAGAGTGCCAAGCTTGCATGTTGCCTCTTGGAAGTATACCCCAAAGGTACACCCCAAGCAGTGTAAAAAGCTTTTCAAAAAGTCTCTAATAAAGTACAAGAAAAAAAAAACACTCCAGAGAAGTGGCTCCAGCTAGTCTGGGTGTACTGCCAAGAACCATTAAGCTGTTACAATATAACAAGGGGAGAGGCAGTTTCTGAGGGCAATAAGGATTAGACTAGAAACAACACATAGGCACGCACACCAGAATGTTTCCTTCCTGCCTTCCTGACAGGATTAGCCCTGTAAAGTGGGAAAAACAAAAGGCTGTTGGAAGGAGATTTCAGTTGCTTAACTCTATTTTGAAGCCACAGCAATCCAAAACATCTTCTTGTTCTCTGTATTTTCTTTAATAGTCCTCTGAAAGGGAAATAATTCTAAATAGAAATTTTGAAGTTCTCATTAGTGATTTTTTTTGGTTAGTCTCCATGGAAACAAGACAAAGAAAAGCCTCCTAAGTGCCAAACCTATAATCTTTCAGATGAGTAAGCTGCTGAAAGGTTCAGTTGCCCAATGAAATGAAATTTATAGACATATTCAACATTAATTTACATTGTTTTAACTGAACCCATATTTTTATGACAATGTTCTTTAACAAGGTACCCCTATCCCCCCCACCTGAGATGATAGCAGTAACTTGAATTCCTAGGCAGCATGGCATAAGAAATGTTCCTATAAAAAGAGGTTTTAGTTTGTACTAATATCAAAAAGTAACTTGTCTCACATACAAAATGGGAAGATCACATAATCATTGCTAGTTATATTTTTCAATTTTGTGATAAACTAATCATTCCTTATTGATTTAATTCTCAAGGTAAAACAGCAAAGTTAGTTCCAGCTTTCTTTCTTTTTTGCTCTTAAAATGCCAACATTCAGCTGTTACTTTCCTCATCTAAAATAAAATGCATAAAAAGGAGCCTCTTATAAACTTCAAATAAATTATTTGACTGTCAGTCCTTGATAGCTGTTCTGTAATGTTCCTCTATAAATAGGAATGAATAGGTCTGGAAAAAAAAATCACACTATCCTAAATCCAAAATGTCAGAACGAGAAAATACAGTGAGGGGCTGGGGAAAATCTTCCTTGCATGGCACACAGCCAGAGCAGAAATTAATACTCTTAAGAAGATGAACAACATTTATCTCATTTATCCAGACTGAATTTAAAATTATGTGATGAAACTAATATTGAAATGGGACCTTAGATAACTTCTGGAAAGAAAGTGCCACATTGATAACAGAAAAGCAAAATAAGAATTTGAAGCCTGAATGTAAATACTATTGCACTGAATTTACCAGTCTGTTTCTTGGCTGTGCTTCTGGTAATATTCTGAAAATATTCAGTATTTATTTATTCAGAAATTAATCAGAAGATTGGATAGTTCAGCTTTTTTCACATGCAATTTTTCTTAAATAATTATCCATAAATTTGCTTTTTAAAAATGAACATTTCAGACAAAGAAAAAAATAAATTATAGATTCAAAATAATTGCGTAGTAAAATATTTATAAATAAAATTAGGGAAGAGACATTACATCATCACAGTTGACTTTTATAAAAAATTAATGCATTATTTCTAGTAGTCCAAGAAATGTTTCCTCATTATTAATTGGTATTAATTGATGTTGGCGTTTTAGTTATCATTCAATTTAAACTTTTATTTGTGTGATTATCTTCTATGGTTTTGTGGGAAGAAATATCTCATCTGGTTCAGTTCCAAGTGGGGAGAAAGACACTGGAAACATAGAGGCTGATTGGAATGATGGTTTATTGATGAAGCAGAATCACATGGTTTTGTAGTTCTGGGCAGGTGACAAAATAGCGTTGGGGGAGTATACCTTCTTTGGGCTTTTTATTTGAGCTTCCTGTTCCTGTGCAAGAGCATATATTCTATTGGCTGTTGTCAGTTTCCTAAGGGGTCATGTAGGCGTTATGTACTGGTCAAGCTAGCTCTATAGGCAGAAGAGGAAATGCAATCCTAGATCAGGGGTCTTCAAACTTGGCAGCTTTAAGACTTGTAGACTTCAACTTCCAGAATTCCTCCTCCAGTCATGTTAGCTCAGGAATTCTGGGAGTTGAAGTCTACAAGTCTTAAACTTACTATGACTATCTAGATCAGTGGTTCCCAAAGTGGGCAGTACTGTAAGGAATAACAAGGTTACCTAACTTAGTTTGGGTAAAATAATTTATATAAACTATGATTGTAAGTTAAAGTGTGCGTCACTTTAACTGCAAAGCATGTAATTTGGGGTGCAGCTATAAAACTGCCATAAGAGGGAGCAAGAGAACCTGCTGGCTTACTGTATTGCTGGCTTTTACTGGATTGCTGACAATGATGGATTGATGGTGATAACTGCGTGTTTCCCTACTATTGTTGAAAGAAGGTTTGATTTTCTTCATATCTCTAACTGCAAAAGAGATATATTACTGGACTGATTATTTGTAAGTTTACTGACCTCTATTTCGACACTGGAATTTGCAACTGATTAATCCCCGGATGGACTGAACTAGTGTATGATATATGGACTGTTTTTGACTATGCTAAAACTCTTACTGGAATAAACTATTTAACTAGCACAGTGTATCTGTTTTACTGAGTGTAAGCTACAAAAACGTTTATCTCACATATTTTGCCTGATTGCCGTGCAGATTCTGCTAGGGTGTATCCCTAACAAGTACTGCCCCTGGGGGGCAGTGGGATGCCTCAGAGGGGCAGTAAGAAGCAAGGGGGCTGGCAGGGGTTGCTAAGAGGTGGCAGGGGGGGCGTTCGAGGTGCCGGCCCCGCAGGCTCACTGACTGCCAGTCACACAGCCCATTGACTGTTTCATTGCACCATAGCTGGTGCCTCAAATGTGGAACCCGCACGCAGTGAACCTTGCCAAGCCTGGGGGAGAAAAGGTGGGAGGTGGTGGAAAGAGGGCACCTTAGCTTGCAGGCTGCCCTCTCCGGTGGAAGTGGCCGAGGCGTGCCAGAAGGCCCGAAAGCAAAACCCTCCCAACGCGTGCAGTAGAAAGGGTGGGTGGTCCAGCGTTAGGGCTCCCTTCCCCAGAGAAGAATGAGGGAGCATGCAGCACCTGCCCGGCTTCCGCCTCTCCAGCCAGCCGGGCTTGCACACAGGATGCGGGTGGGTGCAGCTGCAGCTCTCCAAGGCGCGTGGCTCAGTTCGGTTCGACTCTACGTGGCCGTCCTGGACCTAGGAACTAGCTTCCCTCTGCAGCCCAGTTCTTCCGACCGAGCCCTGCGCTTGCTTGCTTGCTTGCTTGCTTGCTTACTTAGTTTCCAAGCAATCATTCCCTCTGCCTCTGCCGGTCTGGGCTGCTTCCACATGCCTTCCTCCTCTCAGGTGGAGCATAAAGATGGGCGGAATGCTTCACTGAAGTTGGGAATCTCTGAGTGTGTGCAGAGTACCTCCCCTTGCTTGGCCCATGGAAGTGGACCTTGGGTTGAAGCAAAGAGGATGAGGTTGGCTGCATCGCTGCCCCTGGGAGGTTGGCATTGCAAAATTGGATGCCAAAGGGGGCTGGAGAAGGGGCAGAGGAGTAGCTGCAGGGGGCTGGAGAAGGGGCAGAGGGGCAGCTGCAGGGGGCTGCAGAAGGGGCAGAGGGGCAGCTGCAGGAAGCTGCAGAAGGGGCAGAGGGGCAGCTGCAGGGAGCTGGAGAAGGGGCAGAGGGGCATCTGCATTAAGGAGCAGGAAGATCTTAGCCATGGTTTATTCATTGACTAAGCCGGAATCAAACAGCATGCTAAACTCTAAACCAGAATGGCTGGGTTGATATATTCAGCCCATGTTTCTCAACCTTGACAACTTGTGTGGACTTCAATTCCCACTCTGGCTTTGCTCTACTAACTTTCTCAAAGTGCCATTGCTGTCGCATTCTGTCCGTCCATCCATCCATCCATCCATCCATCCATCCATCCATCCATCCATCCATCCAAAAGGTCTGCCTGTCTGTCTGCCTGCCTGCCTTTCTGTCTACCTACCTACCAATATCTATCTATCTATCTATCTATCTATCTATCTATCTATCTATCTATCTATCTATCTATCTATCTATCTATCTATCTATCCATCCATCCATCCATCCATCCATCCATCCATCCAAAATGTCTGTCTGTCTGCCTGCTTTCCTGCCTAACTACCTATCTACCAATATAGATCTACCTACCTACCTACTTATCTACCAATCTACTTACCTACCTATCCATTCATCATCCAAAAGGTCTGCCTGCCTATCTACCTATCTATCTACTAATCTATCTACCTACCTACCTATCTGTCTCTGTCTGTCTGTCTGTCTCTCTCTCTCCATCCATCCATGTTCGAAGCGCCAGCCCCGCAAACACATTGGGAAAGTAGAACAAAGCCAGCCTGGGAGGGGGGGGGGAAGGAGAGAGGGGGAGAGAGGGAGAGAGAGACCTGATGCATCAGATTGAAATGAGGCCTAGTTTAGACTGAGGCCCTTTTCCACATTGAAACATTTTTGCCAGCACATTGAAATATCTTTGGCTTCTATTAAAGGTTTTGTGGACAAAACATGGTCAAGACTATCAGAAAGCTCTCACATTTTGTTGAGGCTTTAAACAGGATCTATTGGACCAGATCTCCATTCTAAAAATTATTTTTCCCCAATGTATTAATTATAGTGCCAATTCTGAAGAAGGCAAAACCAAAATGTACTGGCAAATTACAAGGAGAACACACACACTCCCTTCTAACCCTGCTGCAGCAGGTGATTGGACTAGAATAGATATCTCATTATCTTTTTCCTCCCTCCCGCCCTCCTTCTTTATTTCTTTTTTTTTCTGTCCCTTCCTTCCTTCCATCCCTCCCTCTTTCTTTGTCCCTTTTTCTTTCTTTCCCTTTTCTCTTTCTTTTCTTCTTTCTCTCTCTCTCTCTTATCTCTCTTTCCCTCTCTCAGACTCACCCCATTGACTTGACTTGCTTGGGCAGGTCCCTCCAGTGCAGTGGGATCAATGGGGTGGGACTTGTGGGGCCGGCACCTAGAACGCGGCAGTGTTGGCATGTTTGAAAAGTAGAGCAAAGCCAGAGGTCGGTAATTTTTGCTGCAAAGAATCACAAAAGCTTCTGGGTTGTGCACAAGAAGGGACATTCGTCAATGCAATTCAGCAACATAAAATAAAGAGATACAAATAAAACAAATCAACAAGAATCAGCAAAGCATCTCTGATTAGATTTTATTCACTGCTAGAATCTAATCAGAGTTGCTTTGCCAATTCTAGTGCAATGACCTGCTCCAGGGTTAGAAGGGAGTGTGTGTGTATGTGTGTGCATGGCTGTCAAAACTCCAAAAACAGGTCAAGTATCTCTGGGGAGGCTAGTCATAAATTAGAACATTTGCTAAGCAGCCGGCCATTAAGTGAGGATCACGTATATTTGGTTTGCCAGTCACCTGGCCATGCCCACCCAGTCACATGACCACCAGATCACACCTACCTGGTCATGTGACCAGCAAGCCATGCCCACTCAGTCACATGACCAGCAAGCCACACCCACCCAGTCAAGTGACCAGCAAGCTACACCCTCAAATTAGTCCACGCCCACAGAAATTTGAATCCTACCCCGATGAGTTTGTAGCACCAAGGGGGCGGTGGACTGAAAAAGTTTGGGAACCACTGGTCTAGATTCTTTTCTTCCTCTATCAATAAGCCCTTTATCTCTTAAATGCTGACATCTGCTGTGGGCTATTAAGAAAAAGTGGGGGCTGCTTTCTGCCTGTAAAAAACATATTTCTCCATCTCTCCCTTTGGGGGAAAAATAATATTCTCCCTTTTTAATATTTCCCAAAATATTTCATTCTTTTGGGGGCAGGGGGTTTTCTACAGTTTGATTTATATTTTAATGTATTCCATTGTGGTCAGGCAATAAAAACTGGCACAATGTATCTTCACCAAGAACTAGTTTACCCTTTTTAAAAAATAACATATAGACAACAGTTAGTTTACTCCTGCAAATACTACATTTGTCTAATTAACTTATTGCAAATAGCCAGACTTCTTAAAAGTAGAATAGATTTTTTTTCAATCTACTTGGCTTAATGGATTTTATTAACTTTTCAAAAACCAGGTAGCTTAATGAAATGAGGAGAGAAAACTTATTTCCCAATTGTTTTTATTTTTAAATAATGATGAGCAAAGCACAATTTTGAAAATAGAAGATTCTCAAACTCTTCTCTTTGTTGGGATATTCAAAATAGATATTTCAAAGAAATAATCTATAGAAATAATCACTATGCCAGAAAAATATGATTCCTTTTTTTCATCAAGGAGTCAAATATCAAAGGTTATGGTAGCTGACCTCAATCTGGTTTTCATTTTCATTTCTGCTTAGTTTTAATGATTCAGTTCTGTACAGAGTAGTGCTGAATTCAGAATTACCTTATGTTTTAGGCCGATTCTTGTGAAATACTATGGAAATCACTTTCCAGTCCAGAGTTCTGACATTCCCAATTATATCCAATTGATTACAATATGACACAGAATGCTGTACTTGTCGTGTCCGCAAAAGATGCTCAGAGTCGGTGACTATCATTCAAGCTCTTTATTAACAGTTGTGAACCGAACCGGCGAAAAGGAAAAAGCCCGCGGCTTTTATCCTTTTCGCTGCGGCGGCCGCGGCCAATGGCAGCGATTCAAGTCTCCCGCTCTTGGAGCGAGCCAATCGCGGGAGACTTCAATCGGGCCAATCAGCGCGGCTCGCCTGGCCAATCAGAAATCCCCGCGCCTTAGCCAATCAAGGCGCGGGGATTTCGAGTATTCAAATTCAGGACAGAACACCCCTCCCCTCTTGGTATGGTCCATCACGTAGCGTAGTCACGCAGGTAGGCGGGGCTCCGTCTAGTCCTAGTTGACCTGCGCAACTCAGTTTCAAGCTGTATCTCGGCCGGAGCGGTCATCTTTTTGGCTGCTCCTCCCTCTGTGTGAACCGGCTGGATGATCGGGCCGATTCGTTCTCCGTGGCTCCCGCCTGGGCCTACCGGGTTGGTTGAGCTACGGGTTTCGCCACTCCCGCTTGGTTTCTCCGAGTCGGTTGAGCTGGCCAGGTGGTTCTTCTCCGGAGGGGACTCGCGATGGCTGCGTTCCGGTGAGTACTTTTGGATTTTTTCTTGCGCTATTTTATTCGGGTATTCCCTCCCCCCTTGGTTCGAGTTTTGGGGGTTGAGGTCTGTTGCCGTTCGTGACCTGAGCTGGTCGATGTGTCATTTCCAGGCTCGCCCGTCGGTGGTTTGGAGCCGGTACGACCGTGGACCTGTGATTTGAGTGATGACGGCTGGGATCCATAGGGGGTCCCCCGTCAGTTTTTTTGCGTAGACTAAGTCACCGGGGGCAAATGTCCGGTATTTGGAACTGGAGTCTGGGGGCCGCTCCGGGTTGTATGTTGGGTGTAACCTGTCGAGTGGGGACCTCAGCTTCCTGCCCATTAGTAGTTCGGCTGGGCTTTTGTTGGTAGTGGTGTTCGGGGTGATGTGTTGTATGAATAAGAGTTTATTGATTTTATCGTTGATCTCCCCGTGGTCCATTTTCCGGAGGGTTTTTTTGGTAAACTGAACCATCCGTTCCGCCCTACCGTTCGCCGCCGGATGCGCCGGTGCTGTTAATGCGTGGCGGATGCCCCTCTCCGCCAAGAACCTTTCAAACTCAAGGGAAGTAAACTGGGGCCCGTTGTCTGAGACGACGACGTCTGGGAGGCCGTGCGTGGAAAATAGTTTACACAGTTCTTTGATGACGGCCTCCGTGGTAGTGGATTTCATGTCGCTTACTTCCAACCAATTGGAGTAAGCGTCAACTGTGATCAGAAAAGTATGCCCATTTGTTGGACCAGCAAAGTCTAAATGGATTCTGGACCAGGGCCCCCTTGGTATTTCCCAGTCCCGGATGGGTGCTGCGGGTGGGCTGGGTCTGGTCTCCTGGCAACGATGGCATTTGGCGACCCATGCCTCAATCTGTTTGTCCATCCCTGGCCACCAAGCGTAACTCCTGGCCAGGGCTTTAGTCCTGACGATGCCAGGATGACCTTCATGCAGCATCTCTAAGACCCTCCCTTGCAATCTGTCCGGGATGACCACCCTGTCACCCCACAAAATACATCCTTTAAGCAGTGAGAGTTCAGTCTGGCGGCTTCTGAATGTTTTAATGGATTCGTCATTGTCCCTTTCAGGCCAACCTTTTTCTAGCCAATGTAGGATTCGCGCCAGACGCTTATCCTTAATAGTTTCCCTGGCAATGTCCGATGCGGTAATGGGTAGGTTCTCAATGCTAAGGGTGTTTGTCGTTGGTGCTGGGTCAGGATCAGAGTCTGGTAAGGGGGAACGGCTTAAGGCGTCCGCGTGCGAAATTTTCTTACCTGGCTTGTGTAACAGTTCGTAGCTGTAGGCTGCCAGGAATTCGGACCACCTCGTCATCCGGGGTGATAAAATGTTCGGGGTGGCTCGGTTTCCGGCGAGGATTCCCAGCAGTGGCTTATGATCCGTCACGATGGTGAACGGGTGGCCATACAGGTATTCGTGGAATCGCTTAACGGCGGCAACTATAGCCAAAGCTTCTTTGTCCAGCTGGCTATAGTTCCGCTCCGGTTTAGTCAGAGTCCTGGAGAAAAAAGCAATGGGTGATTCTCTTTTGTCGGGGAGGGTATGGCTGAGGACAGCGCCGACGCCGAAAGGTGATGCGTCGCAAGTGACAGCTAACGGCAAGGTTTCGCTGAATTGAATCAGGACGGCGTCGGAGGTGAGGAGGTCTTTGGTTTTTTGAAAGGCGGCTTGCTCTCGTCTCCCCCAAGTCCAGGTTGCCGCCTTATCCAGGAGTCTATGCAAAGGCTCCGCCGCCGTAGCCTTTTGGGGTAGGAAAACATTATAAAAATTCAGCAATCCTAGGAACGCTTGTAGTTCCGTTTTAGACTTTGGGGTGGGGGCTTCTTTGATGGCTTTCACTTTTTTAATTGTAGGGTGAATGCCATGCCGGTCTAGAAGGTAGCCCAAGAATTCCACTTGCTTTGTGCATAGTTGGCATTTTTCTCGTTTAACTTTAAGTCCTGTCACTTTAAATTTTGTTAAGACCTGTCTGAGTCGGTTTTCTAATTCGGCTTCGTTTGGCGCCGCTACTAATACGTCATCAAAATAGGGCACCACCCCCTCGATGCCCTGTAGCAAACGTTCCATCAGGCTTTGAAAGATGCCTGGTGCCACGCTGACTCCGAATTGGAGTCGGTTACACTTAAAGGCCCCCCGATGGATCACGATGGTCTGGGCTTCCGCCGTTTTCTCATCTATTGGCAACTGCTGATATGCCTGGGCGAGATCGAGCTTGGCAAAGACCTTGCCCCCTCCCAGTGAGTGCAGCAGATGTTGCACGATTGGGACTGGGTAGGCGCTTTGTTGTAATGCGCCATTTAGGGTGGCCTTATAGTCCCCGCAAATTCTCACGGACCCGTCTGGCTTGACTGGGGTCACTATAGGGGTCTCCCATCGGGCATGGTCTATCGGCTGCAACACCCCCTGTTCGACGAGCTTGTTGATCTGCTCGTCAATTTTAGGCTTCAGGGCGAATGGTACCCTCCTAGGTTTAAGCCGCTTGGGGGGGACGCTAGGGTCTAGATCAAATGAGATAAGGGGCCCCTGGTACTTGCCCAAGCTTCCATCGAAAACTTCCTGGAACTCCTGGGCTAGCCACTGTTCCCAACCGTCGTCGGCGACGTGGTTGACTCCTGTCAGCGCGATGTCAAGCGGGGCGAACCATTGTAAACCCAGTAGGCTTGGGCAGTCGCGATCGACGATAGTGAGTGGCAGTTGTTCGGTGCGGCCCTTGTAGGTTACATTAAAGCTCTTGGTACCCACTACCGGGACGCGATTCCCTTGGTAGTCTTTTATAATGATTTTCTGGGTATGAATGTTCCTCTTATGGAGGGTGGGTACTAGCCGTTTAATCTCGCGCCATGCAATCATGGAGAGGTAGGACCCGGAGTCCACTTCCATCTTGCATGGTTGGCCTTCAATATGGACTTCGACGTGTACCTTTCTGGCGCTGTCGGAGATGGCGTGGCCGATGGTCACCGTCTGGTGTGTTTCTTCCTTTCGTCGACCGTCACCGCCTCTTGAAGATCGTTGGGCACGGTCCCACCGACTGTCCGGTTGGCGCTCTCTGGTCCTGGGCGGGGGGCTTTCCTTCTTCCGGTCGTGTTGTTCCCATTTGGGCGGGCTGCGGGTCTTCTTTTGGCGGCAAACTCGAGCGATGTGACCCCGTCGTTCACAATGCCTACAAATAGAGTCAAAGAATCGGCATTCTGACCTGGGGTGGTCGCCGCCGCACCCGGCACAGTTGGTCCTCAACCTACGACCTCTTCGATTCCGTTGGTCGCCGCGTCCCGTCTGCACGCAATGTATGTCCTCCTCGTCTTCCGACGTGCTGGAGGCTGACTGGAATTCTCCGTAGTGTGCGGTTGATTCGCTTCTGGGGTCGGCCGACCTTGCCGGGTTGTTGTTTCCGCCCTTCGCGTCAGATCTTCGCATGCTGTCAGCAGACGAGCGGGTTGCTTCTGCGGCTGCGGCTGCGGTGAGGGCGTCTGCTAGGCTGATGTCGCCCTTGGCCATAAGCCGGCTCTGGAGTGTAGGGTCCCATAGGCCGAGCACGAACCGGTCTCTTATGAGGCTGTTCAGACCTTCAAACTCGCAGAGTCCTCCTAGGCGCTGCAACTCGGCGACGAAGTCGCTCAATTTCTCGTCTGGTTTCTGATTTCGGCGGTAAAACTCGTTGCGCCGTATCAGGATGGGGACCTCGGGGGCATAATGGCGCCGCAGTATGGGTTCGAGGACGTCCCAGTCCATGGCGGTTGCGTCTGCCGGCTTGGCCAATGCTTTGGCCATCTGGAAGACCTCTGGTCCGCAGTGAGTAAGGAAGACGGCGCGTTTTAGCGGGCCCGGGGCGTCCTTCATTCCGGCGCATTCCAGGTACATACGGAACCGGTCTGAGTACGATTCCCAGTCCTCGGTGGCGGGGTTGAAGGGGGCGGGCGGTGCGATCTTCGCCATCTCTTTCGCTGGAACTGGCTCTTGTTGGACACGGGGTTCGGTTCAGGGTCGGGATCCCACCTTCGTCGCCAGTGTTGTGTCCGCAAAAGATGCTCAGAGTCGGTGACTATCATTCAAGCTCTTTATTAACAGTTGTGAACCGAACCGGCGAAAAGGAAAAAGCCCGCGGCTTTTATCCTTTTCGCTGCGGCGGCCGCGGCCAATGGCAACGATTCAAGTCTCCCGCTCTTGGAGCGAGCCAATCGCGGGAGACTTCAATCGGGCCAATCAGCGCGGCTCGCCTGGCCAATCAGAAATCCCCGCGCCTTAGCCAATCAAGGCGCGGGGATTTCGAGTATTCAAATTCAGGACAGAACAGTACTATATGAGCCTATGCATGGGGGGACTGCTGGGGATTTGCAGGGGTTCAGCAGAGCCCCTAGCTAAGGTTCTGTGCAGTTTGGAGAACCCACAAATCCTACTCCTGGCTGGCCCTGCCCACTGCACCTGGCCCCTTCCAGGAATCCCCATCTGGCCAGTTTTGGATGCAGGTAAGTGCAGGGTGCATGCGGAGGCTTGGGGAGGGTGAAAAATGGGACCCCTGGAAGTTAGGGAAGCTCAGAAATGGGCCCATTTCTGGCTTCCAGAGAGCCTCCGGAGGCTCAAGGAAAGCCTCTGGAGCCCAGGGAGAGCAAAAACACAACCACCATGGTGCAGAAGGTTGACTAGGCCACGCCCACCACGGCCACGCTCACCCAGTAACTGGGCAGAGAACCCTTTGCTAAAATTTTTGAAGCCCACCCCTGAGCCTATGATCTGATACAACATGGGTCACGTTCTCAGTTAAAAATGCATCTTCACTTTAACTAATGAAAATACTCAGGACCACCAGAGAACACTTTTAGCTAAGGCATTATCAAATATATTTATTTTGATCCTGATTGTTACTATCACACCAATGTGGTGCTAAAGTAGATAACTAAGTAATCTCAAATTTACACTAGAATTCTAAAACCACAATAAATATTGACCCTTCATGAACGAAACTTTTCCACAAATACAGAATATATAATAAGAAATAACTAGAATAGAAATTAGAATTATAATTGCTTGAAAAAATAATATCCTTATATTGGTGATTCTACCTGGATCACTGGAAGTGAAATATAATCTCACTTCTTTTATTGGAGATGAAGGAATCTCTTATCAAAGATGAAAAAAAAGAAAATATAGAAGTTAGTCAATTGCTCAATATTTTAAAAATGTAAAATTATTCTAACTGGCAGCACAAGTCCAATGCAAATAGGTAGAGAAAGTGAGTCATAACAGACATTCTTCCTAGGTTCAGAAATATACAGGAGTTGATGCTGAAGAAAGATGTTCAAAAATACTTTGCCTCCTCCGCCCCAAACCAAATCATTATATACAAAATGAATAAAATCCAGACTGCTTACTGGAAATACTCATAAGGCAACAACTTACTTTTTTTAGCCACATAATCAGGGGTATCGGCAAGGAGGATCAGAAAAGATAATATCTCATAATGTGGTTATGCTAACATTTTAACTTTTCTGATACGAAGCCCATGGATGCCCTTGCAAACCATTAATCTGGGAAAATGGGTTTATTCCCATGCTAATTTACAAAAAAAGACACTTCCCACTGACCAACACAACCAACTTTCACATACTCCTTCAAAATATCCATCATCAGCTACTAAATAATTTACATTTATTTATGTATTTCCCCATTTAGTTATTCTAGACTGATGCTGGCACTATCAGATCAGTCTTAATAGATGTGTAACCTTCTGCATCTGAAGGAGGTGAGGAAAACAATAATGTTCTTAAGAATGGTAACAATGCAGAACTTCATCAGAGGACACCTACTATCTTGGGTAGACAGACTGGAACATTTTTGAGGGGAGGGCTGAATTTTGTTTGAAATAACTTAATTTCTTAAACAGCTGTACACAAATAATATGCTAGAACCAGAAATCTGTAACCTTTTGTCAAGATTATTGCTTAATTTATGAACTAGAGAAAAGGAGGTTGGGAAAATTAAAAAAAAAATCTACAAAGAAAAGGAATCTTTGTTTCTTCATTAAAAATAATGCTGTGCTATGACCAACAAGATGATATCAAAGCAGCATTTCACGTTTTGAATCATTGTAAACTCTATTCAGCAGAATTTCACAATGAAGAATTATACAATGAAGGACAATGGGCAATGAAGGAACTGCTGGCTCATTATTTCTACATTAAGTAATGGTTTTAAATTAATGTGAATAATTTAACCAAGCTTCATTAATACTATGTAAGTTTCATGGCACCCCTGGGATAAAGAAAGATTCAAGGGCTAATAATCTATTTTCTAAAATATAAAAATATTATTTTATCTGAATCTATATCCAGTCTTATAGAGTTCTTGACATGCAATAAATAGAATTTTAAAGATTAATTCAGATAATGGTCTAATAAACATAATGTTACAGCGTGGACATAACTTGATATCATTATACTGGCAGTCTAATTTTCATTTTTCTAGATTTCAAACCTCTAGTTATGTTCAGAAGTTTCCTGCATCCAATTTCATTTTGAAGTTGATCTTCATTAGTAAATGGGGGGGAAAGACAAAACTATGGCAAATATACCTGAAAATAATGGAGTGTCCAGATTAATCACTAAATACATTTTGATATCATAACTTTGTCATGACTTTCTTTCCTGTTCTCCTGTTACCTGAAATTAAGCTTTACTTAATTTATTTTCCAATTCTATCTCTCCCTCTCCTATTATTTCATGCAGTGCTCACATTTTCTCAACTTAGACTTTCATTTAAATGCTCACCAAGGAACTTCTTTATTGATTGTGATTTGTAACTCAGAGCTCTTATTATATGAAAACATAATTTCCAACTTTACAGATGATGCCAAATTGAAGAGAATAAAAACAAATGAGGAGTAATTAGGTGTTGCAGGCAGGTATAAAGGATTTAGATAATTTCATATTTATGGAAGATAGCAAATGCAGAGCTGAAAAAATAAATTGAAAATAATTAGACTTACAATTGTTGGAAGAAATATCCTTCTGAGTTCAGTTCCAAGTGGGGAACAAGACACTGGATTCATGGAAGTTGCTTCAAAATAAGGTTTATTGATGGATCACATGCCTTGGAAACCTTGGGCGAAGAAAAAGGGGAGAGATGCTGAGAGCCCCTGGGTTTTATACCCTCTCTGGCTTTGAACTTCCTGGGGCACAGGAAGAGTATCCTGAACGGTTGCTGTAAGAGGTCATAGGTAGCTTTGTAGGTTGTGTGCTAAGTTTAGTTGAATCTTGCTGGGTGATGCAATGAAGGACAATTAAATGGCTCTGCTTGAAGGGGGTAGATCTTTGTTATGTAGAATAGGCTGGCCCAATCCCTAATAGCCCATTAACAAAGGTAGGAGGGCAGAGTTTCTGCCTCCCTTTTAGGGGAAATATTCTGCCCTTTTAATATTTCCTAAAACATTTCATTTTTCTAAGAGAGGGATAGGTTTTAACTTTCTACACAGTAAAGAATCACAAGCAAGAATCTACAATAATGGAAAGAAACTACCCAGTGGTGGTATTCAACCGGTTCACACCAGTTCACGTGAACCGATAGCAAGGATTTGGCATGGGTCGCCGAACCAGTAGTAAGATCTGGCTGGCCATGCCCCCGACCAGTCGCCCAATTGCCGCTGGCTCGCTTGACTCACCCACCCGATGCTCACTCACCCCACCTGCCTGATGCTCGCCCTGCCCAGTCACTCCTCCCCTAATATGTGGCACACTGGGTCCTTGTGGCTTGCCTTTAACCTGCCTTCCCACGTGGTGTCTGCACCCCAATTGAGCAGCCCTGATCTGACTGCTCACAGGTAAGCCTGCAAGTCATGCTGCCCCCCCCCCGGCCGTTCCCAGGTCCTTGCCTGGCCTCCCTCGCTGTTCTTGGGACCTTGCTGGGCTTCCTCCAGCGTTCCCAGGACCTTGCTGACAAAAATATCATTGGGATATGGATATGTAACTATTGCTGTTCACAAACTATTCATGATTTAAAGTGTTCTGTCCCTAACCCCAAAAGCACAAACATATCACAACACTTTTCATTCTTTAGACATTGAGCATTAATTGAGCAGAATAATCTGTATCCAATCTAGTTCTTCAGATCTTCCAGTAGTATACCCATCAGCACTCTCATTAAGTCCACACATTTTGCTGCTAGTTGTTTTCTATTTCTTCCTTTTTCTCAGCATTATAAACTTCTTAATAGACAAGATCTTTTTATAATGACTCCGAAGTATGATAATTTGAATGTGGTCATTTGTGCCTTAAGTGAGAACTGGATGTATTTGTTCTATGATCCATTTGTTCATTTTCTTGGCATTAACAGAACTCTTCCCAATAGCAAAGTTCAAAAATTCAATATTTTTCCTATCCTGCTTTTTCAAAGTCCAATATTTGCTTGTACTTCAGTTCCAAGTGGCAAGAAAGACACTGGAAACATGGAGACTGCTTGGAAGGATGATTTAATGGTGAAGCAGAACCAAGAAGCATGTGTGATTCTGGGTAGATGACCACATGGAGAATGAGATATATTTATACCCTCTCTTGAGCTTTGCAAGAAATGTATCCTATCAGTTGTCAAACTCCCAAGAGGCTATGCAAAGGTCCAGCTAACCTTGTAGGCTGTCTATATCCCAGGCTTGGTTGAATCTTGCTGGGTGATAATGTAATGAAGAGGTTTGCGTTATGAAAGGGTATTGGGCAATTCCTATTATGGCTTAATGGCTTTGTCCTGGCTTGGATTTTGAGTGAGGGCTAATCCTATCACTCTGGAGCCTTTTGTCTTGTAGATAGGATGGCCCAGTCTTTCTGGGGCTATTAACAATGGAGGGGGCTCCTTTCCAAGAGCATGTTTCTCCTTTTCTCATCCAGAGAGGTATAATATTCTGCCTTTTTAATATTTCCTAGAATATTTCATTCTTCTAGGAGAGGGATGGGTGCTAACTTTCTACAGTCTGAACATCTTTTTCAGAGTCTTCATCACTAGGCTGCCCAGAAGCCCTAGTTTCCTAACTTGTATTTCTTGATGTGTTTCTTTAATGTTAATAGTCAAATCAGACACACACCCATTTCAATATCTTCATTAATAGGTCTAAGGCTGGTTTCTCTATCTGTTGTCAAGATCTAGTTTTTCTTTATATTTAATCTTATTTTATAGATCAAATTTTATGGCCACTGGATTCTTGAAGTGGCTTATAATTAAAAAACAAAGTGGCTTATAATTAAAAAACAAACAAACACAACTGACCAGAAAAAAAATATAATTGACCAGAAGAAGAAAACATCAAACATATACTGACCAGAAAAAAACCAAATCAGAGGACTCCACAATATCTATCCCCAAAGTCTTGAGAGAACAGCCAGCCTCCTAAATAACAGTAAGAATATTACAATAATCCACGATCAGTCTCATTTTTCATATTGCTTTTTGCTTTCATTTCCAGAGATTGCCAATAATTTGTGTTAGAATTTATTGCAGAAATCAAATCCAGAAAGCACACACAGATGACTGATTCAGCAGGATTCATTAATTCCTTTATGTACATAATAACATATGAGTAAATTGTACAATACCAATAGTAGATTTTTCCAATGATGTAGTTGTTTCAATCAAAACACAAAGCAGCTTCAGAATTCAGCACAGCACAAAGAGCTGCAGGGCTGAAGAGCAGATTAGTTTCAGTTCTCAGCACAGCACACAGAGCTGCAGGGTCAGGCCCAGGATCCTTAAGTTTCAGTTTCTAATTTAGATCTCATTGGCTGAACTTGTTACCATGTTTCTGCCAGTTCATGAATATTCTGACACTCCTCCCTTCATGACTGGAAGAGACATAAATCCAGTTAACTTAATGTTCTTCCCATGCACTCCACCCAATGACCTGGTCATTATGTTGGCCAAATTGTCTTCTGACACACAGTAAAGTAAGCTAATCAGTTTACATTTGATGGCTTCTCTTATATTACAATATTTAATGTCCACGTGCTTGCTTCTATTTTTTATTTTCACCTGTTGACATTTTATGCAAGCAGCATTATCCTCAAACACCATTACAGCTTCATTTACTTTTATATTTAAATCCTGTAACAGCTGTATGTACCAAGTTATCTCTGAACAGAGATAACTCTGTCTGACAGAGTTCAGACAAAGCAATAAAGTCTGCCTCTGCAGTAGAAATGGCTACAGTTGTTTGATTTCCAACCAATTAAACCTCCTCCAAACAATACCACAATCCCAGAATTGGACTTTCTGGTTCTTACATTATTTGCATCATTACTATCAACACAGCATTTTAATTTTAATTCTTCAGAGATCTATATTTGAAGACCCAAATTCACAGTTTCCTTCAAATACCCAAGAAATACACCCATCCAAAACCCTTGGGCCACTAACATTGTTTGATATTGTACCTCATTATTGGGCAGTACCTTTTTCTTGTATATGCACTTGCATCCTACAGCTTTACTCCCTGTGACAAAGTCATAGATGTGAACATTTCATGTTCTCCCGTGGATTTCATTTCCATGTCCATGGCTTCTTTCCACTTTACTTGTTCAATTTTGTTCAAAGTAATGCCAATACTTCCTTATATTTCCTTGGCTCATACCATACATTACACACTTTAACTTTATTAGCAGAATATTTGTCAGGTGGAATCCCTTTTTCTATTGCTCTCACCTGTATGGCATTGACTGCTCCTGTGCCTCAACCCTCTCATGATTTGTATCTTTTTCAGCTTCACCTCCCTGAATGCTGACACTGCCACTAAGTGAGTTTCTGTCACTAAGTGGATCACCATCACTAAGTGAATCATTCCAGAAATTTGCATCAATTCTGTTCCAATTTTGCTCTGCAAAGCTAGCAGACCTTGAAATTATTATTCTTTTGCTCCCATCCCTAAAGAGATAGCTCTTGGAGTCTGGCTCATAACTCATAAGCCTGAGCTTTCTAGCCTTTGGTTGTCCCTTTCTTCTAATTGCTTTCGGAATATGCACTCATGCATCCAAAAACCCTTAAATGTGCCAGAGATGATTTTCTCCCATATAGCACTGCATATGGAGTACCATTAATAGAGGAACTCCATGGCCTATTAATTAAATAATTAGCAGTCAACATGGCTTCACCCCAATATTACCTGCTCAGACCAGTGTCCTCCAGCAGTGAGCCCTTCATGGTTTGTAACACTCCATTTTGCCTCTCAGCAGCAGCATTCTCAGTTGCTGTGTAAGGATTTGTGCATCTGTGTTTTATTCCTAACTGTCCCAACCACTACTGAAAACTTGTTGACATGAATTCTGAACCTTTGTCAGTTTGTATCTGACATACCTGTTGCTTGTACCTTTTTTCTATGAAGCTTACCGATTGGTTAAATTTCTGTAGCACCCTATTTTACTGTTCAGTAAATAGCAGAACCCAAACTTGCTGTAATCATCTACAATGATCAGCACATATTTTGCTCCTTCCAAACAGGCATTGGCCTAACCAAATCTGCATATACCAGCTCTAGAACTCTTGTTGTCTGTCTTGTGCTACTCTTGCTCACTGGGAATGCCTTTGACTTTGATGTTTTGCATACTGCACAATCCAAATATGTCTTACATCCCTTTAAATTCAATCCTTTTGCAAACTGGTCCATGGAAGCTTTCTGTGCAAGAGATGAACACATGAATTGTGCTGTGCCATATTTCCAAATGTTTGTGCACATTGAACCATTTGTCCATGCAACACATAAAGATTATCTTGCTTTATGCTCTTTGCACATACTTTCCCATATGTAGTTTCAAATCCTTGCTTGTCTAAACTAAAGACACCCAGCAAGGTATGGCACACACAAAATGTCATTAAATCTTGTTTCCAGATATGGAATTTGCACACTGCCTCTTCCAATGACTTTAGCCTTCTGGCCATTTACCAAGGCAGCTGGTTCCATCCTGTAAAACAATTTAGAATTATTAACAATTGTTTGACTAATCCCACTATCTATTAACCATTGATCTCTGCTATTACAGTAGCTAACTTTTGCAACAGCAGCCTGTCCATCAATTGATTTTCTTCCATGCAAATTTTTTTTGTCTTGCAAATAATTTCTTCCTTTCAAAAAGTTTTTTCTTTGCAAACAGCCCTTTTTTAAGTGTGTCTTTTCTCCACAGATAAAGCACCGCTTCTGTTGCTGAGCTGTAATCTGATCTCTTCTGCTGCTCTGGTCTTTGGAAACAGCCAGTCTGTGGAATTTTCCATTCTGCTTCTTGGGCACCCTCCTCAGGAAGTTCTCCTTATGGCTTCTAAACTGGTGCTTCTGCTCCTCAGCAATTAAACAAGCTTTTAACGCCATTCCTGCTCTGGTTTGCATTCAAATACTGAAGAAACAATGTCCCACTATTCATTTAGACTGTTTAACACTAACAACCCTTTCTGAGATTCAGGCAACTGCATCCCACGCTGTTCTAACTCCACAAACAAAGTTTGCATATGTACAAAATGCTGCTCCACAGATTCTCCTGGTTGCAAATGGGCTCTGTATAACGTTCTTGATAATTGCACAATATTGCATGCAGACACACTCACATGCACACTTCTTAATTTCAGCCAGACTTCCTTTGCAGTCTTTAAATCAACTACATTGATTTAATCAGCTACAATTAAAGTTCATCTTCTAAACTCAAGATGATATAAGCCATTGCTTTATCATGCTGCTTCTGATCTGCAACAACTAATGGCGCTTGGGGTGGATTTTTAACAATATTCCACAGCTCTTTTGTTTCCAGGAAACTGATTCAGCAGGATTCATTAACTTCTTTATATACATAATAACATATGAGTAAATTGTACAATACCAATAGTAGATTCTTTCAATGTGGCAGTAGTTACCAGCAAAACATAAGCAGCTTCAGAGCTCAGAGCACATTAGTTTCGTTCTCAGCAGAGCACACAGAGCCGCAGGGCCATGCCCAGGATCCTTCAGTTTCAGTTTCTAATTCAGGTCTCATTGGCTGACCTTGTTACCATATCTCTGCCAGTTCATGAATATTCTGACAATTTGCATATTCAGCTATCAGGATAGTGTCAACAACACAATGCAGGTTGTTGGTGCTTCTTACTCCAGTTTTAAAACTAGGCTCATTTTCTTCCAATCCAACTTCTTGTAATATATATTCAACATATAGATTGAAGAGGAGAATATATAAGCCTTGTCTCATTCTTACCAACCTGGAGCCAGTTGGTTTTGCCATATTTAATATTGTGATTTTCTGACATGTAGATAAGTTTCTCTTGAGGATAATGAGATAGTCTGGGATTCCCTTTTTCTAAACACATTCCATAGCTTGCCATGGTCAACACAATCAAAGATCTTTGTATAATCAATGATTACAGATTATCAGAGGGGCACATATGGATTTCTTTTTTGTATTATTTCTTTCTCAGATATTTAACTTGTATAAACAGTACTATCTCTGTTTCCTTGACCTTTTCTAAGAGATGATCCTGGATTAACCATAAAGCAATTTAAACATGTTATTATGAGTCATGGAAGGTAATGGAGGAACCACAGAGTTTTTTCTGTTAGTTATTATGCTCTTAACTCTTCACTGCTACATTCAACTTTAGTTGATTGTTTTTGTAACTGTCCTTATTTCCCTGTTCAGGTTTAATCTGCATTGTTTAAAAAATCTTCTTTGGCATGGTAATTGATTAAAGGTTAAAAATTTGGTTTGAAGGATTTTCAGAATTGAAACATACTATGTTATCTCAAGATCTTGTAATTTCAGTAGAGATATCAGATCTTATTTTGCATTTTTGGGATTGAACTGTGATTGAAACAGTCTTCAATAAATTTTGCATTTCCCCCTTATAATAATTTTATTAAAATCAATGTTTCCTGTGCCCATAGTTATAAGTAAGTAATATGCTTAGATTGCTTAGTGTTAAATAATTAATGTTTTAAAAGTTTATATTTAATATAATGGTAGATCTGGCCAGGCAGAAAACTGAATATTCAATCTCTTATTTCACCTTTAGCATTTACTGAGTTTTAATATGTTATTTAAGCACTGGAAGGGCCAAGGGGCACCACTGTATCAGTGGTGGGATTCAATCTTTTTTACTACTGGTTCTGTGGGTGTGGCTTTGTGGGCGTGGCAGGGGAAGGATACTGTAAAATCTCCAGTCAGAGGTGGTATTTGCTGGTTCTCCGAACTACTCAAAATTTCTGCTACCAGTTTTACAGAACTGGTCAGGACCTGCTGAATACCTCTACACTGTATGCTTAGAGTATCAGTTGTCATATTACAGCCCTGAATAGGGAACAAACAATAATCCTGAGTATAAACCAATATATAATTGTGGTTTTGGCTAGTTTCATAAAGCCTCAGCTTCTCCTGGAAGACACATTCTAGTTATTGATGCAGATGGACAGATTTTCACTGAATCAGGACTTTAATATTTAATTGGAACTCCTGCCTACATTTCAGAACACTGGTCTTGTTTGCTCTGCTAAAATAAAGCTGTTAGTTGTTGTTTACAAAAGGAAACAACATTTCTGCCATTGTGTAAAAGAAGTTACATCATCAAGCAATAATTTGAGCACATCTTCAGTAAAGGTATCAGCATTCCAAGTAATGCACCCATAGAAAGCAGAACTCTGAGGCAGGTAGACTCCTCAAGGAATTATTTATTGGATACATCATATTGGCACAACTGGTGAAAAACAGCTCTGAAAGTTCCCGCAGTTTTCACCAAATTAAAAAGTGAAAGTTTCCCCTTCCCCCAAGTCATCAGTCACATTGTCCAATAGAATGGGCATTGGTCCTTACCTGACACGCCATTTCTCTGGAGCCGGGAGGATCATCCAGAGAGTGGGAGGTGCTTCAATCTGTGTTGTTGAAGGCTGAGCTTAATTACTGAGGAACGCTCCGCCCTCCATCACGTGGCTCCCTTGCGTTCCCCAGTTTACGCGAAGTCGAGAGTGAAGAGAAGATCGTGCTCTCATCTTACTATGTTAAGCGGTTCCTTGGCCGAAACAAGACCCCACCAGACAGTGAACTAAAAGGGTGGGGCTGGATGATCCTCCTGGCTCCAGAGAAATGGCGTGTCAGGTAAGGACCAACGCCCATTCTCCTGAGAGCCGGCCGGATCATCCAGAGAGTGGGACATACCAAAGTTTGGCTGTCCTACGGGAGGGACTCCATCTGGTTCTGAAGTCCCTGCGGTTCCTTGAGGACTCGCTGGAGAACTCGTCTACCAAACGAACCCTCCGCCGAGGAAAATATGTCGATCTTATAATGCCTAATGAAGGGAGATGGGGAGGCCCAGGTGGCCGCCCGACAAATATCAGCAATTGGAGCCTGGGTGGCCCAAGCTGCCAAGGTGGTTGCACTTCTGGTGGAGTGTGCCGTTATTCCGCTGGGCACCGGCAGAGCCTGGGACAAGTAAGCTTTGGAAATAGTAGCTCTAATCCAGCGGCCGATGGTTGCCGGGGACACTTCGTGGCCTAAGGATTTAAGTTGAAAGGAAAGGAATAGGGATTCGGACTTCCTAAAGGGCTGGGTACGTTTAATGTAAATGCGGAGGGCCCGTCTTACATCCAGGGTGTGCCAAAGCTTCTCCCTTTCCCGCAAGGGATTTGGGCAGAAGTTCGGAAGTGTGAGTTCCTGTGCCCTGTGGAAGGCTGAATTGACCTTAGGCAAGAAGGTAGGGTCCAGCCGTAGAACCACCCGGTCGGCATGGAAGATGCAAAGGTCCTTCCTCACCGACAAGGCGGCTATCTCCGATATTTGGCGAGCCGAAGTAATGGCCACCAGGAAGACGACTTTGAAAGTTAGGAACTGGAGTGAGGATAACCTGAGAGGCTCAAAGGGATGTTTAGTAAGGGACACCAGGACCTTGTTGAGGTCCCAGGTAGGGTATCTGTGTTTGAGACCCCTGAGATGTGCTCAGCTTTGAGGGAGAGGAGATTGCGCTCTGCCTCTTTCATCAAACTTATGGACTGGGTGCCCCCTTGTCGGTTGACGTGAGCCTTGGCGGTGACGTTGTCCGTGAGTATCAGGACATGCCACCCACATACGTGGAGAAGGAAGTTGCGCAGGGCCAGGTGGATGGCGCGAAGTTCCAACCAGTTTATACTGCGTGTGCATTCTACCTGTGACCATTTGCCCTGTGTCGAGAGCGAGTGGATGTGAGTGCCCCATCCGGACAGGCTGGCGTCTGTGGTGAGGATGAGGCGTTGGGGTTCTTTGAAGCAGTGTCCCTTGTTGATGGCGGGACTGGTCCACCAGAGGAGAGACGTGAGGACCCTTGAAAGCACCTTGACCGCGGCCTTTGAATTGCTTCTGCCAGTCCTTTGGAACGGGAGCAGGAACCATTGTAGGGATCTAGTGTGTAAACGGGCCCAGGGAACAATGGAAATACACAAGACCATTTTACTGAGTAATTTAGACAATTCTAAAAGTGTTACCTTTCTTGATAGTCTTATATGTTTGACAGTTTCCTGGATGCTACGGAATCTCTCGAAGGAAAGGAAAACCTTTCCCTGAACCGAGTCAATGACGGACCCCAAGTGGGTGATCCGTGTAGATGGTAACAGATGGCTCATCTGCCAGTTTATTAGGAACACATGATCTTGGAGGGCAGAAAGAGTAGTTCTGATATCCTTTTCTGCTTGGGGTCTGGAGTGAGACAGGATGAGGATGTCATCCAAGTAACAGTAGAGACGAACCGGGAGGTCCCTGAAGTGGGCCGCTAGGGCCGCGAGGATCTTAGTGAAGGTTCTCGGGGCAGAGGGCAATCCAAAGGGAAGTGTCACATATTGGAAGTGGCGATGGTTGTAGCAGAACCTGAGGAATTTGGAATGGGAGGGCTGGATTGGGATGTGAAGGTACGCCTCTGAAAGGTCTATAGAGGATAGCCAGTCCCCCTGCCTGATGCCTAGTAGAATGGATTGTAGGGTGTGCATCTTAAACCTGCAGTAGGTCAGGTAACGGTTAAGGCGTTTCAGGTCTAGAATAGCTTTCCATCTCCCTGAGGATTTGGGGACCACGAAGAGGTGAGAGTAAAACCCCTGCCTCCGCTGGAATGGTGGTACAGGTTGTATGGCCTGTATGGTGAGGAGATGGCGGATAGCTGAATCCATTAGGTTGCGTTTGGTGGGATCCTTGGAGGGGGGGAATGCCATAAAAAATTCAGGGGGGGCGCGCTGGAATTATGAGAGAATTATGCAACTATGTCCCCATTTAGATTCACAAAATCTTCCTTTCCATCAAGGACATTACATAACATATCCAATCATGAAAATGAGAGAGCAGGAGACAAGATACTATTTATTAAAGGTGCCAGCCATCAGCAAAATGTAGTGCAGACCAATCATAATAAACAATAACTTCGAATACATTTCCTAAATGAAAGGTTTCTGATTGTGCCTGCTCTGAGAACAGTTTTTATCTAAGTAAAAACAATTCTCTTTTAAAAACCAAGCAATCTTTTAGTAGACATTATTTTCCTGCCAATCATAAGATTACACAGCTATGTAATTGCAATGTCACTGAAGTTATCTGAGGGCTGCTGCTTCTTTCAATAGAATAATAGTGTGCATTTTCTCAGCTCTGATGGCATTGCAGTGGAAAAGAATTACACATCACATTGCTTGGAGAACATAGATTAATATTCTCTCAATCCATCGGAGGTGCTACACTTGCAAAAGATCGATTACTTGGAGCAGTTCAGCAGAAGAAAAAATTTCTTGTTTCAGTTTGCACATCCATTGCTAGGGCATCTGTCTAGGGTCATTCACTCCCAAAGCAGTGAGAATGGCAGAGGTTAAATGACTTTGTACTGAAAAATGACAGCTGATACTTCTATGGTCCTGTAAGAAGTAGAGCAATAAGAATCCATTTTGTATATATGTGTGTTTCAAAAGCAGCTTCAGTACTTTTCCAGAGGAAATAGCCAAACCACTAACTGTCAGTTGGTAGCCTGGAAAGTACTGATAAGTAATGGGTGTTCCTATACCATATAAGGATAAAGTCTGATAAAGTCTGTAAGCCAAGCCATCGCATGATGGGGCAGGAATTAGGGTATAAGTATGTTGAGCAAACTATGCTCAAGGTTCCATCCTGCTGCCTTGGATGCGAACCTGCTTCTGCAGAACCGACTAAACCAACTCGTGTTTGAAGATCCGTGTCGTGTCTTGTGTTTCATGTGAATCGAAATCTCACAATTGGTGAGCACAGGCAGGAGCCTTCACGGCAACCCTCGGGGTCTCGAGGACTGGTGAGTAGTGGCCACTCTATCTCCTTTTGTGAGATAAACCCTCCCCGATTCTCGAGAGGTTCCAGAGGGCTCCTCGAACCAGAAAACCCAGAGAGACACACGAACAGACTTCACAGGGTGTGAGAGAAAGAGCCGGTACCGAGAGTAGCCAGAGTGGTCTGGGACCACGGAGAAACCTGAGTTGGGGATGCCCACACATCCACAAACCTGAGAGAAGTCCCGGAGTCATCAGGTAATACTGTTCCTTTTCAAAAGTGTTTCGGTAGGAATGAGAGTGAGGGATCCTTAAATTCTCGATGAAACTGAGAGTCCAGCGCTTGCTGGAGGATAGGTCAGGAAAGACGAAAATGGGAAAAGGGCAAAGTAAGAAGTTGAGGGAAGACTTAGAGGCTAACATAGGAGAGACAGACAAAGAAGGCAGAAAACCTATTCCGGTGGATTCGCCATTGGGACAACTGTTACAACAATGGTTTTCCCCAAATCTGAAACATTATACCCGGAATCTTGAAAAGAAGCACATGATTTATTTGTGCAAATACAGGTGGCCGAAATATCCCCTAATTGATCCTAAATTTCCATATCATTGGTCTTCGGAGGTAGAGACCAGTGTATATTGGATGAATCAATTGAAAGATTACATATTGGCTCATAAACAGAATGTTGAAATCCCATATATTGAGGTGTGGTACCATGTAAATTTTGAAGGACCCAGCCCGCCACCGGCTGATCAGTTTGTGTCCAGAACCAAAGATCCGGAATCGGACGATGAATTCTATCATCCGCCACCTCGATATGTTCCTCCAGATCCCCAGCAGGTAATTGCTGCTGCAGCAAACATCCTGATTCCTCCCTCCCCTCTGCCTGTGCCACATGTGCCTTTGCGGAGACAGAGAATTGAGGGATCTGGAAAGGAACATGCAAAATCTTCCTTTTCCACCAGCACAGCCAGTACAGGCTTACCCTTTGCGAGAAGTACCGAATGGTCTAAATGCTTTGGGTCAACCTGTGGCTATGTACGCTATTCAGCCCATGAGGCCAGGGGAACTGAGAGAACTTAAACAGTCACTTCCCCGACTTCATGAGGATCCACAGAAAGTGTCAAAGGAATTGGAATTGTTCTTGGGGCCGAATGATTACACTTATGAAGAAATGATGTACATACTTGATCATTTATTTAGTAGGGAAGACAGAGATTTGATCAGACAGGGAGCAATAGAATATTGGCGAGTATTGCAATTGGGAAATGCACAAGCAGTTGCTGGAGACGTCAAGTTTCCTTTGGCACCTCCCAATTGGAATATCCAAAATGCAAACCATAGACAGGATATGAAAGATTTGAAAACAATGGTAATTGAGGGAATCAAAATTGCCATCCCACAAGGACGCAATTTGACAAGAGCTTTTGAAATTTCACAAGGGAAAGATGAATCTCCTGGGGACTATTGTGCCTGGTTGAGACAAAGTTTGGAGAAATATTCGGGTGTTGACCCAAACTCACCTGCATTTGAATCTATGCTGAAAATGCAGTTTGCGGCTGGGGCTTGGCCGGATATTCAGAAGAAAATTCAGAAAATTGAAAATTGGGGAGGACAAGGAATTACAGCTTTAATTCGGAATGCCCAACAGACATTCGTGAATAGAGAAGTGACAAAGACAAGACAGAAGTCCCAAATGATGTTAGCAGCAGTACAAACAGCTGCTCAGAATGAAGTGAAGAAATCCATGGGAGAAGGTTTTAGAGGAAGGGGCAGAGGATTTGTGCCCAGAGGAAGACCTTTCAGAGGTAGAGGAACTGGTCTAGGTAGAGGAGGTATGGATCGTACTTGTTTCAAGTGTGGCAAGGAAGGACACTTTGCGCGTGAGTGTCAGAGTAGCTGCCCTGAAAGAAGTTACGCTCTATACGAAGACTAGGGAGGTTCCGGCTCCTTTAAGGAGACCCGTGGGGAGCCATTGGTAAATATAAAAGTGGGTCCAGACCGTCAGGAAATGACTTTCCTGATAGATACAGGGGCTAGTCGTACGTCTGTATGCGAGCCTGTAAGCAAGAGAATGGAAGGAAAAGAAACTATTTTAGTCACTGGAGTGAGTGGAAGGCAAGATAGAGTGAGAGTTCTGGAAGGAGTGGAAATGAGTATGGATGAGATAGAGGTTTGTAGTAAGGTGTTGTATATCCCAGATTCAGGGGTGAATCTGTTGGGAAGAGACTTGATGCCAGTGTTTGGATTTCAGTTATCTAATACAGAAGGAGTGAAAGAATATCAGAAACAATGGGATGAATCCGGAATAGCAGGTTCATTGTGGGATGCATTATGGTCTTGGCTGCCAGATGGTAGTTGGTGGAAATCTACTTTGACAATGGTTATAACAATTATAGTAATCTTGATTGCTTTATGTTGTTGTATCCAATGCTTGCCTAATTTGATGCAAATGATGATATTTGCCTGTGGAAAGATAAAATTTAATAAGCAGAAGAAACAGAAAAATTGTTGTATAGTAAAGAGGATGAAATTGCCATTTCAAAAAGAATTGATAAAGACTTAATTGCTTTTGAAACAGTTATGATCCAGAAAAGAGGGGATTGTAAGAAGTAGAGCAATATGAATCCATTTTGTATATATGTGTGTTTCAAAAGCAGCTTCAGTACTTTTCCAGAGGAAATAGCCAAACCACTAACTGTCAGTTGGTAGCCTGGAAAATACTGATAAGTAATGGGTGTTCCTATACCATATAAGGATAAAGTCTGATAAAGTCTGTAAGCCAAGCCATCGCATGATGGAGCGGGAATTAGGATATAAGTATGTTGAGCAAACTATGCTCAAGGTTCCATCCTGCTGCCTTGGATGCGAACCTGCTTCTGCAGAACCGAATAAACCAACTCGTGTTTGAAGATCCGTGTCGTGTCTTGTGTTTCGTGTGAATCGAAATCTCACAGTCCTAAAGGAAAGCATGCTGTTTAGCCATCTATTGGAAGTCTTCTAATCCAGGCCTGATATTTGAATGCTATGAAATTTATCATCACATCAGGAAAGTTCAAGACAAAATCTTTTGTATAATTAATGAATGCTAAAGCTTTTTTTAAAGAAATGCTTCAAGGATTCTAACAAGATTTGATATGATATCAATATAAGTATGTTATAATTATATATCAACATAGAATGCTATCAGCCTCACACAATCATTTCTTTTCAAGGCTTCAGTTTGCCTCTGTGCCAAAATGAATGAGTAGCTAAGAAACATATCAGGGCCTCCAATTTACTGAAATGATTTCATGCCCTGTATGCTGGCAAGCCTAACTAAACAATTTTTCTGTATCTCCCCTTGTGTTTCCTTTCCAGGTGGATGCATGCTCACTAGATGCTTAATGATTTGAATTATGCTAGGCAATGAGAGAACACATTCCAAACCTAATGTGTTTGAACTATATATAAGGGAGACCTATCCCTTTTACCTATGGATAAATATAAGATATTAATATACTTTTCTGACTCGGACACACCAAGCTAAGAATCTCACCCTGATTTATTCCAGCTATTAAGGTAACTGTTGATCAATCAAAACCTGACTTATGCAGAAAATATAATTTATTCTATAATGTGCTCTCCAAAATAATGTTTATGTTCTATACAGATTGGAAGTAATGCTTATGTTCTATACAGATTGGAAGTAATGCTTATGTTCTATACAGATTGGAATACAACTGATTCTGAAAAATTCCAAATAAGTTTTCTGATGCAATGTGCTGTAGACTATTAGATTTTAAAAAACATTTCATATTTGTTTTTGCAAAACAGATAACCAAAATAACACATTCTAATAACTGAAGAATTTGTCGGCAGATATTGAGAAATATATAGACAATTCAGGGTGAATGCACTGTATGCCTCAGCTCCTTGTGCTTTGTTTCATTCATAACTGTAGTAATGACTATAATGCTAAAAAAAAACTACAAATGACAAATACAGGGTGTCTTCTAAGACCTGCAGTTCAACATCCTTCTAAGAATAAGCAATTACTTCTAGCATGCCTTCTGGCTAGTTTGGTGAACTTTTTGCCCGAGCTGGAATCAAGATGAAGTTGAAAAATGAGGAATGCTTTCAATTTCTCTTCCCAACATTACTAATTTGTCTAATTTGTGACTTCCAAATTCTGCTTGAAGGTATTCTTTTTGTCAGCTCCCCAAGGGCTGTCAAAACCATTTCTCTTTCTATAAATGTGACACACAACCTAGACTCTGCATAAAACCAACTTTTGAGGGGTCTTTCTGTTGTACTTTATTCTTAATAAACAAAGCTATATTACCAAGACATTGAAGCCAACATTTATCTGAAATGAGACAGAAGATAAATCAAACAGTTCTTGAAATATAGATATTCCTTCTAATTACTTGAAAACAAAATTGTCTCAGCTATAACTGTACCCATCACTTTGACATCTAAGATTTATTTTGAGTTCACAATTCAAGAACACTTTGGAGGTATGTGTTCTTTCATAATGGCAACTGATATTACTGTGGTTAATAGGGCTGTGAAAAACCATTCAGTAAGATACTTTCTGAATCTCCTTTACAGCTGTGAAGCAGTTGCAACTACTTAAGTGTTGTGGGAAGCCCCACCTCCTGGAATAATGAAATATTTTGGGGAAATATTAAAAAGACAGAATATTATATTTCCCCAAAGGGAGAAATGGAGAAACATGTTTTTAGAGGCTGGAAGTAGCTACCAAGTTTTTCTTAATAGCTCACAGCAAATGCCAGCACTTAAGGAGATAAAGAGCTTATTGAAAGAAGAAACCAACTATCTAGATCGGGGGTGTCCAACCTTGGCAACTTTAAGATTTGTGGACTTCAACTCCCAGAATTCCTCAGCCATGAAGCTTGGCAATTCCTTGCTAAGGTTGGACACCCCCGATCTAGATAGTATCAGAGTTCCAAGTAATACACCCACAGCAGACAAAATTCCGAGGCAGGATAATTCCTCAAAGCACAGTTTTATTTGTATATCATATTGGCATAGTCTGATAAAACCTCAGCTATCTCTATTCACCCCTCCCTATTTCTTAGCTCCAGTATGGCAACACTGAAAGCTTCAAAATAGCCTCAGTCAGGTCAGCTTCAGGATTGACAGATGACTCTATTCATAAGCAAAGCAAATACTGTAGGCAGAAATCCATTCAAGACAGGACATTTTGAAACTCCTTGCAGCACACTAACACAGGCAGAATGATAGGATTAGAAAGCAGCTCTTCACCCAAGATCCAACACAGGAGAAAAGCCATTAGCCACAACAGGAATTGTCCACACCCTTTCAGAACACAAACACCTTCATTGCACCATCCGCAGAGCAGTCCAAACTTCAAAGTTACAGAAACTGGAGAACTCAGATAAACAATATGACAGATTAGCTCAGACAAGCACCTAGGATTTGCATTTCCTCTTTTGTCTACAGAGACAGCTATGACCCCTACATAACCCCTACATGACCCCATAGGAATCTGACAACAGGCAATAGAATATTAAAGGACATGTTCTTGAACAGGAAGTTAAAATACAAAGTCCAAATGAAGGTATAAATACCCACCCACTCTCAACTCCATTTTGTTCAGCTGCCCAGAATCACATGTGGTTCTGCTTCATCAATAAACCATCTTTCCAATCAGCTTCCATGTTTCCAGTGTCTTTCTCCCAGCTTGGAACTGAACCAGATGGATATTTCTTCCCACACAGCTTAGTACATTTGTGTGGATGCCTTCAGAACATCTTCTGAGCAAATGACTATTTCTCAGTTTTGAAGAGTGGATCCTAAAATGCTTCACTGACTGATTGCCCTAATTAGCCAATACCACAGTAATGGCCAGTCAATTTCAGAATAGATATTGAATGGAAGATGCATCAAAATTTGAGGAGCTAGAAATTACTACAATAGTTGCCTTTCTATATATCTCGGGTTTGGAATTTCAATATAAACTTATTGGCCATCACTTCCACCCTAACTTCTGGGGGGGGGGAGCATTATTCCTCAAAAATTGTCTTAATAGCTTAGTAACTTATTAAATTTATTTTATTGTCCAGAACAAAAAGACAATGGAAAAGATTTTTTAAAATCTGTGGATTCTAACATTGCCCATCCAGTTGTTGTTTAATTTAATGTAGATGTATCCAAACTTACTAATGTGATTGAAACAGAATTTTGGTTAAAATTATTTTTGCATCAAGTTTCACCTTTCTTCAAATCAAGAACAATGTTAAGCAATGACATAAAATTTCTGAAATTTCATTTGTTATTGTGACAAAATAATACAAAATTACAACATCCTATGTACTTTTCAATAATCTGTGGGTTTTCAGACTTCTGGCTGACATCATGGTGACATTGAATATGAGGAGCAGATCTCTGTGCTTCTGCTCTGAGTTCTCCCAGTTGGAGTACTCCAAAAGGAGATAAAGCCACCCTGTAGGGGTGGTGAAGAAAAGAGGGGTGCCCTGCAGGTTGCAGACAGCAGCAACTCTTCTGCCCAACTCAGGGCTTCCTCCCTCTCATCCATGATGAGGAGAAGAGGCAGCCATCATGCCTGCCATGCAGCTGGGACAGCTGAGGCAACAAAGAAATGTGCAGGAGCAGTGTAGATGAACAGTGATTGGATCTGGTTGAAAAGATTTCTTTTAATTTAGATCCTAACTTTAAAGAAAACAATAAAGAGGAAAATCCAGGAAAAGACACTCTTAGAACTATTTCTTAAAGCAACGAACAACCATAGAGAGAAAATCCCATACCCAAAAGAAAGGAACTAAATGGAGAAAAGCTAAAGGCTTTTTAAAACATTGAAAATTGGATTTATAAATTGGGCAGGGATTGTTTTGGAAAGACATTGGAACTATCCACTTGAATCCACTTGAATAGCTGACTTTGTTTCCATGAATTGAACTAAATTTGAATTAATCAAATCTATAAAACTTGAAACAATGCTGAAACCTAAGCTGAGGGCGCCATCTACTGGTAAATGGAATGTACTACACCCTACAAGTTGAGAAAAATTTCTGATAAGAGAAATAAACAACATTCATCTGGATAACTGTGGTGATAATTTCTGTTCTATAACTACTTTATGATTTATTGGAGACTCTATTGTGAGAACAAGGAAGACTCTTAAGTAATGTAAAGTGACTTTTGATTTGTCAAAACTGCCTGGACTACTTAAATGGAACTATTTAATAATCCTGAGATGTAAAGAACTATGATTATTAAACTTTCTGAGGAGCAACATTGGACTGGAATATCCTGTTTATGGACTTGAGTAAGAGTGGGATTATAAGAATGTAGAAGCAAACCAGGGAAAGTTGGTAGTAGAAGAATCCAACAGAGATATACAATTGGTTTCATTTAGAAACCAGGCACCCGTTCCTCTGGCACAGGAAGAACAAAGCCTGTAACAAAAGAAGTAAAAGAACTGAAACAAAAAATAACTGAGCACCTAGAACAGCATAAAAACATCAGAATAAGGCTGCCATTGAAGCTTGTTCCACAGAAAGAGCTAGCACAAACATTAAAAGATGCAAATACTGCAATATCAAGCATAACCACCAACTCACTGCATTCTTTTCAAATATCCTCTTGTTGGGCTTGTTCTGTAATAACAGATCATTATTTCTTTGTTTTCAATCATTGTACATTTGCGATGGGTAAACATTTTTTCTTCCAGTAGTTCTGCAGCTACTGGCCCTGGTTGTTCAGCCAATCGTCCTGAGTCCTGTAGCCCATTTTTCACCAGATATCCAGACTCCAACATCTAGCATGGACCTTGTTAACCCAGGCGACATCTGAGCCAGTATGGCTTTCTGAAACTCCCTTTTCCAAAAGCGGTGGAGCGGCGGTCAGGAATGGCCGCCACAAAGAAGCTTTCATCTGGATAAGAATGTGCAGGAGGAAGCTGTGAAGTGAAAGTTTTGGCTGACCGGGATAATAAATAACATTTAAATACCCTGGAATTTAAATTTCATTAAAGATACATCGCTCCCAAAGAAGATTGGAAGAAGCGGCAAATGAAAGTAAAAAGGGAAAGTTTGTTTTTTCTCACTCTCCTTCCTTACGGCGACAGTAGATGAATGAGAAATCAGAAAAACCTGCTTTGGCACCAGCAGGTAATTAAACTGAAAATTAAAGCCAAGGGGACAGTAAAGATTTCTGAACATTGGAAAAAAAATAATTTTTTTTGCTAAAAGTGGGAAGGGAGAGGAAAAGAATTAATATTAAGATTCTGCTGGTGTTTTCCGGTTTCGTGTGGCTTCGGGGCAGCAGGAATTCGCGACCGCTCGCGATTCCTGCTGTGCTAGCCGCCAAGGTACCCCCGATCCAGATGGGTCAGGGGGATATGGCTGCCCTGTAGGGACAGCCGAAGAGAGAGGGGAGCCAGACAGGGGGTTGGGGGTGTCGCAGACCCCCTCCTTGTCCTGAAAAACCCCTTTTTCCCAAGGCGGTGGAGCGGCGGTCAGCAATGGCCGCCACGAAGAAGCCAGCAACCGGGTAAGATTGTGCTGGAGGAAGCAAGAAGAGTGAAAGTGCTGTCTGAGCCGGGTCAATCAACATCTTTCAAATTTGTTGGAACTGAGCTGTTTGAATTGCTGGAGGATACATAGTATCCCTAAGAAGATCGAAAGCAACGGAGAAGCTGTTAAAGGGAACTTTTTTTTTTCTTCACTCTCCCACCCCATGGAAATAGCAGATATGAAATATGTTTGGGCATTGAAGGTGAATTATTCTGAAAGTTGAAGCTAAGGGACAAAAGGGTTCCTGGACATTGAAAAACTTAAGAAATTGGAAAACTCTTATTAGAGGTATGGATTTCTGATTATTTAAAATTGATGTTGCAAGTGGGAAGGGAGAGAAAAAAAAATTGGAGCAGAAGCTGAAAAAGGAGGAGATTGCCTAGAATCCCAAAGAAAGGTATATGGTAATTGGACCTCTTTGATTAAACATTAACCCCAGAAAGAGAAAGAGAAGAAGGAAGAAAAGTATTAATTTTTGGAATTTTTTTTGAATTATTTTTGATTAAAAATACTTGTGGTTGTTTTGGGAAAAGTTTCTCTTTTCATGATGGCATCACTTGTGGATGAACTAAAGACTGAATATCAAAAATATAAAAAAAGATTCTACTGGAGGAGGCTGCTTGGAATTTACAAGATCAGAGCTAAATTGTAACAAGACTTCTAAAAGATACATTTTAATTGGAACTTTGTAACTAAACTGTAACCCCAGGAAGAGAAAGTGTGAAAAGAAGAAAGTGTTAAATGCAACAGTCTGTGTGTATTTGGATTGTTTGGTGACTTTGGGACTTTTGGAAATTGCTATTTGAAAGACTAAAAACATTTGGGTTGTTTAAAAAACTTTCCACAATGGCATTACTTGTCGATGAACTGAAAATGGAATACAAAAAGTATAAAGAAGAGGAACAAGAAGCGAAGGGCACTTTTGGCTCTGTTTTCCATTTTTTAGAAATGGCAATTTCTACTTATGAAAAACCACAAGAACAAGAGGATTGGGATGAAGAAGAAGCCATCCTTAACGAACAAACAACTTTAGCTGGGGAAGAAAAGGGAAAGGGGGGGAAAGAGAATGGAGAATTTAAAACTTAAAAAAAAAAACCAAAAAAGGGAAAAATAAGGTGAAAAATCGGTATAATGTCAGAAAGCAACAGAAAAGAGGAATACAGAAGAGGGTGGAAATCAAGAGACAAGGGGGTAAAAAGGCTAGATTGGAGAAGCAAGAAGGGGAAAAGAGAAGAGAAGCTACAAAAGTTTGAAACAAGATGTAAAGAAACAGGATTTATTCAGAGATAATGGGTAAAAATATAATTAAAAAAGAGATTCTGTAAAAGTACATAAGACAGTATTGTTGTATTCGTATTTGAAATAATGTTAGAAAACTGGAACATTATATGATTATAAAATGGGATAAAATATTAAAAGGAATGTGTAAAATGTTTAAGACTTAACAATAGAGTTTAATTGTTATGGATTATTGTTTTAATTATATTGTAAACTTGTTATTTTTTCTTATTTTAAAATATAGGATGTAGCTTTAGAATGTACTAAGCAGAATCCGAATGAAAATTATACATTATTTTAAGTGTTAAATTTAGGGGAAAGATATAAAGGCGTCATACTTCAATCAGTGATTACAGGAGAAATTTTGTGTTAATGAGAAAAGATAATAGATAATTGAAACAGAGCAGACAAAAGATATAAGAATAATGATTTAAATTGAGATGAATTAAATAAAACAGAATTAAGAGAGTGAAAAGAGGGGAGAAACTATATAGAAAATGTAGAATGGTAAATAAGATATGAAATGATATATAAAAATGAGCATGAATTCAAATTTATGTCTGTATAAAAAGATGTAACACGGGACTAAGCCGCTTTCCAAAAAGAAGTTTTATGTTTTTATGTTTTGTGTTATGTTTGTGTATGTTTATTTATTGAAAATTAATAAAAAAAATTAAAAACTTGAAAAAAAGCTATGGCTTTTAACAGGCCTTTTTGACAGGATTTTAGTTCCTCTCCACTTGTCAAAAAACAAAAACAACCTACCCTCAAACAAATTCCCAAGTAAATCCTGATTTTGTACAAAATGCTTAAATGTTTGCCTCTGATACAAATGGGATCTTAATTTCCTGTTTGTGTGACTTATGATAATTTGAAATTACTTTGGTTCTTATACAATTTTAAATGGTACAAAATACTATACTGAAAATTATTTCCAATTTCATGTTTTCTTTGACAGAAGCAAATATTGGGAGAGCAGTTAATTTCAGTTCACTTCTGAAGTTTGATTTGCCACATTATTTGAGAATGAGAACACTAGAAACCATAAGGACTGAGCAGAAAGGATGCAACATTTGCTGATTTTCTGACTTTTTTTTAACACACATTTTCAAGGAAAACATCCATTTATATTAAGTTAACAGGACTAATAATGATGACACGTGGTTATAATTCTGGTCCTACAGCTCAAATATATTGAATCCTTGTCCACTTTAAATTGTTGATGGAGTTTACATGATTAAATCTCTGGCTATTAAAAGCTAGCTGTCTGTTTCATTTGACATGAATGTTTATGAAAGGTTCACTAAATACATTACCATGCAAATGGATGTTGATGTAAACTGTTGTATGGCAAAACAAGCTACAAATTTTGTGATATGCTTGCTAATTACCTTTTTGTTCTAAGGAACAGACAGACAAAATATATCCTATTGGTATAGAATGGATTCTATGATTCAAACTTTGTCTGTGGAACATTGTCCAAGGGGTCATGATGGGTGACTTTGTGACTAACAACAACAACATGATTCAAATAAAATAGTAGTTGTTTCAAGACAATTATATGTTATTTTCTATAGATTAAGTGAAATAGGGATGCTGGAAGGGTACCATTTTAATTCTTCATTCATTAACCATTCATTAAATAAGTTTCTTAAACTAAAGGTCTGTCAGGTCCTATATATTTCTGTTGGAACACTGGCATTCTAGTGGGAGGGGAGAGAATTGGAGGGATTTCTATATGAAGTTTCTGTTTCCTGCATTGCTGTGCTGAGTTTCTGTTTCATGCATTGCTGTACTGTGGGAGGGGTTTTGTTTGCACTACTTTAAATTGCTGTTTTTAAGTGGCAAAATTTAGTTCCTGCCTAGACCTCTTGCTATCAAAGTCTTTCAAAAAAGCTTCTTTTGGAACAACTTCAGTTTCAAGAGTCCTGCTTTCTTGGGCAGATTGGAGAAGCAAGACCTTACATTAGGAACTGCAAACTGGTCAACCCAGAGAGCAACAGTTATACCGTGGGGGCTGTGCACACCATGTCTCCTTAGGGCAGAGACCATGAAGAGGCTTAATGCTGGGGGTGAACCAACCCCCCCCATCCCCAGGCTCAAGCAGAGGAGGCCCTCAATGCCTGCATTGAGGAGAATCTCACCTCAAGCACTGCTGCCAAGCCGGGATGGTTCATCGGCATTGGGAAGAAGGAAGGCTGGGTCAGCAGGGTCAAGGATGTCACTCTCACTCATGGGAGCTACCAACCTGGTTGGAAGCAGGAGATGGAAGGTCTTTATGACAATGAATAACTGGAAGAAGCACCAGAATGGCCCAACCAACTCATGAGGGAAGCCATGAATCTTGAGTGTGGGTTCATCAAACTGGAGAGACCAAAGGTGGCCGCCCCAGTCCTGTTCCAGGAGAGGATGGCTCGTTACGTTTATGTATGGATTATAGAAATTTAAACGCTCTTTGCAAGGAAAATCTCCATCCCCTACTCGTCATGAGGGACATGCTGGCCCATCTGGCAAAGGGGAGATTTTTTTCTAAATTAGACTTAAGGGAGGCTTATTACTGCATCTGTATTTGGGAGGGGATGAATGGAAGACAGTGTTTAATTGTCCATTGGGATGTTTTCAGTTCAAGGTTTTGCCATTCGGGCTCCAAGGGGCTCCCGCTGTTTTCATGCAGCTGCCTATAAAGCACAAGCAGACACTAAACAAATAAAACCTAAACCTTACAAAGTGGGGGACAAAGTTTACCTTTTCACCAAGTTTCTAAAATCTTTGCAGCAGTCTAAAAAGCTGGGCCCTATCGTTCGTATTATTAAATCTGTCACGGTAAAATTGCAACTCCTTAAGTGATTATGGCAAGTCCATCCCATCTTCCATTGTAGCTTGCTGAAACCTGAAGTTACCCCTGACCTTCATCCACCTACTACTCCTGTTCCACCTCCTATTATGGTAGAGGGCAAACAACATTTTGAAGTTCAAGAAATTCTAGACTCTAGGAAATTCCACGGAGCCACCTGGTAGCTTGGAAACACCTCCCCTTCTCATACAATGAATGGGTTCACAAAAACATGTGCACACTCCTAAATTAATATGTATATTTCATCAATTGTACCCTGACAAACCTTGCTGATTTTATGTTTTCTTTGTCTCACCTCCCTCTTTTTGTTGGACTTCCCACTTTTCTGGGGGTGGCGGCATGTCAAGTCCCTTATATTTCTATTGGGACACTGGTATTCTATGGGGAGGGGGGAGGATTGGAGAGATCTCTATATCTAGTTTCTGTTTCCTGCATTGCTGTACTGTGGGAGGGGTTTTGTTTGTACTACTTTAAATTGCTGTTTTTAATTAGGAAAATTTATTTCCTGCCTAGACCACTTGCTATCACAAATCTTTAAATAAAAGCTTCTTTTGGAACAACTTCAGTTTCAAGAGTCCTACTTTCTTGGAAAGATTGGAGAGGCAAGACTTTACAAAGTCATTATGATGTGATGTGAATTTAGGACAATTCCCAGAACTTTATATGGAAATACAAGAAAGTCAAACAACGGATGAAGAATTGGCTATTCTTTTCTGCCACCACAATTTTCTTTTACTTTGCAAAAAAGTAAAAAAAATATTTTCTATTAAATTAAATTAAAATGGTCAAATTTACGGTAGCAATTTCTAAAATATTTCAAAATTGTGCTACATGGTAATAGACTGGTATAAATCAGTCATTTAATTAGATTAAGCTAAAATCTCATGAAAACATGGTGAAAATTTTCATATCATGTGGCCTTTTGAAATGGATATCCATAGCATATCACGAATCCTTCTGCATTAGGAGATAAAAATACTGAATCAAAAGCTACATTCTACCTGAGATACTAAGTGATCATATTGGAACTTCAAATTAGAAGTTGATTTTGCTTTCCAACAATCAAAAAAGTTATTAGCACAACTGATGCTACTGAACTGAATATTCATTTCCTGAAATATTATTATTATGGTTTGTCACACAGTCAGCTATATGTTCAGACTGGGTTTGACATTGTTGTCTACCTATTGAGTCCTTTCTAAGATAGGCTGATTTTGGTATTTGATGGTGTTACAGATATCACAGGATGGAAGTTCCTCTCTTCCTTCTCCTTCTCCAGCATCACCAAGGCCCCTTCCTTCTCAGAAGTACCTCACAAGCAGGCACTGCTACTGGGAAAGTTTAGAGCCATCAGGAATCTGCTTGCCTGCAAAGAGCACAATTTGTCTCCCCATCAAGTTGTATCTATTTTATCTATGCACATACAACATGCTTTTGAACTGCAAGATGGGCAGAAGCTGAGGAAGTAATGGGAACTCACTCCATTATGCAGAGCTTGGGCTCAAACCACCAGAGCTGAGGACATATCCAATATCATTAAGCCACTGTCGAATATTTTAAAGGAAAGTAATGTTACTGAATCTTCCATTTTTTGAAGTGTGTATGTGTGTGTGTGTGTGTGTGTAAATATAGTAATTTTTCATATTTGAATTCTTATAGCTATAAAGTAAAAGTTGAGAGCATAGCAGACAGTCTTGAAAATTTTATCTTTCATATTTATAATAGATATGCATTATGAATTGCAGAAAGCGAAAGAGAGAGAAAAGACAAAACATGCATTATGACATTAAAACTAAAGTCCATCCTTTTATACTTCTGTCCTGTACAAAGAAAGATGAGGTACAGCAATGCATCTGTGATTACTTGGCATTTTCTTTGGACAAAAATGAGTTCTAACTTTATTTTCATCAATTACCTGTCATTGGTTTCTGTTCATTCTATAATAATTTGACAACCAAGGTTGAGTTACAGCTGTCATCTGATCAGTCTCATATCAGACTCCAAAAGATTATTTATTTTTATTTATTTATTTGATTTGTCAATTGCTTACAAGATAATAGGTATAAGTATATACATAGTTATGAATACATGAAATGGGTACATATAAGAAAAATAAAAGAAACAATAGGACAGGGACGGTAGGCACATTGGTGCACTTATGCACGCCCCCTATAGACCTCTTAGGAAAGGGGTGAGGTCAATAATAGACAATCTAAGGTTAAAGTTTTTGGGGTTTGGGGAAGAAACTACAGAGTCAGGTAGAATATTCCAGACATTGACCACTCTGTTGCTGAAGTCGTATTTCCTGCAATCAAGTTTGGTGCGGTTAACCTTGAGTTTGTATCTATTGTGTGCTCTTATGTTGTTATGGTTGAAGTTGAAGTATTCATTGACAGGTAGGACATTGCAATGTATGATTTTATATACCATACTTAGATCAGACCGGAGATGGTATAATTCTAGGTTTTCTAGGTCTAGAATTTCAAGTCTGGTGGCATAAAGTATTCTACAACGAGTAGAGGAATGGAGAACTCTTCTTGTGAAATATTTCTGGACTTTCTCAACTGTGCTAATATCAGATACATAATGCGGGTTGCAGACTGATGAGCTGTATTTGAGTATTGGTCTAGCAAATGTTTTGTATGCTCTAGTTAGTAGTGTGATATTACCAGAGAAAAAGCTACGTAGGATTAGGTTAACAACTCTTAATGCCTTTTTGGCTATGTAGTTACAGTGGGCCCTAGCACTTAGATCATTAGAGATGAGTATTCCAAGGTCCTTTAGAGCTTGGATCATCAATGACAGTGGCCCCCCAACCTTTTTTGTGCCACGGCCCGGTACCAGCATTACAAAATGATCCGCAGCCTGGTACCGGCATCAGCACGCATGACAAGGCAAGGCGAGCTGAGCGACCGGCCAGCAAGCCGTCCCCTGCTTCTCCCCGCCACCTTCAACTCCTCCTTTGTACCTTTGTCAATGGGCTTCGGGATGGTCGCTCGGCTCGCCTTGCCTTGGGTGCTGAAAGAATCCTCGCACCTTAGTTTTGTTCGAAGCTGCCCTCCCCCCTTCGATGAAACTAAGGCGCGAGGATTCCTTCAGGACCCAAATGCCACTTTCCAACTGGAAAAGCTCAGCCGGAAGCACTTTCTCATCGAAACAAGATGGCAGCACCCAGCAAACCGGTGGCCCAGTAGAAAATGTTCCACGCACCGGTACCGGTCCGGGGCCGAGTTGCTGGGGACCCCTGATCAACAAGATCTTGACTATTCAGCTTGTATTTTATTTTCTGATTTTTTTTTTGCCAATATGTAAAACAGAGCATTTATTTGTTGAGATTTGAAGTTGCCATTTGTTTGATACATAATCAAGATCTTTTTGAAGGAAGTATTGTCTGTGGTATTGAATCAGTGAAAAGAACACAGTTGATCTTAATATGATCACAAAGGTCATTTATGTAGAGTATGAAGAGAGTTGGTCCTAGAACACTGCCTTGGGGGACACCACTGTTGACAGGTACAGAATTTTGATAGGACACTCCCAATTTTGACCATTTGTTGTCTATTTGACAGGAATGCTTCTATCCAGTTATGCAGTTGTCCAGAGATACCATAAAATTTTAATTTTAGTAGTTTGTCATGTACCACTGAATCAAAGGTTTTTACAGAAGTTTATGTAGATTGCGTCTATTGCTTTGCCCTGATCGAGTTGTGTGTTCCATATGTTTTTGCAGTGTAAGAGTTGCAGATTACAGGATAGTTTTTTGCTGAAACCAAATTGTTTATTGGAGAGTAGGTTGTTTGTCTCTAAGTGGAGGATAATGGATTGGTTAATAATTGATTCCATGACTTTACAGGTGACGCAGCATAAGGAGATTGGTCTGTAATTTTCAACTAGGCTGGGGTCTCCCTTTTTGAAGATGGGGATGACCATGGCTTGTGACCATAGGAGCTGGATTTGTTTTTCTTCCAGAGTGATCTCTTTTTGTACTGAAGTTTCCTTATTGCTATGGGTAATCTGTTTTTTGTTTTGTTTTGGGAGTTGTTGTTGGTACATATAGTTTGATGACTCTTTTGACTTCAAGTAAAAATATGTTGTAATGGTCTTCAACAGTATTGCATCCAGTGAATAGAGATTGCCAATCAAGGGATGAGAGATCGTTATCTATAAGATCATAGTTGCCTTTTTTGAAGTTATAATTGGGGATTACATCATTGTGATGATTTTTGTGTGGACGTATGTTGAGGCAAAAGTCAATCATATTGTGGTCACTGCTGGAAAAGGGTTCTTTAGTTTGTATTCTGTAAATTAAATTCAGACTATTGCAGAAGATGAGATCGAGGCAGTTGTTAAGTCTAGTATTGTTGGTTACTAGTTGTTCCAGTCCCAGATTTGTAACAGCATTGTAGAAGGTTGCGTCTATGGGTTCAGTTGTACATTCATTTAGGGTCCAGTCAATATGAGGTAGATTGAAGTCACCAAGAAAGATAAAAGCGTGTGGGCAGGATGCTGCCCGTGTTAGTAGTGTATTTAGCTTGTTTACATGTTCGTAATCAGGTGCTCTGTAACATAGTAAGAATCAAATCACATCATCAAAATGTGATATTTAAGGATAGTTCACAGTTGATGGTCTCAGGAAGAGCAAGCTCCTGGGTAACTTGGGTGTTTTTTAGATGTAAGGACTTTGTATAGAAGATAGCAACACCACCTCCTCTACGAATTTCATGATCTGATTGGTAAACATGATAGTCTCTTACTGTGGTAATGGAGTCAGGGAGAGATGCGTTGAGCCATGTTTCACAGACAAATATGATGTTGAATTTAGCCATATTTAGTAAGAGGAGAAATTCAGGTATTTTATTTGCAAGGCTTCTTGCATTGAGTAGCTTGCATTTAAGGCCAGCAGTAGTTGGAATTGAGGTAGTTAGGGGCGTGCGTGCCTAGTCTTGGGTGATGGTGGATTGGTTGAGGTAGGGTTGTGGTTGAAGGTTAAAGCTGAGTTGCGGGTTGTGTGACTTACTTTTGATACAGTCAATATGGTAGTCAATGTACAAGTCCTTCTCTCCATTGTCTAGATGTTTTTTGAGTTCAGTGCGGAGTACAAGAGAGCAGGCATGTTGCTGTATGGTTAGGTCAGGGCGACAACGGAGGTTCTTATGGTTGGTGTTGGTTTTGGCGAGTGAATTTATAGTGTAAATGAATTTACATTTGCTGGGTTCATTTTTGCAAATGACCCTGCAAAAGCGTTGGGCCACAGAGCCATCCTGGTTTTTGAGCTCTCAGCCAATGCGGGAAATGTCAACTATTTCATCAGGGGAGATGGTTGATGCTTGATAATCACTGATGATGTTTCGGACAGTTGTGATGTTATCATTATCATTGATGTCCTCTAGACCAAATAAGATGGCGTTTGGACATTTCCATTCATGCTCAACAGCTTCTCTGATGAGGATTGGGATATCATTATTTGCCTGGCTTGTGTTTTTTTGTGGATTGGGTTGTGGATTGGGTTGTGGTTGTTGGGTAGAGATGTGGTTTGTAGCTACTGGATGTTCAGGTTTTTGCGTTGTGTCTTTTTTTTCAAGTTTGGATAATCTTTCTTTTAAGGTGTCCAGGGATGCTACTATGGTGTCAAGGGATGTTATTCGTGTTTCAATGGTATCAACTCTTTCCAACAGGTCCAGTTTGGGTCTGCATGATTTGCAGGGATATGGAAACTGATTGGATGATTCTAGGTATTGAATCATTTGCTCGGGTAATCCCAAGCAGTCATGATGAGTGTATTTGTTACACAAATAACATTTTATGGAGTTTTCATTATCCTTTAGAGTTTTGTAGCATTTAAGGCAGGAGTCTTGTGGTTCATTGGTGGGGATTACTTTCTCTTTAGGTTGTGGTTTGGCATTGGATTTTTTTCTTGGCATGTTAGGTTTGTTAAGATGGTACGTTGATTAAATTAATTATGGAACAATTTTGGGTAATCAATATAGCCAATATTACACCAGTCAATCAATTGCAATAACCTCTCTAGTCAAATAATTTTGCTAAGCAACAATCAGCCTAATCAATTAATTACACTAATCGCTAATCAATTAATTACACTAATTATTAATCACATTGTTCAATTAAATTCACTAAATCACTGATTTTACTAATCAATTAAATTACATGAATCTTGATCTTTTTTTAAAAAAAAAAGTTTTTATTAATTTTCTACAAACAAACAAGACAGACAAAACATAAAAACATCAACTCTTATATGTACATCCAGTGTGTCAGTTGGTTCATCATTTTTGTGCATTCATTCTGTAGTCTCAATTACAATTATATTACATAACAACTCATATTGTCAGTCCAAACTTATATATCCTAATATCACTAAAAAAAGAAGATTTTGACTATATTTTTAATCATTCATACTTAATGAGCTAACAATACTTTAAACCAGTTTACTCTATAACAAATCATCTAATCATATCAAATCAATCCTAAGAAATCCTTTATAAATATAATAGCAAATAGCAAAATAATAGCAAAATAAAGATATTCCTTACTATCTAGCATTCTGAATATTCTATTATCGTATTTTATCATCTAACCATTTATAAAAAAGATCCCAAATTTCGTAAAATTGTTTATCCTCTTGCTCTCTAATTTCAAATGTCAATCTGCTCATCTCAGCACATTCCAATATTTTCTTAATAATTTCTTCCTGTAATGGTATTTTCTCATTCTTCCAATTTTTAGCAAATACAATCCTGGCCGCTGTTAATACATTTACAATCAGGTATTTCAAATCTTTACTATATATATCAGGTAAAATTCCCAATAAGAAGATCTCTGGTTTCAAATCTATATGTTTCTTTGTCATTTTTTCCAACCACATGCGAATTATAGTCCAATATTTTCTAGCATCCTCACAAGTCCACCACATATGGTAATACGAGCCGGGTATCTGATGACATTTCCAGCATTTTTCAGATTTGTTCTTAAACATTCTTGCTATTCTTGTCGGAGGAAAGTGCCACCTGTAAAACATCTTATACAAGCTTCGTTCCGGCGATACAGCTGCGATCTCAGGGCTCTGAGATCGCAGCCGATATTTTCGCCCCTGGTCGGTCCTAACGGACCTAAACCGTCCCGTAGAGACGGTGATCGTGAAGGGCATTGTTCCAGGATCCCAGAGATATCGCAAAATCTCTGGTTAGATCCGGAAGAAGCCCTTTTGCTGGCGGCGGAGAGGCAGCCTCCATAGCTGCTGAAGTCGGGACAGCTCCGGAAGGAAAGTGATTGAAGTGAAGTGTGTCGGCTGGGTGAGAAAAACTTTTTTGTGCTGTAAATTCGCTAAGGTTGGAAAGTTCATTCGATATAAAGAAGAAAGCTGTGAGTTTTTTTTTTTTTTGACTGAAATTGTTTTGAGCGGTGTTTTTTAAAATGATGTCAAATTGAGGCTTGGCTTTTTTTTTTTCTTTTCTTTATACTTTTTGGGAAAGATTTTACTGTGACTTTGTAGATAACCGGATTGAATTTTCTTTTATATATATTTTTATGCTCCCTTTGATTTTTTAACTTTCTTTAGGATAGAGGCTCCCTTTGGCTATTTTTTCCTTTTTTTTCTGTATATATTATTCCTTTTCTCTGGCGGGGGGGGAGAAAGAGCATTAAGAAACTTTGTAACACTGCCAACTAGAGGCTTGAAAGTATCTTTATTTGAATTGGAGAGAATTGCAAAAAGACCTCATCTCAAGGACTTTTTAACCTGATAAGATAGAGGGAGAGCACAGTAAAATATTATTGCAGGTGCTTTCCTGGACTGTTATCAACACTTGAGGTTTGGCTTTGAAGCTGCTGGAGAAGAGAGTCATAACAAGAGCCTTGGATAAATAACAAAGTGCAGTGTGTCTTCTTATATATACCCCATTCGCTAGCCTTTTTCTAAATCTTAATTTTAGTAATATTTTTATTTTTGCCTTTTACTTTAAAGGGAAAGCCTCAGAGTTTTTTCTTTTTTCTTCTTTATTTTTCTTTTCTTTTCTATTGGGACTTTTTTGCTTTTCATATTTATCTTTTTGGATTATTTTGTTGTTGTGGTTGATTTTTTTTTTTTTGGATTATTGAGATTTTTTAATTGGATTGAGGTGTGAAGAATCTGAAGGAACTTTTTGTTTTTTGTTTTTCTTTTTTCTCTTTTTGCTTTTTCCTTTTTCTTTGCTTTTAATCAATATTATTATTTTTGGATTTGTTTGTTTTTTCCTTTCTATTTTTTCCTTTTTTATGGTGGACTATCTCGTAATTGGATTAGGGTCTAGAAGAACCTGAAGATCTTTCTTCTTCCTTTTTTTTTTTGTTTCTTCTTTGGTTTCGTGTTTTTTACCATTGGAGTTCTCCATTTTGGATTATAATTGGCTGCTCTACCAGTTGGATTAAAAGTTAAGAAGAATTTGAAGTCTTGGAAATATTGAAATGAGCAAGAAACCAATACCATCTGGCATTTCTGCTTCTACCTCTGCTTCCCCACCAGCTGGAGGACAACGTTTAATTCAGACAATGTTGAAGCAAGATAAGGAACAAGAAAAAATAACTTTACAGTTACAGATGATTATGCAAGGAATCCAAGAACTCAAGACAAAATCAGATATCATTGAACAAAGAACAGGAAATATTGAACAAAGAACAGAAAATATTGAACAAAGAACAGAAAATATTGAACAAAGAATAGAGAAGACTGATGAAAAAGTGGAAAATATTAAACAAATGATGGTTAAGTATGAGGAGAGATTCCAAAAAATTGAGGAAGAAGGAAAACAAAGAGAGAAGAAGATTGGAAATATTGACAGCAGATTAACAGCGGTTGAACAAGAAAAAGGTGGGATGTTGAGGTGGGAGATGGAAAGGTCAGAATTTTACCTCAGATTTCAAAATATAGAAGAGGAAAAAGGAGAAAATTTGGCAGCGGTAATGATAGAAATTTTGGCAGATGTTTTGGAAATTACAGAGGAAAAGATAATGGATGGAATAGATGAGATATACCGAGTCTATACAAGATATGCGATGAGAAATAAATTACCCAGGGAAGTCCATATTAGATTTACCAAAAAATCCATTAAAACGCAAATATTACAAGTAGCAAGAGAGAAAATACTGAAATACAAGGGTAAAGAGGTTGTGGTTTTAAAACAAATACCTAGAAGAGTGAGAGAGATGAGAAGAGAATATCGATTTCTGACCAAAATACTATTGGAAAACGAAGTGAATTATAGATGGCTGATTCCAGAAGGATTAATGTTTACGTGGCAAGAGCAGAGACATAGAATTGACTCAATTGAGAAAGCAGAACTTTTTCATGCAGAATTTTTCGGAGGAAGAAGAGAGGAAGCAGAGAAAGAGGGTTCATTAATTGAGTTTCAAGATGAACAACTGGAGATTGAAAAAGAGAAAGGAGCAATAGGGGGACAGATTGATAATAAAGAACAGCGTGAAGTGAGATCCACGAGAGCTGTTAGACCTAAATATAAAGCATAATCATGGAGGAAAAAAAACTGATTACAATGAATATAAACGGACTTAATTCAGCTGTTAAAAGAAGGAAAACTTTCCATAAATTAGAGAAATTAAAATTTGATATAATTTGTTTACAAGAAGTTCACATTAAAAAACAACATGAACAATTGTTATTACAACCAAAATTAGGGAAAATATTTACCTCTTTGACTCAATGTAAGAAAAGAGGTGTGGTTTTATACATTAAAGAGGCTATTCCAGCAAAATTGATTTACTCGGATGAAGATGGAAGAGTATTAATGGTAGAAATAATGGATAATAATATAAAAATACTCTTGATTGCAATTTATGCTCCGAATGATAAACAAGAAGAATTTTATAAAAAGCTGCACATGAAAATAATTGGACTGGACTATGTTAATATAATTATGATGGGAGATTTTAATGGAATTGTGGACAATAAACTGGACTATATAGCAACAACAACAAAGCAAAATAGAAAGGCTCTCCCAAGGTCCTTTTTTAAAATGACAGATGAATTAACTTTAAAAGATATTTGGAGAGAAAGAAACGTTAAAGCTAAACAATATACTTTTTATTCAAATAGACATTTATCATGGTCCAGATTAGATATGATTTGGATCTCAACAGAATTAATATCTAATATTAAAGAAACAAGCATTGAAACAAGTACCTGGGCAGATCATAGCCCAATGACAATTAAATGGAAGGGACAAAAAAAAAGATCGAGATGGACATTAAATAATACTATTTTAAAGGAGAAAGATTTTACACAATGGATGGAGAAGGAATTGGCTTTTTTCTTCAGAGAAAATAAAAAAGAAGATACTTCAACACAAAATGTGTGGGACACTATGAAGGCATACGCTAGAGGTTTGATAATAGATTATACAAGAAAAAAGAATATTAGGAAAAGGCAAGCTTCTAAGGCCTTGGAAAATGAGTATAAAACTCTTGAAAAAGAATTACAGAAAATGCCACAGAAAAAGGATATTAAATTGAAGCTGGATGTAATCAAACATAAAATGGAATTAATAGAGAAAGAAGAACTGGCACAGAAAATTAGAAACTCTAAACAGAATTATTTTGAAGATGCAAATAAACCAGGTAGATGGCTAGCATATAAACTGAGAAAAGAGAAGGAATCAAGAAAAATATTGAAGTTAATAGATGAACAAGGCCAAGTTTGTTATGGGAATAAGGAGAAAAAAGAAATTATTCGAGATTTTTATGGGCAACTATATAAACAAGAGAATATTGATGAAGAAAAAGTCAAACAGTATTTACAGGAAGCTAATTTACCAAAGATACCTAAAGAGACTGAAGAAATGCTAGAAAGCAATATAACAATGATGGAACTAAATGAAGCATTTAAGAGACAAAATAATGGGAAAGCTCCGGGCCCAGATGGGCTTCCAGTAGAATTTTATAAAACATTTCAAGAATTATTGAGCATCCCATTGTTAGAAGTTATGAATGAAGTTATGTTAAAAAAGATGATACCTAAAACATGGTCAGAGGCTTATATTACACTTATACCAAAGGAAGAGACTGACCCATTGCAAATTAAGAATTATAGACCTATTTCTTTATTGAATGCAGACTATAAAATCTTTGCTTCAATCTTAGCAGAAAGACTTAAAAAATATTTAAATAATTTTATTCACTCAGATCAAAATGGATTTCTGCCAAAGAGACAAATTAGAGACAATATGAGAGTAATTTTGGACACTTTGGAATATTATGAGGCTCATCCTGAAAAGCAAATGGCTTTGATATTCCTAGATGCTCAAAAAGCATTTGACAATGTGAACTGGAGATTTATGTTATTATTATTGGAGCAGATGGGTTTTGCTAAAAAATTTATTCAAGCAATAGAAGCTATATATAATAAACAGACAGCAAAGGTAATGATGGAGGGGGAACTTACAGATTTTATTAATATAAGGAAAGGCACAAGACAAGGATGCCCCCTATCTCCTTTGCTATTTGTGTTGACCTTGGAAGTGTTGAATAGAAATATTAGGGATGATAAAAGCATAAAAGGAATGAAAATTAAGAAGGAAGAATTTAAGCTACAAGCTTTTGCTGATGATTTAGCTTTTATTTTGGAAGATCCGATTGAAACAGCTCCAAAGTTACTGGAAAGGATAGAGTCATATGGAGAGGTGGCTGGTTTGAAAATAAATAAAGATAAAACAAAGATTTTGACAAAGAATATGTTATTGAGACAGAGAGAAGAATTGGCAGATCTTTTGAAAATTCAAGTTACAAATAAGGTTAAGTATTTGGGGATATATTTGACAACAAGATGTAGCACATTAAAGGAGAATAATTATATTAAACTTAAACAACAGATAACTATAGATTTGAAGAAATGGGAAAACTTGCAATTGTCATTAATAGGGAGAATTTCAACAATTAAGATGAATATCTTACCTAGAATTTTATTTTTGTTTCAAACAATACCAATTAGGCTTGGAAAAGACTATTTTGAAGATTTAAATAAAATTATGTTGAAGTTTATATGGCAAGGTAAAAAAGCGAGAATAAAGCTAAAGCTTTTGCAAGATGCTAGAATTAGAGGAGGTTTTGGTCTGCCTAATTGGGAATTGTATTATCAAGCTGCAAGTTTGATGTGGGTCAAAGAATGGATAACATTAAGGAAACATAGGTTGTTGACATTAGAAGGACATGACTTGCTGTTGGGTTGGCATGCTTTTTTATGGTATAAGGGAACTAAAACACAGGGTTATTTTAGAAGACATTATGTACGGGAGTCTTTGTGGTTAAATTGGGAGAAGATAAAAAGACAATGTTATTTGAAAATTCCAGTCTGGTTATCGACCATTGAAGCATTTTCCTATCCTATAATTTACAAGAAGGAACAAACAGTTAGATATGGGGAACTTTTGGATGAAAAGGGTGAACTTAAATCGATCCAAAACTTAGAAGAACAAGGTATAAGGATGAATTGGTTTTCATATGCACAAATACACTCAAGGTATGATGAAGATTCTAAAACGGAGGGATTTTATGATAAACAGACTGATTTAGATAAGATCTTGATGGGTACTGATGAGAAGGTGATTAAAAAATTATATGGTTATTTACTGGGAATGAAATTAGAGGAAGAACAAGTCAAAGAAACTATGATTGTTTGGGGGAAGAATTTTGGATATGGGATTGATTTAGAGAAATGGCAGAAATTGTGGTCTCAAAATTATAAAATGACAATGTCAACAGCATATAATGAATCTTGATCTTTTAAACTAATCAGTAATCACACTATTTGTACTAAACACTCTAATCACACTAATCAATTAAAATAATAAATCAATTAAACCATTAATGAAATATTTTATAGAAATTGATTATCTTATCATTGATGTAGGTGATGAGTAGATTACTATGTATAACACTTTAAAATTATTTTGAATACAAAAAGTATGTTGCCAGCAGGTGTTTGTTTTCTCTTCTCCTAAAATAATCTGTTTCATTGCAAAATGAAAGGTTGAAAGTCACTGCTTGATTGATTCTTTATATTACCTCTTATCCTTCAAGCTAAACATGGTATTTGTCAACCTTCCTGCTTTTTTCTCTTATATATAAGTAGAATTTAAATGAAACAGTACAGCATACACAATTCAAAAAATCCAAAAGGATCAAATAACTTTTCACAAATCTGATATGTGAACAGAGAACATAGAAAAGCAGAATAACATTGCAGGGCAGTTCCTAAATATGTGTAGCAGGGGGCGGGGAGAAGGGAATCAAAGGAAGAGGTTTTGATGGGAAGGAGGGTTTTGGCAGGCTCGTATGAGTACATTGCTCCATGGCATTCCATGTAGTTCCAGACTTGGATTAGGAAGTACACCAAGATGTTGGGTCACCCATCAAACTGGACTGTTAGGGGAGGTGGTGGTTGGTTGTCTCATAAGTCGTATCCAGGCAGCAATCCCTCTGCTGCCAGGGGTCTCTAAATGGGAATACCAGCAGCGACTCAGGCTGCATGTGCTGGCACCTACCCTCCCCCAAGGGGCAGTCCCTTGGTGGGGGCTCCCACTGCCCCAGGTGGAGTTGGCACCATCAGATGCAGGAAGGGAGGAGACAGGGTAGGCAACATGTCCATGGCCCCCTTCCCGACTCCGATGACCACCACCCTTGGTGAGGTGGCTCCCTGGATCTCCAGCCACTTCTCTCTTAACTGCTCCATCGATGGACTGTGAGCTGTGGCTGGGAATTTCCACTTGACTGAGGCATCCCACTCAGCTACTTGCCTAGCCTTCCACTTGCTCCTCTGGGTCACCATGACTCAGGGGGGATCAGTTAACCTTCTGCTTCTATTGCCTTCCCTATCTGGCTCACCAACTGGCCCTAGGAGCCTGAATAAGGTCCTTCTATTGCTCTCTCCCCATTTGGCATGGCTTTTGCTCCAAGTTCTCAGCCCTCTGTAAGGAACATACACCTGCAGCTTGCATCTCAACTTCAGTTTGGGCTGCTGCCAGGATCTTTCGAGAGGAAGCTTCCCCTAGCTTTTCTTCGTTGCTGACATCTTGAAACTGCCAACCTGCTGATGGGGTCAAGGTAAGCTTCTATTTGTAGAGCTGGTTTAATGTCAATTGTCCAGTTGGCAAATCCAGAAAAAGAAGCTCCTGGGACATTATGTTACCAAGAGTACAAATTTTACTGAATAAATCCACATTGGATATCTTTATTTGTTGGGAAATAAATTAATTAAAAAAATAGCACTGCAGCTTATATCTTTGCCTGAAAGGGAGAGTTCACTACAAATCACTACATAATAAGTCCTATGCACCACTCATTCCAACAGAATGACAAATGGCTTCAGCCTAATTGTTCAACATGTAAATGCAAAGAACTGAAACAGATTTTACTGTAATTGCAAAAACTAAAAATTCCTTTAAATCAAATCCTTTACATTCAGAGCAGTGGTCCCCAACTTTTTTGGCACCAGGGACCAGTTTTGTGGAAGACTATTTTTCCATGGACTGGGAGGAGTGATTTTGGTTTCACTCACTTGCACATTGTTCACCTCCAACTGTGCTACCTGGTTCCTAACAGGCCACAGACCGATACTAGTCCATGGCCTGGGGGTTGAGGACCTCTGATTTAGAGGAACAGAAGGCAAGGTAAATGATACTCTGGGGAGGGGGAAAAGGAAAATGTTGAACAGCAAAGTGAGACTATTTTCAAAGTCCCTTTCAACTCTTGTTGTTCTGTTATTTAAGAATGTTTTCTTTTTAAGTTTTAAAATTTCCAATTTAAAGTATGGTTTTTCCACTTTACTAAAGTGGTTTGTAGGAAAAAAGTTCACAAAAATGCAGTCTGTTCACATTTTCCCATATACATTAATACTTTTACATAATTTTACATACTTGCAATTTTGTAAACAAATTTCCTTTATATGTTGTTTTCTCTTGTACAGGTGAAACTCAAAAAATTAGAATATCGTGCAAAAGTTCATATATTTCAGTAATGCAACTTAAAAGGTGAAACTAATATATGAGATAGACTCATTACATGCAAAGCAAGATAGTTCAAGCTGTGATTTCTCATAATTGTGATGATGATCTCTTACAGCTCATGAAAACCCCAAATCCACAATCTCAGAAAATTAGAATATTACATGCAATCAATAAAACAAGGCTTGTACAGGAGTTCCGGTTTGTCAGGCTTCGGAGGCAGCAGGAATTTGCATTTGTGCGCGATCCCTGCTGCGCTCGCTGCTGGAGTGCCTTCGATCCAATTGGATTGGGAGGCTATAGTTATCCTGTAGGGATTACTGAAGAGAGGGGAGATCCAGGCAGGGGTTGGGGGATATCGCACCCCTTCCCTAGCCGGCTTAACTCCCTTTTCCAAAGGTGGTGGAGCGACGGTCAGCAATGGCCATCACAAAGAACCTCTCAGCCGGACAAGTTTTGTGCAGGAGGAAGTGAAGAAAGAGAAGGCTTTTGCCTGAACCGGGAGGACAATTAACATCTGAATACCGTGGAACTTTGGCTTTTTAAGTGATATATTGTTTCCCAGAAGATCGTTAAGCTGCGGTGGAAAGTAAGGGAAAGATGTTTTTTTTTTCTCCTCACTTCCCCACGGAGATAGCAGATGGAAATCGGAAATACCCGCTTTGGCAGCAGAAGGTACTAATTTTGAAAATTAAAGCCAAGGGGACATTAGATTTCTAAACACTGACATTTAAAAATTAAAATCTTTTTGCTTTAAATGGGAAGGAAGAGAGGCAAATGATTTATATTAATGTTTGTTGAAGGAGATTGCTTGGAGTTTTATAAGATCAGAGATTAAATTGCAATAAAACTTCCAAAAAATACCTTGCAATTGTGTAATTGAATGCTACCCCAGGAAGAGGAAGTAGAAGAAAGTGCTAAATGAAACAGACTGCGCTGATTGTGCTGACTTTGATTGCTTGATGACTTTGGGACTTTTGTGAACTATCATTTGAAAGACTAAGAAAACATTTGGACTGTTTAAAAAATTTTTTACAATGGTATCTGTTGAAGAACTGAAAATGCAATTTGAAAAATTAAGAGAAGAAGAAGAAGGCAAGAGCTCCTTTGGATCTATCCTTTGCTTCTTAGAAATGGTGATTTCTACTTATCAGGAAATGCAACAAGAAAAAGGCTGGGAAGAGAAAGAAGAAGCCATCTTTAATGGACATATGATTTTAAATGAGAAAGAAAAGGGTAAAAAGGAAAAGAAAATGGAGAATTTAAGTTCTAAAAAAACAACCAAGAAAGGGAAAAATAAGGTGAAAAATCGATATAAAGTCAGAAAGCAACAGAAGAGAGGAATACAACAGAGAGGGAAGACTAAAAGGCTGGAGAGTGAGAGGAGGGGCTAAAAAGGCTAGATTTGACCAGGAAGGAAGGGAAAAAAATGAAGGGAAGTTATAAAGGCTAAAAACAAGATGCTAATAAACAAGTTTTTTTCAGAGATAAAGGGTAAAACATTGTTAGGGATAACATTGTTTACCCTAACTGGTTTAGGTAAATAATAATATGTTATCATGGTTTATAAGTTAAAGTGTCTGCAACTTTAACTGTAGGACTGTAATTAGGGGAGTGGTTGTGAAAGCACTTTAAAAGAAGCAAGACGACAGCTTGCTCTCTCTCTGGCTTTGATGATCCCTGATTACTGCTTGGAATCAAGACTGCATTGCTCGAACGGGAGAGAAAACAAAGGACTGATTTGTAAGTGAACTGACATAGGATATTCTACACGGACTTTGCTAACTGAATATCCCTGAATGGACTGACTAAAATGATACATGACTATTGGACTGTTATTTTGACTATGCTATGAACTCATAATGGAATAAACTATATTTTTGATAGCACAAGCGTATCTGTTATTTTTACTGTATGTTAATAAACATACAAGCTTAGCTCACTCATTTATCTGTGTGCCTATCTGACTAACGCTGCACATTCTGTTTAGCTTGTCTCCCTAACCCTGGTTGGGGAACCCAGGCTTAACACACATAATTTAAAAAGAGATTCTGCAAAAGTACATAAGATTGTATTGTAGTATTTGTATTTGAAATATGTGTTAATAGAATATTGCAGGGAATGTGTGAAATGCCTAAGGTTTAATTAATAGAGTTTAATTAATTAATTTGTTATGGAACATTATTTTTAATATAATATCATTATGTTTTATATTTTAAAATGTTATGTAGAATGTACTAAGCAGAATCAGAATAGAAACTATGTATTATTTTAAGTATTAAATTTGGGGGGAAAATAGAAAGTTGTCATACTTCAACCAGTGATTACAGGAAAAAGTTTGTGGTAAAGAGAAAAGATAAATAGATAATTGAAAAAGAACGGACAAAAGATACAAGTATAAATTGAGATTAAATAAATAAAATAGAATTAAGAGAGTGAAAAGAGAAGATATGAAATAGTATATAAGGTGAGCATGAATTTGATTTATGTCTATAAAAAGTTATAACCCGGGGTTAAGCCGCTTTCTAAAAAGAAGTTTTATGTTTTTATGTTATGTATTTTGTTTGCTTATGTTTGTTTATCGAGGATTAATGATGTTGGATAAGAACATAAATAGTAATAATATGAAATATAGTAATATGAAATACATGAAAGTATAAGTTTAATTAACAAAATTGAACAGAAATAAAGGAAGAAACAATGAAAAGTTGGAAAAGAGTAATGTACTTAAATGAGATATTTTTTTTGTTTTGTTAAGCAGCTTTTAGAAAAGATGTTTTATGTTCTTATGTTATATGTTTTGTTTGTCTTTGTATTGTCTTCGAAAATTAATAAAATTTGTTCTAAAAAAACAAAACAAGGATTGTACATAGAACAATATCGGACCTCTGAAAAGTATAAGCATGCATATGTACTCAGTGTCAGGGATAACATTGTTTACCCTAACTGGTTTAGGTAAAATAATAAATAAGTTATCATGGTTTGTTAGTTAAAGTGTCTGCAACTTTAACTATAGGACTGTAATTAAGGGAGTGGTTGTAATAGCACCATAAAAGAAGCAAGACAATGGCAGCTTGCTCTCTCTGGCTTGATGATCCCTGATTACTGGATAGTTTGAAGACTGTGTTTTTCTCCTACTGGAAAGGGAGAGAGAAAGGACTGATTTATTTGTAAGTGAACTGACATTGGATATTCTACACAGACTTTGCTAATTGAATATCCTTGAATGGACTGGCTAAAATGATACATGACTAATGGACTGTTATTTTGACTATGCAATAATCTCTAAATGGAATAAACTATATTTTTATAGCACAAGCGTATCTGTTATTTTTACTGTATGTTAACAAACATACAAACTTATCTCACTCATTTATCTGTGTGCCTATCTGACTAACGCTACACATTCTGTTTAGCTTGTCTCCTTAACCCTGGTTGGGGAACACAGGTTTAACACTGGTTATGGGCCCAGGCTTAACACTGGTTATGGGCCCAGAGGCTGCAAAGTCAGTTTAACTAGGATAAAACAGATTTATGTAAAAGTGAGAGTTTGTGTTGTTATACGTTACAGTAAACAGACAGCTGTGTTTTATTAATTATAGTTTTATATCCATATAAGAAAACATGGCACAAGTCAATCTACAAAGTTTGTCCCTTATATCCAAGCTGGATGGAACAAACTATGTTTCATGGTCTATGAAATGTAGTCTACTTCTACGAAGAGAAGGTCTGTGGAACATAATTGAAAACCCACCAAACGTAGAGGAATGGGATCCAGAGATTGAGGAAGATAGACAAAAGATAAAAGACTTTAAACAGAAAAATGAACAAGCTCTTTGCATAAAAGGACTAACACTGTCTGACCAGCAACTTGTTCATATCCGTGGAGAGCAAATGTTGGCAGAAGCTGAAGAGGATTTATGTCCGAGATAACGTTGGTGCTCATATAAATCTAACACGGAAGCTTTTCAAGACGCATCTCCAGACGAATGGTGATATGCTGAGTCATTTGAATTCTATAAAAAGCATTTTTCAAGAACTGCACGAGAAAGAGCTTATTTTCTCTGAACTACACCAAGTCTACATAATTCTATCATCACTAAACGAAAGTTATGATGACTATGTCACTTCCCTTGAAATTTTGCCTAAGGAAAGCCTAACTTTAACTGATATAACTGGCAGATTGATTGAAGAGGCAAGAAGAAGACTTGAAAGAGATCAGTTAAGGAGGGAGCAACCTCAAAAAGAAGATAATGAATCTCCTACTGCATACGCAATTAAAAAGTGTTTTAATTGTGGAGGAAGAGGACATTTGGCAAGATTTTGTAAAAAAGCAAAGCGCCAGAATGCTGGCCAGAATACTAAAAGCCATCAAAAGATAAATAAAAATTTAGAGTTAGCCATGTATATTAACGGAGCTGTAAAAAATAATTTATGGGTAATTGACAGTGGAGCATCCCACTGTATAACAAATGATAACAAAATTTTTATTAAAATGTCCAAGAGTACACAGCAGATATCGTTAGCCAATGGCTGGAAACTGAAAGCTAAAGGTCAAGGTATAGCATATTGTTCTTTCATAAAAGAGAATGTAAAAATGTTATATGTACCACAACTTAAGTTTAATTTAATTTTAGTTAGAATTTTGGTTAAACTAGGATATGTAGTTACCTTTAAAGGAGATAACTGCATAATTGAAAAAGAAGATAAGAAAATTACTGCATCTTTAAGAGGTGAATTATATGTGTTAAATGATAATGGTTTAGAGGTGGCTAACATGGTTTATGATAATAAGAAACCTCATGATGAATGTATTCACTTGTTACACCGAAGGCTTGGGTATTTAAATTTTAAAATGCTTAAGAGAACTGTTCAACTATCTAAAGGAATAAGTTTGAAACCTTGTAATAAGTATTTGCAATGTTATGCTTGTAATCAAAGCAAAAGCAGGGTCATACCGGCTAATAGAGGTGATTGATTTACTACCAAAGAGCCTTTAGAGGTAGTATTTGCCAATTTAATAGGTCCGAAAAAAACCAAGTGTAGGAGGTCTCGATACATATTAAGTATAATGGACCACTATTCTAGATATGGGTTTTGCTATTTAATGAAGAGCAAAGCTGAAACGTATCTAAATCTCTTTAATTGGATTAAATTTGCTGAAAGGAAAACTAAAAAAAAATTAGTAACTCTTATAACAGATAATGGTGCGGAATTTACAAATAATAAATTCCAGAATCGACTTAGAATGTTAGGTATTCAACATAAAAAGTCTGCACCATATAGGCCACAACGTAATGCCGTTATAGAGAGACGAGGCCAAACACTGCAATCAATAGCACGTACTATGTTGTCTGATTCAGGATTACCTGATAATTTATGGGGAGCAGCAATAATGTGTAGTAATCATATATTAAATAATGTTGTTAATTCAACAACAGGTGAATTACCATTCACACTGTGGCATGGTACAAAACCTGATTTAAGTTACATGCACACATTTGGAGCACCAGCATGGGTGCATATCCCTTCACAACTCAGACACAAAGGACAGCATAGAACTAAAAGATTATTTTTTGTAGGATATGAATCTAATCACAGATCTTATTGATTCGGGCAACCAGGTACATCTAGAGTTTACACCAGTGCTAGTGCAAAATTCCTAGAACATTAGGATGGAATAAATTAGAGCAAGATTTAAATAATGAAGTAATTATTGAACCCTACAAAAGGCAAAAAGAACAGACTACTTATAAGAAGAGTCCAAAAAAAGAAGAAGTCCACGAAGAACAAATAGGACCAGAACAAGAGGAAACTGTTGATCAGGAAGAATTAGATAATCAAGAACAGTTAATAAATGAAAGTCCACCTGTAAGTCCTGTAATACCTAGACGTACTACACGTGTAACTAGACCACCTGATAGGTATCAAGCAAGTATAGTTTGCCAAGTAACTAAAGTTCCAACTAGTATAGATGAACTTAAGATGTATCCTGCTAAGGATCAGGAGAATTGGCAAAAGGCAATGGAAAAAGAACTAAATTCATTGAAGGTAATGAAAGTATATGAAGATGCTAAATTACCTCCAGGAGAAAAATCCATTGTGTGCAAATGGATATTTAAAGTAAAAACTGGCAATGATGGGACTGTTACCCATAAGGCTAGGTTGGTAGCTCAAGGATTTAATCAAACTGCATCTGATTATGATGAAGTTTTTGCACCAAGTCTTAAGGCAACATCTTTAGCAGCATTAGTGTAGGCAGCTAAGAAAAACTATATCATTAACCATTTAGATGTAGAAACTGCTTATTTGCATGCACCATTGCAGCACACTATATATTTGAAAAAGCCAGTTATTATAAAAGACAATAAAGTAAATAGTAATGATTGTTGGAAACTCAAAAAGAGTCTTTACGGGTTGAAACAATCTGGCTTTGAGTGGAACCAATATATTGTGAAAGAGTTAAACAATATAGGATTTAAATCTGGTTTAGCAGATCTATGTGTGTTTAAAAGAGAAAATAATGGAACGGTGTCATTATTGTTATTATTTACAAATGATATTGCTTTGATAACTAAGACTAATAATGAAGCTAATGAGATTATATCATTATTAACTAAAAAGATAAAATTAAAGCATTTAGGTGAAATTAAAAAGTATCTAGGATTGACAATTAACAAAATAAAAAATGGATTTAAGATATCTCAAGAAGATAAAATTTGCCAATTAATTAAAACATACAAAATGGAACTTTGTAAAATGGCAAAGACTCCAATGAGTCAGGAAATTTGCCAAACTGATGTGCAAAGTCCCAAATTTGATAAGTCTATATATCAATCTTTGATTGGTAGCTTATCATATATAAGCAATTGGTCAAGACCAGATATAGCTTATAGTGTTAATCAGCTGGCACATTTTAATTCAGATCCACATCAATGTCATTGGCAATCATTAAAGAGAATTTTAAGATATCTTAAAGGAACAATGAACCATGCATTGTATATAGAACCAAAGGGTGATTTGAGTCTTAGTGCCTATGCAGATGCAAATTTTGCAACTGACATAAACACTAAAAAATCAACATCTGGGATGGCTATATTATTTGGTAAGACACTAATAGGGTGGAGGTCAATCAGATAACAGCATATTAGCTTGTCCACGATGGAAGCGGAATTTTCATGTCTGTCATTACTATGCACTGACTTAATTTTGTACAAACAGTTATTATTAGACATGAGTATAACTGTTAAAGATTCCATTATTGTGTACGAGGACAACCAAGCAGCCATAAAGTTAGCTACTAATATTGCTGTAAAAACTAGATCAAAGCATACTGATTTAAGATACTTAAACGTCAGAGAATCTGTAAAGAATGGGCTAATTAAATTGGAATACTGCATGACGGAAGAAAACATTGCAGACCAATTTACAAAAGCTCAAGGAGTAATTAAGTTTCAAGAGAGTTGTAACAAATATGATTTAAAGATGTAAATAGTTATAGTATTATTATAACCTAAAAGGGGAGAATGTTAGGGATAACATTGTTTACCCTAACTGGTTTAGGTAAAATAATAAATAAGTTATCATGGTTCGTCAGTTAAAATGTCTGCAACTTTAACGTAGGAATGTAATTAAGGGAGTGGTTGTAATAGCACTATAAAAGAAGCAAGGAACGTCAGCTTGCTCTCTCTGGCTTGATGATCCCTGATTACTGGATAGTTTGAAGACTGCGTTTTTCTCCTACTGGAAAGGGAGAGAGAAAGGACTGATTTATTTGTAAGTGAACTGACATTGGATATTCTACACAAACTTTGCTAATTGAATATCGTTGAATGGACTGACTAAAATGATACATGACTAATGGACTGTTATTTTGACTATGCTATAATCTCTAAATGGAATAAACTATATTTTTATAGTACAAGCGTATCTGTTATTTTTTCTGTATGTTAACAAACATACAAACTTATCTCACTTATTTATCTGTGTGCCTATCTGACTAATACTGCACATTCTGTTTAGCTTGTCTCCTTAACCCTGGTTGGGGAACACAGGCTTAACACTCAGTACTTGGTTTGGGCCCCTTTTGCAGCAATTACTGTCTCAATGCAGCGTGGCATGGAAGCTATCCGCCTGTGGCACTACTAAGGTGTTATGGAAGACCAGGATACTTCAATAGCGGCCTTCAGCTCTTCTGCATTGTTCGGTCTCATGTCTCTCATCTTTCTCTTGGCAATGCCCCATAGATTCTCTATGGGGTTCAGGTCAGGCGAGTTTGCTGGGCAATCAGTAATCCCACAGTCATTGAACCAGGTTTTGGTGCTTTTGACAGTGTGGGCAGGTGCCAAGTTCTGCTGGAAAATGAAGTCAGCATCCCCATAAAGCTTGTATGTGGAAGGAAGCATGAAGTGCTCCAAAATATCCTGGTAGATGGTTGCATTGACCCTGGACTTAGTGAAGCACAGTGGACCAACACCAGATGACATGGCTCCCCAAATCAATACAGACTGTGGAAACTTCACACTGGACTTCAAGCATCTTGCAGTGTGTGCCTCTCCATTCTTCCTCCAGACTCTGGGTCCTTGGTTTCCAAATGAGATGCAAAAGTTGCTCTCATCAGAAAAGAGGACTTTGGACCACTAAGCAACAGACCAGGTCTGTTTTTCTTTAGTCTGGGTAAGACGCTTCTGACGTTGTTTGTTGTTCAGGAGCGGCCTGACAAGAGGAATACGACATTTGAAGCCCATGCCCAGGATCCATCTATGTGTGGTGGCTCTTGATGCACTGACTCCAGCCTCAGTCCACTCCTTGTGAAAGTCCCCAACACTTTTGAATGGCCTTTTCCTGACCATCCTTTCCAGGCTGCGGTCATCCCTGCTGCTTGTGCACCTTTTTCTTCCACAATTTTCCCTTCCACATAACTTTCTATTAATGTGCTTTGATACAGCACTTTGGGAACATCCAACTTCTTTTGCAATTACCTTTTGAGGCTTTCCCTCCTTATGGATGGTTTTCTGCACAACTGTCAGGTCAGCGGTCTTTCCCATGATTGTGCTTTCTACTGAACCAGACTGAGAGACCATTTAAAGGCTCAGGAACCCTTTGCAGGTGTTATGGCTTAATTAGCTGATTAGAGTGGGACATTTTGAGCCTAGAATATTGAACCTTTTTACAATATTCTAATTTTCTGAGATTGTGGATTTGGGGTTTTCATGAGCTGTAAGCCATAATCATCTCCAGTATGACACATTATGGCTTGAACTATCTTGCTTTGCATGTAATGAGTCAATCTCATATATTAGGTTCACCTTTTAAGTCGCATTACTGAAATATATGAACTTTTGCACAATATTCTAATTTTTCAAGTTTCACCTGTGTATTGTTTTGATTTACTGCAAAATGAGTCTGACTACAATGAAGGTAATCTGACCTGCATTATCTTCTTATCAATCCACTGAAATTGCTAACCCTCAATGTATATGTTTCTTGGCATTTCAAGGGAAAGGGATAACATTTCAGAAATAGTTTCTTAGTTTCATCTACCTAGCTCCCTAAATTTAATGTCCAAGATTTCACACTGCATTTCCCCATGCCACTGGAAACATGTAACATGACTCCCAATTATTGAAATAACATGTGTTTTTTAATGGTTTGCCATTGAATTCAACGTGCATTCCAACTTTCTGTTGAAACCAAATTTAATATTTCTCTAATTACCCATAGTCATGAGCCCTCCAGCTCAGTTTCACCTTGAAAGGTCAAGAATATCTCCTATGACTTTCTGCATTTCCTATTCAAAAGGCGTTATGATCTTATTAACTATAATCAAAGGAGAAGAAATAAAATTAACCAATTAGCTTTCTTGAATTATCCACTCTAATGAATATGCTCACCATGCATCATTTTTAAAAATTAACCTAATGGTTTGCTTGATACTATTTTATGCAATATTAAATTATATTAAGACAAATTTAATACAGCCTGATCTGTAGCTTGCAATTTATAACACTATCTCTTCCCTACATAAACATTATACCTATTTAGTTACATAACACCAGAAACATATTTTTGTATTCACTTATCTTGTAAACCTTTTGCTCATAATGTTGACAATAATATTCCATCTATTCAGATACTTTTACAGATCCTTGCAAATAACACAGATCTTCCTAGTGTAAGGGTGTTTTATATATAGTAACTTAAAATTATACAAAAATAATATCAACCAATAGGAGAGAAGAGCTCATATTTAAAATGATCTAATAAATGTTTGTTGTCTGAACCAAAATTACCTGGGCTTATTCACTGAACTAAGGTAAAACTCAACAAAAACATGTGTATCAAAAGAATCAAAATTCAAAACCAAATCACAGTAACTTGCATAAGGTAATTCTTTACCATGGGATTTCCAATCTGCAGCACTTTGGAGAAGGCAGGAATCCGCGACTGTGCATGGTTTCTGCCTATGTTCACTGCCCGAGTGCCCCGAGCCATTTGGCTTCAGGGCTAAGCTACCTCCGTAGAAGGTGACGAAGACAGGGGGGGTCTGGCAGGGTCAAGAGATATCGCACCTCTCTTCCCTAGCCAGTGAAACCCCCTTTTCCAAAGGCAGCTGAGCGGCAGTCAGCAATGGCCGCCACATAGAAGAGCTCAGCCGGAAAAAGAAAGTGCAGGAGGAGCTGTGAAGTGAAAGTGATCTTTGCTGACCGGGACAAAGTAACAGTGAAAGTACCCTGGAATTTAAAATTTACTAAAGAATGTAAACTAAAGGAAAAGTTTTTTTTTCTTTTCACTCCCCTTCCGAACGTGACAGTGATAGAATTTTAAGAGAAATCGGAAAACCCGCATTGAAGGTATGGATTTCTGAACATTTAAAGGAAAATCTTTTTGCTGTAAGTGAGAAGGGGGAGGAAAAAAAATTGGAGCAGAATTTGAAAAAGGAGGAGATTGCCTAGAATTTTAAAGTGCTATTGAATATTAATAAGGCTTCTAAAAGATATATTTTAATTGGAACTTTTTGATCAAACAGCAACCGCAGAAAGAGAAATGGAAGAAAGAAAAAAGTATTAAAAGAAATAGTTTATTTGGATTCTTTGGTGACTTTGGAACTTTTGGGAATTATTTTTGATTAAAAACACTCAGGTGGTTGTTCTGGAAAAAAACTTTCTCTTTATGATGGCATCGCTTGTGGATGAACTAAAAATTGTATACAAAAAATATAAAAAAGAAGAACAAGATGGGAATGATATTTTGGGCACTCTTTTTCAATTTCTAGAAATGGCAGTATGTACTTATGAAAAATTGACTGTGCAGCCGGACGACTGGGACAAAGAAGAAGCCATCTTTGATGAACAAATGATTCTATTTGGGGAGGAGGAGAAAGGGGAAAAGAAAAAGATGATTTTTAGGCTTGAAAAAACAACCAAAAAAGAGAAAAATAAGATGAAAGGTGGATACAAGGTTAGAAAACAACAGAAAGGGGGAAAGCAGAAGAAAAGGGAGGAGGAGAGACAAAGGAGTAAAAGGGGCAAGGAGAAGAATAAGCAAGAGAGAAAGGAAGGGATGAGAAGCCTTAATGGTGGGAAGCAAGATTTAAAGAAACAAAATTCATTTAGAGACAATGGGTAAATTTAATTGAAAAAGGGATTCTGTAAGGTACATAAGATTGTGTTTTTATATGTGTATTTAGAATAAAATGCTTAAGATATAAATGAGTATTAATATGTATGATTAGTTTTTTAATGGCATAGATAGTGGTCTTATATGCTCTTTTTGTTATTGCTGTTTTTTTTCTCATAAAATACATTGTGTAATTTTAGAATGTACTAAACAGAATCCCAATATAAGTTAAGTGTTATATTAAGTATTATTAAGCTAGGGGAAAGAGTTAAAGGCATCATACTCCAATCAGTGTACAGGAGAAGTTTGTTTAAAGAGAATGGGCATTGGTCCTTACCTGACACGCCATTTCTCTGGAGCCGGGAGGATCATCCAGAGAGTGGGAGGTGCTTCAGTCTGCGTTGTTGAAGGCTGAGCTTAATTACTGAGGAATGCTCCTCCCTCCATCACGTGGCAACCTTGTATTCCCCAGTTTACGCGAAGATGAGAGTGAAGAGAAGATCGTGCTCTCATCTTACTATGCGAAGCGGTTCCTTGGCTGAAACAAGACCCCACCAGATGGTGAACTTAAAAGGGTGGGGCTGGATGATCCTCCCGGCTCCAGAGAAATGGCGTGTCAGGTAAGGACCAACGCCCATTCTCCTGAGAGCCGGTCGGATCATCCAGAAAGTGGGACATACCAAAGCTTGGCTGTCCTATGGGAGGGACTCCGTCTGGTTCTGAAGTCCCTGTGGTTCCTTGAGGACTCGCTGGAGAACTCGTCTCCCAAATGAAGCCTCCGCCGAGGCAATGAAGGGAGATGGGGAGGCCCAGGTGGCCGCCCGACAAATATCAGCAATTGGAGCCTGGGTGGCCCAAGCTGCTGAGGTGGCTGCACTCCTGGTGGAATGTGCCGTTATGCCGCTGGGCACCGGCAGAGCCTGGGACAAGTAAGCTTTGAAAATAGTAGCTCTAATCCAGCGGCCGATGGTTACCGGGGACACTTTGTGTCCTAAGGATTTAGGTTGAAAGGAAAGGAATAAGGATTCGGACTTCCTAAAGGGCTGGGTACGTTTAATGTAAATGCGGAGGGCCCGTCTTACGTCCAGGGTGTGCCAAAGCTTCTCCCTTTCCCGCAAGGGATTTGGGCAGAAGTTCGGAAGTGTGAGTTCCTGTGCCCTGTGGAAGGCTGAATTGACCTTAGGCAAGAAGGTAGGGTCCAGCCATAGAACCACCCAGTTGGCATGGAAGATGCAAAGGTCTTTCCTCACCGACAAGGCGGCTATCTCCGATATTCGGCGAGCCGAAGTAATGGCCACCAGGAAGACGACTTTGAAAGTTAGGAACTGGAGTGAGGATTCCCTGAGAGGCTCAAAGGGATGCTTAGTAAGGGATGTCAGGACCTTGTTGAGGTCCCAGGTAGGGTATCTGTGAACAGTTGGGGGACACAAGTCAGTTGCTCCCCAAAGGAATGCCCTAATGCGAGGGTGGAGGGAGAGGGTACCAGATTGTCGCAAATAATCACAGTTGAAAGGGCTGCTACCTGACGCCTCAGGGTGTTCGGAGAAAGACCTTTCCTCAGACCCTCTTGGAGGAATTCCAAAACTTGAGCAATGGAGGGTGAAAGAGGGTTGATCTGGAAATTATGGCACCACTTGCAGAAGCTATTCCAAGTGGCATTGTATATTCGGGTTGTTGAGAGCCGCCTTGCGGCTAACATGGTATCAATAACCTGTTCAGAGAACTGCTCCTTCCTTAGACATTCCCGCTCAACCTCCAAACGGCTAACTGGAGCCACTGAGGGTCCAGGTGTTGGAGGGGCCCCTGGGAAAGGGATATCCTGTGTGGGGGAATTTTCCAAGGTGGGGCCACCAACAGATAGCGGAGGTCCGCAAACTATGGGCGCCTGGGCCAGTAGGGTGCCACTAAAATCAGCTCTGCTTTCTAGGAGATGAGCTTCTGGATGACCCTGGGGATCAGGGCCAACGGAGGGAATGTATATAGAAGCCCTGTGGGCCAGGGGCAGCGGAGGGCGTTGTGATTCTCGGCCCCGTGGGAAGGATACCTCGAGAAAAACCTGGGGAGTTGGGTGTTGAGCGGGGATGCGAAGAGGTCTACTGACGGGAGGCCGAACATCACAGTCGCTTCCCTGAACAGTGACGGGTGAATGCGCCACTCGGACTGGTCCACCGTGGTCCTGCTCAGCCAATCTGCTTGGGTGTTTGAGACCCCTGAGATGTGCTCGGCTTTGAGAGAGAGGAGATTGCGCTTCGCCCAACGGGAGAGGCGCTCGGCCTCTCTCATCAAACTTATGGACTGGGTGCCCCCTTGTCGGTTGACGTGAGCCTTGGCGGTGACGTTGTCCGTGAGTATCAGGACATGCCGTCCGTGTACGTGGGGAAGGAAGTTGCGCAGGGCCAGGTGGATGGCACGAAGTTCTCACCAGTTTATATTGTGTGTGCGTTCTACCTGAGACCATTTACCCTGTGTCGAGAGCGAGTGGATGTGAGCACCCCATCCGGACAGGCTGGCATCTGTGGTGAGGATGAGGCATTGGGGTTCCTTGAAGCAGTTTCCCCTGTTGATGGAGGGACTGGTCCACCAGAGGAGAGACGTGAGAACCCTTGAAGGCACCTTGACCGCGGCCTTTGAATTGCTTCTGCCGGTCCTTTGGAACGGGAGCAGGAACCATTGTAGGGATCTAGTGTGTAAACGGGCCCAGGGAACAATGGAAATACATGAGACCATTTTACCGAGTAATTTAGACAATTCTAAAAGTGTTACCTTTCTTGATTGTCTGATATGTTTGACAGTCTCCTGGATGCTACGGAATCTCTCAGAGGAAAGGAAGACCTTTCCATGAACCGAGTCAATGACGGACCCCAAGTGGGTGATCCGTGTAGATGGTAACAGATGGCTCTTTTGCCAGTTTACTAGGAACCCATGATCTTGGAGGGCAGAAAGAGTAGCTCTGATATCCTTTTCTGCTTGGGGTCTGGAGTGAGACAGGATGAGGATGTCATCCAGGTAACAGTGGAGACGAACCGGGAGGTCCCTGAGGTGAGCCGCTAGGGCCACGAGGACCTTAGTGAAGGTTCTCGGGGCAGAGGCCAATCCAAAGGGAAGTGCCACAAAATGGAAGTGGTGATGATTGTAGCAGAACCTGAGGAATTTGGAATGGGAGGGCCGGATTGGGATGTGAAGGTATGCTTCTGAAAGGTCTATGGAGGATAGCCAGTCCCCCTGCCTGATGCCTGGTAGAATGGATTGTAGGGTGTGCATCTTAAACCTGCGGTAGGTCAGGTAACGGTTAAGGTGTTTCAGGTCTAGAATAGCCCTCCATCCCCCTGAAGATTTGGGGAGGTGAGAGTAAAACCCCTGCCTCCGCTGGGATGGTGGTACAGGTTGTATGGCCTGAATGGAGAGAAGATGGCGGATAGCTGAATCCATTAGGTTGCATTTGGTGAGATCCCTGGGGGGGGGGATGCCATAAAAAATTCAGGGGGGGCGTGCTGAAATTCAAGCGTGAGGCCCAGTCTGATGGTCTCCCTGACCCAGGCATCGGAGGTGGAAGAGTCCCACCGGTCGGCGAAATGCTTGAGGCGCCCACCGATGGGGAGGGGTGGACGGGGTCTATCTGTTGCGCTGGAAGGGCTTCCCTCTTGAACCCCTGAAGGGGTGCCTGTAGCTGCCGCCCCTCCTGCTCCTGTCACCCGGATCGGCTCGATCCTGGGGCTGGAAAGGCCGGAAGGAGGGGGGTCTCGGGTACCTGGGCGGGAAAGGAAACTGGTAGAAAGGTCGTGAGGAACCTCTCCGAAAGGGCTGTGCTCTTGAGTCTGACCTATGGAAAAGGGGGAGAAGAAATTTTTTCTTGCTTCTGGTTTCTGATAGAAATGGCTCCAGGATGGTGCCGAATAATTTGTCCCCTTTTATGGGGGCGGTGGCCAGCTTAACCTTGTTTTTTACATCCACCTGCCAGTGCTTGAGCCAGAGCAGGCAGCGAGCTGTAACATGAGAGGATATTGCTCGGGCAGAGAACTTAACCACGTGGTATGTGTCGTCGGCCGAGAATTCTGCCGCAGCCATCAATTTTGCTATGTCCTGGTGTGCCCTTGTGTTAGAGGGGGGGACATGCTGCCTCAGTTGACGGAGCCACCAGATCGAAGACCTGGTGAAGAAGGAAGCGGCAGTGGCCGATCTAATGGCCCAGGTGTCCGCTTGGTGAGCCCTACGTAAGGCAAGCTCGGACCTCTTGTCCTCGGGCTTCAGGATCTCCAGGGGATCATTGGGGGAGGACGAGGATGCCAAACCAACGATGGGCTCATCTACCTCGGAAGTGTTGAGCAGGTTGCAGAAGCTTGACTCAAGGTTAAAGAACCTCCTGTCCTGGCTGGATGGGGCAGGTGGGGCCCTTGTGGAGTCTAACTGGTTTGAGACTAAGTCATGAAAAATGGGCGGGGCCGGGATCACCTCTGCCTCCACCACAGGCTGCCTAAAGATGGCATCCTCCTGTCCCTCTGCTGGGGAAGGGAGAGCCGAGGAGGACTGTACAGACAGGCCAGAAATGTTCCTGGCCTTAAATAGGAGTGATTTGAACATGTGCGGCTTGAACAGGCCCACAAAGGTGGGTTGATCCAGGGTGAGGCCCTCATCCTCGGACATGTCCCCCTCCAGAGGGTCTATCTCTAATAGGGGCTCCCCCTGGTGCGTAGACCCCCATTCCAATTCCTCCTCCTCCCCGAACCGATCTAGGTCCTCCATGGCCTCCTCCAGATCCCTTTCTGGGAGAGGACTGCCCTCCTGTAAAGGTACCTGACCAAAAGTTGAGTCTGATCTAGGCGAGGACCTGACTGATGGCAAGTCATGTTTGGGCGCCATCAAGGGAGGACCAGACCTGGACATCTGTTGCAGGCCCTCTGCAATCCCCTGGCGAATAGCCCGTTCCATCCATGCCTGCATGTGCGCAGGGATCTCAACTGTGGCGACCTCTTCATGGCGTAGACCAGCGGCCGTGGGCGTAAATGTTGCTTCCGGCGTCCGCCTGGTCGTTGGTCCGGGAACCTGGTGTCCCTGGGATGGGCTGCGCCTGGAGAGGGAAGAGCAATCTGGAGGGGGGGGTGTCTGGAGGTAGAGGGAGCAGAGGGTGGGGGAGCTGGAAATACCAGTTGTGTCTCTCTAGATCATCTGTCAAATTCTTTCTCCAGTGCCCTATGACATCTTAGAGTGTCCCTCTGAGAAGCTTTGGAAGTTTCTTTAGGGGCTTCCTTTGCCTGTTTGTGCAGGTGGTAAGATTTAGATTTGGCCTTCAAAGAAGGGCCTTTAGTGGAATTGTCATCTGCCATTGTAGAGGAAAGGACTGTAATACAAATGTAAGGGCGGTTGGCTCGCCAAGGGTTCGACCTACAACAAAGGCCGGGTGTCCTTTCGCTGGCCCGCACCCCCTTTTGGAATTTTAAATGTATATAAACTAATATGATTATTAATACCTTTATGCCTAAGCGTACAATCAAGATATATAAGCCAACCAGTGTTGGCAACCTGAAATAGCCAAATTTTGATAAGATGTAATATATATATATATATGCAAATACGTACATCTATCTATCTATCTATCTATCTATCTATCTATCTATCTATCTATCTATAATTGTGTATCTAAATATATTTAGATATCTATGTAATGATAAATATTACTATTAGTCTTATTATTATTTATAATATTTAATCCAAGGTCTGGTTGGAGCTCCCAGGAAGGAGTGACCCCAGGAATTGCTGTTAAGATAGCCAATGTGCCAAATAAAACGCCTGAGGCTGGAGTGAGGCCTCGGGCAGCTGGAGCTCCCAGGCAACAACCGGGAGGGATAGGCTGCTATTTCCTGCCCTGAGCGTGCTGCGGAAAGCCAACAAGTTTGCCAATTTCCCTAAATCTCTGATAGCTCTCACAGGCTGGAATGCCTATAATTAGAGCTAGTCCCTTCGCAGCTCAATGAGCCCTCTAAAAGCAGCACCCGACATGCGGTGGTGCCCAAAATGGCGGCCGCCTACGCTACCTTACTCACGGGCTGCTCAGGGCCAAATTCAGCCTCTCCGGCACGTCTAGGGACCGAGAGAGGCAGCCAGGTGATTTTCGCCCGTTCCTGGGGCGATCGGCGTTTACGGTGGGGGGGAACACCAGCTGCGCTATTACAGCGCGATCAAATAAAGCCGCTACGAGTGCGGCATAGAAAAGCAGCAGGAAGAGGATCGAATTGGGGGGGGATTGGCGCCGGAGCGCGGAAGCCGCCTCTGTGCAGCCGCCCTGGGGGCGAAGAAACGCGCTCCCCTGTTAAATCACTAACCCAATGCGCTTAGAGGCTAAGGAGAACCGGGGCAATGATAATCAAACCTGATGAATAAAGAGCTCTTGAATCGGCCAAGGAGTGGTGAAGTACACAGCCTACTCTCACGAAGGCTGAGAGTAAACTGGGGAATGCAAGGGAGCCACGTGACGGAGGGAGGAGCATTCCTCAGTAATTAAGCTCAGCCTTCAACAACGCAGACTGAAGCACCTCCCACTCTCTGGATGATCCGACCGGCTCTCAGGAGAAAAGATGAATGGATAGCTGGAAATAGAACAGACAAAGAATTATAAGTATTATGATTTGAACTGAGATGAGATAAATAAAATAAAACTAAGAAAGATAAGAGAGGGAAGAAGCTATGTAGAAAATTGAAAATGAAATAAGATATGGAATGGTATATAAAATGAATATGATTTTTGAATTTGTGTCTGTACGAAGAGTTTTAACCCGGGATCAAGCAACTTTCAGAAAAGATGTTTTATGTTTTTATGTTCTATGTTTTGTTTGTTTGTGTATTGTTCTTGAAAAGCAATAAAATTTTAATTAGCAAGAAATATAATTTGGATAATAGAATGAAAGGGAGAAGTTGGGATAAGATACAAAGCTGAACAGATAACATAAATATATATATTATAATTTGGAATTATTCTGTATGTTCTATTTGTTTTTTCAGAAAAGATCTTTTATGTTATTATGCCTTGTTTGTTTGTGTATTGTTTTGTAAAAACTAATAAAATTTGTTTAAAAAAAAAAAGGTAATTCTTTACCATGCGTAAGTGTCTTTATAAAATATCCATAGTAATGATGTGATTTAATAGATACATGTATAATTTGAATTTAATTTTCTAAATATGCTCTTTATTTTTAATATTTTACAGTTTCTTTTCTATCATGGATTTTGATCAGGGGTGGGCTGCTGGGGGTTCACAGGGGTTCAGGAGAGCCCCTAGCTAAGATTCTGTGTAGTTTGGAGAACCCCCAAATCCCATCCTGGCTGGCCCCTCCTGCCCCTCCCAGGAGTCCCCACATGGTCCAATTTGGATATAGGTAAGTGTAGGGTGTGTGTTGAGGCTTGGGGAGGGCAACCCCCCCCCCCAAAGTTTGGGAAGGCCAGAAATGGCCCTGTTTCCAGCTTCCAGAGAACCTCTGGAGCCCAGGGAGGCCATTTTCGCCCTCCTGGAGGCTGGAGGAAAGCCTTTGGAGCCTGTGGAGCCTGTGGAGCTCCCCCCCCACTGTGGTGCAGGAGACCAACTAGGCCACGCCCACCAGGGCCAAGCAACCAGGCAGAGAATCCTTTGCTAAAATTTTTGAAGCTCACCCCTGAACCTGATTCATAAGTTGGTGGAAGTACTTAAGTAACATTAATATTGTATTCTATGATTAGCCTTGGTTTATTCCTCACAGGAAGAAAACCAACATCTATTAATTTTTAAAAATTGTTTCAGATAAGGTATCAGTATACTGAGCTGATGTTAACTGAAAATTAAATTAATGTCTACTAAAATATTCAACACAATCAATAACATATTTAGGTTAGCTATAACATTTATCCATTTTATACTTCATGGGCAAGACAGGCCAAATGAGATCTTTGTTCTATATTCTACTTTTCTGTTTCATTCATATTAATCTATTGAGGAAGGAAGCAAAGCGTATCCACCTTTCCTCTTGTACCATACATATTCCTTGGTCCTTTTGATAGTTTCTTTCCAGATTGGTTCTAGCACTGAAAGAATTGGGAGAAAAACAATGGTTTGTAACAAGGCAACTCTTCATGCAAAGAGGAGTTGTAAAAGTGTAAACAAACTCTACTATCGAAGATATCAGCTGCGATCTTGGAGCCCCGAGATTGCAGCTGTATCGCAGCGACATGGCTCCGCCTTCCATCTAAACTGTCCCGTAGAGACGGTGATAGTAAGGGGCGTATCCTGTCAATCTCAGGGACATTGCAAAGTCCCTGGTCGATTCAGGAGAAGCCCTTCTACCATCGGCGGAGAGGCAGCCATTAAGCTGCTGAAGCTGGGACAGCTCCGGAAGGAAGAGACTAAAAGAGAAAGTGTATAGGTTTGGTAAGGACTTTTTTTTTTATTAATATTTGGGACTTAAGGACACCCTAAGAATGAGGGTGTAATCTGTAAAATTTTTGACAAAACTGACTTAGCGGTGATTTTTTAAAGAGAAATGTCAAAGTGAGACTTGGCTTTTTACTTTTACTTTTTTTTTTTTTTTTTACTGAATTTCTATTGTGATTTAGCAACTGTTAACTGGACTGGTTTTTTCTCTTATATTTACCTATTCTTTTTCTCCTTTTTGACTGTTTATATTTTTTAGAATAGTGGCTCCCTTTAGTAATTTATATATATATGCACATATATATCTTCTTTTTCTATTATGTTTTTTCTGGGGAAGAAACTAAAGAAACTTTGTAACACTGCCAACTAGAGGCTTGAAAAATACTTTATCTGAAGTTGAGAGAACTGTGAAAAACTCTCTCTCAAGGACACTGGAACTTGATAAGATAGAGGGAAGAACACTGGAGAATGTTTTTACAGGTGTTCTTTGGGACTTCTATCAATAATTGAATATTTGAAGCTTGAAATTTGTGGAGAAGCCATAATAAGAGCCTTGGATAATTAAATAAAATGCAGTGTGCTCTTTATCTATTTCTTCTTAGCTGTTTTATCCCTCCTCTTCAATCCCATAGTATTTTGTAATAATTGTATATTTATTTTTTATTTATTTTTCCTTTTTAAAGGGAAAGCCTCAGAATATCTTTTCCTTTTTCTTATTGAGACTTTTGCCTTTTCCATTTCCATTTTTGATCCATTTTTATGGCTATTTTTTATTTTTGAGATCTTTTGATTGGATTAAGGTGTGAAGAACCTGAAGAATTCTTTTTTTTTTAAATTACTTTTTAATACTACTGGGTTTTATTCTTTTTCTCTTTATTTTTAATTTTTATTTTAAATCATAATTGATTATCCCACAATAGGATTAAGGTCTAGAAGAACCCAAAGAACCTTTTCTTTTTTCTTTTTAATTTTGGGCTTTTTAATTTTTATTGTCTTTTTCTTATTTTTTTCTTTTCTCTTCTTTCCTAATTGGATTATAATTGGCCACCCTACTAATTGGATTAAAAGAGCTTGAAGACGCTGAGTTACCTAAATGACCAAGAAATTCATATCTTCTGGCATTTTAACTTCTGCTCCTGCCTCCCCAACAGCTGAAGGACAACGTTTAACCCAGATAATGTCGAAGCAAGATAAAGAACAAGTGGATTTAAAGATGATTATGCAAGGAATTCAAGAACTTAAAATGAAAAAGGATATCATTGAAAAGAAAATAGAAAATATTGAACAAAGAGCTGAGAATATTGAACAAATAACAGAGAGTATTGAACAAAGAACAGAGTGTATTGAACAAAGAATTGGGAAGACCAATGAAAAAATTGAAAATATTCAACAAATGATGGTGAAATATGATGAGAGACTCCAAGAAATTGAAGAGAAAGACAAACAAAGAGATGAGACAATTGGAAATATTGATAGATTAACAATGGTTGAACATGACAAAAGTGGGATGTTGAAGTGGGAGATGGACAGGTCAGAATTTTATCTCAGATTTCAGAATATAGAGGAAGAAAAAGGACAAAATTTGACTGCGATAATAGAAATCCTGGCTGGAGCTCTGGGAATAACAGAGGAAAAGATGATGGATGGAGTAGATGAGACATACTGAGTCTTCACAAGATATGTGATGAGGAACAATCTACCAAGTGAGGTTCACGTCAGATTTACAAAAAAAAACTATTAAAACACAAATATTACAAGTTGCAAGAGATAAGACATTGAAATATAAAGACAATGAGATTGTGGTCTTAAAACAAGTACCCAGAAAAGTGAGAGAGATGAGAAGAGAATATCGATTCCTGACTAAAATGTTATTGAAAAAAGAGGTGAATTACAGATGGCTGATTCCAGAAGGATTAATGTTTACATGGCAAGAACAGAGACACAGAATTAACTCAATTGAGAAAGCAGAAATATTCTACAATGAATTTTTCAAAAGAAGAGAAATAGAGATAGAAAAAGAGATAGAAAAAGAGATCATTTCAACTGAACTTCAAGAGGACCAAATGGGGATGGGAAAAGAAGAAGATGCAGTAGGTGGACAAGTGGAGACCAAAGAACAACGTGAAGTAAGATCCACGAGAGCTGTTAGACCAAAATACAAAACATAATCATGGAGGAAAAAAAAACTGATTTCTATGAATATAAATGGACTGAACTCAGATACCAAAAGAAGAATTTTTTTTCACAAATTAGAGAAGTTAAAAATTGATATAATTTGCTTACAAGAAGTACACATTAAAAAACAACATGAACAATTACTGGCACAACCAAAATTAGGGAAAATATTTACTTCTCTGACTCACTGTAAGAAAAGAGGAGTGGTTTTATACATTAAAGAAACTATCCCAGCAAAACTGATTCATACTGATGAAGATGGAAGAGTATTAATGGTTGAAATAGTGGATAATAATACAAAAACACTCCTGGTTGCAATTTATGCCCTGAATGATAAACAAGAAGAATTTTATAAAAAACTACATATGAAAACAATGGGACTGGGCTATATTAATATAGTTATGATGGGAGATTTTAACAGAATTGTAGACAATAAACTGGACTATACAGTAACAGCAACAAGACAAAATAGAAAGACTCTCCCTAAATCCTTTTTCAGAATGATAGATGAATTAAATTTAAAAGATATATGGAGAGAAAGAAATGCTAAAACTCAACAGTATACTTTTTATTCAAATAGACATTTATCATGGTCCAGAATAGATATGATTTGGATCTCAACAGAATTAATATCTAATATCCAAGAAATAAATATTGAAACAAGTACATGGGCAGACCATAATCCAATGATAATTAAATGGAAAGGACAAAAAACAAGATCTAGATGGACATTAAATAATACTATTTTAAAGGAAAAAGACTTCACACAATGGATGGAGAAAGAATTGCCCTTCTTCTTTAGTGAAAATAAAAAAGAAGATACTTCAATACAGAATGTTTGGGATACAATGAAGATATATGTGAGAGGATTAATAACAGACTATACAAAGAAAAAGAACATTAGGAAGAGGCAAACCATCAAAACTTTAGAAGATGATCATAAAAAACTGGAAAAAGAGTTACAGAAAATGCCACAGAAAAAAGATATTAAACTTAAAATGGACATAATTAAACATAAAATGGGTCAAATAGAGAAAGAAGAATTGGCACAAAAAATTAGAAGTGCTAAACAGAACTATTTTGAAGATGCAAATAGGCCAGGTAGATGGTTAGCATACAAATTGAGAAAGGAGAAAGAATCAAGGAAAATATTACAGTTAATAGACGATCAAGGCCAAATGTGCCATGGTAATAAGGAGAAGAAGGCAATTATCCGAGACTTTTATGGACAACTATATAAACAAGAGGATATTGATGAGGAAAAAATTAAACAGTATTTACAAAATGCTAACCTACCTAAGATACCTAAAGAGACTGAAAAAATGTTAGAAAGTACTATAACAATGATGGAACTAACCGAAGCACTCAACAGACAGAATAATGGAAAAGCACCAGGTCCAGATGGGCTTTCGGCAGAATTTTATAAAACACTACAAGAATCATTGAACATTCCATTGCTAGAAGTCATGAATGAAGTTATATCAAATAAGAAGATACCTAAAACATGGTCAGAAGCTTATATTACACTTATTCCAAAAGAAGGGGCCGATCCATTACAAATCAAGAACTATAGACCTATTTCTTTATTGAATGCAGACTATAAGATCTTTGCTTCAATTTTGGCAGAAAGGCTTAAAAAATACTCAAATAATTTTATTCATCCTGATCAGAATGGATTTCTGCCAAAGAGACAAATCAAAGATAATATGAGAGTAATTCTGGACACTTTGGAATATTATGAGACGCATCCTGAAAAACAAATGGCTTTGATATTTCTAGATGCCCAAAAGGCATTTGACAATGTGAACTGGAGATTTAGGTTACTACTACTGGAACAGATGGGTTTTGCAAGAAAATTTATTCAAGCAATAGAAGCTATATACTATAAGCAAATGGCAAAAGTAATGATAGAAAGAGAACTTACAGACTCTATTAACATAAGAAAAGGCACAAGACAAGGATGCCCATTATCACCTTTGCTATTTGTATTGACTTTGGAAGTGTTGAATAGAAATATTAGAGAGGACCAAAATATAAAAGGAATGAAAATCAAAAAGAAGGAATTTAAACTACAAGCCTTTGCGGATGATTTGGTTTTCATTCTGGAAGATCCTCTAGAGACAGCCTTAAAACTATTGGAAAAGATAGAGACGTACAGTGAGATGGCTGGTTTGAAAATAAACAAAGATAAAACAAAGATTCTGACAAAGAACATGTTATTAAGACAAAGAGAAGAACTGGCAGATCTATTGAAAATTTAAGTCACGAATAAAGTTAAGTATTTGGGAATATATTTGATGTCAAGATGACATCATTGAAAGAGAATAACGATATTAAACTCAAACAGCAACTTGACCTGAAGAAATGGGAAAACCTACAACTGTCATTAATAGGCAGAATTTCAACAATCAAGATGAATATTTTACCCAGAATTTTATATTTGTTCCAAACAATACCAATTAAGCTTGGCAAAGATTATTTTGAAGACTTAAATAAAATTGTATTGAAGTATATATGGCAAGGCAAGAAAGCGAGAATAAAATTAAAACTTCTACAAGATGCTAGAACAAGAGGAGGATTTGGCCTTCCTAATTGGGAGTTGTATTATAAAGCTGCAAATTTGATATGGGCCAAAGAATGGATAACATTAAGAAATACTAGATTGTTGACACTAGAGGGACATGATTTATTACTGGCATGGTTTTCTGTGGTATAAGGGAACTAAATTGCAGGGCTATTTTAGAAGGCATTATATACGGGAGTCTTTATGGTTAAACTGGGAGAAAATCAAGAGACAATGTTATTTGAAAATCCGAGTTTGGTTATCAACTATTGAAGCTTTTTCTTATCCTATAACATACAAGAAGGAACAAACAGTTAGATATGGGGAAATATTGGATGAAAAGGATGAACTTAAAACGATGCAAAATCTAGAAGAACAAGGTATAAAGATGAATTGGTTTTCATATGCACAAATACATTCAAGGTATGTTAAAGATTCTAAAACAGAGGGATTCTATGATAAATTGACTGACTGAGAAAAGATTTTGACAGGTACTGATGAAAAAATAATTAAAAAATTATATGGTTATTTACTGGAAATTAAATTAGAGGAAGAACAAGTTAAAGAAACTATGATTGTTTGGGGGAAGAATTTTGAATATGGGATTGATTTAGAGAAATGGCAAAAATTGTGGTTTCAAAATTATAAAATAACAATGTCAACAGCATATAAAGAAAATCTGTATAAGATGTTTTACAGGGGGCATTTTCCCCCGACAAGAATAGCAAGAATGTTCAAGAATAAATCTGCAAAATGCTGGAAATGTCATCAGATACCTGGCTCATATTACCATATGTGGTGGACTTGTGAGGACGCGAGAAAATATTGGACTAAAATTCGCATATGGTTTGAAAAAATGACAAAGAAACATATAGATTTAAAACCAGAGATTTTTTTATTGGGAATCTTATCTGATACATACAATAAAAATTTGAAATATTTGATTGTAAATGTATTAACAGTGGCTAGGACTGTATTTGCTAAAAATTGGAAGAGTGAGAAAATACCATCACAGGAAGAAATTATTAAGAAAATATTGGAATGTGCTGAAATGAGTAGATTGACCTTTGAAATTAGAGAACAAGAAGATAAACAATTCTATGAAATTTGGGACCTTTTCTATCAATGGCTAGATAATAAAATATAATAATAGAATATTTAGATTTTTAGGAAACAATGAATACATATTTCTTTTTTTTTCTTTGATACTATTTTTATAAAATTTTATTAAGATAGACTTGGTACGATTTTATGATTTGCTATAAAATAAATTAAGTAAACTATAGTTATCTCGTTAAAGTATGAATTAATAAAATTATAGTTAAATGATTGTTTAATAATGATATCAGGCTATATAATTGTTGATTGATAATATGAGCTATTATGTAATATAATTACAATGGAGACTATGAAATGGATGCACAAAAAAAAGTGGTAAACCAACCGATACACTGTCTGTAAATTTATGAAGGAAAGGATGATGTTTTTATGTTTTATGTGTTTTTGTTTGTTGTTAAAATTAATAAAACTGTTTTCAAAAAAAACAAAACTCTACTATCATATCATCCCTCTGCACACTTTAACAGAACATAAAGAGGAAAAATACATACACACATGTATTTTTGTGTCTGCCATACTTCTTTCAAACATTCCCTTTGCATCAATTGCTATTTGCAGTTGATCTGATTTCTCAGCTTCACATTGAAACCTCAGTTTCAAGTTGATACAGTTTTTTTGTGAAAAAAATTGAATCTGCATTCTGATTTTAAGATAAACCAATGAAGTAGTGTTTTAGATACTTTTCCTGACCTCCCACAAAACAGATGCTTTGTATCCCCCCCACTTTTAAAGCTGAAAAAAAGCATGTGAGGGAGGTTTGAGAAGCTGAACAACCAATTACAGAATGTACAGATACCTGTACCAGACATAGCAGCAAACAGCAGACTTTAAACCTACCACTTTTCTTTAGAAGCAACCAATGCTGAGTTTCAAATAATTTAACAACTGGTTTTCTGCCCTAATGACCAACTGGGTAGGCGTGGCTGGGTGGGCATGTGACTGGGTGGGCTTAGCCAGAGTAGGCATGACGCTGGACTCGTGTGATGCTAAGGTGGGGCTTCCTTGAGACCCTCCCTCACTGTCATTATGCAGGTAATTCTCCAGTTACAATTACATTTGTAACCTGGAGGTTTGTTTGATTAAATCATGTTAAATGAACATGATCACTCTGTGCTTTCCCCAATGCATTTGTTAATCAAATGCACAGGTCATTAAATGCACATGAGGTATCTCAGGGTGGGGAACAGCATGTGGGGTTTAGTGCTGCAGCAGGCCATCCAAGCCCTCCCCCAATCCATTAAGATGCCTCATGCTCCCTTGGGGTCCCCACAATTGCTCCCCCCCCATCCTGCCCCGCCAGGTCTCCACAGACTAGGCCTGCTTTGCTAGCATTCCAGATTCCACTTACTCTTCCCCACCCCATTTCCCATGGATTACTTACTTTTTAAAAATATCCAGAGGTCCAGAAGAGGCTGACTCGCTGACAGAGAAGACAAAGTGTTTTATTCAGACAATGGCAGGGCTGTAAGAATGTGAAATCTAAGGAAAACATTTCCACCAGCTTCTGAGTAAAAGACTTTTGTTTAGGGCCATGTGGCTACCAAGAAATCTAAATTATTACCAAGAGAATTCTTCATACTTATTTGGTACCTAAAATTTCAGGAAAAATAATTTCTAATCAAAGATGAAAAAATGCATTATATTATTCTTTTTTTTTTTTAATGCAGTCATTATGGTGTTTAAAGCTTCCAGTAAGTATGTAAATATCCATGCATTTTGCTTGAAAATAGTTCCAGTATTCTGTCTCACAATCCATAAAACGAATTAATACTGAAATGCAAGAACAGTGAAGTAAGTCTGCTTAAAGTGCCTAGCCATAATGAAAAATGAAAATGATTTGCTGTGCTGAATTGGAACTTGACAATCTCATAAATTGTTCTACATCCTAGTAGGTGATGGAAAATCACTGTCATAATGAGCTAACAGAATATTTTAAGAAAAGCATGGAACTTTGTACTAATGATACATAATCCATGGTGAGACTGAGACATATATCAAACAGAACAAGGCGTAAGATTGAATTCCATGAAGAATTCTTGCCTGAATTTACTGTCATACTAATTTAAAACCATACATTTGTTCAACTATAGGGTTGTTATTTTTTTATCATGTGTGTCTTTTCTCTGGAACTCATGATTTTTATCTAAAGAACCTGAATTGTATTCTGAATTATGTCTTTCCTGAAGAAGGAAAGAGACAGGACAGCCATTTGTCTGATATAGGGTCTCCTGCTGGAGCAGAGAGTTGGACTAAAAGACCTCCAAGGTCCCTTTCAACTCTATTATATTCTGTAATTCTGAAATAACAGACCAAGTGCCATTGTCATGTGTCATGTGGTAACATGATGATGGTATCACCAGAGAGGATTTAGTGCCCTCTCTCCAAAAATTATCCATCCACACTGGAGTCACGTAACGACTGGACTGCACCCTGATTGGACCATGTTATTGATTGTTTTGACAAAGTGACAATCTTTCACTTTTAACAGGTGAAAACCGTGGGAATATTCAGAGTCGGTTTTCACCAACTCATGCCAATATAACATGTCCAATAAACCTTTTCTTTGAGGAATTTGCCTGCCTCAAAGTTTTGTTTGCTGTGGGTGTGTTACTTGGAACCTTGACATTTTCATTGAGGGGAGAGCAGAATTTTTACTCCTAGCAATTTCTCATCTGTAAACATTAATCCTTTTTTACTAGAAAAGCTGCACATGGGAACCTTTTTGTTGAAGAAGACATAAGATACATTGAAGATTTCAGAACAAAACTGTATAATGAATCCCATTCCCAACCTGAAAAATCTCATTTGCTAAAAACATATTGTGTAGAAGGAGAAGAAGAAAAACAAAATTGTCAAAGAATATTCTATGGAGAATAGAATTACCTTTGACAGGCTGATACAAATTTGACACTGAGCTTCTTCTCCCTGCCCCCAAAACTGAAGTCAAAAAACCTTTAGTCTGGTCATTTACCAGTTTTACCTAACATAAAACATGGAAATAAAAAATAAAATATAGAAACAGAAGATAACATTTTAAAAAGATTAGTTGGAGACAGCCAGAACATGTAAAACTTTCTTACTGGAGGTTAACTGCTGTGAACACTAAGATTATTAACACTAAGGCTTCAGTTAAAAGAAAATTCTAAATGTAGCTAGATAGAGGAAAGTTAACATTTATTGTTATTATTAAACTTGGAATAAGGCAAACTGTTCCTAGAGACAACTTGCTGAATCTTGCTGGCAGTATTATTAAGATCATAAGAAAACCTCAGTTAGGTTAGATGAAAAGTTGATCAGGTCCAGCAATTTCTTTACCACAGTCTCCAGCTGGATGCCCATCACAGTTCTAAACAAGAACTGGAGACATCAATCTTCTTCTGCTATTGCTTTTCAGCAACTTCTGAATTGTCTTACAAGCAAGCTGGTTGTTCTGTCCCTAATTAGCATTCTTGAGATCCCTGCGCTTTGATTGACCAAAGCGCGGGGCACTCTGATTGGTCAGGTGAGCCGCGCCGATTGGCTCGCTAAGAATCTCCCGCGATTGGTCCATTCGAATCGCGGGAGATTCAAAGCGGTGCCATTGGCCGCAGCTGCCGTGGCTGAAAGAATAAAAGCCGCGAACCTTTTGCGAAGAGCCAGTTCGATTCCTAACTTAATAAAAGAGCATGATTTGAAGTCACCGACTCCTGGCATCATTTCGCGGACACAACACTGGCGATGAAGGTGGGATCCAGACCCTGAACTGAACCACCTGTCCGACGGAAGCCAGATGAACCACCACGATGGCGAAAATCGCACCCCCCGCACCCTTCAACCCCACCACCGAGGACTGGGAATCGTACTCCGACCAATTCCGCATGTTCCTCGAGTGCAGCGACCTGAAAGACGCTACCGGCCCCATGAAGCACGCCGTCTTCCTGACCCACTGTGGGACCGAGGTATTCAAGATGGCCAAGGTGCTTGCCAAACCCGCTGATGCGACCGCGATGGACTGGGACGTCCTCGAGCCAATACTTCGGCGGCACTACGCTCCAGAGGTACCCATCCTGATCCAACGAAACGAATTTTACCGTCGGGACCAACGGTTGGGTGAGAGCTTCAGCGACTTCGTCACCGAGCTATGGCGCCTAGGGGGGCTCTGCGAATTCGACAACCTGAACGACGCCCTGCGAGACAGAATCGTGCTTGGTTTGTGGGACCCCGTCCTCCAGAGCCGGCTGATGGCCAAGGGCAACATCAGCCTAGCAGACACCCTCACCGCAGCCGCAGCCACCGAAGCAACCCGAACCTCCGCCGACCGCATGCGCAGACCGAACGCTGGGGACCGCAGCGGAAACAACAACCCTGCGAGGTCGGCCGAGGCCAAACCCGAGACGACCACCCACCAGGGCAACTTCCACATGGGCACTTCCGATGACGAGGAGGACATCCATCGCCTCCAGACAGGCTGCGACCCACGGAACTGGTGGGGTCGTAAGTCGAGGACCAACTGTGCCGGTTGCGGCGGCGACCACCCCAGGTCGGAATGCCGGTTTTTCGAATCGATCTGCCGGCATTGCGACAAGAAGGGACACATCGCCCGTGTCTGCCGCCTAAAAAAAACCCGCAGCCCGGCACGATGGGACCAGAGCAACTGGAGGAGAGAGAGCACACCACCCCGGACCAGAGATCGCCCCTCGGACAACAGATGGGACCGGAACGGACGATCCCTGTGAGGCGGCGATAACCGGCGAAGAGAGGAGACCCATCAGACGGTCACCATCGGCCACGCCATCACCAATGACGCCCGGAAGGTCCACCTGGAGGTAGGCATCGAGGGCCAGCCATGCAAAATGGAGGTGGACTCTGGGTCCTACCTCTCCATGATAGCATGGCATGAAATAAAGCGCTTGGTGCCTACCATCCAAAGGAGGAACCTAGATAGCCAGAGACTCATCGTAAGGGACTACCAGGGAAACCGCATCCCGGTAGTTGGAACCAAACACTTCAACATCACATATAAAGGGCACACTGAAAGGCTTCCCCTGACAATCGTCGACCGCGACCGCCCAAGCCTACTGGGACTGCAATGGTTCGCCCCGCTCGGCATCGCAGTCACGGGAGTCGACCACGTCACCGACGACAGCTGGGAGCAGCAACTGGCCTGGGAATTCCAAGAGGTCTTCGACGGAAACCTAGGCAAGTACCGAGGGCCCCTTATATCATTCAGCCTAGACTCAAACGTCCCCCCAAAACGCCTGAAACCAAGGCGGGTGCCATTCGCACTTCAACCCAAGATAGACGAGCAAATTGACAAGCTTGTCAAGCAAGGGGTCCTACAGCCCATAGACCACGCCCGGTGGGAGACCCCCATAGTCACCCCGATCAAGCCCGATGGGTCAGTGAGGATCTGTGGGGACTATAAGGCCACCATAAATGGCGTGCTACAGCAAAGCGCCTACCCCGTCCCAGTAGTGCAACACCTACTGCACTCACTGGGAGGGGGCAAGGTTTTCGCCAAGCTTGACCTCGCCCAGGCATACCAACAGTTGCCAGTCGACGAGCAAACGGCAGAAGCGTAAACCATTGTCACCCACCGGGGAGCATTTAAATGCAACCGACTCCAATTCGGAGTCAGCGTGGCACCGGGAATATTCCAAAGCCTAATGGAAAGACTATTGCAAGGCATCAAGGGGGTGGTACCTTACTTCGACGACGTCCTAGTGTCAGCAACCAACCAAGCCGAACTGGAGGGTCGCCTAAGGGAGGTCCTAACCAAATTCAAAGAGACCGGGCTCAAAGTCAAGAGGGAGAAATGCCAATTATACACGGAACAGGTAGAATTCCTAGGATACCTCCTAGACCGTCACGGCATTCACCCCACAAACCAAAAAATCAAGGCCATCAAAGAAGCCCCCACACCCAAGTCGAAGACGGAACTACAGGCATTCCTGGGGCTACTTAACTTTTACAATGTGTTCCTGCCCCAAAAGGCGACGGTGGCAGAGCCCTTGCATAGGCTCCTGGACAAGGCGGCGACTTGGACTTGGGGGAAACGCGAGCAAGCTGCCTTCCAAAGAACAAAGGACCTCCTCACTTCGGACGCCGTCCTTATACAGTATAACGAGACCCTACCTCTGGCCGTCACATGCGACGCATCACCTTTCGGCATCGGCGGTGTCCTCAGCCATACCCTCCCCGACGGAAAAGAAGTGCCCATCGCGTTCTTTTCAAGGACCCTCACCAAACCGGAGCGGAACTATAGCCAGCTGGACAAAAAGGCTCTGGCTATCGTTGCCGCCGTAAAAAGATTCCACGAGTATCTCTACGGCCGGACATTCACCATCATAACCGACCACAAGCCGCTGCTGGGAATCCTTGCAGGAAACCGGGCCACCCCGAACATTCTGTCTCCCCGAATGACAAGGTGGTCCGAGTTCCTGGCAGCCTACAACTACGGACTCATACACAGACCGGGTAAGACGATCTCCCATGCAGACGCCTTAAGCCGCTCGTCGCTACCGGAACCTGACACCGACCCAGCACCCACGACGACCACCCTCAGCATAGAGACTCTACCCAATCTGCCCATAACCGCGTCAGACATTGCCCGAGAGACTAATAAAGACAAACGTCTGGCGCGGGTGTTGCATTGGGTAGAGAAAGGGTGGCCGGAAAGGGACAACGACGAGTACGTCAAAACATTCCGAAACCGCCAAACGGAACTCTCGTTATTAAAAGGGTGCATACTATGGGGGGATAGGGTGGTCATTCTAGAAAAGCTACAAGGGAAGGTTCTGGAACTGCTACACGAGGGGCACCCTGGCATCATTAGGACTAAAGCCCTGGCCAGAAGTTACGCTTGGTGGCCAGGGATGGACAAACAAATTGAGACCTGGGTAGCAAGGTGCCAACGATGCCAGGAAACTAGGCCAAGCCCACCCATAGCACCCGTCCTAGAGTGGGAAACCCCAAGGGGACCTTGGTCTAGGATTCACATTGACTTCGCTGGGCCCACAAAAGGACACACCTTCCTTATAACAGTAGACGCTTACTCCAACTGGCTGGAGGTAAGCAACATGAAGATAACAACCACGGAGGCCGTGATCAAGGAACTCTGCAAACTCTTTGCAATGCACGGCCTCCCAGACGTCGTCATTTCCGACAACGGGCCCCAATTCACCTCGCTGGAATTCGAAAAATTCCTAGCGGAAAGGGGCATCCGCCACGCGCTGACAGCACCGGCGCACCCGGTGGCGAACGGTAGGGTGAAACGGATGGTGCAATTCACTAAGAAGACCATCCGGAAAATAGACCACGGGGAGATCCAGGAGAAAATAAACAAACTACTCTTCACCCAACACATAACCCCAAATACCACAACGAATAAGAGCCCAGCCGAACTATTAATGGGGAGGAAATTAAGGTCCTCACTCGACAGGTTACACCCCACGTATAACCCGGAGAAGCCCCCAGACTCAAACAGCAAACACCGAACTTTCGCACCAGGCGACCCCGTATACGCAAGAAACCTGACGGGAGACCCACTATGGATACTGGCCATCATCACACAAATAACAGGCCCACACTCGTACCGGCTACAAACAGCAGACGGACGAGCATGGAAACGCCACATCGAACAGTCGAGGACTGCCAACCAAGAGACCACCGACGCACAAACAGGCGAAACCAACCCCCACAACACAAACCAAGGGGGGAGAGAATACCCAGGGGACCAAAACCAAAGAAGAATAAACCAGCCATACTTACCGGAAAGCAGCCATCACGACCCCTCGCCAGGAAGAGACAGCCAGGCCAGCTCGACCGACCCGCAAAGACTGAGCGGGAGCGGTGAAACCTGCAGCTCAACCAACCCGGGAGGCCCAGGAGGGAGGTACGGAGAGCGGCCCGGCCCGACCGACCAGCCGGTTCCCATGACGGCATCAGGAGCAGCAGAGATCCCGACCAAACCGGTCGGTATCCAACCTACGACTGAGCTGCACAAGTCCAGTAGGCTCAGACGGAGCCCCGCCTACCTACGTGACTATGCGACGTAAGGACTGAACCAAGAGGGGAGGGGTGTTCTGTCCCTAATTAGCATTCTTGAGATCCCCGCGCTTTGATTGGCCAAAGCGCGGGGCACTCTGATTGGTCAGGCGAGCTGCGCCGATTGGCTCGCTAAGAATCTCCCGCGATTGGTCCATTCGAATCACGGGAGATTCAAAGCGGTGCCATTGGCGGCGGCCGCCGCGGCTGAAAGAATAAAAGCCGCGAACCTTTTGCGAAGAGCCAGTTTGGTTCCTACCTTAATAAAAGAGCATGATTTGAAGTCACCGACTCCTGGCATCATTTCACGGACACAACACTGGTGACTAATTTTTGCCTTCACTAATGTGTACCTATAATATATGTCTGAAATTGTGTGAATGAAAAGATATCCATATCAAGTAACCCTAACTTCTTCCCATTCACATTGCATTCATTTTTTCTTAATCAGTGTCTTTCATGATACATGGAATAGTGGCTGTGTGATCTCAGTGACCAATCCAGTACTTATCAAACCTCAATGAAACATGAAAGAGCTTGATACAAATTCAACATCTACTACTGTTAGATCTGGGAGAGTGGGCGCAAAGAACGGAGACGAGGCATCAAGTAGTGACTCCAACTCTTTATTAGTGACTTCAGAACAGAGCAAAGATACTAGGGCAGCAGCAGCTCCTTTTATAGAGCTGGCTGCTGTCACAACACCCAATGATTTGAGTTTGCCGCGCTGGGAGCGTCCAATCAGCGACGACCCGCTAACAGCCAATCTGATCAGCCAACAACGACCAATCACGATCCACTATCAGCGGGCCAATCAGAAGTGCAGGTTTACGAGCCTGTCGTGGAACGAAAACTATTAGAATTGCAAGCTAATGAGTTTGCTTAGTTCAGAACAACTACCTTCAGAAACAGGCTAATTTCTGTATTCATTTTCACTGATGAGATATTTATCTAATATTTCATTGTAGATAATATCAGTATTATTCTTTTTTGTAATTAAAAGCTTTTGCAGTTCACTGTTAAAAATAAATTTTAAAAAACCTATTGGGAGATAGCTGATGTAATAATCTGTAATTAAGCAAATTTATTTTTGCACTTGATTTATTTTTCCATATAGAAAAACTGTGAAGACATACGAAGTTGTAGTTGAAAGGAACATGAATGGTTTAGCACATAGATTTGAGTCATGCAAAAATATTTGGCCTAGAGGTTAAAATAAATACTGCAGTTCAGAAAAATCAAGGCTAGGAGTGTAGCTAATGAAGAGACAATATATCTGGGTAAGTGGATAAAGAATATCTTATGGCTTAAATATATAATCCCTTCTCATGCCTACATTGACAACAAAATTGACAATGTATTAAAAACGTCAGTATGTTCTATCTAAACACTGATACAAAAAAGAGGAAAGTAGTGATTTTGCAAAGTAGTATTTAATTGCAGAAAAAAATGATTACACAAATGAAAAGGAAGCAATATAAAATGTTCAGTTTTTGATAGTATTGATACTTTATTGCAACATAGGTTTGAGTTTGGATTTTTCAGTTCAAATGGATTGAAAAAGATTTGGAGCACTATATCTATAATACCTCCTCCAAAGTTTCTCCATATTATCATTTGTTGGAAAATAGACAAAGATAATCTCCTAAACTGAGAAAGTAATTTCTTATACCCATATTAATCTTAGTGAGAAGGAAGAATGTGATAACAATATGCCACTTCTAAGATTATTCTTCATCTCCTTTTATTTACTAATTTTTTTTCAGTCATAAAAAAGTTAATTAGTCACATTAGCAACTGAACTAGAACTATCTTTATTACATAATTTCTGATTAAAAGAAATTATCTCTCCTGCATTTTTACTCTGAAGCAGTACATCCATGACATATGAAAACTAAGTATTAGTTTTATACAAGTGAAATAGCAAAGTGATTTGGTCCCATACTGATCAGACTGGTATAATGACTAATTTTATATTTTGTTAACAAGTACATCCTCAATACAAGCAAACAAAGAAACAGTTGGAGATACATGGCAGTATAATCCTTTGGGGGGGGCAGTTGGTGGAGTTTTCTAAATAAAACTAGAACAGGTTTATTTATTTTATTCAATGTTTATAAAAATACACACATGCAAAAGCAACAAGTAAATAAGAATGGAATTAATTGAAATATTTACAAAACAATTACAAGCTTATTATAAGGTGGCAATCTAGGAGAGTCACAAATCTGAAACTACCCCATGTTCTGGGAGAATAACCAAGTTTTTAAGGCCTTCTAGAATGTCAACGGGCTGGGAATCATCTAGATCTCATCATCTGGAACTTCATTCTAGGAGGCAGGTGCCACTATAGAGAACATATGCTTCCTTGGTCCCAGTACATGACACCATTTAATCAAGGGGATCCAGAGCACACTTTTTGTAAAAGATTATATTGGCTAAACAGGAACCATGAGAGACAGGCAATCTCTCAAACAAAAGGCTCTTAAACAGAGGTGGGATTCAACCGGTGTTACTACCAGTTTGGTACTTATGTTTTGCATGCACATGCGTGCTTTGCGCGCGCGCACACCAGATGCACGCTGCACATGCATGTATTACAACGAAAACTGTGCCTCCTGGACAGCTGATAGGCACTGCACGCGAGTGCGCAGCATTTGAAAAAAACCTTTTTTACTGATTTTTCAACCTCAGCTGTGCTGCGCAAAGCAACTGAGGTTGAAAAAGCAGGAAATAAATATCAGGTAAGAGTCCGGACAGACGGGTGGGTGGGCCAAACAGCAGCAGACATAGAACCGGTTCTGTGTCTGCTGCTCTTTAGAGCTACCAGTTCTACAGAGCCAGGCAGAACCGGTAGCACCCCACCCCTGCTCTTAAACCAGGTAGGGCTGCACAGGTGAGAGCCAGGATTCTGAACCAACCTTACCTTAGTTGGAATAAGTGGAGAAAAGACCAACAAAACACTAGCAATCAGCATTTTGAAGTACATTGATAACCACTGCAGCTTGCACATCAAAGATGTCATATGAACATGCTGAGCAAACCCATCAATGCTCATGTTGTTGCATTGAGGACTAGTCAATGCTTCCAAGTAGTTTCAAAGGCAGCCCCAAGCAATTGTCAAGCAGCAAGAGATCAGAAAGAGGAGAGGAAAGTACATGAAGAGAAAAATAATGAAATATAAATGTGGTACTTATGATGTTTTCCAGCCAATTAACTTGGGTGATAAAGCAGTGCACTTTAAAGAAAACATCTGAAATAACCGCATTGTGCTAAGCAGGGGCCATTTACAAAATGTACTAACAAAAATTTTGCAATTATCAAATGAGACAGCATCATTCTATTTTTCAGGGCAGAGAGGGTAATTGAAAAAACAATCTAAGTGCACTGTTGTCTGATTTCGGAAGTAAATGCTTTCTTGTTCAAGGATTTTATTTTGACTAAAAGGTAAAGCTCTGAGATTTCTTGATTTAAACAGAATATGGATTGACAGAAATCCTTTTTCTTCAGATTTGGGATTGCTTTTAAACAAGCAATTAGTTTTCTTCTTCCAAGTACAAAATCAGATAACTGACTTTAAAAATGTGTTTACATAAACCTCTGGTATACTTTACATTTTCTGCACATCTGTGTGTCTGAAAAGAAAAGGGTATCACTTGTATTAAAAAGGGGTTTTGACTAATTGGCACTCCCATTTTTCCTCACAAATAATTCACAGTACTTTGTTTTGTAAGCCAATATTCTAACTGCTGCACTAAATTCACACTATTGACTGTGCTGTTGCCACAAATAAAAAACAATATAAGAAACGTTTTCTCATTTACACAGAAGCAGGCAAAAATAGTCAGAAAAATACCTATATACATATGCCCTATGGTTTTTAGTGACTGGGTATGACTGCTATTGTGTTTAAGTGACTCAACTAAAGGAGAGAGAGAAATGGGAAAAGCAGCTCAGTTCTGGCCTTGGAAGGCAGCTGTGCTCTCATGAGGCTGCACAAATAGAAAGCATTACTAGTGGTCCAGCATTATACATAGACACCAACCAATAGTTGCTGGGGGACATGCTGCCAGATTAACCCAATACAGGAGACAAAGAGAAGAAAAGCAGAGAAAACAAGAGGAGAAATGAGGAGAGAAAACAAGGCTATTGTAGAAGGGAATGGCTGGAGAAAAGTTGATGTATTGGGAGGACTTGCTGGTTCCTGGTCAGAGAGAGAGAGAAGAAAAGTCAATGGATGGCTTCACTAAAGGAAGAGGAGCAAAGTCCCAAAGAGATGTCATCAAGCTGAGTAGGTCCAGCAAAAGGAAGCAAGCAATGCCAAGCACACTAATTGATGAATACGTACTCCCTCTCAACATTTCCAGAAATGAGGGGTCCTTGGTGCCCTCTGAGCTTGATCATTTTCTTGCAGATGTTCCATTACCCAAACTAGATAACATCATCAGTGCCAGAAATGGAGGAAGAAGAGAGTGAAGGCAGAGTAATTTAAGCATTTAGGAACAGTTAGAATAGTCTCTGGGAGAGAGACTGAAGAAAAAACCCAACACTAGGTAGAAGTTGGGATCTCATTATAAATAGGTTTTGTGAATAATTTTGCTATAAATAATAAAAAAGAAGCATAAAAATTTCCATTCCCTGGGTTTCTCTGTGTCAAGTGCTATCCTTGTATTTCAAAATAGATATCCAGTTCTAAAAGAACCCAGTCACATGGGGACAATACAGTGTGTATCTATCTGTGTCTGTGTCTGTGTCTCTGTGTGTGTGCATGTGTGTGTGAATACAATTTACTTCCCTGATGTATAGATAAATAGACAATTGTTTCTTCATTGACAATTACTAACTAAACATATCAAAGAAATCACCAACAGTACAAAACCAATATGAGATATAAAAAGAGTCTTCAATTATAATTGTAAATACCACATAAAATGGGATATCTTATGGAATTCCAATCTGATAATAAATAGTTGTTATTTTATAAAATAAGACATCCTGGCCATGGTGATTTTTTTTCCAAAAAGGTTTTTATTTTTTATTTTTAACACATCTCTTCATGTGAGCAACATGATTCAAGACTATAACACTTGTACATAATCATACTTTCATTTCCATCAATCTTATATAATATCACCTCATATCATTATCCATTTCACTCATCTTTAAATAAGTTTCCATTTCATATTTCAATTCATTAATTCAATATCATTCCATCCACACATACATTTTCAATTCTTTATCCCCTATTATTTCCATTTTCAGCCTACCATCTATTTTATTTTACATTACACATCATTATTATCCTTAATTTTCTCTAAGCCAATATATAATAAAACAATCTAAAAAGAGTAAAACTAAAATAAAACCAATATATTTAGGATCCACATGGTATATCCCCTCAATCTATTTAATTTAAAAATTTTCCATTCCCCTACTTTAATCATAATAAAATATTCTCATTATATACTTCTAGTATCCATTAAATAATCATAATTATATATATATATATATATATATATATATATATTAAAGTATCCCCCTCCAAAAAAATTGCTAAAATAACTTCTTAATATGTCTCATTTTATCTTCACTTTTCTTATAATCATTAATAATCATGTTTTTTCTTCCTTTTCCACTTAGCCAAAGTTTATCTATATATTTTAACACATTTCCATTCCCTTGTTTTTAATCCTCCAAAGAAAGGGTTCATAACAGCATAATTCACGTACTATATATATATATATATATATATATATATATATATATATATATATATATATATATTTGTTTTCTTAAGTTTTCGCGGGTACTTACATGTCTGGCATTCAGCTTTGTTCAGGTATTTTCCCACGTGGTGCTTTTAAAGTTGTAGCAACGTTTCAGCAGAATCTCATCTGCCATCATCAGGCTTCTGTATGATGGCAGATGAGATTCTGCTGAAACGTTGCTACAACTTTAAAAGCACCACGTGGGAAAATACCCGAACAAAGCTGAATGCCAGACATATATTTGTTCGGGTATTTTCCCATGTGGTGCTTTTAAAGTTGTAGCAACGTTTCAGCAGAATCTCATCTGCCATCATCAGGCTTCTGTATGGTGTTTGTGAGTCAGACTTTTACAGTGGTTTCAGATTTAAATTTGGGGCAGCCTATTGCTGTGTCAGAATGGTTTTTTCTTCCTCCTGATTGGTTGAGAGTCTTGGTCTGTGTTTATTGGTCTTGGAGTTTGCTGTGTTCTGCTACTAGTATCTTCTGTCTGTTTTTTTTTGGGGGGGGGGCTCTTTTTGTATCTTGATTGGCTGGCAACATTGTGTTACTTTATTGGAGGCCTTTAGTGCAGCTTGGCTTCGGGTAAATGGACGGCTATCATTCGTTAGGAAGCTGGGTTTCATCTGGGTGCCTGGTTGGGGTGTGTTTGAGCTGGAGGTATCAGGGGGGATCTGTTTGTGCCCAGGTGTTTGCCTGGCTTGTGGTGTGGAGATTTTTTTGTTTGTGAGTGCAGGCTTCCAAATGATTGACAGCCTGGTGGAATCATCTCTTCTGTTCATGCTTTCTGGTCTTTTTTCAATCTCTATGGCTTCTCTGATGATTCTGTGGCTGGGATTTTCTATGGTGGCTAGGGTTTTGGTGCCATTGAAGTTGATGTTATGACCTGTGGCTTCCATGTGTTGGACAAGTGAGGAAGTGTGTTCCAGCTTTTTGACTGCATTTTTGTGTTCATCTAGGCGGGTGCTTATTCTTCTATTGGTCTGTCCAATGTATGTGGCCGGGCATGATGCACAGGGGACTTCATATATGCCTTGGTTTTCCAGGTCAATTTTGTCTTTGGGGTTCCTGAGGATGGCTGCTATATTTCTGTCTGTTTTGAAGGCAGTCTTGATGTGGTTTCTGTATAGAATCTTACTAATTTTGTCTGCAGTGCCTCTTATGTAGGGCAGGACAGCTGTTCCATGGGACTGTTCATCTTCTGGGTCTCTATTATGTCTCAGTGTGTTTTTGTGGATCAAGTTGGTGATTTTGCTTTTGTGGAAGCCGTTGGCTGTCAATATTTTAGTCAGGGTGCATAGTTCAGTCTTAATGTGTGTCTTGTCTGCCAGGCGTTTGGTTCTAGTAATTAGTGTTTTAGCCACAGAGTTTATCTGTGCTGGGTGGTGGTGGGATTGGGTGTTGAGGTAGCGGTTGGTGTGTGTTTTCTTCTGGGTATATGGTGTGTCCTAGTGTGCCATCTGTTTTCTTGTAGATTAGTACATCTAGGAATGGTAGTTGTTTGTTTGTTTCTGTTTCCATGGTGAACTTGATTTTGGGGTGTGCGCTGTTTAGGTGTGTTAAGAAGTTGTTTAGGTTTTCTTGTCCATGGGGCCAAATCACAAATGTGTCATCTATATATCTTAACCATAGTTTGGGTTTGAGTATGGCATTAGCCAGGGCTCTGGATTCGAATTCTTCCATGAACAGGTTTGCAATGACAGGTGACAGTAGTGATCCCATGGGGGCTCCTTCAATTTGTTTGTATCTTTGTCCTTTGTATATGAAATATGTGTTGGTTAAGCAGTGTTCTGTTAGTTCCATGAGGTGTTTAGCTGGTTGGTATTTATTTTTGATGATTTCGAGGGTCTCTTTTATCGGGACTTGAGTGAATAGTGAAACCACGTCAAAACTTACAAGCAGATTTTTTTCAGATTTGTTCTTAAACATTCTTGCTATTCTTGTCGGGGGAAAGTGCCACCTGTAAAACATCTTATTCAAGTTTTCTTTATATGCAGTTGACATTGTCATTTTATAATTTTGAGACCACAATTTTTGCCATTTCTCTAAATCAATCCCATATCCAAAATTCTTCCCCAAAACATAGTTTCTTTAACTTGTTCTTCCTCTAATTTAATTCCCAGTAAATAACCATATAATTTTTTAATCACCTTCTCATCAGTACCCATCAAGATCTTATCTAAATCAGTCTGTTTATCATAGAATCCCTCCATTTTAGAATCTTCATCATACCTTGAATGTATTTGCACATATGAAAACCAATTCATCCTTATACTTTGTTTCTCTAAGTTTTGGATCAATTTAAGTTCACCCTTTTCATCCAATAATTCCCCATATCTAACTGTTTGTTCCTTCTTATAAATTATAGGATAGGAAAATGCTTCAATAGTCGATAACCAAACTGGAATTTTCAAATAACATTGTATTTTCTAACTTCTTGTTATACTGTTTTTATGCTATTTATGGTTGCACTTCTAGCAAATGTGAAACAATAAGAGAATACATAATAAATAAATGTACAGAAAAGTAGGGAAATTGTTGTCGTAGTGTCAAGTATTATAAATAGAAGGTATCATTCAAAGTCAACTGTAATATGGAATAATAGGTGTTAAGTGGGCATGCAGAAGGAAGAGGCAGGATTAGGGTTTGCAGAAAACTGTTTATTTGATATGATAGTCTCATCACATTGTTGATATTCTCTTGACATGGTTGACTAAGTCAGCTGTTCCCTTGGAATAATATGATCACAAGTGTCCCTGTCACCTGAAGAAAAATCATGTTAAAAGACTTCCCATAAAAGTCATTGCAGCACTATCATCCCATGCCCTCCCCCTTAAAAATATATAGTCCTGCCTATAGAATAATGCTGAACACGTCTATGTATGCTTCAACTGGTTCTGCAAGCCCATCACAGAGAAGTGCTTGGAGGCTGAATTAATCTTGTGTCACCCATGAGTAGACACATGAATTTTCAAAAGGTCTGCCAGGTCTTCTCTCTGTCTCAATAGCATATTCTTTGTCAAGATCTTTGTTTTGTCTTTATTTATTTTCAAACCAGCCACCTCTCCATATGCCTCTATCCTTTCCAATAACTTTGGAGCTGTTTCTAGCGGATCTTCCAAAATAAAAGCTAAATCATCAGTAAAAGCTTGTAGCTTAAATTCTTTCTTAATTTTCATTCCTTTTATGCTTTTATCATCCCTAATATTTCTATTCAACACTTCCAAGGTCAACACAAATAACAAAGGAGATAGGGGGCATCCTTGTCTTGTGCCTTTCCTTATATTAATAAAATCTGTAAGTTCCCCCTCCATCATTACCCTTGCTGTCTGTTTATTATATATGGCTTCTATTGCTTGAATAAATTTTTTAGCAAAACCCATCTGCTCCAATAATAATAACATGAATCTCCAGTTCACGTTGTCAAATGCTTTTTGAGCATCTAGGAATATCAAAGCCATTTGTTTTTCAGGATGAGCCTCATAGTATTCCAAAGTGTCCAAGATTACTCTCATATTGTCTCTAATTTGTCTCTTTGGCAGAAATCCATTTTGATCTGGGTGAATAAAGTTATTTAAATATTTTTTAAGTCTTTCTGCTAAGATTGAAGCAAAGATTTTATAGTCTGCATTCAATAAAGAAATAGGTCTATAATTCTTAATTAGCAGGTTTTTTTTGTTTTTTTTTAGTGATTATAGGATATATAAGTTTAAGGTATTTCTTTTTTTCCCCTCCTGACAAACAGCTGTTCTGATGATCAGCTGTGCTGGGATCCCCCTCGCTGTCTTACTGCTTCGCCCAGGAGGCTTCCTAAGCCCCCCGCAGGAGGCTTCCCCCAGGAGGCTTTCCCTGAGGCCCAGGAGGCAAAAAGGGGCATGTGAGGGGGTGCTGCAAAAAAAGAGGGGAGAAGCCACACCTACCCAGTCAGATGGCCAAGCCCACCTAGCCATGCCCACAGAACCAGTTGTTAAAAATTTTGAATCCCACCCTTGCCAACAGCTAATCCTAAATGTTTCTTGACTGTCATATTGGATGAACTGAAATAATAAAATAAGGTACAATAAAAATTGAGTTAGAATTCAGTATTACAGGCTAACTCACTGCTCACTTCCAGGAGTTCAATTCTTACTGGCTCAAGGTTGATTCAGCTTTCCATCCTTCTGAGGAGTCAGGTGGTTTGGGGAAATATACTAACTGACTCTGTAAACTGCTTAGAAAGGGCTGTAAAAGCACTATGAAGTGGTATATAAGTCTGTGGTATTGCTGTTGCTATTGCTACATCATCATTGTTTGATGAGATCTAATGTAAAATAAAGAATAAAGTCAGAAAATATAATCAATTTGATTAATTCACAATTAATACTAAAACCCTGGGGCTGCTATTCAGGTAATTTCATACTTGTGAAACAGCTTTCAGAGAAATATGAATAGAATAGCTTTCAGAGGACATGTTAAGAACACAAAGGTCATTTTATTTTTCAAGACCTTTAATTAAAGAAATCAACTCAAAAGAAGGACATTACAAACATTTGTTTCCTGTTAGTCTGCTCTATATTTTTTTTCTCTTTTCATATGCCCGTTGTGATGACTCGTAGTTTCTCAAAATAACCCAAAACCCAAAACATACATTAAAGTCTGGTAAAGCCTTCAATTTAACTTCACTGTTTTATTAGGCACAGTTTAAAGTCACAAAAGTAAATAATGTTCCAAAGCAAGCCAAGATAACTAATCATAAACTCCATGAAAATAACCGAGGAGAGTCCATAGGAAGAACGCCAGCAAAGATAAACCTCTTTCAAAGTAAACACTAAATTGACTCCAGCAATTCTGACTGTGCAGTTACAAACTTATATACATAGTTCCCAGCTGCAAGCCACGAGGAGGAGTAGACCTTGCTTTTCCCTGATCCTCTCCTCCCTGCGTGACCTAGGATGGATAGGGGATGGGCCTGGATCCTCCTCTGATTGCTCAGCCAGCATCTGTCCTTCCCCAGCATCCTCCACCACCTCTGGAGCCACACTCCCACTCCCTGTTAGCTGTTCCTCCTCTTCCTCAGAGTCAGTCTCCACCAGGGGCATGACACCCATCTTCAAACATCCCAACTGTTGCCTTTTCACAAAAAAATTAGAATTGCAGAACGGAAATGTTTTTTTCTTCTTCCAAGAAGCTCAATTCTATAGTGTTTTGGAATCAAGTTGAAGTAAAACATTTAAAATAATTAAAGAATCAATGAAATCTTTTTCCAAATTATATCACTTTACACTGTTATGAGAGATTATGTGTGTTTAACATTTTCCTAGGTGCTTCTTGCACCTAACTAACTACTATTAACCAAGCATATGCATTTTGCGTGGTACCTCCATTTGTGAAATTCTCTTTTCTGAAAGTGTTCCATCAAATAGATCCTACTAGATCTTTTAGGCTTCTGGAATGTTTAAATCTTACCAAGGGAGAAGTACTTGCATTTATCACTTTGTTCTAATAGTTCTAGATTTGGGGATATTTGAAGAAAGATTTGTTTTTGTTTTATCAACAATTCTTATGCTGGAAACAAATTATGTAAATAAAGTTGGGACTTTGTACATCTTCCCATTCTCTCCCTAATGATTGGGTGATATCTGGCTGAACACACTCAACAAATATCCTGAATGTGTATAGATGTTTCACTGGAACTGATGGTTTAAAAATGGAAGTGGTCTTTCAATCTGTCCATCAATCCCAAAGAATTGGTTTCTATTGTAAATTATCTTTACAATTTTCTGAATCAAATACATATTTCGTCCCAATATTTTCTAACTTTCTTCCATGTCAACCAATGAAAAAAATGTACCTTCAGACATTTCAACACATATTTGAAATTCCATTATACCTTTCTGACAGTTTATCCACTGTCAAATCCCAGCAATTTTTATAAAAAATCTTTTTAAGATTGTAATTCAATGTAAATTTCAATACTTGCTTCCACATGTTCAATGGGAATTCAATGTAAATTTCAATACTTGCTTCCACATTCCAATGGGAATTGGTTCAACAGTATATTACAGTGGTGGGTAACCTTTTTGGGCTCTTGTGCCAAAAATTGTGTGCACACTTGCACACTCATACTTGCATGCCAGCACCCAGAAGGCAATGCGCGCACCCCTACACTCCCTACATATGCATGCGTAATCCTCACCCACCCTCTCCGCCCTTTATATGCATTGCATCTCACAGCTGATTTTCAGTTTGAGACCTTTTCGGCCTCCCAAAGGCTTGAGGAAGGCTTCTGCAGGCCGAAAACTAGCCCCGTTTCGTCACTTCCGGTATTTTCAGAAAAACAGGCAATGATGAAACAGGGCTAGTTTTTGGCCTGCAAAGCCTGCAGAAGCCTTCCTCAAGCTTTTGAGAGGCCGAAAAAGGCTTCAAACCAGCCAAAAACCAGCTGTGAGGCATGTGCATGCCCAGTGAGCTAAGTTTGCCTGCAGCTCGTGTGCCGGCACAAATGGCTCTGTGTGCCACCTATGGCATGCGTGCCATAGGTTCGCCACCATGGGTATATTATATTCAAGATATAATGTAATTTGGCCATATTATCATTCTGTTTACAACTTGTTCATCCTATTTCCATTTTCAATAAAAATGTACACATTTTAGCAATAATATGTTCATTATTTGTACACAATTCCACATTAAATTCCATCTTACTATTTTCAAAGTTATAGTTCTTATCAAATTTAAATATTTCCATCAGTTGAGCATAAGAAAACCAATGACATATACAAATTCTAGATTTTCTTGTATTTTTAACTCAAAATCATCAGCATAAGTTAAGCTATGGTGGGCAGTGGTTAGAATGCAGGATTGCAAGTTAACACTCACTGCGAGGAGTTCTATTTTGTTTTTGTTTAATATACATTACATAAACAATGAAATATCTGGGCAACATTCATTTAAGTACAAATTATAATAGTAATATTAATAATGTTTTACTTATGTAATAGTGTTCATACTTATGTAATAGTGTTATTAATCGTACTTATGTAATAGTGTTATGATATTTATATCTAAGTGTGTTCCTTCATTGTTTAGTTGTTCAATATTTTTATGCGCTATTCTAATAACAATCACAATATTGTTTAAACATATATAATATCACCATCTTTCAACATCTGATCTTTACATCTAGCTATTACTTTTAGTATGGAATAGAAAAATATGTATAATAATATTTTTAACCTTGTTTCTACCTCTAAATATTATTAATGTTTATTACATTAATCATACTTATGTAATTATGGCATTGTTATACACATTTGTATTAGAATATGTTTCTTCATTGTTTAGTTATTCAGTGTTTTGGTACGCCATTAAATAACAATCACAATATTGTTTATTATTTTTATTATTATTCATAATGGTACAATCTTCCAACATCTAATCTTTACATCTATTACTTTATTAATTTATCTATTAATTTATTACAATCTGGAACTGGAACAACTGGTAACCAACAATACTAGGCTTAACAACTGCCTCGATCTCATCTTCTGCAATAGTTTGAATTCAATTTACGGAATACAAATTAAAGAACCCTTTTCCAACAGTGACCACAACATGACTGACTTTTGTCTCAACATACGTCCACACAAAAATCATCACAATGATGGAATCCCCAATTATAACTTCAAAAAAGGCAACTATGATCTTATAAACAATGATCTCTCATCCCTTGATTGGCAATTTCTATTTACTGGATGCAATACTGACCATTACAATATATTTTTACTTGAAATCAAAAGAGTCATCAAACTATATGTACCATTAACAACTCCCAAAAACAGAAAAAACAAATTACCCAAAACAATAAGGAAGCTTCAATCCAAAAGAAATCACTTTGGCAGAAAAACATATCTGGTCACGTTATTTATTAAATTTTTATTTGTCAATTGCTTACAAGATAATAGGTATAAGTAAAAACATAGTTATGAATACATGGTTACATAGTTGTTCCAGTCCCAGATTTGTTACAGTGTTGTAGAAGGTTGCGTGTATGGGTTCAGTTGTACATTCGTTTAGGGTCCAGTTAATATGAGGTAGATGGAAGTCACCAAGAAAGATAAAAGTGTGTGGGCAGGATGCTGCCCATGTTAGTCGTTTATTTAGCTTGTTTACATGTTCGATGTCATAATCAGGGGCTCTGTAACATAGTAAGAACTGAAATGTGATATTTAAGATCAGTTCACAGATAATGATCTCAGGAAGAGCAAGCTCTTGGGTAACTTGGATGTTTTTTAGATGTATAGAAGATAGCAACACCACCTCCTCTACGGATTTCACAATCGGATCGATAAACATGATAGTCTCTTACTGAGGTAATGGAGTCAGGGAGAGATATGTTGAGCCATGTTTCACAGACAAATATGATGTTGAATTTAGCCATATTTAGTAAAAGGAAAAATACAGGTATTTCATTTACAAGGTATATTGCATTGAGTAGCTTGCATTTAAGGCCAGTTGTAGTTTGAATTGAGGTTTTTGGGGGCATGCGTGCCTAGTCTTGGGTGATGGTGGATTGGTTGAAGAAGGTTTGGATGCTGAGTTGTGGGTTTTGTGATTTTCTTTTGATACAGTCTTCATGGTAATCAATGTACAGGTCCTTCTCTCCATTGTCTAGACTATTTTTGAGTTCTGTTGCCCCTTCTTCTAGATTCAAAGTAATGACATTCATGTGGGCAACTTCGTCTGAGTACATTTCTCTATCGTTCCAAATAGTTCCACACCTGGTTCAGGCATCCAAGAGGCATTTCAAAAGTGGTTCAGCCTTGACATAATACTTTTGTTGCTATTGTTATTGGTTATTATAGCTGCCCAATCTAGCAGATTCTGGACAACTTATAAAATGTAATATTAAATAAAAACAATTAAAAGCATAAACACAATGAAACATAGTAAAAGTAACCCCTGCAATCATTTATGACCTTTGCAAACCAAAAGGCCAAATATGTTATCCATTTTTATAAATGGAAAAATTAAAAATCTAAATATGAAAAGTCTACCATTGCCCTTTCCCTGTTAGATGAAGAAAAAAAATGAAAAATATGAGTGATAAACTGTTCAAATCTCCCATGGTCATATAAATTTCCAAGGTTTATGGAAAAGGCCTTAAAAATCACACTTAAATCATATATTCATCCTGCAGTGGATAGGCATATATACAAATACACATACATAATTAATTTTTTGCTTGAAATATACTTTTGCTGAGACTTAAAACAGTGAGATACTAATCAAGATATTAATATTGCACAGTTCCTTAAACAAAACTGGCAAAGTGACATTGATATGCTTTTTATATCAATTTCATAACTATTTCATTCAGTGCCTGTGGGAAAAATATTTTTTATATTTTATCTGGTTAATACATCATGTTATTAAAACATGTTTCCTAAAATATAGTCATATTGGTACGACCTGCTATTTTTATTTATTTATAATAATGAATATTCAATACTTATACAAGGTTATTTATAAGATTGTTTTAGTTTAATCTGTTTGTATAGTTTTATATTTTATCTGTTTGTATAGATTTTTCACTTTTGTGTGCCTCTAAGAGTTTGTTGTAATTGGGCAGATATAATAAATTCAAATAAATAAATAAGCTATGAATCTTTTAAATCTAAAAATTAAAAATAGTTAAGTTTGGAAAGATAGAGAAAATAAAATATTAGGAACTGATGTAATGCATTATTGTAACCCAGAAATTAGCAAAAAAGATTCCTATAGTTCTGTCACATGCATACTTTGTTCACTTTATTGTCCTCTATTGTTCTCCAACTTCTAAAACAATTGATCACATGGATAATATAATTTGAACTATAAATAAACAAAATATAAATTAGGACAAGTATATAATATGAATATAGTTTTTAGAGTGCTGATTATTAATACTTTAAGATAGTTTAAATGCTGAATAAACTAAAGAGTTGTTTTATTGTACTATTTCCTTTGTATTGAAAAAGGTTGGAGGTGTGTTTTATTTTTTTATTTGCCTGATGAATTTTTTGCCACTTTTTAATATGTCCTATTATTTTTGTCCCCATATTTCCCTTTATCTTAGTTTGTATTTTAATGTTTGTTTAGAAAATATAAATATATTTTTTTAAAAAGAAATAAACTAAAATATGAAGAAATAAACTTTTGCCATGTGAAAAATTTTTAGTTCTAAATTTGAAGAGATTCTCACAATGATTTTACTTAGAAAATAAATTAGTTCTTGCATTATTTGAATGCGTATTTGCTATGGAATATTTCTGTGGTAATATAGGGTTATATGCTTTTGGTTCTCACAATTTCTCACCACAATCTGAATAATCAAGGCCTCCTGCTGTTACTCAGCTTCAGGCTCAGAAATAAATGTATGGGGGGGGGGATTCTGGAAAAATCATTATTGTGAATCATTTGAGACCAGGCAGCACTGTTTTACTCTTTTCAAGGAGGGAACCCTCATTTCTTGGGCTATCTAGTCTTTTCATACAATAGGAGCAACAGTTGTGGAATAAAGCAGTATAAAGATAGATGTGCCTGAGGAAGGACAAAACCAACAGCATGATTCATCAGAGCAATTTTGAAAAGCCAACAGCTCTTCTACAGCGAACGCACATAAGCAGCTTTCTCAGAGCATTCTATACAAGGTCTTGATAATTTCTATCTTGTCTCCTACAGTCTTTCTGAAATGGATTGGACAGTTCTGCCTTATTAGCCTCAATGACTATGCCTAACATGCTGATTCAAATTCTGTTTAGTTAAAGTTGCACCGCAAAGAAGTCTATAGGAAGTGAATTTACTCATTAGATTTCCTTTATGCTACAACTCCTTAACGGGTCCTATAAAATACCTATTAAACATTGTGAGAATACAGCTTTATTGTGATTATAAAAAGCAGACCAAGTTATTTGAGACTCATGTCCCCATGTTGAGAATCAGCTTTATCAAGGCAGTATATCCCCAATTTAATACTTCTTTCCCATGTTTCCAGCAGTCTTAAGTAGCTGCCAGCATATTCTGCCATCTTGCTGCAATAACAGTAGCTCTCGACTTAGACAGCCAAAAAACATTTGATTTACACCACTTTAGTGGCAAAGTGAGAAATATCTTGGAGAGACAAAAAGAGATAGAGAGATATATCTTGAATATATCTAGTCAATATTCATATCTAGTATTTAGTCAATAGACCATTTCAAATAAAGGTGTCATATTGGTTTAGGATAAAGGCCAAATTATCTATGCATTCAATGCACAATAAGTAAATAAATATTGGTCAGTGTTAGGTATGGAGCATGGGCGAGAAAGAATGGAGATGAGCCTCTGGAATGGTGAACTTCAACTCTTTATTTAACTAGTGTCTGCTCAAACTCAATGGCAGTTATAGCCCTCCTTATATAGGCAACCCAATAACTATTAACCAATAACAATCTAGGAGCGCTAGCTCCCTTAACCAATAAGAACGCTCCGTTAATGGCCAATCGGATTCCCGGGAATGGGCCAATCCGATCCTGCCATTAACAGCCAATCAGAAGTGCAGGGCCAGAACCCTGCACTTGACTCCAACCTTAAGATATCTTTATTAAGGCCTATGCATTCACAACAGTCAATATAGCCAATGACATACAAAATACAGCTTCCAATATGAAACATAAAATATGCAAAATATTCAGGCCAATGCTACCAATTCTTTGTGTATATTATTAAATTGAACATATATTGTTATATCCTGAAATAAAATTCTTCAACATTTGCTCCTGTACAAAATTAAATTATTCTGCTTAATGATTACATCCCTGATTTTGATACCAGAGTGTTCTGACCAAGGCTTCCTGAGACAGTAACAATCACATGCTTAGTCCGCAAAACCTTCTTTTTGTTTCAACAGCTGTAAATTATATTCATTCACAACCCGTAATGAGTCCCAAACACCTCTGACTGGAGATTTACAGTATCCTTCTCCTGCCAAACCCACCAAGCTACACCCACAGAACCGGTAATAAAAAAATGTGAATCCCATCACTGATGCCAACATATAAAATGTTTTTAAAAAGCTCAGATGACAGGCCTTTTAAGTTGTGGCTTCTATCTTATAGGATGCATTCCCCTAGGGATACATTTGGTGCCCCTCTTTTAGCCTTTATGAAATTGCTTAAAAACATATCTTTTTAATCAGGCTTTTCACAGTTTGAATGACTTTTTAAATCCTCATTTGTATTATTACTATAAGAGTGAATTGCCACTTTGAGAAGGAAACTACTATCTGTAGACATCTCAAGTTTAAGCTAGTTCACATTCTTAGAAGCAATTGGCTATATCCCTTTCCACCCAAAATACAGGAGAAAGTCCGATAGTGTGGGTCCTTGGTGCTATCGAAGCATGGTGATTTTTTTGCAGTTGTTTCACTATCAAACTAGGTAACATCAGCAGTGCTAGGTTTGCTCTTATTTTTATATTCTTTTTTAATATATGTTTTATTAATACATTTTCCTTTTATATCACATAAAAAATTCGACATCAATCTGAACAACATGTTGTCTGGACACAATTAGTTTTAAGTAGAAATATAATATTAATTAACATAAATCATAATAGTAAGCATAATAAACATCAGTAATAATCACAAATCAGTAATACAATTAGTTTATCTATCTTACAAAATTTTCAATACAAAGGTTATTTATTTTATTTGTCAATTGCTTACAAGATAGTAGGTATAAGTAAAAACATAGTTATGAATACATGGATACATATAAGAAAAATAAAAAAAATAAAAGAAACAATATGACAGGTGTTAGGGATAACATTGTTTACCCTAACTGGTTTAGGTAAAATAATAAATATGTTATCATGGTTTATCAGTTAAAGTGTCTGCAACTTTAACTGTATGAATGTAATTAAGGGAGTGGTTGTAATAGCACCATAAAAGAAGCAAGACAACGGCAGCTTGCTCTCTCTGGCTTGATGATCCCTAATTACTGGATGGTTTTAAGACTGCGTTTTTCTCCTACTGGAAAGGGAGAGAGAAAGGATTGATTTATTTGTAAGTGAACTGACATTCGATATTCTACATGGACTTTGCTAATTGAATATCCTTGAATTGACTGACTAAAATGATACATGACTAATGGACTGTTATTTTGACTATGCTATAAAGTCTAAATGGAATAAACTATATTTTGATAGCACAAGCGTATCTGTTATTTTTACTGTATGTTAACTAACATACAAACTTTATCTCACACATTTATCTGTATGCCTATCTGACTAACGCTGCACATTCTGTTTAGCTTGTCTCCTTAAACCTGGTTGGGGAACACAGGCTTAACACTGGTTATGGGCCCAGAGGCTGCAAAGTCAGTTTAACTAGGATAAAACAGATTTATGTAAAAAGTGAGAGTTTGTGTTGTTATACGTTACAGTAAACAGACAGCTGTGTTTTATTAATTATAGTTTTATATCCATATATAAAGAAAACATGGCACAAGTCAATTTACAAAGTTTGTCCCTTATATCCAAGTTGGATGGAACAAACTATGTATCATGGTCTATGAAATGTAGTCTACTTCTACGAAGAGAAGGTCTGTGGAACATAATTGAAAACCCACCAAACGTAGAGGAATGGGAGCCAAAGATTGAGGAAGATAGACAAAAGATAAAAGACTTTATGCAGAAGAATGAACAAGCTTTTTGCATAATAGGACTAACACTGTCTGACCAGCAACTTGTTCATATCCGCAGAGAGCAAACGGCTGTTGGGTGTTGGCAGAACCTGAAGAGGATTTATGTCCGAGATAACGTTGGTGCTCACATAAATCTTACACGGAAGCTTTTCAGGATGCATCTCCAGACGAATGGTGATATGCTGAGTCATTTGAATACGATGAAAAGCATTTTTCAAGAACTGCACGAGAAAGAATTTATTCTCCGTAGAACTGCTGCGAGCATCCAGAGAGTGGGAGGTGCTCCAGTCTTCACTTCTCACAGGCTGAGCTGAAATTGAGGAATGCCCTCCTCCTCCACGTGACTCCTCCATGCGTTCCCCCCAGTTTTAGCTCAGCCTTCGAGAAGACAGGCAGCTTTCTTCATTCCTTGGCCGTTTCAGGTGTCGTTAATAATTGATTCAGGTTTGATTTTTCCTTTCCTCTCCCTGTAAGAGTAGTGCGGTCCCAAATTTAGTTTTTGGAGCGATTTTGCTCCCAGGAGGGAAGTAAGGGGTTTGGAGTCTTTCGCCCCCCCCTCTTCTATCCTCTGCCATTCCAAGCGCGCTGGGCTCAGCCTCTTGGCTCTGCGCTGTACTTCTAAAAAGCGCAATTGCGTCTTCCCCCCTAGAACGCCTCAGAGGAGGCAGCGCTTCCTCTCCCAGCTCCTTTCTTCTCCTGCTTGAAGTTGCGGTGGGCTGGTACGCTTCTGAGCTGTGCGCTCTGAGCCGGGCGGCCATTTTGGGTGCGCCTCGTGGCCGGTGCCATTTTGTTTTACTGATCAAGTAAGGCCTTATTTTTTTTTGGATTTAAGTGTGAGCTGTGAGGCCTTTGTAGGCCCTTTAGCGGGACCGTCAGGCCGTGTGGAGCCTTTGATTTTACTGAGAGAGCACTGTGGCCTCGTGCCCTGTTGTCTCTCTTAGATTTAATATTGTTGGCTTTCTTCCTTGGCCCGCAGCTAGTTCAGAAGCGCAGGCACGTACTCTCCATGTTGTTGGGGGGGCTGCCTACAGAGGCCCCTTTTTTCTTGTTTGGCCTCAGCGTTCATTTGGTCTATTTGGAATTAAGTTTTTTTTTTTTTTTTTGCTGTACCTTCTTGGGTCTATTTGGTTTTCCTTACTTGAACCTGACCCCTTTTTTTGTAGTTAAATGCCAGTGTATATATTCAGGTTTTTTAATTTAGCTTGCTAGGATTTTTTCTGTTTTTTATTGCATAAGGTTCAAAAAAAAAAAAGATAAAGGAGATTTTTTTGAATAGATAATAGCTAGCTCCTAGTGTTAATCAGCTGGCACGTTTTAATTCAGATCCACATCAATGTCATTAGCAATCATTAAAAAGAATTTTAAGATATCTTAAAGGAACAATGAACCATGCATTGTATATAGAACCAAAGGGTAATTTGAGTCTTAGTGCCTATGCAGATGCAAGTTTTGCAACTGACATAAACACTAGAAAATCAACATCTGGGATGGCTATATTATTAGGTAAGTCACTAATAGGGTCAATCAGACAACAGCATATCAGCTTGTCCACGATGGAAGCGGAATTTTCATGTCTGTCATTACTATGCACTGACTTAATTTTGTACAAACAGTTATTATTAGACATGGGTATAACTGTTAAAGATTCCATTATTGTGTACGAGGACAACCAGGCAGCTATAAAGTTAGCTACTAGTATTGCTGTAAAAACTAGATCAAAGCATACTGATTTAAGATACTTAAATGTTAGAGAATCTGTAAAAAATGGGCTAATTAAATTGGAATACTGCATGACGGAAGAAAACATTGCAGACCAATTTACAAAAGCTCAAGGAGTAATTAAGTTTGAAGAGAGTTGTAACAAATATGATTTAAAGATGTAAATAGTTATCGTATTATTATTACCTAAAAGGGGAGAATGTTAGGGATAACATTGTTTACCCTAACTGGTTTAGGTAAAATAATAAATATGTTATCATGGTTTATCAGTTAAAATGTCTGCAACTTTAACTGTATGAATGTAATTAAGGGAGTGGTTGTAATAGCACCATAAAAGAAGCAAGACAACGGCAGCTTGCTCTCTCTGGCTTGATGATCCCTAATTACTGGATGGTTTTAAGACTGCGTTTTTCTCCTACTGGAAAGGGAGAGAGAAAGGACTGATTTATTTGTAAGTGAACTGACATTGGATATTCTACACGGACTTTGCTAATTGAATATCCTTGAATGGACTGACTAAAATGATACATGACTAATGGACTGTTATTTTGACTATGCTATAAACTCTAAATGGAATAAACTATATTTTGATAGCACAAGCGTATCTGTTATTTTTACTGTATGTTAACTGACATACAAACTTTTTCTCACACATTTATCTGTATGCCTATCTGACTAACGCTGCACATTCTGTTTAGCTTGTCTCCTTAAACCTGGTTGGGGAACACAGGTTTAACAACAGGGATGGTAGGCACATTGGTGCGCTTATGCACGCCCCCTACAGATCTCTTAGAAAAGGGGTGAAGTCAATAGTAGACAGTCTAAGGTGAAAGTTTTTGGGGTTTGGGGAAGAAACCACAGAGTCAGGTAGAGTATTCCAGACATTGACCACTCTGTTGCTGAAGTCGTATTTCCTGCAATCAAGTTTGGTGCAGTTTTCCTTGAGTTTGTATCTATTGTGTGCTCTTGTATTGTTATGGTTGAAGCTGAAGTAGTCATTGACAGGTAGGACATTGCAATGTATGATTTTATATACTATACTTAGATCGGACAGAAGGCGGCGTAATTCTAGGTTTTCTTGGTCTAGAATTTCAAGTCTGGTGGCATTAGGTATTCTGCAATGAGTAGTTATTATCTTTTAGAACTTATTAAATTCTAATCTCTGATTCCATTAGTTAACTATTGATAAAACAAGTCCCATGACAAGAAATATTCTGTTTCTATCTTTTCTTTTATGTTAAGTGTTAATCTATCCATCTCAGCACATTCTAATATTTTTATAACATTTTCATCTATAGGGATCTCTTCATTTTTCCATTGCTGTGTGAATAATTTCTTGCTGCCGTTAGTACATGTAAAATTAAATATGTTTTCCCTTTGTCATGCTGATCTGGTAAAATACCCAACAAGAATATATCTGGTTTCAAATCTATATGCTGTTTTATCATTTTTTCTAACCAAGTATGTATTTTAGTCCAATATTTTTTGCTTATATATTTTATAATTTCAATTTTATCCCTCAAGACGGAACTTCTTTGCTCCTTCTACCAAGCTATTTAATTCAAATTAAGCAACAGGGAGGCCGCAGCAAAGATCAAGGCCAGAGCCCTAGCCCCCAAGAAGGCCTCCAAGTCTAAACTTCGGGTAGAAAAGAGAAGACATGAGGCTTTTGAGAAACAATTCACAAAAAATGCTCAACAATTACAAAAACAAGCTGTAGGCACAGAGAGGGCAGATGGAAGTCTGGCTAGCCATCTACGGAACTGGTCACCTGAAAAAGCAGGATGAGGCCCTTCCCCAGGACCTGAGTTTATCAGGCCCTTCTTACAGACCATCTACTTGGAACACAGCTACACCTAACCCTCAGCAGGCTTTGCCCCTAGGGGCTTACAGGTTTAGGGAGCAAGCTAACCTTATCCCTTCTGTGACTGAGCCCCAGATGGTAGTTCCTCCCTGGGAAAACAGGCTCCAAGACATCCAGGAAGTAGTTTCGGTGGCAGTCAGAGCATTGCTGAAAGTCCCAATCAACTCCTCCACCCCCCAGGCAGAGGCTCAGATATCCTTTCTTCCTTCTGTCAGGGTAACCCTCCCCCACAGAGGGAGGTTCCCACTTTGGAAACCATGTATGCTCCTCATCATTTTTATAGTTGGGAGGGACAGGATTGTTAAGCCTGGGTTCCCAAACCAGGGTTAAGGAGACAAGCTGAACAGAATGTACAGCGTTAGTCAGATAGGCACACAGATAAATGAGTGAGATAAGCATGTATGTTTGTTAACATACAGTAAAAATAACAGATACGCTTGTGCTATCAAAAATATAGTTTATTCCATTTAGAGTTTATAGCATAGTCAAAATAACAGTCCATTAGTCATGTATCGTTTAGTCAGTCCATTCAAGGATATTCAGTTAGCAAAGTCCGTGTAGAATATCCTATGTCAGTTCACTTACAAATCAGTCCTTTGTCTCTCTCCAGTTCCAGTAACGCAGTCTTGAGTCCATGCAGTAATTAGGGATCATCAAAGCCAGAGAGAGAGCAAGCTGTCATCTTGCTTCTTTTAAAGTGCTTTCACAACCACTCCCTTAATTACATTCCCATATTTAAAGTTGCAGACACTTTAACTTATAAACTATGATTACATATTTATTATGTTACCTAAACCAGTTAGGGTAAACAATGTTATCCCTAACATTCTCCCCTTTTAGGATATAATAATAAATATAACTATTTACATCTTTAAATCATATTTGTTGCAACTCTCTTTAAACTTGATTACTCCTTGAGCTTTTGTAAATTGGTCTGCAATGTTTTCTTCTGTCATGCAGTATTCCAATTTAATTAGCCCATTCTTTACAGATTCTCTAACATTTAAGTATCTTAAATCAGTATGCTTTGATTTAGATTTTACAGCAATACTAGTAGCTAACTGTATGGCTGCCTGGTTGTCCTTGTACACAATTATGGAATCTTTAACAGTTATACCCATGTCTAATAATAACTGTTTGTACAAAATCAAGTCAGTGCATAGTAATGACAGACATGAAAATTCCGCTTCCATCGTGGACAAGCTGATATGCTGTTGTCTGATTGACCTCCACCCTATTAGTGTCTCACCAAATAATATAGCCATCCCAGAAGTTGATTTTCTAGTGTTTATGTCAGTTGCAAAACTTGCATCTGCATAGGCACTAAGACTCAAATCACCCTTTGGTTCTACATACAATGCATGGTTCATTGTTCCTTTAAGATATCTTAAAATTCTCTTTAATGATTGCCAATGACATTGATGTGGATTCGAATTAAAACATGCCAGCTGATTAACACGATAAGCTATATCTGGCCTTGACCAATTGCTTATATATGATAAGCTACCAATCAAAGATTGATATATGGACTTATCAAATTTGGGACTTTGAGCATTAGTTTGGCAAACTTCCTGACTCATTGGAGTCTTTGCCAGTTTACAAAGTTCCATTTTATACGTTTTAATTAATTGGCAAATTTTATCTTCTTTAGATATCTTAAATCCATTTTTTGTTTTGTTAATTGTCAATCCTAGATACTTTTTAATTTCACCAAAATGCTTTAATTTTATCTTTTTGGCTAATAATGATATAATCTCATTAGCTTCATTATTAGTCTTAGTTATTAAAGCAATATCATCTGTAAATAATAACAATAATGACACCGTTCCATTATTTTCTCTTTTAAATACACATGGATCTGCTAAACCAGATTTAAAACCTATATTGTTTAATTCTTTCACAATATATTGGTTCCACTCAAAGCCAGATTGTTTCTGTTATGTATGTAAATAGTTAAAATAAAAGCGAGCTTGGGGTAAAGTGCACTGTTCTGGCCCTACACTTCTGATTGGTTGTTAAGCGGCTCGATCGGATTGGTTGGGCTCAGAGAATCCGATTGGCCCTTAACGAAGGACTCTTATTGGTTCTGGAGCTAGCGTCTTACAGCTCCTTATTGGTTATTTCGCATTAAGGTTGCCTATATAAGGCAGAGTTGTTGTTATTAAAGTTTTAAGTCACTATGTAATAAAGAGCTGAAAGTTCACCAACTAAGACTGTCTCCATTCATTTAACCCATGCCTGAAACCATCACTGGCGACGAGGATGGGATTTGGAGACATCTGATCTTAAGGAACTTGGAAGAGAAACAGAGCACGTGTTAAGACGACGCCACCAACGGAAACCATGTCCAGCGGCATCGTACCACCCGCTCCGTTCGATCCGAACCAAGAGGATTGGGAATCCTACATGGATCGCTTCCAAATGTTCCTCGAAACAAACAACCTGAAGGACGCCACACCAGCCAAGAAGCGGGCGCTGTTCCTGACGTACTGCGGCCCGGCTGTCTTTAAAAATGGCGAAAGCACTCGCGAAACCTCGAGAAGTGAAAGCAATAAGCTAGGACGACCTTGAACCTCTCCTGAGAGACCATTATGCGCCAACCATACCTACACTCGTGAGATGCCACGAGTTCTATCAAAGAAGCCAGCAAAAAGGAGAGAGTGTGGCTGACTTCGTGGCAGACTTCCGACACTTAGGAGGCCTCTGCAGGTTCGCAGACTTAGATGAAGCACTGAGAGACCGGTTAATTCTGGGATTAGATGCGCTAGGCGTGCAAAGCAAGCTGATGGCGAAAGGCAACATCGGCCTTGCTGACGCCATCTCCGAAGCCACTGCTGTTGAGGCGACCAAAAAGTCTGCGGCGCAACAACGGCGAAGCCGAAACCCAACAACCCCACCGACAGGCGACCTTTTATCCAAGTCAGAAGAGCAGCTCGTTACGACGCACCATGAGGACCTCTCTTCATCGTCAGACAGCGACGAAGAAGGGGTCCATCGAATGCGGTCTGACCGGGATCCTCGCCCTAAGCCCTTACGCCCTTGCGCTGGCTGTGGAGCAAACCATGCCAGGGTCGAATGCAAATTCCACGACGCACTCTGCCATGAGTGTGGAAAACGAGGCCACATCAGTCGAGTCTGTCGCAGTTTACCGGGACCAAGTCAGGCCTCAAAGGGAACCAACCAATCGGCAGGAAACCATCCTGTAAGGCGAGATCCAGCAAACCACTCCTACAGATATCGAGCGTTGCAGAAAGAAGAGGCTCACCATACTATCACTATAGGTCACGCCTCAGCCATGGACGCTAAGAAGATTCGAGTTACAATAGCCATAGAGAACCAACCTTGCCACATGGAGGTCGATTCGGGATCGTCCCTCTCGATGGTGTCGTGGAAGACATTAAAGCAACTCATTCCTACCATCCAACGCCAAGACCTTCGAATGCAACGACTCATCCTTAAAGACTACCAAGGGAATTGGATCCCTGTGGTTGGGTCTTGTCGAGTCCGCGTCTCGTTTAAAAAGCATACAGCATACTTACCTCTAACGATCATCGATAGGGACAGGCCTAGTTTGTTGGGCCTCCAATGGTTTGCGCCACTCGGCATCAGAGTAGCAGGCATGAACCGAGTCGGTGATTGCGAGTGGAAGGAGGACCTTATTTCTGAATTCAGTGATGTCTTCGCAGATCGTCTGGGCGAGTATAAGGGGACCCCAATTTCGTTTAGCCTCGACCCTAAGGTCGCCCCGATCCGTTTAAAGCCCCATCGAGTTCCGTTCGCCCTTAAGGCCAAGATAGATTAACAACTTGACAAACTAATTAAACAAGGGGTACTAAAACCCATTGATCATTCTCCATGGGAAACTCCTATTGTAACCCCCATTAAGCCAGATGGGTCAATCCGAATCTGTGGGGACTACCGGGCCACTCTAAACCACGCCCTCCAGCAGAACGCGTATCCAGTGCCGGTGGTGCAGCACCTCCTTCATTCCCTGGGAGGCGGAAAAGTTTTTGCTAAATTAGATTTAGCTCAAGCCTATCAACAATTGCCCGTGGACGATAAAACAGCCCAAGCTCAAACGATAGTAACGCACAGAGGTGCTTTTAAATGTACCCGATTGCAATTCGGGGTTAGTGTAGCCCCGGGAATATTCCAAAGTTTAATGGAACGATTATTGCAGGGAATCAAGGGCGTGGTTCCGTATTTTGATGATGTGTTAATTGCAGCTCCTAGTAAAAAAGTTCTGCAGAATCGTTTAAAATGTGTTCTTAAAAAATTCCAAGAAGCGGGACTGAAAGTAAAAAGGGATAAATGTCATCTGTACACCAACAGTGTTGAATTTCTAGGTTATCGCATTGATAGTCAGGGTATTCACCCTACTGAGAGTAAATTAAGGGCGATAAAAAATGCTCCCAGACCCCGTAACAAAACAGATCTCCAGGCATTTTTAGGCCTTATCAATTTCTATAATGTGTTTTTACCGCATAAGATGACTGTGGCTTTACCGTTACACCGGTTATTAGATAAGAAAGCATTGTGGGTTTGGGGTTACCAAGAGGAAAAAGTGTTTCGAAATGTAAAAGATTTACTTACATCTGATTCTGTACTTATGCAATATAATGAAACATTACCATTGATTATAACTTGTGATGCCTCACCGTTTGGGGTGGGTGCCATTCTGAGCCATGTGCTGCCTAATGGGAACGAGGCCCCCATTGCATACTTTTCGAAGACTCTTTCCCATGCAGAACGTAACTATGGACAAATAGATAAGGAAGCTCTTGCAATTGTGTCAGTCGTAAAAAAATTCCATGAGTATGTATATGGAAGGACATTTACCATTGTAACTGACCACAAACCTTTACTGGGGATAATCGCTGGGGACAAACCAACCCCCTATATATTGTCCCCAAGAATGACTCGTTGGTCAGAATTCCTAGCTGCTTATAATTATCGATTGTTACATCGCCCGGGGAAAGCCATTCCCCACGCCGACGCACTCAGCAGAGCACCGCTACCAGAGACTCTCGACGATCCGGCACCAACAGTATCGGCGTTACAAATCGAGACGCTCAACTCGCCCCCTATGACCACTCAAGATATTGCGAGAGAGACCAGACGAGACCACACCCTAGCTCGAGTCCTAGGCTGGGTAGAACGTGGATGGCCATTGGACCAGGTCCCAGATGACCTCGCGCCATTTAAAACAAGGCAGACTGAACTTTTTTCGCAAAAAGGCTGTGTCATCTGGGGCGATAGAGTCATCGTTCCAGAACGACTCCAAAAGATGCTGTTACAAATTTTGCACGAAGGACATCCTGGGATCGTGCGGATGAAAGCACTCACACATAGCTACGCTTGGTGGCCAGGCATGGACCGACACATCGAGCAATGGGTCAAGGCCTGCACTAAGTGCCAACAAACCAGCAACGCACCACCAAAAGCTGCACCGACCGAATGGGAGACGCCACGCAGACCCTGGTCCAGAATCCACCTGGATTTCGCAGGACCGATTAAAGGACATACATTGCTGTTGACTGTCGATGCATACTCTAATTGGTTAGAAATTCATCGAAGGACCAATACAACCTCCGAAGCAGTCATTAAAGTCCTTAATAGACTCTTTGCAACTCATGGATTGCCGGACGTCCTGGTGTCCAATAACGGACCACAGTTTACAGCACTAATGTTTGAACAGTACCTTGCTGATAATGGCATCCGCCATGCGCTCACCTCGCCTGCGCATCCTGCTACCAACGGCCGAGTGGAACGCATGGTCCATTTTGTAAAAAAGACTGCAAAAAGTGGACTATGATAATATTGACGAAAAAATAAACCGCATTCTACTTCTACAACACATCACTCCGCACAGCGTAACCGGCAGAACTCCTGCAGAACTTCTCATGGGGCGAAAACTCCGTTCCCGCCTCGACCGACTGCATCCTGCTTACGAGCCAGAAAAGCCTGCAGGATCCAGCGGATGCTACCATACCTTCAAGGTAGGTGACCCCGTTTATGCAAGAAATTTATCGGGCGACCCGGTTTGGATTGAAGCAATGATAATACGCGAGACTGGGCCCAAATCCTATATTGTAAGATGTGTTGATGAAAGACTGTGGAAACGACATATTGACCAATTACGGTCACGACTCATATCAGCCAGCCAACAACTCCCCTATGACCAAACTGAGGGGGGGAAGGAATGGAAGAAGACGACATTCCAGGGAACCTGTTCCAAGAGAGCGATGAAACAAGTGAAACTCAGGAAATGGAGCATGAGGAAGAATCGTACGCTCCAAGGGAAATCACACCAGAACGAGAAGCTGAGCCACTGCCAAACAACAGCCTATCTCAACAGGACTGCACGCAGCCAGTCCAAAGAAAATCTGATAGACCCAAAAGACAACCGTCCTATTTGAAGGACTATATAGTCACACCATAATTGAGGAGCCAGGGAGAAGGGGTGTTATGTATGTAAATAGTTAAAATAAAAGCGAGCTTGGGGTAAAGTGCACTGTTCTGGCCCTACACTTCTGATTGGTTGTTAAGCGGCTCGATCGGATTGGTTGGGCTCAGAGAATCCGATTGGCCCTTAACGAAGGACTCTTATTGGTTCTGGAGCTAGCGTCTTACAGCTCCTTATTGGTTATTTCGCATTAAGGTTGCCTATATAAGGCAGAGTTGTTGTTATTAAAGTTTTAAGTCACTATGTAATAAAGAGCTGAAAGTTCACCAACTAAGACTGTCTCCATTCATTTAACCCATGCCTGAAACCATCACTGGCGACGAGGATGGGATTTGGAGACATCTGATCTTAAGGAACTTGGAAGAGAAACAGAGCACGTGTTAAGACGACGCCACCAACGGAAACCATGTCCAGCGGCATCGTACCACCCGCTCCGTTCGATCCGAACCAAGAGGATTGGGAATCCTACATGGATCGCTTCCAAATGTTCCTCGAAACAAACAACCTGAAGGACGCCACACCAGCCAAGAAGCGGGCGCTGTTCCTGACGTACTGCGGCCCGGCTGTCTTTAAAAATGGCGAAAGCACTCGCGAAACCTCGAGAAGTGAAAGCAATAAGCTAGGACGACCTTGAACCTCTCCTGAGAGACCATTACGCGCCAACCATACCTACACTCGTGAGATGCCACGAGTTCTATCAAAGAAGCCAGCAAAAAGGAGAGAGTGTGGCTGACTTCGTGGCAGACTTCCGACACTTAGGAGGCCTCTGCAGGTTCGCAGACTTAGATGAAGCACTGAGAGACCGGTTAATTCTGGGATTAGATGCGCTAGGCGTGCAAAGCAAGCTGATGGCGAAAGGCAACATCGGCCTTGCTGATGCCATCTCCGAAGCCACTGCTGTTGAGGCGACCAAAAAGTCTGCGGCGCAACAACGGCGAAGCCGAAACCCAACAACCCCACCGACAGGCGACCTTTTATCCAAGTCAGAAGAGCAGCTCGTTACGACGCACCATGAGGACCTCTCTTCATCGTCAGACAGCGACGAAGAAGGGGTCCATCGAATGCGGTCTGACCGGGATCCTCGCCCTAAGCCCTTACGCCCTTGCGCTGGCTGTGGAGCAAACCATGCCAGGGCCGAATGCAAATTCCACGACGCACTCTGCCATGAGTGTGGAAAACGAGGCCACATCAGTCGAGTCTGTCGCAGTTTACCGGGACCAAGTCAGGCCTCAAAGGGAACCAACCAATCGGCAGGAAACCATCCTGTAAGGCGAGATCCAGCAAACCACTCCTACAGATATCGAGCGTTGCAGAAAGAAGAGGCTCACCATACTATCACTATAGGTCACGCCTCAGCCATGGACGCTAAGAAGATTCGAGTTACAATAGCCATAGAGAACCAACCTTGCCACATGGAGGTCGATTCGGGATCGTCCCTCTCGATGGTGTCGTGGAAGACATTAAAGCAACTCATTCCTACCATCCAACGCCAAGACCTTCGAATGCAACGTCTCATCCTTAAAGACTACCAAGGGAATTGGATCCCTGTGGTTGGGTCTTGTCGAGTCCGCATCTCGTTTAAAAAGCATACAGCATACTTACCTCTAACGATCATCGATAGGGACAGGCCTAGTTTGTTGGGCCTCCAATGGTTTGCGCCACTCGGCATCAGAGTAGCAGGCATGAACCGAGTCGGTGATTGCGAGTGGAAGGAGGACCTTATTTCTGAATTCAGTGATGTCTTCGCAGATCGTCTGGGCGAGTATAAGGGGACCCCAATTTCGTTTAGCCTCGACCCTAAGGTCGCCCCGATCCGTTTAAAGCCCCATCGAGTTCCGTTCGCCCTTAAGGCCAAGATAGATTAACAACTTGACAAACTAATTAAACAAGGGGTACTAAAACCCATTGATCATTCTCCATGGGAAACTCCTATTGTAACCCCCATTAAGCCAGATGGGTCAATCCGAATCTGTGGGGACTACCGGGCCACTCTAAACCACGCCCTCCAGCAGAACGCGTATCCAGTGCCGGTGGTGCAGCACCTCCTTCATTCCCTGGGAGGCGGAAAAGTTTTTGCTAAATTAGATTTAGCTCAAGCCTATCAACAATTGCCCGTGGACGATAAAACAGCCCAAGCTCAAACGATAGTAACGCACAGAGGTGCTTTTAAATGTACCCGATTGCAATTCGGGGTTAGTGTAGCCCCGGGAATATTCCAAAGTTTAATGGAACGATTATTGCAGGGAATCAAGGGCGTGGTTCCGTATTTTGATGATGTGTTAATTGCAGCTCCTAGTAAAAAAGTTCTGCAGAATCGTTTAAAATGTGTTCTTAAAAAATTCCAAGAAGCGGGACTGAAAGTAAAAAGGGATAAATGTCATCTGTACACCAACAGTGTTGAATTTCTAGGTTATCGCATTGATAGTCAGGGTATTCACCCTACTGAGAGTAAATTAAGGGCGATAAAAAATGCTCCCAGACCCCGTAACAAAACAGATCTCCAGGCATTTTTAGGCCTTATCAATTTCTATAATGTGTTTTTACCGCATAAGATGACTGTGGCTTTACCGTTACACCGGTTATTAGATAAGAAAGCATTGTGGGTTTGGGGTTACCAAGAGGAAAAAGTGTTTCGAAATGTAAAAGATTTACTTACATCTGATTCTGTACTTATGCAATATAATGAAACATTACCATTGATTATAACTTGTGATGCCTCACCGTTTGGGGTGGGTGCCATTCTGAGCCATGTGCTGCCTAATGGGAACGAGGCCCCCATTGCATACTTTTCGAAGACTCTTTCCCATGCAGAACGTAACTATGGACAAATAGATAAGGAAGCTCTTGCAATTGTGTCAGTCGTAAAAAAATTCCATGAGTATGTATATGGAAGGACATTTACCATTGTAACTGACCACAAACCTTTACTGGGGATAATCGCTGGGGACAAACCAACCCCCTATATATTGTCCCCAAGAATGACTCGTTGGTCAGAATTCCTAGCTGCTTATAATTATCGATTGTTACATCGCCCGGGGAAAGCCATTCCCCACGCCGACGCACTCAGCAGAGCACCGCTACCAGAGACTCTCGACGATCCGGCACCAACAGTATCGGCGTTACAAATCGAGACGCTCAACTCGCCCCCTATGACCACTCAAGATATTGCGAGAGAGACCAGACGAGACCACACCCTAGCTCGAGTCCTAGGCTGGGTAGAACGTGGATGGCCATTGGACCAGGTCCCAGATGACCTCGCGCCATTTAAAACAAGGCAGACTGAACTTTTTTCGCAAAAAGGCTGTGTCATCTGGGGCGATAGAGTCATCGTTCCAGAACGACTCCAAAAGATGCTGTTACAAATTTTGCACGAAGGACATCCTGGGATCGTGCGGATGAAAGCACTCACACATAGCTACGCTTGGTGGCCAGGCATGGACCGACACATCGAGCAATGGGTCAAGGCCTGCACTAAGTGCCAACAAACCAGCAACGCACCACCAAAAGCTGCACCGACCGAATGGGAGACGCCACGCAGACCCTGGTCCAGAATCCACCTGGATTTCGCAGGACCGATTAAAGGACATACATTGCTGTTGACTGTCGATGCATACTCTAATTGGTTAGAAATTCATCGAAGGACCAATACAATCTCCGAAGCAGTCATTAAAGTCCTTAATAGACTCTTTGCAACTCATGGATTGCCGGACGTCCTGGTGTCCAATAACGGACCACAGTTTACAGCACTAATGTTTGAACAGTACCTTGCTGATAATGGCATCCGCCATGCGCTCACCTCGCCTGCGCATCCTGCTACCAACGGCCGAGTGGAACGCATGGTCCATTTTGTAAAAAAGACTGCAAAAAGTGGACTATGATAATATTGACGAAAAAATAAACCGCATTCTACTTCTACAACACATCACTCCGCACAGCGTAACCGGCAGAACTCCTGCAGAACTTCTCATGGGGCGAAAACTCCGTTCCCGCCTCGACCGACTGCATCCTGCTTACGAGCCAGAAAAGCCTGCAGGATCCAGCGGATGCTACCATACCTTCAAGGTAGGTGACCCCGTTTATGCAAGAAATTTATCGGGCGACCCGGTTTGGATTGAAGCAATGATAATACGCGAGACTGGGCCCAAATCCTATATTGTAAGATGTGTTGATGAAAGACTGTGGAAACGACATATTGACCAATTACGGTCACGACTCATATCAGCCAGCCAACAACTCCCCTATGACCAAACTGAGGGGGGGAAGGAATGGAAGAAGACGACATTCCAGGGAACCTGTTCCAAGAGAGCGATGAAACAAGTGAAACTCAGGAAATGGAGCATGAGGAAGAATCGTACGCTCCAAGGGAAATCACACCAGAACGAGAAGCTGAGCCACTGCCAAACAACAGCCTATCTCAACAGGACTGCACGCAGCCAGTCCAAAGAAAATCTGATAGACCCAAAAGACAACCATCCTATTTGAAGGACTATATAGTCACACCATAATTGAGGAGCCAGGGAGAAGGGGTGTTATGTATGTAAATAGTTAAAATAAAAGCGAGCTTGGGGTAAAGTGCAGGGTTCTGGCCCTGCACTTCTGATTGGTTGTTAAGCGGCTCGATCGGATTGGTTGGGCTCAGAGAATCCGATTGGCCCTTAACGAAGGACTCTTATTGGTTCTGGAGCTAGCGTCTTACAGCTCCCTATTGGTTATTTCACATTAAGGTTGCCTATATAAGGCAGAGTTGTTGTTATTAAAGTTTTAAGTCACTATGTAATAAAGAGCTGAAAGTTCACCAACTAAGACTGTCTCCATTCATTTAACCCATGCCTGAAACTATATCAATTTCAACCCGTAAAGACTCTTTTTGAGTTTCCAACAATCATTACTATTTACTTTATTGTCTTTTATAATAACTGGCTTTTTCAAATATATAGTGTGCTGCAATGGTGCATGCAGGTAAGCAGTTTCTACATCTAAATGGTTAATGACATAGTTTTTCTTAGCTGCCCACACTAATGCTGCTCTCAAAGATGTTGCTTTAGGACTTGGTGCAAAAACTTCATCATAATCAGATGCAGTTTGATTAAATCTTTGAGCTACCAACCTAGCCTTATGGGTAACAGTCCTATCATTTCCAGTTTTTACTTTAAATATCCATTTGCACCCAATGGATTTTTCTCCTGGAGGTAACTTGGCATCTTCATATACTTTCATTACCTTCAATGAATTTAGTTCTTTTTCCATTGCCTTTTGCCAATTCTCCTGATCCTTAGCAGGATACATCCTAAGCTCATCTATACTAGTTGGAACTTTAGTTACTTGGCAAACTATACTTGCTTGATATCTTTCAGGTGGTCTAGTTACACGTGTAGTACGTCTAGGTATTACAGGACTTACAGGTGGACTTTCATTTATTAACTCTTCTTGACTTTCATTTATCTAACTCTTCCTGATCATTTGTTTCCTCTTGTTCTGGTCCTATTTGCTCTTCATGGACTTCTTCTTTAATTGACTCTTCTTATAACTAGTCTGATCTTTCTGCCTTTTGTAGGGTTCAATAATTACTTCATTATTTAAATCTTGCTCTAATCTATTCCATCCTACATGTTCTAGGAATTTAGCACTAGCACTGATCTAAACTCTAGATGTACATGGTTCCCAGAATCTATAAGATCTATGATTAGATTCATATCCCACAAAAAATAATCTTTTAGCTCTATGCTGTCCTTTGTGTCTGAGTTGTGTAGGGATATGCACCCATGCTGGTGCTCCAAATGTGTGCATGTAACTTAAATCAGGTTTTGTATCATGCCACAGTGTGAATGGTAATTCACCTGTTGTTGAATTAATAACATTATTTAATATATGATTACCACACATTATTGCTTCTCCCCATAAATTGTCAGGTAATCCTGAATCAGACATCATAGTTCGTGCCATTGATTGTAGTGTTTGGCCTTGTCTCTCTATAAAGGCATTATGTTGTGGCCTATATGGTGCAGACTTTTTATGTTGAATACCTAACATTCTAAGTCTATTCTGGAATTTATTATTTGTAAATTCCTTACCATTATCTGTTGTAAGAGTTACTAATTTCTTTTTAGTTTTCTTTTCAGCATATTTTATCCAATTAAAGAGATTTAGATACGTTTCAGTTTTGCTCTTCATTAAATAGCAAAACTCATATCTAGAATAGTGGTCCATTATACTTAATATGTATCGAGCTCCTCCTACACTTGGTTTTTTCGGACCTATTAAATCGGCAAATACTACCTCTAAAGGCTCTTTGGTAGTAAATCCATCAACTCTATTTGCCGGTATGACCTTGCTTTTGCTTTGGTTACAAGCAAAACATTGCAAATACTTATTACAAGGTTTCAAACTTATTCCTTTAGATAGTTGAACAGTTCTCTTAAGCATTTTAAAATTTAAATACCCTAGCCGTCGGTGTAACAAGTGAATACATTCATCATGAGGTTTCTTATTATCATAAACCGTGTTAGCCACCTCTAAACCATTATCATTTAACACATATAATTCACCTCTTAAAGATGCAGTAATTCTCTTATCTTCTTTCTCAATTATGCAGTTATCTCCTTTAAAGGTAACTACATATCCTAGTTTAACCAAAATTCTAACTGAAATTAAATTAAACTTAAGTTGTGGTACATAAAACATTTTTACATTCTCTTTTATGAAAGAACAATATGCTATACCTTGACCTTTAGCTTTCAGTTTCCAGCCATTGGCTAACAATAACTGTGTACTCTTGGACATTTTAATAAAATTTCTGTTATCATTTGTTATACAGTGGGATGCTCCACTGTCAACCACCATAAATTATTATTTATAGCTCCGTTAGTATACATGGCTAACTCTAAATTTTTATTTATCTTTTGGTTACTTTTAGTATTCTGGCCAGCGTTCTGGTGCTTTGCTTTTTTACAAAATCTTGCCTAATGTCCTCTTCCTCCACAATTAAAACACTTTTTAATTGCGTATGCGGTAGGAGATTTATTATCTTCTTTTTGAGGTTGCTCCCTCCTTAAATGGTCTCTTTCAAGTCTTCTTCTTGCCTCTTCAATAAATCTGCCAGTTATATCAGTTAAAGTTAAACTTTCCTTAGGCAAAACTTCAAGGGAAGTGATGTAGTTGTCATAACTTTCATCTAGTGAAGATAGAATTGTGTAGACTTGGTGTAGTTCAGAGAAAATAAGCTCTTTCTCGTGCAGTTCTTGAAAAATGCTTTGCATAGTTTTCAAATGACTAAGCATATCACCATTCGTCTGGAGATGCGTCCTGAAAAGCTTTCGTGTTAGATTTATGTGAGCACCAACATTATCTCGAACATAAATCCTCTTCAGCTTCTGCCAACACCCAACAGCTGTTTGCTCTCCGTGGATATGAACAAGTTGCTGGTCAGACAGTGTTAAACCTATTATGCAAATAGCTTGTTCATTTTTCTGCATAAATTCTTCTATTTTTAGTCTATCTTCATCATACTCTGGATCCCATTCCTCTACGTTTGGTGGATTTTCAATTATGTTCCACAGACCTTCTCTTCGTAGAAGTAGACTACATTTTGTAGACCATGATACATAGTTTGTTCCATCCAACTTGGATATAAGGGGCAAACTTTGTAGATTGACTTGTGCCATGTTTTTCTTATATGGATATAAAACTATAATTAATAAAACACAGCTGTCTGTTTACTGTAACGTTTAACAACACAAACTCTCACTTTTACATAAATCTGTTTTATCCTAGTTAAACTGACTTTGCAGCCTCTGGGCCCATAACCAGTGTTAAGCCTGGTTCCCCAACCAGGTTTAAGGAGACAAGCTGAACAGAATGTGCAGCGTTAGTCAGATAGGCACACAGATAAATGAGTGAGATAAGCATGTATGTTTTTTAATATACAGTAAAAATAACAGATACGCTTGTGCTATCAAAATATAGTTTATTCCATTTAGAGTTTATAGCATAGTCAAAATAACAGTCCATTAGTCAGTCCATTCAAGGATATTCAGTTAGCAAAGTCCATGTAGAATATCCTATGTCAGTTCACTTACAAATCAGTCCTTTGTCTCTCTCCAGTTCGAGTAACCAGTCTTGAGTCCATGCAGTAATTAGGGATCATCAAAGCCAGAGAGAGAGCAAGCTGTCCTCTTGCTTCTTTTAAAGTGCTTTCACAACCACTCCCTTCATTACATTCCCATATTTAAAGTTGCAGACACTTTAACTTATAAACTATGATTACATATTTATTATGTTACCTAAACCAGTTAGGGTAAACAATGTTATCCCTAACAAGGATGACAAGGGATCCTCTTACCACTCTGAACAGGGTAGTTCCTCAGAGGAGGAAGAGGGGGAAATTAAAGACCCTTTCCTCTCCAACGAAGAGGAAACCAAACCAGAACAACTGTCCACAACTGCTGTCTTTAAGCCCACCTTGTTTTGTCCCTTACTGCAGAAAGCTCTGGTTACAGCCCAGTTAAGCCCAGAAGAAGTGGCCCCAGAACCACAGGCTGGCCCCTCGAGCCAGGGAGATGCACTGTTCTCCAAAACAGTAGTCCAAAATGAAATTCTCTCATCTCCCTTGTTGTTCTTGTATGTAGTAAACGACCAGTATGAGAAACCCCTGTCAGGGCCTTGCCCTTCTTCCCAGGACAAGAGGTTCTTTAATGTAGGTCCCACCTTGGCTAATGCATTAGCTCTCCCAGCAGTAGATTCCCCGATGGTAGCCACCTTCACTTCCTCAGGTACCCCTACGGAACCGGAGGATGTTTTACAATGGAGGACAAAAAGTTGGAACAAACTCTGAAGCACACACACCAGGCTGCATCTTGGGCTGTGAAAGCTTCCATCAGGGCCTTGTTTTAATTTATTTTGTCAACTTCAGGACATAGTTCCCGTTGCTGATGTTTGGTCCCACCAGGACCTGAACAAAATAATAGCGGCAGCTGAGTTCACTGCTGATGCCACATTAAGCTCCGCCAAATTCACCACAAAGATCCGTGTCTGTCAGTTGTGGATGCACAACTGGCAAACTGACTCTAAATGTAAGTGAAAGTTGGCAGCGGCCCCTTACTCAGGAGAAAACCTTTTTGGAGCAGCCTTAAAGCCGTACATGGTGGAAACACGAGAAAAGAGAAAGGTGCTGTCTACTTCCTCCAAGGGGTCAGATTTTTGACACACCATGGACCCCAGAACGCAAACCTTCAGGCCAGTCAACACCCCTTGCTTCAGTCGCAACCAGACAATGTATCCCCCTCATCTGGAACAACAGCAGGACTACCAACCCAAACAACAACAATTCTTGGGTAAGCGGCCCTTTCGAGGGGGAGGAGGTCGTTCATTTAGGCACTCTAAGAAACTGCATCCACTACCCTCCCTTCAGAGGTCCCTCCCTTCCACTACCCTCCCTTCAGAGGTTTGACCTTTTTTAAATCCAGGTGGGAGGAATCAACTAACAATGCCTGGGTCATCAATACAATATAATTGGGTCTTTGACTCTATTTTCTCTTCCCCCCCATTGTTTTTTGTCAGCTGTCCTACCTCTTGTGACACATCTAAACAGGCCCTGATAGGCTCAGCTATCCATCATCTGATGGACATCAGAGCCATAGAAAGAGTTCCATGGGATCAGCGGGGGTCGGGCTTCTACTCCCGCCTCTTTGTTATCTTGAAGGCCTCAGGGTGGGGTGGAGAGCAATCCTTGATCCAAGCTCCTGAACAAATTCATCCCATATAGGCGTTTTAAGATGCAGACCCTACATTCTATTCTTCAGAGTGTCCGGGAGGACGATCTCCTCTCTTCCATAGACCTCATGGAAGCTACCTCCATATCCCAATTTGGCCTCCCCATCGCCAGTTCCTCCATTTTTCTTGTTACAGTGAACACTATCAATACCTACCATTTGGGCTTTCATTGGCACCAAGGGTTTTTACTAAGGTCCTGGCAGCATTGGCAGCCCTCCTCCGAGCCTTACCTGTGAGGTTCCAATGCTACCTGGATGACATTCTGATTCAATCTACCTACATCCAGGCGGCCGAACAAGATCTTCAAATCATGATGCAGGTGTTGCAGGAACATGGTTTCTCCATCAGCCTGATCAAGAGCCATCTTTCTCCAACGACCCGACTGTTGCATCTCGGGGTCATCAACTCAATCAGCTGAGAAGTCTTCCTTTCACAGGACTGACAGGACAGTATTAAAGAGTTGATCAACAGAATTTGACTAAGTCACTCCGTTCCACTCTCCCTCCTGTCCCAGTTGCTTGGAAAGATGATCTCCTGCATTGAAGTTGTGCCATGGGCACACCTACATGCACACACCTTGCAGTGGTTCCTCCTCCCCTTCCAAAGGGAGGGGATCAGTCATTCTGCCTGCAGGGTGCTGCTTTCTCCAGAGGTGCTTCGGTCTTTTCGATGGTGGCAGTCCCAGGCCATCACAAAGGGTCATCCCTTAATGGTGAGAGACAGAATAGTAGTGTCCACAGATGCCAGCCTTCTCGGCTGGGGAGCACATACCCAGGGCCAGATGGCCCAAGCACACTGGCCATCTTCAGACAGATCCCTTCCCATCAATTTCCTGGAGGTCAGGGTTATTTTTCTCTCCCTGAGAAATTTCCGGAACCTAGTGTCAGGGTCCCATGTGCTAGTCATTACAGACAATATATCAGTCAAGGCTCATGTCAACAGGCAAGGAGGGACCAGATCCAGGGGTTTGATGCAACATCTGGGGAGATGGGCAGAGAGGAACCTCCTGTCTCTCACAGCGGACCATATTTCGGGGGTTGACAACTCCCAGGCAGACTGGTTGAGTCGATCTCAAGTCGACCACTCAGAATGAAGACTCCATCCTCCCTCTTCATAGAATGTCCCACATTTTTGGAACTCCAGAGGTGGATCTCTTCGCCACTCCCCAGAATGCACAGGTAAACAGGTTTTTTTCCAGGTTCCCAACCCAGGGAGCGGAGGGACCAATGCAATTTGGAGCCCCCAGGTCTCCACTATGCCTTTTTCCCCCTTCCAATCATCCCAGCAGTCATCCAGAAGATGTTGGAGGAAAAGGTGGAGCTGATTCTGCTGGCCCCATATTGACCCAGGAGACCTTGGTTTATGGACCTGGTGAACCTGTCTGTTCAGAGGCCTTGGAGAATCTGGCCTCTCAGATCTCTCTCAGTCAGGGGGCCCTTCTGCATCTGGAACCTCAATGGTTCCAGTTGACCGCTTGGCAGTTGAGTGGAAGTTGTTGAAGGAGGCCAACCTTTCAGATAGTGTAATTAACACAATACAGGTTTCACGTAAAAAGTCTACTACCCGACTTTACGATGCCACCTGGAGAAAATTCAGTGACTGGTCCTCGAAGAGAGCCCAGAACCCCTCTTCAGCATCTGTTCCGGAGATCCTTCAGTTTCTCCAGGATGGGCTGGACAAGGGCCTCACGCCTAACACCCTCCACCAGGCAAGTGGTGGCCTGAGCTTCAGTAATTTCTTTTTTTTTTTTTTAATAAAGTTTTATTGAATTTTAACAAAACAAATAAAACATCTTATTTGAGTACAGCATGATTCCGGGTTATCACATTTCCATACAGACACAATTTCATATGCATATTCATCTTATATATTCAGCTTCATATCTTATTACTCTTTTCCAACTTCTCACTATTTCTCCCTTCTCTTAATTTTCTTTTATGATTATCTTATTTTCTTCTTATTTAATTATATATCTTTTTCCTAAATTTCTTTTCTTTTCTTTTTTAAGTTTTATTGTTTTTAAGACAAACGTAAACAAACACAACATAAAAACATCAAACCATCTTCCATATATGTGCATACAGTGTGTCGGTTGGTTTACAAATTGTTTTGTGCTTCCACTTTGTAGTCTTCGGTTACAATTACATTGTATATGTTCTCATATTGTCAATCAAATATTCCTAAATACATTAATATCATTGTTAATCAATCATTTGACTATACTATTATTCATTCACATTTTACAAAATAATCCATACTTTACTTAATTTGTTTTATGACAGTTCATATTATCATCTCAAATCTATCCTATAATCATTTTGTAGATATAATTTAAATCTTTATATATTCATTATGTTCTAACAATCTGCATATTTCATTACCATGTTTTATTGTCTAACCATTGATAGAATAGATCCCAAATTTAATAAAATTGTTTATCTTCTTGTTCTCTGATTTCAAATGTCCATCTACTCATTCCAGCATATTCCAATATTAATAGCTTCCTCCTGTGTTGGTATTTTCTCATTTTTCCAGTTTTTAGCAAATACAATCCTAGCCGCTGTTAATACTTTTACAATCAAATATTTCAATTCTTTACTATATATTTCAGGTAAAATTCCCAATAAAAATATCTCTGGTTTCAAGTCTATATGCTTTTTTGTCATTTTTTCCCACCATGTGTGGATTTTAGTTCAATATTTTTTGGTATCCGCACAAGTCCACCACATATGGTAATATGAGCCAGGTACCTGATGACATTTCCAACATTTTCCAGATTTGCTCTTGGACATTCTTTCTATTCTTTTTACCTAAATTTCTATATCTTTTTATTCGTTATACTTATACTTTCGTCTGTCTTGTTTGCAATTTCATTATGCTCTCTTCCAACATTCTTAAAAAGCAAAATTCCCTTTATGATTGCCAATCGGAGTGCAAAACCTTTAAGTCTTATTGTTATTATCATATGAAATCTCATTAAACATTAAATTTGTGCATTCTAAAATTATAACATTCAAATTTCTAATATCTATTTTATATCATGTAAATCTCATCATTCAGACTCTGCTTGGTACTTCCCCTTGAAAACATAAAAAGAAAAATTCTAAAAACAGCAAAAACAATATATATACACTGCTCAAAAAAATAAAGGGAACACAAAAATAAGACATCCTAGATCTGAATGAATGAAATATTGCTATTAAATACTTTGTTCATAACAAAGTTGAATGTGCTGACAACAAAATCACACAAAAATTAGAGACAATATGAGAGTAATCTTGGACACTTTGGAATACTATGAGGCTCATCCTGAAAAGCAAATGGCTTTGATATTCCTAGATGCTCAAAAAGCATTTGACAACGTGAACTGGAGATTTATGTTATTATTATTGGAGCAGATGGGTTTCGCTAAAAAATTTATTCAAGCAATAGAAGCTATATATAATAAACAGACAGCAAGGGTAATGATGGAGGGGGAACTTACAGATTTTATTAATATAAGGAAAGTCACAAGACAAGGATGCCCCCTATCTCCTTTGCTATTTGTGTTGACCTTGGAAGTGTTGAATAGAAATATTAGGGATGATAAAAGCATAAAAGGAATGAAAATTAAGAAGGAAGAATTTAAGCTACAAGCTTTTGCTGATGACTTAGCTTTTATTTTGGAAGATCCGCTAGAAACAGCTCCAAAGTTACTGGAAAGGATAGAGGCATATGGAGAGGTGGCTGGTTTGAAAATAAATAAAGACAAAACAAAGATTTTGACAAAGAATATGCTATTGAGACAGAGAGAAGAATTGGCAGATCTTTTGAAAATTCAAGTTACAAATAAGGTTAAGTATCTGGGGATATATTTGACAACAAGATGTAGCACATTAAAGGAGAATAATTATATTAAACTTAAACAACAGATAACTACAGATTTGAAGAAGTGGGAAAACTTGCAATTGTCATTAATAGGGAGAATTTCAACAATTAAGATGAATATCTTACCTAGAATTTTATTTTTGTTTCAAACAATACCAATTAGGCTTGGAAAAGACTATTTTGAAGATTTAAATAAAATTATGTTGAAGTTTATATGGCAAGGTAAAAAAGAGAATAAAGCTAAAGCTTCTGCAAGATGCTAGAATTAGAGGAGGTTTTGGTCTGCCTAATTGGGAATTGTATTATCAAGCTGAAAGTTTGATGTGGGTCAAAGAATGGATAACATTAAGGAAACATAGGTTGTTGACATTAGAAGGGCATGACTTGCTGTTGGGTTGGCATGCTTTTTTATGGTATAAGGGAACTAAAACACAGGGTTATTTTAGAAGACATTATGTACGGAAGTCTTTGTGGTTAAATTGGGAGAAGATAAAAAGACAATGTTATTTGAAAATTCCAGTTTGGTTATCGACCATTGAAGCATTTTCCTATCCTATAATCTACAAGAAGGAACAAACAGTTAGATATGGGGAACTTTTGGATGAAAAGGGTGAACTTAAATCGATCCAAAACTTAGAGGAACAAGGTATAAGGATGAATTGGTTTTCATATGCACAAATACATTCAAGGTATGATGAAGATTCCAAAACGGAGGGATTTTATGATAAACAGACTGATTTAGATAAGATCTTGATGGGTACTGATGAGAAGGTGATTAAAAAACTATATGGTTATTTACTGGGAATGAAATTAGAGGAAGAACAAGTCAAAGAAACTATGATTGTTTGGGGGAAGAATTTTGGATATGGGATTGATTTAGAGAAATGGCAGAAATTGTGGTCTCAAAATTATAAAATGACAATGTCAACAGCATATAAAGAAAACTTGTATAAGATGTTTTACAGGTGGCACTTTCCTTCGACAAGAATAGCAAGAATGTTTAAGAATAAATCTGAAAAATGCTGGAAATGTCATCAGATACCCGGCTCATATTACCATATGTGGTGGACTTGTGAGGATGCTAGAAAATATTGGACTATAATTCGCATGTGGTTGGAAAAAATGACAAAGAAACATATAGACTTGAAACCAGAGATCTTCTTATTGGGAATTTTACCTGATATATATAGTAAAGATTTGAAATACCTGATTGTAAATGTATTAACAGCGGCCAGGATTGTATTTGCTAAAAATTGGAAGAATGAGAAAATACCATTACAGGAAGAAATTATTAAGAAAATATTGGAATGTGCTGAGATGAGCAGATTGACATTTGAAATTAGAGAGCAAGAGGATAAACAATTTTACGAAATTTGGGATCTTTTTTATAAATGGCTAGATGATAAAATACGATAATAGAATATTTAGAATGCTAGATAGTAAGGAATATCTTTATTTTGCTATTATTTTGTTATTTGATATTATATTTATAAAGGATTTTTTAGGATTGATTTGATATGACTAGATGATTTGTTATAGAGTAAACTGGTTTAAAGTATTGTTAGCTCATAAAGCATGAATGATTAAAAATATAGTCAAAAACTTCTTTTTATTAGGATATATAAGTTTGGATTGACAATATGAGTTGTTATGTAACATAATTGTAATTGAGACTACAGAATGAATGCACAAAAATGATGAACCAACTGACACACTGGATGTACATATAAGAGTTGATGTTTTTATGTTTTGTTTGTCTTGTTTGTTCGTAGAAAATTAATAAAACCTTTTTCAAAAAAAAAAAATCACACAAAAATTATCAATGGAAATCAAATTTAGCAATCCATGGAGGTATGGATTTGGAGTTACACTCAAAATTAAAGTGGGAAAAAACACTACAGGCTGATCCAACTTTGATGTAATGTCCTTAAAACAAGTCAAAATGAGGCTCAGTGGTGTGTGTAGCCTCCATGTGCCTATATGACTTCCCTACAATGCCTAGACATGCTCCTGATGAGGTGGCGGTCTCCTGAGGGATCTCCTCTCACACCTAGACTAAAGCATCTCCCAACTCCTGGACAGTCTGTGGTGCAACATGGCATTGGTGGATGAAGCAAGACATGATGTCCCAGATGTGCTCAATTAGATTCAGGTCTGGAGAACGGGCGGGCCAGTCCACAGCATCAATGCCTTCGTCTTGCAAGAACTGCTGACACACTCCAGCCACATGAGGTCTAGCGTTGTCTTGCATTAGGAGGAACCCAGGGCCAACCGCACCAGCATATGGTCTCACAAGGGGTCTGAGGATCTTATCTCGATACCTAATGGCAGTCAGGCTACCTCTGGCAAGCACAAGGAGGGCTGTGCAGCCCCCTAAAGAAATGTCACCCCACACCATTACTGATCCACTGCCAAACCGGTCATGCTGGAGGATGTTGCAGGCAGCAGAATGTTCTCCATGGCATCTCCAGACGTTGTCATGTCTGTCACATGTGCTCAGTGAACCTGCTTTCATCTGTGAAGAGTGCCGGGTGCCAGTGGTGAATTTGCCAATCTTGGTGTTCTCTGGCAAATGCCAAACGTCCTGCACGGTGTTGAGCTGTAAGCACAACCCCCACCTGTGGACGTCAGGCCCTCATACCACCCTCATGGAGTCTGTTTCTGACCATTTGAGTAGCCACATGCACATTGGTAGCCTGCTGGAGGTCATTTTGCAGGGCTCTGGCAGTGCTCCTCTTGTCCCTCCTTGCACAAAGGCGGAGGTAGTGGTCCTGATGCTGGGTTGTTGCCCTCCTACGGCCTCTTCCATGTCTCCTGGTGTACTGGCCTGTCTCCTAATAGCGCCTCCATGCTGTGGACACTATGCTGACAGACACAGCAAAACTTCTTGCAACAGCTTGCAATGATGTGCCATCCTGGATGAGCTGCACTACCTGAGCCACTTATGTGGATTGTAGACTCCATCTCATGTGACTTACTAAAGTGAAAGCACTGCCAGCATTCAAAAGTGACCAAACCATCAGCCAGAAAGCATAGGAACTGAGAAGTGGTCTGTGGTCACCACCTGCAGAACCATTCCTTTATTGGGGATGTCTTGCTAACTGCCTATGCTTTCCACCTGTTGTCTATTCCATTTGCACAACAGCATGTGAAATTGATTGTCAATCAGTGTTTCTACCTAAGTGGACAGTTTGATTTCACAGAAGTGTGATTGATTTGGAGTTACATTATATTGTTTAAGTGTTCCCTTTATTTTTCTGAGCAGTGTGTGTGTGTTTGTGTGTGTGTATATACACACACATATATATATATATACACATATATACATACATACATATTTGTTTTCTTCAGTTTTCGCAGGTACTTACATACATTCAGCTTTGGCATTCAGCTTTGGCATTCAGCTTTGTTTGGGTATTTTCCCATGTCATAATAGTGGTGCTTTTAAAGTTGTAGCAACATTTTAAAGTTGTAGCAGAATCTCATCTGCCATCATCAGGCTTCTGTATAGTGTTTGTCTGTGAGTCAGACTTTTACAGTGGTTTCAGATTTAAATTTGGGGCAGCCTATTGCTGTGTCAGAATGGTTTTTTCTTCCTCCTGATTGGTTGAGAGTCTTGGTCTGTGTTTATTGGTCTTGGAGTTTGCTGTGTTCTGCTTCTAATATCTTCTGTCTGTTTTTTTTTTGGGGGGGGGGGCTCTTTTTGTATCTTGATTGGCTGGCAACATTGTGTTACTTTATTGGAGGCCTTTAGTGCAGCTTGGCTTCGGGTAAATGGACGGCTATCATTAGTTAGGGAGCTGGATTTCATCTGGGTGCCTGGTTGGGGTGTGTTTGAGCTGGAGGTGTGTTTGAGCTGGAGCAGAATGAAAAAACCATTCTGACACAGCAATAGGCTGCCCCAAATTTAAATCTGAAACCACTGTAAAAGTCTGACTCACAGACAAACACTATACAGAAGCCTGATGATGGCAGATGAGATTCTGCTGAAACGTTGCTACAACTTTAAAAGCACCACTACTATGACGTGGGAAAATACCCGAACAAAGCTGAATGCCAGACATGTAAGTACCCGCGAAAACTTAAGAAAACAAATATCAAACCTCTACGGGGAGGGAATAAACAACCAGATCAAAACCTACGAGAAACTGGAAATTAAAAGAGCAGGAATACTATGTGACCTCCAATTCCTACGCAGCTGCAGAGACAACAATACTACACCAACCTGCTTCAAATTAACGTTTCATCAAAGCACAGCAGCCACTAAACGTATCCTGAAAAGAACTGAAATGGCTCAACTAAGGAACAAGCTCCACAGTAAGAGATTCCAATTAGATCAGTTAAACAAAGATTTGCTAGCACTACACATGGAATTGAGCAGCAAAATCCACCCTCTACTTTGGGACAAGATAAAACAACTTACAACTTGGAGAGCTGAATCTGCAAACATTTACAAACAGGAAAAGCTCTTGAAAAAATTAAAGAAATTAGAACATGACAAGAAAACCCCCAACAACTCACAACAACACCTGAAACAATTAGTGTACAATGTTTCCAACAGAGAACTCACCAAAACAGAAAAAGAAGTCCTAACCAAAGGATTCAATTATGCTATAGCACCCCCAAAAATCCCCACAGAATCCATCCTATGTGCAGTAGAATCCAGCCTAACTAAATTAAATACAGATGAAGCTGATAAAATAAGACACCAAGTTACCAACATCCTATGCACAAGCAAACCACCCAAAAGCAACTTGCAGCAAAATGAAATTAAAGCGCTACAAACCCTGAAAAGAGACAGCAGCATAATCATCCTCCCAGCAGATAAAGGGAATGCCACTGTAGTAATGGACAGAAAAGACTATGAAACTAAATTGACAGATCTACTCCAAGACTCCACATACAAACCCATAAACACAGACCCAACCACATATCTGGAAAAATTAACCAAGAAGAAAATTATAACCAGCCACATAAGCAAAGAGATCCAACACGCGATCATACCCAGAGAGAAATCTTCCAGATGCCCCAAACTATACGGCCTCCCAAAAATACACAAAGAAGGCATACCTCTCAGACCCATAGTCAGCTCCAGAGGAGCACCACTACAAACCTAGCTAAACACCTAGCAAAAGAGCTACAGCCCCATGCTGAAACAGCAGCTTCTCATGTACAAAACTCATACCACTTCTTGGAAATGATCAAAGATCTACACGTGGAGCAAGAAGATCTGCTTGTAAGTTTTGACGTGGTTTCACTATTCACTCAAGTCCCGATAAAAGAGACCCTTGAAATCATCAAAAATAAATACCAACCAGCTAAACACCTCATGGAACTAACAGAACATTGCTTAACCAACACATATTTCATATACAAAGGAAAAAGATACAAACAAATTGAAGGAGCCCCCATGGGATCACCACTGTCACCTGTCATTGCAAACCTGTTCATGGAAGAATTCGAATCCAGAGCCCTGGCCAATGCCATTCTCAAACCCAAACTATGGTTAAGATACATCGATGACACATTTGTGATTTGGCCCCATAGATAAGAAAACAATTTCCTAATACACCTAAACAGCGCACACCCCAAAATCAAGTTCACCATGGAAACAGAAACAAACAAACAACTACCATTCCTAGATGTACTAATCTACAAAAAAACAGATGGCACACTAGGACACACCATATACCAGAAGAAAACACACACCAACCGCTACCTCAACACCCAATCCCACCACCACCCAGCACAGATAAACTCCGTGGCTAAAACACTCATCACTAGAACCAAACGCCTGGCAGATAAGACACACATTAAGACTGAACTACGCACCCTGACTAAAATATTGACAGCCAACGGCTTCCACAAAAGCAAAATCACCAACTTGATCCACAAAAACACACTGAGACATAATAGAGACCCAGAAGATGAACAGACCCATGGAACAGCTGTCCTGCCCTACATAAGAGGCACTACAGACAAAATTAATAAGATTCTATACAGACACCACATCAAGACTGCCTTCAAAACAGACAGAAAAATAGCAGCCATCCTCAGGAACCCCAAACACAAAATTGACCTGGAAAACCAAGGCATATACCAAGTCCCCTGTGCATCATGCCCAGCCACATACATTGGACAGACCAATAGAAGAATAAGTACCCACCTGGATGAACACAAAAATGCAGTCAAAAAGCTGGAACACACTTCCTCACTAGTCCAACACATGGAAGCCACAGGTCATAGCATCAACTTCAATGGCACCAAAACCCTAGCCACTATAGAAAATCCCAGCCACAGAATCATCAGAGAAGCCATAGAGATTGAAAAAAGACCAGAAAGCATGAACAGAAGAGATGATTCCATCAGGCTGTCAATCATTTTGAAGCCTGCACTCACAAACAAAAAAATCTCCACACCACAAGCCAGACAAACACCTGGGCACAAACAGATCCCCCCTGATACCTCCAGCTCAAACACACCCCAACCAGGCACCCAGATGAAACCCAGCTTCCTAACGAATGACAGCCGTCCATTTACCCGAAGCCAAGCTGCACTAAAGGCCTCCAATAAAGTAACACAATGTTGCCAGCCAATCAAGATACAAAAAGAGCCCCCCCCCAAAAAAAACAGACAGAAGATATTAGAAGCAGAACACAGCAAACTCCAAGACCAATAAACACAGACCAAGATTCTCAACCAATCAGGAGGAAGAAAAAACCATTCTGACACAGCAATAGGCTGCCCCAAATTTAAATCTGAAACTACTGTAAAAGTCTGACTCACAGACAAACACTATACAGAAGCCTGATGATGGCAGATGAGATTCTGCTGAGACGTTGCTACAACTTTAAAAACACCACTACTATGACGTGGGAAAATACCCGAACAAAGCTGAATGCCAGACATACATATATATATGTGTGTGTGTGTGTGTATGTGTGTTTTCTTAAGTTTTTGCAGGTACTTACATGTATGGTATTCAGCTTTGTTTGGGTATTTTCCCACGTCGTTATGGTTGTGCTTTTAAAGTTGTAGCAACGTTTCGGCAAAGCTGAATACCATACATACATACATATATAAACATTAGTAAACAAAATAGTTATTCAAATTCATTCTAGTACTGGTATGAGCCCTGTGAATCTTTTATGTTTCTTTTCAATATTTATCAATCTTTGAGAACAATTGAAATGTTTCCCTCCCTTCTTCATTATTAATTAACTGTTAATAAGCATACCATTATGCTTATTATGACTGTTAATAAGCATACCATTATGCTGTATGACTGTTAATAAGTCATACAGTTTTATCTTATAAGTTATTTACTATTAATAAGCAAAATAATTATTCAAATTCATTCTAGTAATTGTTATAAATTTCCTTATGAATCTTTCACATTTCTTTTCAATATTTTATCAATCTTTAGAAACAATTACAATGTTTCCCTCTCTTCTTTATTATTGTATTAATTATAAATAAACATACCATTACATAACAATACAGTTTTATCTCACAGATTATTTACTTATTTCATTTCTAACTCATTACAGTATTCTACTGTCACAACACTATCTTTTGTACCTTTGTAGAATCCTCACTTTTTACTTTTAGCCATTGTCTCTGTGTTTTCTAGCTGAGCAAATACCTTTAATCCTAATATGTTTCCCCTTTTTCTTTATTTTTCTTTATTTCCTGCTTTTGTCCCTCATAAGTTCTTTCCCTTTCTATCTTCCCCCCTTTTTTCTCATTCCTTTTTTTATACCCTTCTCTCTCTAATTTTCTCTTCTGTAGTTTTTTTTCTGCTTCTCCTTGCTGTTATACTTCCTTTTCAGACTATTTTTCTTTTTGGCTGTTCCCTTTGATCTCAAACTTTAAACTCCTTTCCCCCTTTTCCCCCTTATTACCACACTTTGCATTATTTGATCATTGAAAATGGCTTCTTCTTTGTCCTGCCCTTCTTCTTGCTCTTGAAGCTTTTCCTTTTCCTTTTCAAAGTTTAGGATCTCCATTTCAAAAAATTCAAATACATGGCTGCCAACTCTCACGCAATCAGCGTGAGACTCACGCAATTCAACCAATTTTGACTGTCTCACTCTGATAAACGAAATCTCACGCTAAACCCCCAAAATGGAATGTACAAAAATAAATATATCTCTACATTCTCTGATATTCCGAATATCGATATGCCCAAGCCCAAAGTTTCGAGAAGTGAAGCCTCCGATCCTGGGCGGCTTCAGAGGGCGAACAGAGCATGTGCGAGAGGACGTTGCCCACATTGATTTCTGTACTGGGGTGAGGAGAGAATTCCACGCTGCAGGAAGCGGTTGCTCCTTTCCGCTCTAGGATGTCACAACTCTCTGGGCTTAACCCTTGCGCTGCACTCTGCTCTGGCAGGCGGAGATGAGAGAGACGAACTCTCTATCCCCCATGAAGTACGACTACAGGGCATCCCTGGGCCTTTCTCGAGAGCTGAGCTCCCATCATCCCCTCCCCGCACCCGTCTGGTCTCAAGGCCACTGGGATTGGGGCGCAAAGGCGCGTCCCTCTCCGGCCTCCCTCTCGCAAGGGGAGCTGCCGTGGCTGGCCTCTTGCGCGCCTCGGCTTCTCTCGCTCCCCAGCCTGATGGGAAGTCCCTGGAGAGGGAGGGGGAAGAGGGGGGAGGGCTCCTTCCCGGGTACATTGTGTCCCTCCCCCCGCCCTTTGCACCTAGATATGCGCCCCCCCCAGCCTCCCCTGGGTCCAAGAGGCTGCAAGAGGGTCTGGCAGGGAGGAGCCTCTCCAGGAAAGGGGTCCCGCCAGAGGGCAGGCTGGAGCGGGGCGGGGGGGGCTCGCAAGGAGGGGGGGTTCCTGTCCCCTCCGAGCCCCAATTGCAGCCGGTGCAGGAGTTTCTCTCTTTTTAGGCTTCTTTCCCCACTTGATGCCAGGAACATTTGGATGCTCTTTGGGAGCCCCTGGGAAGGAATCTCGCCTTGAGGGGTCTCCCCACAAATGCCAAGCAAAGGGGGGGGGAGTGGCCACTGTCCTCTCCTCTCCTCCCCCAGACAATCCAGGACTTCCCTGCAGGGGAGCAGCTGATGGCAGCATTGCTGGGGGTCCCATGCACAGACTGGGAGGGGGGCGTTTGGGGAGTGAAGGACACCAGCCTCCCCCCCATTCTGTGTGTGTGTGTGTGTGTGTGTGTCCATCTGCCTGCCTGGCCCTTTCCGACCCTTCAGCTGGACTGTGAGGCTGGTGGGTCCAAGACTCAGCCTGGATCCCCCTCCCCTCCGCAGGTGGGAGGCCCAGAGGGTGGGAGAGGGCTGGGAAGGGCCGTTTCTGCCCAGCTCCAAGGCCGGGAACCCTGGCAAGGCCCCCTCCTCCCCCGGGGCCATGTGAGGGAGGCTTCTGTGGCCCTGAAGAGGCAGCCTGGAGGGGCCGGATCCCAGGCACTTGGGACGCCCCTCTCAGCCAGGGACCCTGGAGGAGGAGGAGAGGCGGAGCAGCCCAAAGGGACGGAGCAGATGGGCAGAGGCCCAAGAATGTGGACCCTTTCCGGCCAAGATGGTCAGTGAACTGCATTATTAATATCTTACAAATCCAGTTCAAGTACATTGGTGCTGCTTGCATGTATGTATGTATGTATATGTCCAAATCATGACTAAAGTATGCATCAGATTGCACCATTTAAAATGTAAAATTGTCAAAGCTCCCTACCGTGGAAGGGGGGACACCCCCCTTCCACACCATCCCCCCCTCGGTCGCTCCGCTCCCTCGCAGTGTCTCACTCCGAACTATCACTCAAGGTTGGCAGCCCTGCAAATATGAATTTTCTGCATCTTCTTTCTGTTTTTAAAGACTCATCTTCAATTCCTCCAGGAGTTATGCCATTTTAAACACTTTTGAACAACCACCCGATTGACTTTAAGTAAAAACAGAAAAAGAAAGAAAAAAACAATGCCAAAAACTTTTTTTTAATATCACCAAATGATCCCAGACTGTTCCTTCTTGTTTCTTTCCTTTCCTTTTCCTTTCCATGGGTTACTGTACCTTTTAATAAAATTTCAGTTACAATGCATCCTCAGAGTTTTCAAAGTTTCACTGTTAATTTTTCCAGGTGGCACTCCATTTTTTCATTATTCCAAGTTCCACCCTTTTGCCTCCACTCTTCTCCTTTTTAGGGCTTTAAAATGAAAAAAGAAAAAATCTTTATTCTCCTTTTGACGCTTAGATTTCAGCTTAAAGTTGCCTATTAGTGTCAAAATAGATTAATATAAATTTCTTTCCATACCATTTCTAATTGTCAATATAAAGGTTAAAAAAAAGGGTTTTTAACCTCCTTTTCTCTTTCCTTGGCCGCTTAAAGATCTTCTTTCAGAAGTATCCCTCTAAGTACTTTTAGATTCAGGGTACCTTGCTTAGATGTTCTCTGTTGTTTAGCCCGGTCTGTCCTGCTTTTCTTTTTGTTTTCCTCCTGCACAATCTTATCCAGTCAGTTTCTTCTTTAAGGTGGCCATTTCTGACCACCACTGCAACTGCCTTCAGGAAAGAGAGTTTCGACCAGCCAAGGAGGAGAGATGCTACTCCCTTCCACTCGGCTAGCAATCTCCCTCCTCTTCAGCACCTCTACAGGGTGGCTTCAGCCCTGAATCCAAAAGATTGGGGTGCTCCAGCAGCGAGCACAGATTGAAACTGCGCACGATCGCGGATTTTGGTCTGTCTCTGAAGAAACCCAAACCCAGCTTCAGTTATTTCATGGAACAGGTACACATCCCTCTCCCACCACCCTTCAATCCACAGATTTCTGAGGGGATCCTCAAATCTGCGACCACCCATTGTGCATAGGTATCCCACTTGGGACTTGTCTAAGGTTCTCCAAGCTCTGTTGGGCCCTCCTTTTGAGCCTTTACTCAAAAGGAGGGCCCAAGTAGGCCTCTGTATTTTAACTCTGAAGGTATCCTTCTTGGCTATTACATCAGCTAGGAGGGTGGCTGAATTAGCTGCCCTTTCAGTAAGGCCAGATTTGTGTATGTTTCATGACAACCAGGTGGTTTTGCATCTGGACCCTTCATTTGTACCAAAAATTAACTCTTGGTTTCACAGAGCTCAAGACATTGTTCTCCCTGACTTTTGTCCCAAACCCCAACATGTATTGGAACGTCAGTGGCACACATTGGACGTGAAAAGGGCACTCAGGATTTATATCAAATGAACTGCGCCTTTTTACAAAACTGAGTCAATGTTTGTGTCTTTTCAACCTGTCTCCTTGGGGTCTAAGGCCTCATCTCCCATGTTAAGTAGGTGGATCAGAGCATGCATTTCTACTGCATATGAAACTCTTGGCTTGCCAGCTCCCAAGAAACTGACTGCACACTCTACCTGGAGCACAGCGACTTCGTCAGCTTGGGCCACACAGGCTCCGATCAAAGAAATTTGTAGAGCTGATACATGGACCTCACCTTCCCCATTCGTCCAACATTACCGGCTGGACTCCTTTGCATTTGTACAGGCTGCATTTGGATGAAGGGTATTCCAGTGAGTGATTCCTGGGTCGGATTAAGAGGACCAGCCGAGTCCCTCCCTTGGGCATGCAGGCTTTGGTATGTCCCAATGCTGGACTCTAGAGCAGTGTGACAGAGAAGGGGCATTGGTAGACTTACCAGTGAATGCCCTTTCTAGACACGCTGCTCTGGAGTCCAGCATTGGGATAGAATCCAGCTCCACCCTGTGGCCGTCTGGTGTAGTATTCTCAGGTAGGGGGGCGGTTGTACGCTCATTCTATTTGTTTATATTCCAGAGACAATCCTAGTCTGTCAAGATACTTCACCAACAAAACTGGGGCTCTCAGCAGAGGCGGACCTTTTATAGTGGCAGACTCAGCTCATGTCATAAGAGGGCAGAGTTATACCCAATGCTGGACTCTATTGCAGTGAGTCTAGAAAGGGCGTCCACTGGTAAATCTACCAATGCCCCTTCTGCAGTGAACATCCTTTCAATTAATCATTGGTTGGATGGAAAAGCAATTGCCACTGATGGGTTTGATGCAGTTTTCTTCCCTGCCTTCAATGTTGTTGCAGTACTGGTCATCTCTTTTAGAATTCTGTGCTGTTCTCCTAAAATTCTATATACTGTATATTCTCCCAGATTACTATCCAATATGATTGCTATAATGATCTTTTTATTTCAAACTATGGTCTTATTGAGTTTCTCGCTTATTTTCTTCTTCTACAACTTGTTTTTATTTTCTTTCTACATTAAACACTCTATCTCTTAATCCATCTTTAAAGCCACTCTCACAAAACTAAGTTCATTAATACCACATATAAATATCTCTTTTCTTATTGTTATCCTAATAAATTATTCAGTTATACAACTATATACACTCATTATAAATTATATTAGAAATTGTACTTTATTATGCTAGTGTACCTCTATTATAAGTTTATATCCTTAATAATAAATAGTGGTAAATACAATTAATAATACAAATAAGCAAACAAACAAAATACTATAAATATTCTACTGTATGTGGTATTATTATATGTTAATGCTAATATGATTTAATGTATATATAAATATGTATACAATTCTAATTATTCTATATATAAATATATATCCATAAATATATAAATAAGTACAGTATAAATATATGTAAATTAGTCCACATGGGCTGCTCATAAATCTGTGGCATCATGCATGGTAGTCATCCATTATCTTCTGCAGTCAATACATTAAGTACACATAATCATGCCAATAAGTATTATTTTCTGATTCAAAAGATTTGTACAGATGATAGGAAGTCAGCTCATAATTTCCTTGCACTTAAGGATTTCTTATAGAAAAGGGACAAGATATTTGATTCCTTTCACCCATTATGATTAACAATTACAAAGGAGGAGTGACAATCATCAGGCAGAAATTCTGTCCACCAAAGTATGGAGAAAAAGGAATTACATTTATACTAATTCACACATCCATAGGGGCTGATAAATTATATTCATGTTATATGTTCAGAACTGTAATATAAGATAAATTGACACTTTATAATTTCGTGTAGCCATTAAAATATTCATTTACACCAATTCCTCTTTTCTAGTTTAAATGACAGAAGTGTAAACAAAAAGCAGCATGAGATTTCCTAAGTATTATCAACATTCCTTAGTGGGGTTTTAATTCATTTTATATTAAACAGTGATTTTATTAAATCATTTTTCCATATTTTCAGATGCAGAGAAATCTGTATTTACTGAGCATAAATTTAACTGTGCAGATGGGCATTTATGCAATATATACTTTTAGTGCAAACTACTGCCAACAGTTCTGCCTTTACAATAGTATTACCGTATATACTCGAGTATAAGCCGAGTTTTTCAGCACATTTTTTGTGCTGAAAAAACCCCCCTCGGCTTATACTCGAGTCAGATTCCCCTCTGAAAAAAAAATGGTGTGGAGCTCCGAAGCTGGGCAGCCGCTTCCCTGCTTCCGTGTTTCCTTTGCAACTTTTAAGCATGGGAGGGGGAGGCTTTTCTGAGCTCTAGGCTGAGAAAGCAACGCGAGCCGAGGTCGCTCCACTCAGTTTCATTTCCTCAGCTCCAGCTGCTTTCAGTCCACTCGGGAGGAGGGGGAGGAGGAGGGGGAGGCTTTTCTGAGCTCTAGGCTGAAAAAGCAACGCGAGCCTAGGTCGCTCCACTCAGTTTCATTTCCTCAGCTCCAGCTGCTTTCAGTCCACTCGGGAGGAGGGGGAGGAGGGGGAGGAGGAGGGGGAGGCTTTTCTGAGCTCTAGGCTGAGAAAGCAACGCGAGCTGAGGTCGCTCCACTCAGCTTCATTTCCTCAGCTCCAGCTGCTTTCAGTCCACTCAGGAGGAGGGGGAGGGGGAGGAGGAGGGGGAGGCTTTTCTGAGCTTTAGGCTGAGAAAGCAACGCAAGTGGAGGTCGCTCCACTCAGTTTCATTTCCTCAGCTCCAGCTGCTTTCAGTCCACTCAGGAGGAGGGGGAGGAGGAGGGGGAGGTTTTTCTGAGCTTTAGGCTGAGAAAGCAACGCAAGTGGAGGTCGCTCCACTCAGTTTCATTTCCTCAGCTCCAGCTGCTTTCAGTCCACTCAGGAGGAGGGGGAGGGGGAGGCTTTTCTGAGCTTTAGGCTGAGAAAGCAATGCAAGTGGAGGTCGCTCCACTCAATTTCATTTCCTCAGCTCCAGCTGCTTTCAGTCCACTCAGGAGGAGGGGGAGGGGGAGGCTTTTCTGAGCTCTAGGCTGAGAAAGCAACGCAAGTGGAGGTCGCTCCACTCAATTTCATTTCCTCAGCTCCAGCTGCTTTCAGTCCACTCAGGAGGAGGGGGAGGCTTTTCTGAACTTTAGGCTGAGAAAGCAACGCGAGCGGAGGTTGCTCCACTCAGTTTCATTTCCTCAGCTCCAGCTGCTTTCAGTCCACTCGGGAGGAGGGGGAGGAGGGGGAGGAGGAGGGGGAGGCTTTTCTGAGCTCTAGGCTGAGAAAGCAACGCGAGCTGAGGTCGCTCCACTCAGCTTCATTTCCTCAGCTCCAGCTGCTTTCAGTCCACTCGGGAGGAGGGGGAGAGAGAGAGAGAGAGATATCATAAGAACGGCTCTTGGTTTTTTCTTGCAAGGGAGAGAGTGACTCCTGCCTACCACTGTCATCATCATCATCTTTTGGGTTAGTGAATCAATCAAACCTTTCATGATAGTGAGATCGTTTCCCAAATTTCCCTTAAATCAGGGAAGAAATCAGAAACAAACCTTTGGACTGAGAATAAGCTTGTTCCTATGATGCCATTTTTGTTCACTTCAGTGTGAAAAGTGTGAAAAAACACACTTCTTTTTCTTCATCTTCTTGTTCCCTATTTACTGGTCTCTTTCAAAGAGGAAATTGTGAACATCAAACTTATTCTCAACTGTCCTAGTGAAAGTTTTTATTGGCATCTATTTTTATTTTTGAAATTTACCAGTAGCTGCTGCATTTCCCACCCTCGACTTATACTCGAGTCAATAAGTTTTCCCAGTTTTTTGTGGTTAAATTAGGTGCCTCGGCTTATATTCGGGTCGACTTATACTCGAGTATATACGGTATTTAAAATGGAAGCCTGGGAGAAAGATCACAACACTCAAAATTAACCAAAAAATGGTAAAGGTTTAGTTCTTCTCTTTGTTTTGAGCCTTTTTGCCTACATCAATTTTATTCAGTTTGATCTGAATTATATGGCACATCTACCTTACCCTCTTGGTAGAACAAATTAGGAAATCAATATCACAGGAACTTGAGATTGAACTTTGAAAATCTGTTTGCATTGTAACTGTTTCTGTCCTTAATTAATTCAAAATGTCTGCCGTATAGGTATTCGTGAAACCACTTGACCCCCACCACTGAAGCCAACACTTCCTTGTCCAACTGGCTGTGGTTTTGTTTGGCTTTTGACATGTTTTTGAATAAAAAGCAAGGCTCACAACGAACAAAGGCTTGTGACAAAAGTAAAAAATAACAGAAAAAGAGCTTCTTTCAACATGTTAAAAACAAGAAAAAGCTCAAGGAAACAATTGGTCCATTGCTGGGAGAAAGTGGCAAGAAGGTGACAAGCAACAGGGAGAAAGCAGAACTACTTAACTTATTTTTTGCATCTGTCTTTACACAAAGAGAAAAAACAGTCCAATCTATCAAAAACAGCACCACAAAAAAAATATTAGTAATACAAGTTAAAATAGGGAAGAAAAGGGTAAGTGAGCACGTGTCTACCTTAGACAAGTTCAAATCACCAGGACCAGATGGATTACATCTCAAGGTTCTGAAGGAACTAGTAGACAAGAGCTCAGAACCACTGAACTATATTTTTCAAAGATCCTGGAGCATTGAGGAACTGCCAGAGGACTGGAGAAGGGCTGATGTAGCTCCCATCTTCAAAAAAAGGGGAAAAATAGATCCAGGAAACTATAGACCTATCAACCTGACATCAATATCAGGGAAGATTCTGGAAAAGATAATCAAGCAAGGAATCAGCGAATACGTAGAAGCAAACAAAATAATAACCAAAAGCCAACATGGATTTGTCAAAAACAGATCATGCCAGATTAATCTTATTGCATTCTTTGACAAAGTGACAAAATTAGTGGACCAGAGGAATGCTGTTGATATAATTTACTTAGACTTCAATACAGCATTTGATAATGCCCCATTTTCTCCCTGTTCCGGGCAGTGGGGATTAGAACACGCGGAAAATGGGGCATGCAGAGATCGAAAACGGGGCACGTGGAGGCTCAAAATGCAATGGAGAGACCGAAAGTGGGGCAATAGGTGATGGCAATCCTTGCAGTCTGAAACAGCTGATCATTGGGAGGCCAATCCAACCAACAATTTGCCCCTTTGAGGTACCTTGTTTTCAAAACTTGTTGCCCATTTCATCCAGTTAAAGGCTATAGGCATGAGAGTTTTAGTTTGCTTTTAATACATTATTCTTTCTGATGGATTCAATGAGCTTTTAAATTTTGTTTTGGCAATTTTCTTGTTTTTGATCAGCATAAGTACCTGATTTCTCAATTTGTTTTGACTGATATTAAGTAGGTATTTTATATAAAACTTTGAAGCCTGGTGATATTTTTAATAGTGATTATTCATTCTTTTAAACATACTGCAAAAAGTATCAAATAGAAAATTAGTAATCTGTTTTATTGCATGCTATACTCAATTTTACAATTTGCCAGTAACCTGAATTGTAAGGTATCAGGGAATAAAAGGCTAAAAAACAGGTTTTCCATGCAGTTATGGAAAACAGAGTCCTATGAAGTCCTATGAAGCTGACGAGGCTGAGCCTGAGGGAGGGTTCAAACATGTTGTCTGTCTTGAATCCCTTCATGAGCACAAGGGATCTAAGTCCAGCCAACTTTGAATTCCTTATCTACCACTAATTTTCTTTGACAGTTAGTAGTTCAGATTCTTGTAGAGAGCTTGACTTGCAATAAACTTTTATATTTATTTTAAATTGCCTGGACGTCCTGATTTTCCAGCACTTGACAGTTACATTCACATTGCATGTTTGAAGCACATGATGAATAAACATCTCTTCTAATTTATTGTTTCTTTACCAAAACAAGAACAGACCTATATTTCTGATTTTTTTTCCCCAGTAATTTTTTTAAGTATTCCTGTCTAAGAAATATAGCCCTCATTCCAAACTTTGATTTCTCTTTTGAAATCAATGTCCAGACAAATTTGTTTTGCTATAAAATAAAGGTAAATAATAACTATAAAATAAATAATATTTATATCCCACACCTATTTTATAGAACTTAAACAATCTCCTTTTGTCCCCATAAGAACCCTGTGAGGTGGATTGAAAGACAGTGACTAGCCTAATTTACCCAGCCTCTTTTCTAAATTATAGTTCACCCATTTCCTGTGTTTTCAAGTTTCAAAATGATTTTGATATATCTGACACACTGCAGAATTCTTGACCCCCCCACCCATGAATAATGGAGTTCAATTAACAGCAGGTGCTTTTAAATATTCTTTTAAAACAATATCATCAATCATTTCCCCCAAAATATGTAAGCCAGAAGACTGAAAAGAATTTATTTGGTATTAAACTATACAATGAAACAGAGCTGTTACATACTGAGTTCACAAGGTGATACAAGGGACATAGAAGTACTATCCCTTAAAAGATTCTCTTCTCATTACAGCATACAGTTCTTCAGTAGCAAGGAAATATTATATCTGTGTTTACCTTGGACATAAATATCAGGTTTCCTGATAAATATTTTATAATTGTATGTTTCTATTGCATAGGTCCCTCTGTAATTAGTGGACCATTATGCCCATTAAACTGTACATCAAGTCTAGGAAAAAAACAACGAAGCAAAAAATTTATAAAAGGGATTTGGTGATGAATGGTTCTCTGAAACAGGTCCTGTGAGAAATCATTTTACTAATAGTTTGGCTTGTTTAAGTGTAAGCCCCATGGGACTCTGTTCAGTTTATTTCTGATTAGGCATTAATAGGAGTAAAGTATCTATCCCTATTTCTGGACAGGGTGAGGTGGAGGGAAGGAGGGAGAGAGAGGGGAGGGGTAAACTATGGAACAAACAATGTATTATATTGTAACTTTCTATTGGGGAATTTTCTAGTTTCTTCTCCTTCCCTCCATTGCACCACCATTTCATCATCACTTACTTGTTTCTTCCTGCAAAATATTTAGCAAGGATGAACATTTCCCTTTAAGGCTTCAGTAATCCAATTGTCTTCTCTGAAGCAGAGAGAGGCTTGCTATAGGTAATAATGTGGCACCCCTTATCAGTTTATAAGTAGCTCAAGGTAGCAAATACCTGAATATTTGATTCTGCTTTTGAATAAAGGATATTTGAGTTTGTAGGAATGTCATGTATATGTGTCTCTGTGGGGTGTGTGTGTGTGTGTGTGTGTGTGTGAAATTCAACGCAAACATTTCATACATATGAATTTATATGATTTATATCTGGAAATAAATAGTTACAAAAGGATTTTCCTATTAATACAGATTTGAAAATAAAGTTGTGTGAATTTGCCTGTTGAGATTTGATCATACTATGCAAGTGTCTTTCTATCTACCTACCCCTCTACCTATCTACCTATTTATCTATCTAATCATCTATCTATCTCTCTAGTAAATAAATTGAACAAATGAAAGAAACATTCATTCAACCTGTAAAAATATATTTCAGTTCCCCAATAAAGCCAAATCAAAAATAGCCCATTTTGCTATTGCTGGAAAAGAGCCCTTGCTAGTTTAGTACAGTTTTAACACTAATTTAGACTTGAAATGATAAATTAATTATTATTTCTTATTTAAAGTTCATTCCCAATTGTCTTTTATTTCCTTCAATTATTTCTGGCAAACCAGTTGAATGAAAAATTGTGGGGCGCAGGGAGAGCATAATTCAGTAGTAGAGGACATGATCTGCAGACAAAGTAAGTATCATTCTTTGAAAACTTCATGTATCATTACAAAAAGAAAAAGAAAATTAGCTTGAAACCCTAAAAATGTGCTACTAGGAAGCTTAACTAGCAATGATAAAAGATAATAAAAGATTAACTTGTACAAAATACCTTTAAGTGTTCCTTTAAGATGCCTGATCTTAACATCTTAACCTTAACCCTTAACCCTTAACCTAACCTTAACCCTTAATTAATAAATTAAATAAGAAGAACTGATGCCATCTTTAAAAAGGGGGAGGAAACCCTCTCATTTCAGTGCATCCCTAGTTTTGAACATTTTTTTATTTTACAAGATGGTGATATTCATAAAGCCTCTCTTGGAATTACATATATGAGGTTACAGGAAACAGCTGCAGTCATAGTTTTTCTGAGTGAGGGAATCTTCCAGATGCAGCCTCTTGTACTGGTCACACTGAGATCAGCACATGGTCCAAGTGGACCAGTACAAAGTCCAAAGCATCCGCAGGGCATAGCATATCCCTGCTATGGAAGTCCAAGTTGCAAGTAACCCTGGAATGAATGCAGGGCAACATACGATTTTCAAGTGCACTATCAGAATATTTTAGATGAGCTAAAACTTAAAAAGACAATTCTCCAAGATACTGTTTAGCTTACATGAGTCCAAATGTAAAAAAATATGTATACAATCTTTTTCAAGTCTATTGCAAAGTAAAGGAATTTATTTATCAGCAAATACACAAAGGATTGGCTTATAAGAAATTTAAATTTAACCTTATGCTTTTGCAGAGGGGTCTATGCCTGTAGAGTTTATCTAAATTAAAATTTGAGGAGAATTTGCAAGATCAGTATTTAGTCAAGTAATGATTTGAATGGGGGATGGAAGTCTGAATATTTTTCATTAACTGGTCAGTATGGCCATAAATGGTAATCTTTTTAAAAGCTGCCATAACTTACATAATTTTGTCCCAGAGAGGATACTCTTTGTCATTATTTTCCTGTAGCATGCAGACAATTTCTCCTTACCTTTCTCACTTTTAATTGGGCATGGATGGGTTAATCCCTCAGCCACACTCCTAGCTGTTCAGTTCAGCGCTTGTATCACATATTTGCAGTTTGGGTTATCTGGGACCCAGATTCTGCAGCAAAATCTCTTCAAAGACATTTCTTCTGCCAGATCCCTGTAACATCCCTTTAAACGTGATTTTGCTATCTGTTCTGCTCCCATATTGCAGCAGTTGGGGGTGGGGGTGCAAAAGCCCATGTCTGCTGTTGTACTGCCAGACTGAAGTCAGTGATGCTCTTACGCTCATCAGTAGCAGTCTGTAACTAGGGAAACCCCATGGTTTCCTAGCTATAATTCTTAAGCTTTCAACCTGTTGCTAGGGAAACCCTGGTATTTCCTAATCCTCAAAGCTGTCTCATTGGTGCCTGGACTCTTTTGGTTCCAATCTGTCCATGAAATCAAGTGGTGGTGTGACAGAGTCTTCCTATAGCTGCAGCAGATTCAATTTAAATACAAGACAAATATATTTTGGCATGATATTCTTGGAAGCCTAGGCAGCCATCTTTGGGATGCCACATTATTACTTATAGCAAGCCCCTCCTTGCTTCAGAGAAGACAATTGGGTTGCTGAAGCCTTAAAGGGAAATGCTCATCCTTGCAAAATACTTTGCAGGAAGAAACAGGTAAGTGATGATGAAATGATGGTGCAATGGAGGGAGGGAGAAGAAACTAGAAAAATCCCCAATTGCAAAGTTACAATAAAATACATAGTTATTCCATACTTTACATGTCTGTCTGTCTCTCTCTCTCTCTCTCTCTGTCCCTCTCTGTCTGTCTGTCTGTCTGTCTCTCTCTCTCTTTCTCACGCACACACGCACACAGAGAGAACTTCTATTTTCCAAGAAATAGGGCACTTGTATTTACCACAGGTTATTCCTACCTAATCCTACATTCCTTAAAAAAAACTTTGAAGATCTTTCAACCTTTAGATCTGTCAACCTTGAAATACTTGAAATACTGAGTGAAGAACAAGGTGACAGAACCTCTGCAATAAGTCCCTATTCTATTTATAGGCAAATAGACCTAACATTATTTATCCATATAGATACTTGAGTACTTTACTCCTATGCCGGGGATCATGGACAAGCAAGGGGGCAGGAGGAAGGGAGGCAGGCAGGAAATCTGAGCAGTTCTTATGAACATTAAAAGATAGCAGACCACCTTTTCACTTAAAAGTCCTGAAGCCTAGGAATTAGCAGGTGAAATAAGGCAAGAATTCTACACTGAAGAATCAGTCTACAAAGTCACAGATGAAGACATTTTTTTAATACTAGCTTGATTGTGATTTCAAATACATTACAGCTCATCCAAATGTAAGGACTTCTTGAACACAGCAAATACTATGTGATCATAGAGGTTGAGAACCAGTTCTGAGTTCATGCTAAATCTTTATGTGAAAGTGACCATAGTCTGGCACTCTATTCATAATTCCATCTTCAACAGCCTGATGCCCTCAAGTTGGTCTATAAATCCTATCACAACTATCAACCAAACCAGAAAGCAACAGCTCACTGGAGGTAAAGAAATAGGTAGTTATTTGGTTAAGAAAATTACCATATATTATACTGACTTTCCTAATACTGTATAATATACATAGTAAAAACAAAATTTCTCAGAATGACAAATGTAACTATTACTTATGTGGAAAGTTGTTCAGTAAAACAACAGCTTGCCAACATTTGGAAAATAAAGAAAAGGTGCCAATATTTGGTAAAGCAAAAAAAAAAAAAAAAAAAGAGGAAAGAACACATGGCAATATTGAATCAGTATCATTTGATAGTCTAAGAGGACTAATTTTATATATATTGGTCACTCCTTAATAAATTGGCTAATCAGGACCTGCACAAAAATTCTCCTTGCAGACTTCTGGTTTGTTCCTCATCGGTGTCGGTGAGGAATCCGTGATTGTGCATGGTTTCACCCGAGCTCTCTTGCTGGAGGGTCCCGATCGAGACCGGAACCACCTTGGTGGGGTGGTGAAGAAGGAGGAAATCACCTGGAGGATTGAGGGGAGCCACAACTCCCCTCTTTGACAGGAAATTCCCTCCCAAAGGCAAGCTGCAATAGTGGTCTTAAAATGGCCACCACGAAGATGAAGAACATTCCGGGAAACTAAGTTTTGTGCTGGAGAGAGAAGTAGCAGGCAGAGTGTGAACCAGGCAAAGGACATCATTTTTGAGGTACCCTGGTATCAAATTAAATGGCTATTTTGGAGGAAAGTGTGTGGAAGTGGCAACCAGAGAAAGTGAGAATGAAAATGGGTTTTTAAATTTGGATTTGATTATTTTACTGGACTAAACTGGAGGAGAAATTTAAAGGAAAATACATTAACACAACAAAGATTTAAAAATTAAACTGGACAGATATTGAATTGTTAAAGGACATAACTAAATGCTGGAATTGAGTGTGTTGAAAAGAATAGCTAATGATTGAAATTAGCGAACTTAATAAAAACATCCTATTCAACAAAGAAAGAAAAAGACTCAAGAGTGCCACCTAATGGTACAGGAAAACTTTAATACAGGGGTCTCCAACCTTGGCTCCTGGAAGCCTGGCGGACTTCAACTCCCAGAGTTCCACAGCCAGCAAAGCTGGCTGTGGAATTCTGGGAGTTGAAGTCCGCCAGGCTTCCAGGAGCCAAGGTTGGAGACCCCTGCTTTAATATATTTTAAAATAAGCATCGGGTCTTTTTGAGGCTTTGGATCTTGGAACTTGAAAGAAAATAAAAGGAACTTTATTATTGTCATAGAACCACCCAGTAATTTGGGAAACAGTTGGGAGGCCAATTAGAAGATTTGGAATAAATATTCAAGAGTATGAATTGTTCAAAATAAGCTCAAAAGATATTGGCTGAAATAAGATACTGGACTCTGGATTGAATATATCTACCAAAGAAGAGGATTTCAACTATTAAGGAAGAGGAAAGAAAAAGAAAAAAGGAGAAGATATAATGGAGGAGCTATTTGTTGATATAAGACTGGACTTACAAGACATAAGATCGGATATGCAGGATACAAGGGATATGATAAAAATTAAACTTGAAATGTGTAATTATGTATTACAGAAATTAGAAATGGTGACTCAGCATACATAAGAACACAATAAACCAGAGGGGGAGGCGTTCTATAAAGAAGAAGCCAACTTAGAAGAACAAACCAAACAACAATTATTCAAGCGGGGGGGGGGAGAAATTAGAATTAAAAATTTGTGGTCTGATGGGATGATAAAAGGGAGAATGGTTCGGAAAATGGTTATAAAGAGAAGGGAAAAGCAGAAAAAGGAAGTGCAAAAGAAAAATCAAAAGAGGAGACAGAAAAGTTTAATAACTGGATTGAGAAAAGGAGGGGAATAAGAATGGGGGGGGAGGAATTAAGAGAAAGGACCAGAAAATAAAGAGGAACAAGAAGCAAACAAGGATGAAAAGAAGGTACGTTGTTCAAAGAATAAGAGATAATGGGTGAAAAAAAAAGGGATAAGGAAGGGGATTCCACAAGGTTGGGGTATATAAGAATATATTGAAAATAGTATTTTCTAATGTATAGATAATTCATAGAGAAAATATAATGTGTAATCTGAGAAAAATATATATTTGTGTTTTATACTAGATAGGGAGATTGATATTAAGGAAGAATGAATGTGGTTGGCTCGAATTATTAACTAGAGGGGACAACTATATTTACAGATAAGGATTGATAAAATGACAAATATGACAGGAAAAAAATAATAATATGAGAAAGGATAATTGAAAGATGAGAATTTTAGATAATATTGTAAAATAAGATATGAGAACATGAATTGGGATTGGATAAGATAAGATAAGCTTAATATTTAATAATGATAAGAATGATGCAATATGAAATTAAACAAATAAAATGAATAGGTAACTATGGTCATGTTTGTATTGAGAGGTGAAACCTGGAACCACACTGCTTGCCAAATGAGAATTTTTCATTTAAAAAAAATAAAATGAAAACAGGGAGAAAATTGAATAATGGAATAATTAGGTAAGTTTAACTGATATGGTGGTAGGCATTTGGAGAAAGTAAGGTTGAAAATAAATATTGAAGAAGTATGAATTAATATGAATATAATGCAATGAGAGATGTATGATATACTGATGCCACACTGTTAATGTATTGTTGTTATATGAAGATTGAAATAAAAAAATTTGGAAAAAAAATCTCCTTGCTGTATGCTCAAAGAATTTTCAGAAGGAGGGTAATCCAGAGAAAAGGTTTAATGCATCAGCTAACCCAGGCGTGAGAATACTTTTCTGGAAGTACACAGCACTTATGCCAATCTATTCCTGTCTTTGCAGGTATTTAGATTGCAATGCCTATCATTTTCATCACTGTAAGGACTTACAGTTGAACTAACCAGTCATCAAGAAATTTTATATAAGGAATTTGATGTTAAGTTCCATTCCAGTTTATTTAGTGCTGGTAACATGAAATTCAAAGCAGAATCTTGAAATGATGTTTCAATCTGTTTGTTGTGAAGTGTCTAACTTTAATATCTGTTTTTAATGAAATGAAAATTAAATATAGCTGGTTTGATAATTGTATGCCTATGGACAATAATGCAGTCCAAGTTCTATCTCTTTTCACCCACCAGTGAACTATTACATTATTTAATTTGTTTACATTATTTTATGAACTGATGGGAGGCTGACACACTGCAAAGTAAATCCTCATCCTCCCATATCATCTTCATTTCTACTCCAGGAAAAAGGTTTTTTTGTCCATAAGTAGTCTCTTGGAGTGGATATCTGTAGCTAGGCAGAGTCTGAAAAAACATTAAATAATTCAGAAAAAAAAAATGGTCCCAGACAATGGCAACTCAACATTATTAAGAAAATACCCAGTTCTCTAAAGAGGGAGTGAATGGAAGAAGCCTCACTAAATTGCCTACTGATAAATGAATGTTTCCATTAGCCATGCCTTTCACAGCAACCACTCTATTCATATTTAAGCTTTTTTCCCTCTGGTTACTTTTTTGTAAGAGTGCCCATGATATTCTCTCAAAATTCCAAATGTGCTCACAGTCTCAAAAGTTGCATCACTCTGAGGTATAATGTGTTACTATGAATAGTGAGCGTACAACTAACAGTAGAGAAATACAAAGATGATGCTAAACTTGTTGCCCATTATTAAATATTCAGATACAATGGTCTTCATTGTCACTAAAAAATAACTTAACAAAAATTCTGAACAAACATTTCTGTCTGGAATATTTCCAAGTTGCAGCATTATCTACCAAAATCTCTTTCTTTTAGACACTCATTTTAACTCAGTTACTGGGACATTGCTTAGTCTAGGGGTGGTATTCTACTGGTTCTGACTGGTTCTATAGAACCCCTTATTAACTTTCAAAGCAGTTCGGAGAACCGGTAGTTAGAAGAAATCTCTTTTTGTTTTTTTCCACCCTTATTACATTCTTGCCAGTACGCCTAGACTTCCTGTCTCCGGAGCTTCTGGGGCTTGACTTTCTTAAAGGGAAAGGGTTGTTTTAAGATTTTTACACTGCTGTTGGGAGGAAATACTTCCCTGGACAATCAGCACTTTTAAGAAATAATTGAATAATGAAGCAGAGCTGTCAGAAAGAAGCTTTTAATGACAGGGAACCAAGATGAGTGACATTCAGCAAGGCTTCTTGGCTAGGTAGAAAGATTGACATGCAAACATGACTTTACATACCCGTTCTGAGTTTTGGTCTAAAACTGGTTTTTGGTGAAGGTTAATTCTGTGCTTGGTGACATTTAATCCTGTGTTTATTGATGGGATAATTTCCCTATTCAGCTTCAACAAAAAACAGCTACTGTTGTGATTTAATTATTTGCATTGTGTTTGAATTTTTCCTGCCTCATGGTTTCTTTTTCTATCTGGAGATGTCTTTGTTCATTACTTTAGTGGTATTGGATACTGTCCTTTTGGGGTGTACTTCCAAGAAGCAGGATGCATGCTTGGCACTGATTTTTTTACTGCCTTTCGGGGGGCATGTGACTTTTCCTTAAATCTGGATGATTTCCTTAGGATATCTTGTGAGGTGAATGAGACCAGCTGGTATCTTTAAGTGGTGCAAATGGATCTAAGGATTGCTTCTCCTGTGTGTGCTCTTTCTGGAAAGCTTAAATGACCTATCTGCTAAAGAGTTTCACTTTATGAGCAAGAGATGGCTGCTGATAGTTATCCCTGCATTTTACCTATTTTAATTCCTCAAGGTGCTCTGGCACCCTGCCTGATTTGTAACTCTGGCTTGCAGGACTTTTTAATCTAATGATTGGTATTTAGGGCAGCTTTTTGCAAGCAAAGAAGCTTTTTGTATTTTTGTGCAGGTAATCCTTGACTTACAACAGTTCATTTAGTGACCATTCAAAGTTACAATGGCACTGAAAAAAGTGACTTATGACCATTTTTCACACTCATGACCATTGCAGCATCCCCACTGTCATGAGAGGACAGGTAAGGAGAAACGCTCCTTGATACGAGTGATGTCGAGTTGGCCACGCCCACCCAGTCACATGACCACCAAGCCATACCCACCAACTAAGCCAGGTCCACAGAACCGGTTGTTAAAAAAATTGAATCCCACCCCTGCTTATCCAGTGCTAATCACTATTTTCATTCAAATGAAAATACTTAGGTATGGCTGCCTGTCTTGAAAATATATATTTTATGACTGATTTGGCATTAATGATCAATATTCTAAATGAAATTTTTTCTTCTTTCAAATGCACTGCAAGCAAGAAATGTAGACATCATAAAGGCTGAAAAGCTTGTGATATAAGATCAATTAAAGCATTTGAAATGCTTAGAAAGGAAAAGGGTACATACGAAAAAAAATTGATGGATTAATTACTTCAGAAACATTCAAAAATATCAAATTTGTAGAAAATCATCGCTTTGTTATGCTTCCTTGGGAAAGACTTTTAGAAAGCATGGTAACAAATTTGAATAAAAGACTAATGGATTGTCCCTGATTACTGGAATATTGAAAAAGTAGTAATTCCATGGAAAGAAGCTAAGGAACAATTGCTTGAATTTAATGATATTTTTAATTACCAAATTAATATTAACGATTATCGAGATTTGTAGAAAATGTTTCATCATGCTACTGTAAATTGTTCAAACTGGGTTACTTTTAAGGGAAAAATACATCCGTGAATTTTTAAGAACTTTTCCAGTGAGAGCAATACACTAGAAGCTCTTCCATTGCTGAAGATATTGAAAAAACTGGTGAGTAAGTAATTCTGAAATGATGAACCAATGGGTTACCATGGGAAGTACTGTGTAGCTTATGACTTTACAAATTTCAAGCCCATTATCTCCAGGCAGAATTTACTCACGTGATAGAATCCACTAAATGGGGTATATTACAACAAATTATCTACCAGGAAGTAAGACAGATGGAGGCCCATAAGCAAGCAATCTCTTTTATGGTTTCTAGCCATTGGAACAACTTGTCCCCAGTGGTAGGATTCAAAAATTTTTACTACTGGTTCTGTGGTAGTAAAAAATGGTGGGCATGGCATGGCTTGGTTAGCATGGCTTGGTGGGCATGGCAGGGGAAGGATACTGTAAAATCTCCATTCCCTCCCCACTTCTGGGGGAAGTTACTGCAAAATCCCATTCCTTCACCACCTCACTAACTTGCTCTCCAGCTCCGTTTTCCTGTGCAGGACAATAAAAGAAGACCCAGCCAATCAGCTGGGACTTCGGAGGAATAGAATAGATGGGGGCAGGGCAGTCAGAGGTGGTATTTGCTGGTTCTCTGAACTACTCAAAATTTTCGCTACCAGTTGTCCAGAACTAGTCAGAACCTACTGAATACCGCCTCTGCTTCTCCCTGAGGCAAAGATGGTCCTGTCCCTGATAATATTAAGGAAACAGTGAAAATACTTTAGTTCTACAAAGCTTTTGGAGATGAAGAGTGGAGTGTTCTGATTATGGAAATGAAAAGGAAGCTTTTGGGAAATGTAAAATGTATCTTAATCTAAGTTTATATCTTTGCCATTAGTCTTATTTATGATATTGAGGGAGCACATAATCCAGTTAATGAAAACTGTAACACATTCTAGAAACCACAGTCATATGTAAAAAAAATGCTGGTTTAACAAAACTTTAGCATGTAAACTAGTATTTACAAATTGATTTTATATTTGATAAATGCAATATGTCAGTTGCTGAGATCTACAGTAAAAGAAATAGTTTCTAAAACTCCTATGTGGAACATAATGTAAAAATCAGATAAATCACTGGGATTATTCTAAACCAACTGAGCAGGAGTGGGATTCAAATTTTTATTTATTTTTATTTTTTGTAAATTTTATTGGTTTTTAAAGACAAACAAAAACAAACAAAACATAAAAACATCCAACTTTCTTCCATAAGTGTACAAGCAGTGTGTCAGTTGGTTTACAATTTTTTTGTGCATCCATTTCATAGTCTCAATTACAGTTATATTACATAATAACTCATATTATCAATCAAAGTTGAATACCCTAGTATCATTGTTAATCAATATAATTTTGTTCATTCATATTTTGCGAGAAAAGTATAATTTACTTAGTTTATTTTATAACAATTCATATAATCCTCCCAAATCTATCCAAGAAACACTTTCTAGATATAATAATAAAAAAGAAAAGAAATACATCTTTATATATTCATTGTTTTCTAAAATTCTACATATTTTAATATTATATTTTATTATCTAACCATTGATAGAAAAGGTCCCAAATTTTGTAAAATTGTTTATCCTCTTGTTCTCTAATTTCAAATGTCAATCTACTCATTTCAGCACATTCCAATATTTTCTTAATAGTTTCCTCCTGCGATGGTATTTTCTCATTTTTCCAATTTTTAGCAAATACAATCCTAGCCGCTGTTAATACATTTACAATCAAATATTTTAAATCTTTACTGTATGTATCAGGTAAAATTCCCAATAAAAATATCTCCGGTGTCAAATCTATATGTTTTTTTGTCATTTTTTCCAACCATGTGTAGATTTTAGTCCAGTATTTTCTTGCATCCGCACAAGTCCACCACATATGGTAGTATGAGCCAGGTATCTGATGACATTTCCAACATTTTTCAGATTTATTTTTGAACATTCTTGCTATTCTTGTCGGGGGAAAATGCCACCTGTAAAACATCTTATACAAATTTTCTTTAAATGCTGCTGACATTGTCATTTTATAATTTTGAGATCACAGTTTTTTCCATTTCTCTAAATCAATCCCATATCCAAAATTCTTCCCCCAAGCAATCATAGCTTCTTTAACTTGTTCTTCCTCTAGTTTAATTTCTAATAGATATCCATACAGTTTTTTAATCACCTTTTCATCGGTACCTGTCAAGATCTTATTTAAGTCAATCAATTTATGATAAAAACCTTCTGTTTTAAAATCCTTATCATACCTTGAGTGTATTTGTGCATATGAAAACCAATTCATCTTTATACCTTGTTCCTCTAGTTTTTGTATAGATTTAAGTTCAACCTTTTCATTCAAAATTTGCCCATATCTAACTGTTTGTTCCTTCTTGTATATTATAGGATAGGAAAATGCTTCAATAGTCGATAACCAGACTGTAATTTCAAATAGCATTGTCTTTTAATCTTCTCCCAATTTAACCACAGAGACTCCCGTATATGATGTCTTCTAAAATAGCCCTGTGTTTTGGTTCCCTCATACCATAAAAAAGCATGCCACCCCATTAACAAATCATGTCCTTCTAATGTCAACAATCTAGTATTTCTTAATGTTATCCATTCCTTAGACCCACATCAAGTTTGTAGCTTGGTAGTACAACTCCCAATTAGGCAAACCAAATCTTCCTCTAATTCTAGCATCTTGCAAGAGTTTTAACTTTATTCTCACTTTGTTACCTTGCCATATATATTTCAACAGAATTTTATTTAAATCTTCAAAGTAGTCCTTTCCAAGCCTAATTGGTATTGTTCTCAAATAAAAAAAGTATGAAAGTGAACCAAAAGAATGGATGAAAGACAAAAAATCCCAAAGAAGGAAGGAGGGAAAAAAAAAGAAAAATTTTGAAACTTTCCCTTTAAAATACAAAGCAAAAATGGAAATATTGAAAAAATAAGGATTTAAGAAAAAAAAAAAGAGTACAGTAAAGCTGATAAGGAGGGTAGCACAATTTAAAAAAAAAACACACTGCACTTTATTTAATTATCCAAGGCTCTTATTATAACTCTCTTCTCCGCAAACTTCAAAACCAAGCTTCAATTGTTGATAGAAATCCAGAAGAACGCCTGCAATAACACTCTCCCGTGCTCTTCCCTCTATCTTATCACATAGCAATGTCCTTGAAAGGGAGTCTCAGATCTTTCTTTCTCAGCTTTCTCAGCTTCATCTAAAACATTTTCAAGCCTCTAGTTGGCAGTGTTACAGTGTTTCTTTATTCACACTTCCCCCCTCCTTTCCCAGACAAAATGTAAAAGAAGTTAAAAAAAGAAGAGAAACTATAAGTAGATAGATAGATAGATAGATAGATAGATAGATAGATAGATAAATAGATATATAGATGTGGATCTTTGGTTATTCGGGTTTTCTCCCACGTAAGATTGGAAGTATCTAGGCAACGTTTCGATGAAGTCTCATTCATCATCTTCAGGCTTGTGTCTTCAGCTCTGTGCTTCTCAGTGCTTCTCTGAGTGTTTCTCTGAGAAGTACAGAGCTGAAGACTGAAGATGATGAATGAGACTTCATCGAAACGTTGCCGAGATACTTCCAAAGATCCACATACAAATAGCCGTGAGAACCTCAGAAATATATGTATATATGAAAAATAACTAAAGGGAGCCTCTAACCTAAAATGTTGCAAAATCAAAAAAGAGAAGAAAAAACAGATGTAAATAGGAAAAGAACCAGTCCAGTTAGCAAATGCAAAATCGCGATAGAAGTCCAGCAATAAGAAAAAAAAAAAAGCCTTACTTTGACACTTCCATTTAAAACCGCCACTTATTCAGTTCTGTCAAAACTTTTAAAGATTCTTTTCTTTAGGGTGTCCTTGTAAGTCTTAGAATAGTAAAAAAAAAAAAAAAAAAGTTCTTACCAAGCCAATACACTTTCTCTTTCCAGTCTCTTCCGATTGGAGCTGTCCCAACTTCAGCAGCTTTAATGGCTGCCTCTCTGCCACCGGCAAGAAGGGCTTCTCCTGGATCAACCAGGGACTTTGCAGTGTCCCTGGGATCTACAGGATGCGCTCTTCACTATCGCCATCTTTTCGGGACAGTTTAGGTCCGTTTGGACCATCCAGGGGCAAAGATATCAGCTGCAATCTCAGACCTCCGAGATTGCATGCTGTACCGTCGCAACGCCAGCTCCGCCCTCGGGATTCAAATTTTTAAATAACTGGTTCTGTGGAAGAGACTTGGTGGGTGTACTTTGGTGGTCATGTGATTGGGTGGGCATGGTTTGGTGATCATGTGAGTGGGTGAGACACCAAAATAACCCAGATGTCTCCTGCTGGAGATGGGGTTGGACTAGATGACCTCTGAGGTCCCTTCCAGCCCTGCTTTGCTGTGCTATTTCTTTTTTTTAATTATTGGTTTTAAGACGAACATGGACAAAAAAACCGGAAAAACATCGCCATCTTCCATATATATATATATATATACATAGTGTGCTGGTTGGTTTACAAATTATTTTGTGCTTCCATTTCGTAGTCTTCAATTACAATTACATGGTATATATTCTCATATTTTCAATCAAGTACTAAATACATTAATATCATTGTTAATCAATCATTTGACTATAGTTTTATTTATACATATTTTACTTAAATTGTTTTGCGACAGTTCATATTATCATCTCAAATCTATCCTACAATCATTTTGTAGATATAATAAGAAAAGAATACATCTTTATATATTTATTATTTTCTAAGAATCTACATATTTCATTACCGTGTTTTATTTTCTAACCATTGATAGAATAGATCCTAGATTTTATAAAATTGTTTATCATCTTGTTCTTTGATTTCAAATGTCAATCTACTCATTTCAGCACATTCCAATATTTTCTTAATGATTTCCTCCTGTGATGTTATTTTCTCATTTTTTCCAATTTTTAGCAAATACAATCCTAACCACTGTTAATACATTTACAATCAGGTATTTCAATTCTTTACAATATATTTCAGGTAAAATTCCCAATCAAAATATCTCTGGTTTCAAATCTATATGCTTTTTTGTCATTTTTTCCAATCAAGTGTGGATTTTAGTCCAATATTTTTTAGCATCCGCACAAGTCCACCACATATGATAATACTAGCCAGGTGTCTGATGACATTTCCAACATTTTTCTGATTTGTTCTTGAACATTCTTGCTATTCTTGTCGGGAGGAAAATGCCACCTCTAAAACATCTTATACAAATTTTCTTTATATGCTGTTGACATTGTCATTTTATAATTTTGAGACCACAGTTTTTTCCATTTCTCTAGATCAATCCCATATCCAAAATTCTTCCCCCAAGCAATCATTGTTTCTTTAACTTGTTCTTCTTCTAGTTTAATTTCTAATAAATATCTGTACAATTTTTTAATCACCTTTTCATCAGTACCTGTCAAAATCTTATCCAGATCAGTCAGTTTATCACAGAAACCTTCTGTTTTAGAATCTTTATCATACCTTGAATGTATTTGCGCATATGAAAACCAATTCATCTTTTTACCTTGTTCCTCTAATTTTTGTATAGATTTAAGTTCACCCTTTTCATTCAATATTTCCCCATATCTAACTGTTTGTTCTTTTTTGTATATTATAGAATAAGAAAATGCTTCAATAGTTGATAGCCAGACTGGAATTTTCAAATAGCATTGTCTTTTAGACTTCTCCCAGTTTAACCACAGAGACTCCCGTATATAATGTCTTCTAAAATACCCCTGTGTTTTAGTTCCTTTATACCATAGAAAAGCATGCCACCCCAACAACAGATCATGTCCGTCTAATGTCAACAATCTAGTGTTTCTTAATGTTATCCATTCCTTAACCCACATCACATTTGTAGCTTGGTAATACAACTCCCAATTAGGCAATCCAAATCCTCCTCTTATTCTAGCATCTTGCAAAAGCTTTAGCTTTATTCTCGCTTTCTTTCCTTGCCATATATATTTCAACATGATTATATTTAAATCTTCAAAGTAACCTTTTCCAAGCCTAATTGGAATTATTTGGAACAAAAATAAAATTCTGGGTAGTATATTCATCTTGATTGTTGATATTCTCCCTATTAATGACAGTTGTAAATTTTCCCATTTCGCCAAATCTAACGCTATCTGCTGCTTAAGTTTGATATAATTATTCTTTTAGTGTACTGCATCTTGCTGTCAAATGTATCTCCAAGTACTTAATCTTATTTGTTACCTGAATTTTCAATAGATCTGCCAATTCTTCCTTTTGTCTTGATAGCATATTCTTTGTCAAAATCTTTGTCTTGTCTTTATTTATTTTCACACCAGCCACTTTTCCATATGCCTCTATCTTTTCTATCAATTTTGATGCCGTTTCTAGTGGGTCTTCTAAAATGAAAACCAGATCATCTGCGAATGCTTGCAACTTAAATTCTTTCTGTTTAATTTTCATCCCTTTTATATCCTTATCTTCTCTAATATTTCTCTTTAGCACTTCCAAGTTTAACACAAACAACAGAGGTGATAGTGCGCACCCTTGTCTTATTCCTTTTCTTATATCAATAGAGTCTGTCAGTTCTCCCTCTATCATTACCTTTGGCTTTTGCTTATGATATATAACTTCTATTGCTTGAATAAAATTTTTAGGAAAGCCCATCTGTTCCAGTTGCAATAACATAAATCGCCAATTCACATTTTCAAATGCCTTCTGTGCATCTAGAAATATCAAAGCCATATGTTTTTCAGAGTGTGCCTCGTAGTATTCCAAAGTGTCCAAGATTACTCTCATATTATCTTTAATTTGTCTCTTTGGTAGAAATCCATTTTGATCAGGATGGATAAAATTGTTTAAGTATTTTTTAAGCATTTCTGCCAATATTGAGCAAAATTTTTATAATCTGCATTTAGTAAGGAAATTGGTCTATAGTTCTTAATTTGTAATGGATCAGCCTCCTCTTTTGGGACAAGTGTAATATAAGCTTCTGACAATGATTTAGGTATCTTCTTCTTTAACATAACTTCATTCATATCTTCTAGCAATGGAAGGTTCAATGATTCTTGTAGTATTTTGTAAAATTCTGCCAGAAGTCCATCTGGGCCTGGTGCCTTTCCATTATTTTGCTTCTTGAGTGCTTCAGTTAACTCCATCATCGTTGTTAAGCCTGGTTTCCCCAACCAGGGTTAGGGAGACAAGCTAAACAGAATGTGCAGCGTTAGTCAGATAGGCACACAGATAAATGAGTGAGCTAAGCTTGTATGTTTATTAACATACAGTAAAAATAACAGATACGCTTGTGCTATCAAAAATATAGTTTATTCCATTATGAGTTCATAGCATAGTCAAAATAACAGTCCAATAGTCATGTATCATTTAGTCAGTCCATTCAGAGATATTCAGTTAGCAAAGTCCATGTAGAATATCCTATGTCAGTTCACTTACAAATCAGTCCTTTGTTTATCTCTCCCGTTCGAGCAATGCAGTCTTGATTCCAAGCAGTAATCAGGGATCATCAAAGCCAGAGAGAGAGCAAGCTGTCGTCTTGCTTCTTTTAAAGTGCTTTCACAACCACTCCCCTAATTACAGTCCCATATTTAAAGTTGCAGACACTTTAACAAATAAACTATGATTACATATTTATTATTTTACCTAAAACCAGTTAGGGTAAACAATGTTATCCCTAACATTCTCCCCTTTTAGGAAGTAATAATAAATATAATTATTTACATCTTTAAATCATAGTAGTTACAACTTTCTTGAAACTTAATTACTCCTTGAGCTTTTGTAAATTGGTCTGCAATGTTTTCTTCCGTCATGCAGTATTCCAATTTAATTAGCCCATTCTTTACAGATTCTCTAACATTTAAGTATCTTAAATCAGTATGCTTTGATCTAGTTTTTACAGCAATACTAGTAGCTAACTTTATAGCTGCCTGGTTGTCCTCGTACACAATAATGGAATCTTTAACAGTTATACCCATGTCTAATAATAACTGTTTGTACAAAATTAAGTCAGTGCATAGTAATGACAGACATGAAAATTCCGCTTCCATCGTGGACAAGCTAATATGCTGTTGTCTGATTGACCTCCACCCTATTAGTGTCTTACCAAATAATATAGCCATCCCAGATGTTGATTTTCTAGTGTTTATATCAGTTGCAAAACTTGCATCTGCATAGGCACTAAGACTCAAATCACCCTTTGGTTCTATATACAATGCATGGTTCATTGTTCCTTTAAGATATCTTAAAATTCTCTTTAATGATTGCCAATGACATTGATGTGGATCCGAATTAAAACGTGCCAGCTGATTTACACTATAACCTATATCTGGCCTAGACCAATTGCTTATATATGATAAGCTGCCAATCAAAGATTGATATGTGGACTTATCAAATTTGGGACTTTGATCATCAGTTTGGCAAACTTCCTGACTCATTGGAGTCTTTGCCGGTTTACAAAGTTCCATTGTAAACATTTTAATTAATTGGCAAATTTTATCTTCTTGAGATATCTTAAAACCATAATTTGTTTTGTTAATTGTCAATCCTAGATACTTTTTAATTTCACCTAAATGCTTTAATTTTATCTTTTTGGCTAATAATGATATAATCTCATTAGCTTCATTATTAGTCTTAGTTATCAAAGCAATATCATCTGTAAATAATAACAATAATGACACCGTTCCATTATTTTCTCTTTTAAACACACATGGATCTGCTAAACCAGATTTAAAACCTATATTGTTTAACTCTTTCACAATATATTGGTTCCACTCAAACCCAGATTGTTTCAACCCGTAAAGACTCTTTTTGAGTTTCCAACAATCATTACTATTTACTTTATTGTCTTTTATACCTATTGGTTTTCTTAAATATATAGTGTGCTGCAATGGTGCATGTAGATAAGCAGTTTCTACATCTAAATGGTTAATGACATAGTTTTTCTTAGCTGCCCACACTAATGCTGCTCTTAAAGATGTTGCTTTAAGACTTGGTGCAAAAACTTCATCGTAATCAGATGCAGTTTGATTAAATCCTTGAGCTACCAACCTAGCCTTATGGGTAACAGTCCCATCATTTCCAGTTTTTACTTTAAATATCCATTTGCACCCAATGGATTTTTCTCCTGGAGGTAATTTAGCATCTTCATATACTTTCATTATCTTTAATGAATTTAGTTCTTTTTCCATTGCCTTTTGCCAATTCTCCTGATCCTTAGCAGGATACATCCTAAGTTCATCTACACTAGTTGGAACTTTAGTTACTTGGCAAACTATACTTGCTTGATACCTATCAGGTGGTCTAGTTACACATGTAGTACGTCTAGGTATTACAGGACTTACAGGTGGACTTTCATTTATTAACTCTTCTTGATTATCTAACTCTTCCTGATCAACTGTTTCCTCTTGTTCTGGTCCTATTTGCTCTTCCTGGACTTCTTCTTTAATTGGACTCTTCTTATAACTAATCTGATCTTTCTGCCTTTTGTAGGGTTCAATAATTACTTCATTATTTAAATCTTGCTCTAATCTATTCCATCCTACATGTTCTAGGAATTTTGCACAGGCACTGGTGTAAACTCTAGGTGTACCTGGTTCCCAGAATCTATAAGATCTATGATTAGATGTATATCCTACAAAATATAATCTTTTAGCTCTATGTTGTCCTTTGTGTCTAAGTTGTGTAGGGATATGCACCCATGCTGGTGCTCCAAATGTGTGCATGTAACTTAAATCAGGTTTTGTACCATGCCACAATGTGAATGGTAATTCACCTGTTGTTGAATTAACAACATTATTTAATATATGATTACCACACATTATTGCTTCTCCCCACAAATTGTCAGGTAATCCTGAATCAGACATCATAGTTCGTGTCATTGATTGTAATGTTTGGCCTCGTCTCTCTATAAAGGCATTATGTTGTGGCCTATATGGTGCAGACATTTTATGTTGAATACCTAACATTCTTAGTCTGTTCTGGAATTTATTATTTGTAAATTCCGTACCATTATCTGTTATAAGAGTTACTAATTTCTTTTTAGTTTTCCTTTCAGCAAATTTTATCCACTTAAAGAGATTTTGATACGTTTCGGTTTTGCTCTTCATTAAATAGCAAATCCCATATCTAGAATAGTGGTCCATTATGCTTAGTATGTAACGAGCTCCTCCTACACTTGGTTTTTTCGGACCTATTAAATCTGCAAATACTACTTCTAAAGGCTCTTTAGTAGTAAATCCATCAACTCTATTAGCCGGTGTGACCCTGGCTTTGCTTTGATTACAGGCATTACATTGCAAATACTTATTACAATGTTTCAAACTTATTCCCTTAGATAATTCAACAGTTTTCTTAAGCATTTTAAAATTTAAATGCCCTAGCCTTCGATGTAACAAGTGAATACATTCATCATGAGGTTTCTTATTTTCATAAACCATGTTAGCCACCTTTGAACCATCATCATTTAACACATATAATTCACCTCTTAAAGATGCAGTAATTTTCTTATCTTCTTTTTCAATTATGCAGTTATCTCCCCTAAATGTAACTACATATCCTAGTTTAACCAAAATTCTAACTGAAATTAAATTAAACTTAAGTTGTGGTACATATAACCTTTTTACATTCTCTTTTATAAAAGAACAATATGCTATACCTTGACCTTTAGCTTTCAGTTTCCAGCCATTGGCTAACGATATCTGCTGTGTACTCTTAGACATTTAATAAAATTTCTGTTATCATTTGTTATACAGTGGGATGTTCCACTGTCAACCACCCATAAATTATTTTTTACAGCTCCGTTACTATACATGGCTAACTCTAAATTTTTATTTTTATTTTGATAACTTTTAGTATTCTGGCCAGCGTTCTGGCACTTTGCTTTTTTACAAAATCTTGCCAAATGTCCTCTTCCTCCACAATTAAAACACTTTTTAATTGCGTATGCAGTAGGAGTTTCATTATCTTCTTTTTGAGGTTGCTGCCTCCTTAAATCATCTCTTTCAAGCCTTCTTCTGGCCTCTTCAATCAATCTGCCAGTTATATCAGTTAAAGTTAGGCTTTCCTTTGGCAATATTTCAAGGGAAGTTACATAGTTGTCATAACTTTCATCAAGGGAAGATAGAATTATGTAGACTTGGTGTTGTTCAGAGAAAATAAGCTCTTTCTCATGCAGTTCTTGAAAAATGCTTTGCATAGTTTTCAAATGACTCAGCATATCACCATTCGTCTGGAGATGCGTACTGAAAAGCTTCCGTGTTAGATTTATGTGAGCACCAACATTATCTCGTACATAAATCCTCTTCAGCTTCTGCCAACACCCAACAGCCGTTTTCTCTCCGTGGATATAAACAAGCTGTTTGTCAGTTAAGGTTAAAGCAATTATGCAAATAGCGTGTTCATTTTTATGCATAAATTCTTCTATCTTTAGTTTGTCTTCATCATCCTCAGGATCCCATTCCTCTACGTTTGGTGGATTTTCAATTATGTTCCACAAACCTTCTCTTCGTAGAAGCAGACTACATTACATAGACCATGATACATAGTTTGTTCCATCCAACTTGGATATAAGGGACAAACTTTGTAGATTGATTTGTGTCATGTTTTCTTATATGGATATAAAACTATAATTAATAAAACACAGCTGTCTGTTTACTGTAATGTATAACAACACAAACTCTCACTTTTACATAAATCTGTTTTATCCTAGTTAAACTGACTTTGCAGCCTCTGGGCCCATAACCAGTGTTAAGCCTGGTTTCCCCAACCAGGGTTAGGGAGACAAGCTAAACAGAATGTGCAGCGTTAGTCAGATAGGCACACAGATAAATGAGTGAGCTAAGCTTGTATGTTTATTAACATACAGTAAAAATGACAGATACGCTTGTGCTATCAAAAATATAGTTTATTCCATTATGAGTTCATAGCATAGTCAAAATAACAGTCCAATAGTCATGTATCATTTAGTCAGTCCATTCAGGGATATTCAGTTAGCAAAGTCCATGTAGAATATCCTATGTCAGTTCACTTACAAATCAGTCCTTTGTTTATCTCTCCCTTTCGAGCAATGCAGTCTTGATTCCAAGCAGTAATCAGGGATCATCAAAGTCAGAGAGAGAACAAGCTGTCGTCTTGCTTCTTTTAAAGTGCTTTCACAACCACTCCCCTAATTACAGTCCCATATTTAAAGTTGGAGACACTTTAACATATAAACTATGATTACATATTTATTATTTTACCTAAAACCAGTTAGGATAAACAATGTTATCCCTAACAATCGTTATATTGCTTTCTAACATTGTTTCAATCTCTTTAGGTATCTGGGGTGTTGTGAATCAATAAATACTTGAATAAAGATTATTAAGAGCTTGAAGCAAAGTGCAGGGTTCTGGCCCTGCACTTCTGATTGGCCGATAATAGCGACATCGGATTGGTCCATTCAGGAGAATCTGATTGGCTATTAACGAACCCCTCCCATTGGTTAATGGAGCTAGCGCTCCCCGTGTTTCATTGGTTAAATAGTTAAGAGTTTGCCTATATAAAGGGGCCCATTGCGGCCATTGAGCTGAGCTGTTTTCACATGTAAATAAAGAGTTTGAAGTTCACTGTTCACCGGCTCGTCTCCTCCTTGCGCCCATGCACAGAACTTAACATGGGGTAAATTAGCATTCTATAAATACTGTTTAACTCTTTCCTCATCAATATTTTCTTGTGTGTAGTTTCCCATAATAGTCTCGTATGATTTCCTTCTTCTCTTTACTATCATAGCAAACTTGGCCTTGGTCATCTATTGCAATATTTTCCTTGATTCTTTCTCCTTTCTCAATTTATATGCTAACCATTTACCTGGTTTATTTGCATCTTCAAAATAATTCTGTTTAGCACCTCTGATTTTCTGTGCTAATTCTTCTTTTTCTATTAGACCCATTTTATGTTTGATTATATCCATTTTTAACTTAATGTCTTTTTTCTGTGGCATTTTCTGTAGCTCTTTTTCAAGTCCTTTATACTCATCCTCTAATGCCTTGGAGACTAGTCTTTTCATTGTATTTCTTTTCCTTGCATAATCTATTATCAAGCCTCTGGCATATGCCTTCATTGTATCCCATACATTCTGAATTGATGTATCTTCTTTTTTGTTTTCTCTAAAGAAGAAAGCCACTGTGTGAAATCTTTTTCCTTTAATATAGTATTATTTAACATCCATCTAGATCTTCTTCTTTGTCCTTTCCATTTAATTGTCATTGGATTGTGATCTGCCCAAGTACTTTTTTCAATATTTGTTTCTTGAATATTAGTTATTAATTCTGTTGACATCCATATCATATCTATTCTGGACCATGATAAATGTCTATTTGAGTAGAAAGTGTATTGTTTAATTTTAGCATTTCTTTCTCTCCATGTATCTTTTAAATTTATTTCATCTACCATTTTTTAAAAAGATTTATGGAGAGTCTTTCTGTTTTGCTTTTTTGTTTTCTGTGCTGTATAGTCCAGTTAATTATCTACAATTCCATTAAAATCTCCAATCATAACTATATTAGCATAGTCCAGTTCAATTATTTTCATGTGTATTTTTTTTTATAAAATTCTTATTGATTGTCATTTGGGGCATAAATTGCAATCAGGAGTGTTTTCATATTATTGTCCATTATTTCCACCATTAGTGTTCTTCCATCACCATCAGTATATATCAATTTCGCTGGAATAATATCTTTAATGCATAAAACCACTCCTCTTTTCTTGCATTGTATCAAAGAAGTAAATATTTTCCCTAATTTTGGCTGTATCAACAATTGTTCATGTTGCTTTTTGATATGTACTTTTTGTAGGCAGATTATATCAAATTTTAATTTCTCTCATTTATGGAAAGTTTTCCTTCTTTTAACAGCTGAGTTAAGTCCATTTATATTAATTGTAATCAGTTTTTTCTCTTCCATGGTTATATTTTGTAATTAGGTTTATCAGCTCTCGTAGATCTTGGTTCATGCTGTTCTTTGGCTTCCACTTTTCCACCTACTGCACCTTCTTCTTTTTCAGTCACCATTTGGCAATCCTCTTGGAATTCAGTTAGTGAGATTTCTTTTTCTCCCTCTTTCTCTTTCCCTCCCAAAAATTCTGTGTAAAATGATTCAGCTTTCTCAATTGAGTCAATTCTATGTCTCTGTTCTTGCCATGTGAACATTAAACCTTCTGGAATCAGCCATCTATAATTCACCTCTTTTTAAAGTAGCATTTTGGAAATTGGTATTCTCAAACCAGAACTGGTGTCCTTGAGATCCAGGAAATGAATTATGCTGTTTAATCACCAATGACTGAACATTTAGAATGGTTAGGTTGAATTTACCAGCCAATTAAGCTCATTTCCTCCCCTCATCCCATTATTGATTCCTTTGTTTTTGTAGTGGTAAGAGATTGATACATGATAACTAGCTGCTGTAGATAACAATTAAAATGTATTATGATCTCTGAAGCTGATGCTGCAGCTAATCAGGCAGACTGCATGGACTACCAACTTGAGGACTCAACAATCAAATAGATAACTGAGGCAGCTCCCAATAACAATAAGCCTGAGAAAAGGGGGCATGATTCAGGTAATGAAGGGCTGATCATGACTGGGTGTCCAACCCAGGAATATCAACAGCCATGAAGAGCAGACCAGATGTGGTCAGTTGCTCTTCAAAAAAGGTGTCAACTCCTTAAAGCCAATAACTGTAGTCAATAATAACAGCATATAGCAACCTCCAAGTTCTTTTTTCCTTTGTTGAAAGCAGTTCTGCCTATCTCTGGATCTATGTGCTGGAATCTGAACCTGGACGAACCAGTGTGGAACTATCTGCTCTTTCTCCCTGTTTGTGGAAAGAGAGAGAGAAAGAGAGAAGCTGGGTCACCCACCACCTTGACTGAGCCAGGAGCCTCTCATCCGCTGGTGCTGGCTCTTCACATGTGAGGGAAAGAGGAGGAGGAGCAGGGAGAAGGAAGGAAAATGGCTTTCTCCTTCCCTCATGCCGGCTGCTCCATTGCCCATTTCTTCAGTGCAGTACTGTGAAGCTTGCCCCACACCTCACCCCAGATGCCCTCACTTCTGTCAAGCATTTTTTTACCGACTTGATTTCCTGCTCTGTCACATTTCTCCATTGTGTTTCTCACCGTCATGTGCAGGGAAACAAAAGTTTGTGGGACTAAAAAAAGTGTAATCAATCAATTCCAACTTCTCACAACAACAAAAAAAGATCTCTTAAAGTTGGAATTGATTGATTGAAGGTAATTTTTTAGTCCCACAAACTTTTGTTTCCCTGTGCAAGAAATATGATGGAGAAACTCGATAGAGCTGGAAATCAGATAGGCAAAGAAATACTTGCCAGAAGTAAAGGCACCTGGGTGCCAAGCACTAAAACGGGCCCATCCCTCTCCAGCAGTTGCCCAGGCCCAAAGGAGGGAAGGCTGGCATTTAAATGTGGTAGCATTCTAGCTCTGGGCAAGAAGAGGCAGCTGGCATCGGCACTGCAGGTAGGATGCCTGCTTGCTTCAGTACCCTCCCCAACCCTCTTGCAACAGACCCAGGAAACTATAAACCAATCAGCCTAACATCAATACCCAGGAAGATACTGGAAAAGATGATAAAAAACAGATCTGCCAACATCTAGAAACAAGTAAAGTAATAACCAGCAGGCAGCACAGCTTTATAATGGCTTTGTTAAGAACATATCATGCCAAACCAATCTTATTTCATTCTCCAACAAAGTGACTAAATTAGACCAGCGAAATACTGTGGACATAATATATTTAGATTTCAGCAAGGCATTTGACAAAGTAGACCACAGCCTACTTCTTAGTAAGCTAGAAAAAAGGGGAATAGATAGCACCACTACTAGGTGGACTCACAACTGGCTGACAAGCCGTCCTCAACGAGTAATCCTTAATGGGTCTAAGTCTACATGAAGGAAAGTAAGCAGTGGGGTGCCACAAGGTTCTGTCTTAGGCCCAGTACGCTTCAATATCTTCATTAACGACTTAGATGAGGAAATAGAAAGGGAACTTACCAAATTTGCAGATGATACTAAGCTGGCAGGAATAGCTAACACCCAAGAAGATAGGCTCAAGATCCAGATGGATCTTGACAGACTAGAACACTGGGCTGTATCTAACAAAATGAAATTCAATGTAGAGAAAAATAAAGTCCTACACTTCGGCAAGAAAAACCAAAAGTACACATATAGACTGGGTGAAACCAGGCTCAATATGAGCCAACAGTGTGCAGCAGCAGCCAAAAAAGCTAATGCAATCCTAAGTTGCATTAACAGAGGGATACAATCAAGATGAAGTGAGGTACTAATACCACTCTATAAAGCCTTAGTAAGACCACACCTAGATCCAATATTCAGTTTTGTTCACCACATTATAAAAAAGATGTTGAGACTCTAGAAAAAGTACAGAGAAGAGCAACCAGGATGATCGGGGACTGGAGACTAAAACATACAATGAATGGTTGCAGGAACTGGGCTTGGCTAGTTTAGTAAACAGAAGGACCAGGGGAGACATGATAGAGGTTTTCCAACATTTGAGGGGCTGCCACAGGGAGGAAGGGGTCAAGCTATTTTCTAAAGCCCCTGTAGGCCAGATAAGGAATAATGGATGGAAACTGAACAAGGAGAGATTTAACCTGAAAATAAGGAGAAACTTTATGACAGTGAGAACAATCAACCAATGGAACAGTTTGCCCTCAGAAGTTGTAGGAGTGCCATCACTTGAGACTTTCAAGAAGAGATTGGACTGCCATTTGTCAGAAATGGTGTAGGGTCTCCCGCTTGGGTGGGGGGTTAGACTAGATGACCTACAAGGTCCAGGTGTTAAGTTACTGATATTTCATCCTATTTTCTCACCAAATGAGTTATTTGGAAACTAAAACAAAGTCCTCCTCACCTTGCCAGAACCAATTTTTTCCCCTTACAGGAAAATGAATATCACCACCCCAAAATATTTCTTTCCTAAGTTGTCATTTTAATCAAACTTCTGTATCAAAGAAGCACTCCTGTTGCATTGATCTGTTCATAATCCTTTTCTTACCATAGCAAATGTTAAACTTGGCCTAGCTTATTTCCATTATGTTTTTGTTGTAGTTGTTGAATGTAAACCACTTTAAAGTGACAAAATGGGATTCATTTTTCAGCTTCTCCTTATATTAACTTTCTCTCCATGTAATGCATTTAGTCCATAGTGATGAGGAGAAAAAAAAGATTGATCTAAAGGAAGGGATTGTCTATTGCTGTTTGTTCTAGCTTTTTGACAAATAGAGTATAATTCTATCCATATTCAAATAATTCTCATTAATTATCACTATGTAATGAGACTAGAACTGCATGTAATGATGCTAATTTATAATTTAGAAGAACTGAATGGAGTAAATGCCATTGCTGAAACTTGGCTGGAAACTTTGCCAGAGTTTCCACCTATTAATTGGCTCAGTAAGTAGTTCATCTTACAGAAAGCCAACATTCTGGAATAAAAAGTTCCAGATCACAATCATTATGACAACATTTCTTCTTCAAGTGCAGTTGTCAGCTTTTGTCAGCTTTTACTAATCTACTTATTGTAATAAATATGTTAAGCCATATATGGAAGCAACCTAGAACTAAGCAGAAATTCCTAACAATGAGCTCAATATATCAGTTGAACAGTTTGCCTTCAGAGTTGTGGGTGCCCCATTACTGGAATCTTTTAAGAAGAGACTAAGCAGTCTGGAATGATATAAGGTCTGGAATGATATAAGGTCTGTAATGATATAAGGTCCCCTACATGAGCAGGGGTTGGGCTAGAAATTAACAGACTAATGAAGACCACCTCTAGCACTGCAAAAAAAGTCACATCAACAAACACACCTGAGAAAATAGAAAAACACCCCAGACTGCACCCTCTAAAAAGGGAAGACAAGCACTGGTGATAGGAGATTATATTCTCAAAGGAACAGAACCAGCCATCTCTAGACCAGACAAACAATCTAGGGAGGTATGTTGTCTCCTTGGAGCAAAAATTAAAGATGTGGCTGAGAACCTAACCAAAATAATTAGGCCCACAGATTACTATTTTCCTTTTCTTTCACATTGGGATGAATGACACAACAAAGAACTTAAGTACAATATTGAGAGACTATAAGTAACTAGGTGATAAAGTTAAGGAACTAGGAGCACAAGTAGTGATCTCATCAATACTACCAATGAAAGGCCAACACCCATTGAAGGAAAACAGACTTCTAGAAATAAACCACTGGCTAAAGGATTGGTGTCACCAAAAAGAACGTTGGTTTCCTGGACCATGGATTGCATTACTTATAAAAAGGACTCTTGGCAAGGGATGGGCTGCACCTCATGAAAACAGGGGAAAATGTACTAGGAAAAAGACTGGCCCAACTCAATACAAGGGCTTTAAACTAAATTGGGGTCGAGTGAGCAATCTTTAGAATCTCTAGAACACAAAATCAACCATAAATCCCAAGAAATCAAATGAAACAATGAGGTAGAGAGTGATGAGAAAAAAAACTAAAAGAAACAATTTGGAGATGCTGGAATCATACCCATGGATAGGCATTAAAAACTTAAATGTTTATATAAAGCATGGGGAACAAACATGGTGAACTAGAAGCAATAGTACACGAAGGTATGTATGACATAGTTGCCATTGCAGAAACCTGGTGGGATGAAACTCATGATTGGAATATATTGATGGAAGTATATAAATTGTTCAAAAGAAATAGATCTACAAAAAGAGGAGGTGGAGTTGCATTATATGTGAGAGGTCACTACATAACTACAGAAATGCACATGATCAAAGATAAAACCCATCCAAAATGTATATGGGTCAATATAAAAGGGGAAAAAGTGACATTGCCATAGGTGTATATTACAGGCCACCTAACCAATCAGAAGAAATAGATGAACTCTTTGCCAATCAGTTAACAAATGTATACAGGAAATATACCACAGTAGTAATGGAGTCTAACTATCCAGATATCAATTGGAAGACCAACTCTGCAGTCAGTGGGAGATCAAACAGATTTCTAAGCAACTTAGCTGACAACTTTATCACCCAAAAGGTAAAGGAGGAATTAAAAGTAAAGCTATACTGGACCTAATTCTTACTAATAGAGAAGAAGCAGTAGAGGGAGTTGAAGTTTCCGGAAATTTGGGTGAAAATGATCACGTCATACTGGAATTCAATATATACAACACAAGCAATAGAAAATAATCCAACCCGTGCCTTAAACTAAAAGAGCTGATTATAACAAATTCAGAGAGACCCTAGGAAAGATTCCATGGATAAAAATCCTAAATGGTAAAACAATTCAAGAAGCTTGAAAAATGAAAAAAACTCTGAAAAATGCAATCATAAAAGCCAAGTCCAGCGCAATAACACCCAAAAAGTAAAACAAGAAATTCAAGAAGAAACTATCATGGCTGCACAAAGATCTCTCTGACAAACTAAAAGACAAAAAGGACAAGCACAGAAAATGGAAACAGGGACACATAATTAACAGATAGCCAGAACATGCAAAGATGAAGTCAGAAAAGCAAAGGCTCAGAATAAACTAAGGCTTGCTACAAAAGTCAAAGATAATAAAAAAAAGGTTCTTCCAACAGATTAATAACAAGAAACTAATCAAGGAAATAGTAGTCCACTAAAGAGAAAAGATGGCAAGAAAGCAATAAGCAGTAGGGAGAAAGCAGAGCTACTTAACTAATTCTTTGCATCATGCAAAAAGAAATTATAGCCCAACATACCAAAAAAGCTACCATAAAAGACAAACCAGAAATAAAAACTAAATAAATAAACTAACAACAACAACAACAACAACAACAGCAACAACAGCAACAACAACAACAACAACAACAACAATAATAATAATAATAATAATAATAATAATAATAATAATAATAATAATAATAAACACCTGTCTGACCTTGATTAATATAAATCACCAGGACCTGACAGATTGCATCCCAGAGTTCTGAAGGAGCTGGCAGATATTATCTCAGAACCACTGTGCCAAATCTTTCAAAAATCCCAGGGAAGTACCTGAGGATTGGAAAACAGTTGATGTGGTTCCCATCTTCAAAAAAGGGGGGAAAAACTGTGAGAGTGACCTTGGAGTCCTAGTGGATGATCATTTAAACATGAGCCAGCAATGTGCAGCCGCCACCAAAAAAGCTAATACAATCCTGGGCTGTATCATTTTAATAGTTTTACAAATTTCTCTTTTTGTTAAAGATCCATTCATATTTTTTTCTGATATAAAGATCACATGAAGTATTAGTGATGCTTTAAAAACCCTAGTAAGACCATACCTAGAATACTGCAATCAATTTTGGTCACCATACTCCAAAAAAGATGTTGAGACCTTGGAAAAAGTTCAGAGAAGAGTAACTAAGATGATCAAATGCCTGGAGACTAAACCTTATGAAGAACGGCTGCAAATTTTGGGTCTGGCTAGTCTAAAGAAAAGAAGAATTGGGGTGACATGATAACAGTATTCCAGTATTTGAGGGGTTGCCATAGAGAAGAGGGTCAAATTATTCTCTGAAGCACCAGAGGGCAGGGCAAGATGTAATGGTTGGAAACTAATCAAAGAGAGAAGCGACCTGGAATTAAAGAGAAACATTGTAACAGTGCAGACAATTAACCAGTGAAATGACTTGTCTCCAAAATGTATGGGTGTTCCTACATTAGAGGGTTTTAAGAAGAGATCGGACAACAGATTTATATGAAATGGTATAGGGTTTCCTGCTTGAGCAAGGGGTTGGACTAGAAGACCTTGAAGGTTCCTTCCAACTCTGTTATCCTATTATTCTGTTATACAAATACTTGCAAACAGAAGCTAGGCATTAGCTTATTGTATATGAGAGGTCTGCATCCACAGTTGCTGCTATTGATAAATGTCATGATCCACAAAGTGAAAAGATCACCAAAGATAATCCTAACCCTAACCCTAACTCTTCCTGAGACTATTGCCTGTGAACTGTCCTTAAATACCACATTTCAGTTCTTACTATGTTACAGAGACCCTGATTATGACATCGAACATGTAAACAAGCTAAATACACTACTAACATGGACAACACCCTGCCCACATGCTTTTATCTTTCTTGGTGACTTCAATCTACCTCATATTAACTGGAGCTTAAATGAATGTAAAACTGAATCCACACATGCAACCTTCTACAATGCTGTAACAAATCTGGGACTGGAACAACTAGTAACCAACAACACTAGACTTAACAACTGCCTCGATCTCATCTTCTGCAATAGTTTGAATTCAATTTACGGAATACAAATTAAAGAACCCTTTTCCAACAGTGACCATAACATGATTGACTTTTGTCTCAACATACGTCCTCACAAAAATCATCACAATGATGTGATCCCCAATTATAACTTCAAAAAAGGCAACTATGATCTTACAGACAACGATCTCTCATCCCTTGATTGGCAATCTCTATTCATTGGATGCAATACTGTTGAAGGCCATTACAACATATTTTTACTTGAAGTCAAAAGAGTCATCAAACTATATGCACCAATAACAACTCCCCAAACCAGGAAAAAACAAATTACCCATAACAATAAGGAAGCTTTAATCCAAAAAGAGATCACTTTGGCAGAAAAACAAATCTGGTCACGTTGCCAACTTCAAAAGCTGATACAAAAATTTATGCCACCAGATAAAAACTGATTGCACATTAAACAATCACATTAAACAAGAGGAGTAGTCTTATACATTAAAGATACAATTCCAGCAAAACAAATTTACACGGACAATGATGGAAGAGTCTTGATGGTGGAGACAACAGACAACAATGTGAAATTACTTTTAATTGCAGTTTAAGCTCCAAATGACAATCAAGAAGGATTTTATAAAAAATTACACAGGACAATAATTGACTTAGAATACGACAATATATCTATGTTGGGGACTTTAATGGAATAATTAACGAGAAGATGGACTAAAAAACCCCCAAAAAACAATAAAACAAAACAGAAAGATCCTGCCAAAATCTTTTTTTTAAATGACAGATGAACTAAACCTAAAGGATGCTTGGAGAGAAAGAAATATTAAAAATAGACAATATACTTTTTATTCAAATAGACAGACACTTATCATGGCCCAGAATAGATATAATATGGATGTCAGCGGAATTGATTATTAACATGCAGGAAATTGAGATAGAAACTGGTACTTGGGCAGACCACAATCCAATGACAATTAAGTGGAAAGGACAAAGAAAAAGATCTAGATGGACTTTAAATAATGCTTTATTAAAAGAAAAGGAATTTACACAGAAAATGGAGAAAGAATTGGATTTCTTTTTCAAGGAGAATAGAACAGAAGATACATCAATACAAAACATGTGGGATACAATGAAGGCTTACTTTAGGGGTTTGATAATATACTATACAAAGATAAGAAACAAAAAGAAAAGACAAGCGTTGAAAATGTTAGAGGATGAGCATAAGAGACTTGAGAAAGAACTACAAAAATCACCATTAATAAAAGACGTGACAATACAAATGGACATAGTTAAACACAAAATAGGACTAATAGAAAAATTAGAAATGCTAAGCAAAATTATTTTGAAGATGCAAATAAGCCAGGCAGATGGTTAGCATATAAATTGAAAAGGAGAAAGAATCAAGAAAAATAGCTCAATTGATAGATGACCAAGGGCAAGCCTGCTATGGAAACACAGAGAAGAAAAAAATTGTACAGGACTTTTATCGGAAGTTATATGAACAAGAGATAATAGAGGAAGGGAAGATTAAACAATATCTACAGAAAGCGAATTTGCCCCAGATACCAAAAGATATTGAAATGATGTTAGAAAGAAACATAACAACGATGGAACAAACAGAAGCAGTTAAAAAACAAAATAATGGAAAAGCACCAGGCCCGGATGGATTGCCAGCTAAATTTTATAAGACATTTCATAAGCAGTTGAACCATTTGCTTCTGGAAGTTATGAATGAAGTTATGTTAAAAAAAGAGGACACCTAAATCATGGTCAGAAGCATATATTATACTTGTGCCAAAGGAGGAAGCGGACCCGCAACTAATTAAGAACTATCGACCCATTTCCTTATTGAACTCAGACTATAAAATTTTTGCTTCAATAATGGCAGAAAGACTCAAACAATATTTAAATAATTTTATTCACCCCAATCAAAATGGATTTCTACCAAAAAGACATATTAAAGACAATATGAGAACTATCCTGGACACATTGGAATACTACGAGGCACATCCTGAAAAACAAATGACCTTGATTTTCTTAGATGCACAGAAAGCCTTTGATAATGTAAATTGGTGATTTATGTTATTACAATTGAAACAGATGGGCTTTGGTAAGAAATTTATTCAAGCCATAGAAGCTATATATCATGATCAAACAGCAAAGGTAATGATTAATGGGGAATTAACAGATTCTATTGCTATAAAGAAAGGTACAAGACAAGGTTGCCCGCTGTCACCTCTGTTGTTTGTGTTAACATTAGAAGTGCTAACTAGAGATATAAGAGAAGCAAAAGAAATAAAAGGAATGAAAATTAAGAAAGAAGAATACAAATTACAAGCATTTGCAGATGACCTGGTTTTTATATTAGAAGACCCACTGGTAATAGCGACTAGGTTGATAGAAAAGATAGAGGAATATGGAGTGGTAGCTGGTTTAAAAATAAATAAAGATAAAACAAAGATTCTGACGAAGAATATGCTAGTAAAACAGAGGGAAGAATTGGCAGAAGTCCTGGAAATCCAGGTCACAAATAAGGTTAAATACCTGGGAAAATATTTGACAGCAAGATGTGGCACAATTAAAGAGAATAATTATGATAAACTCAAACAACAGATTGTGACAGACTTGGCAAAATGGGAAAGCTTACAACTATCATTAATAGGGAGAATATCAACAATTAAAATGAATATTTTACCAAGAATTTTACATTTATTCCAGACAATTCCAATTAGATTAGGGAAAGAGTATTTTGATGAGTTTTAATAAAATAGTGCTGAAATATATCTGGCAGGGGGGGAAAGCAAGAATAAAATTAAAGTTATTACAAGATGCTAGAATAAGAGGTGGGTTCGGTCTGCCAAATTGGGAGTTATATTATCAAGCGACAACTCTGATGTGGGTCAAGGAATGGATTACATTGAGAAATACTAGACTATTGACACTTGAAGGACATGATTTAATGCTGGGTTGGCATGCTTTCCTATGGTACAAAGGAACTAAAACACGTGGATATTTTAGAAGACACTATATATGAGAGGCTTTATTATTAAATTGGGAGAAGATTAAAAGGAAACACTATTTGAAAATTCCAGTCTGGCTTTCAACTATAGAAGCATTTTCATATCCAGTGATATATAAAATGGAACAAACAGTTAGATATGGCAAAATTATGAATGAAAGGGGTGAACTTAAATCTATGCAAGAACTGGAACAATGAGGTATAAGGATGAATTGGTTTTCATATGTGCAAATACATTTTAGATATGATAAAGATCTCAAAACAGAAGGTTTTTATGATAAATTGACTGCTTTAGATAAAATTTTAACAGATACTGATGAAAAGGTGATTAAGAAATTATACAGATATTTATTAGAGGTTAAATTAGAAGAAGAACAAGTTAAAGAAACAATGATTGCTTGGGGGAAGAATTTTGGATATGGGATTGATCTAGAGAAATGGCAAAAATTGTGGTCTCAAAATTATAAAATGACAATGTCAACTGCATATAAAGAAAATGTTTTACAGGTGGCATCTTCCCCCAACGAGAATAGCAAAAATGTTTAAGAATAAATCCGAAAAATGTTGGAAATGTCATCAGATACCTGGCTCATTTTACCATATGTGGTGGACATGCGCAGAGGCAAAAAAATATTGGACTGCAATCCACACATGGTTGGGAAAAAATGACAAAAAGTCATATTGATTTTAAACCAGAAATATTTTTATTGGATATTGTACCAGAGATATACAGTAAAGAACTGATATATTTAGGAACTTCCGGTTTGCGTGGCTTCGGGGCAGCAGGAATTCGCGACAGCTCGCGATTCCTGCTGGGCTAGCCGTCGAGGTACCCCCGATCCAGATGGGTCAGGGGGATATGGCTGCCCTGTAGGGACAGCTGAAGATAGAGGGGAGTCGGAAAGGGAGGTGGGGGCATCGCAGACCCCCCCTTTCTCCGGGAAAACCCCTTTTTCCCAAGGCGGTGGAGCGGCGGTCAGCAATGGCCGCCACGAAGAAGCCAGCAACCGGGTAAGAACTGTGCTGGAGGAAGTGTGAAGAGTGAAAGTTCTGTCTGAGCCGGGTCAAGTAACACCTTTTAAATTGCCTGGAATTGAGCTGTTTGTTGCTGGAGGATACATTGTATCCCTAAGAAGAGCGAAAAGCGGCGGAGAAGCTGTTAAAGGGATTTTTTTTTTTTTTTTTTACTCTCCCACCCCACGGAAAAAGCAGAAATATTTGGATATATTAGACATTGAAAGTGGATTGTTTTGAAAGCTAAGATAAGAGACAAAGGGGTATTTGGACATTGAAAAATGTGAGAAATTGGAATCTCTGCTGGAGGTATGGATTTTTGATTATTAAAATTCTCATTGCAAGTGGGAAGGGAGAAAAAAAAATTGGAGCAGAAGCTGAAAAAGGAGGAGATTGATTAGAACGTCTTTGTGGATCCCAAAAGAAGATATATGGTAATTGGACCTCTTTGATTAAAAATTAATTCAGAAAGAGAAAGAGAAGAAGGAAGAAAAGTATTAACTTTTGGAACTTTTTTTCTTTTTTTAATTGCTTTTGATTGTCTTTGATTAAAAATTCTTGTGGTTGTTTTGGAAAAAGTTTCCCTTTTCATAATGGCATCGTCTGTGGATGAACTAGAGATTGAATATCAAAAATATAAAAAAGAAGATACTTTGGGCGCTTTGTTTCAATTCTTAGAAATGGCGTTATGTTCCTTTGAAAAGTTGATTATGCAGCAGAAGGACTGGGACAAGGAAGAAGAGGAAGAAGAAGCCATCTTTGATGAACAATGGGTCCCTTCTGGAAAGGAGGACAAAAAGGATAAGAAAAAGGGGATTTTAAGAATTATAAAAACAACCAAAAGAGAGAAAAATGAGCGAAAAGATGGAGGCAAGGTTAGAAAGCAAAGGAAAAGGAGCAAGAAAAGCGAAGAGAAAAAACAAAGGGGTAGAAAGGGCAAGGAGAAGAATAAGCAAGAGAGAAAGGGGGGGAGGAGAAGCCTTAATGTGGGGAAGCAAGACCTAAGGAAAAAAAGTTTATTTAGAGATAATGGATGAATTTAATTTAGATTAAAAGAGGGATTCTGGAGGGTATATAAGAGTGTGTTTTTATATGTATATTTAGAATATAAAATTTATTATGTAATTTTAGAATTTTTTTTTTTTAAACAGAATCCCAAGAAAGATTGCTATATGTAGTACTTCTAAGTTAGGGTAATGAATTATAGATGTTACTCCAATTGGTGTACAGGAGAAGTATAGTAAAAGAAAAAAAAAGATGAATGGATAATTGGAAATAGAACAGACAAAGAATGTTATTGAAAATGGTAATAAGATATGGAAGGATATATATGCTTTTTTTTTTTTGGATTTTGTGTATTGATAAAAGGCAATAAAATTTTAATTAATAAATAATTTGGATGGAAAAGAGAAGTAGGGACAAGATATGAAGTTAATATTATATGAAATATTGATATTATAATCTGGAAATGTTATGCTTTATTGGTCTATTATTATTATTTTTTCTTAGAAAAGAATTTATAAGCTGCTATGCCTTGATTTTTTGTGCATTGTTTTTATAAAACTGATAAAAATGGTTTTTATATATATATATAAAAAAGAAAATGATAATAAGATTTGGAAGGAGATATGGGTTGAATATGATGTTTGAATTTGTGTCTGTGTAAAGAGTTTTAACCCGGGAACAGACAACCTTCAGAAAAGATCTTTTAGTTTTGTTTATGTTTTGTGTTTGTATGTTTGTGTACTGTGCTTATGGTAAAACTAACAAAATTTGTTTTTTATAAAAAAAAAAAAAAAAGGAAAGAATCAATAAAACCTTGGAGGAATGCTAGACGAGAATAATTTATACAAGCCAGAAAGAAAAGAATATGATGACTATAAAATGGATAAATATGGAAGAGAAATGAAATTGAATAGGAGTAAAGAGAAAAAATGAGAAACTTGCTGAAAGATGTTTGTGTGTCCATATGGAGATGGGATAAATTGGAATTATGCTGTATAAAAATAATGTTTTGTTTGACTTGTAAGGATTTACAATGTTAAGAGGTTTTATGTGTTTATGTATTTAATGGTTAATGATGTGTTGTTTTATCTTTAAAATTAATAAAAATTTGTTTCAAAAAAAAAAAGAACTGATATATTTGATTGTGAATGTACTAACAGCAGCTTGAATTGTATTTGCAAAAAAATGGAAAAATGAGAAAATACCAACACAGCAGAAATTTATTAAGAAAATAGTGGAATGTGCTGAAATGAGTAAATTGACATTTGAAATTAGAGAACAAGAAGGAAAACAAACCTAAAATATGGGATTTATTTTATCAATGGTTAGGGAAAAAGTGTGGAAATGATATTTTTTATAGATAAATGTATAATATAAAAATAATAAAATTTAAGAGAAAATGATATAAGAATGTATTTTTTATTAGATGAAGTGGCAATGGAAGTTACATTACATATTGGTTTAAAATGTCGAATATCCTATATGAAGTGGTGGAGCAAATAGTTATTGTTAAATGAAAGAACCATAATGATAATAATACATACATATATATATACATATATATACATAAAATGGAAAATATGAGAATTTATGTGACTTGTGAAGGAGAACTATGGACACGTAGCACAAAAGAATTGCAACCAGTCGACACACTGTATGTAATTGAAAGATGACTTCATATTTTTATGTATTGTTTTGTCTGTATTTGTTTATATACATATATATATATATATATATATATATATATATATATATATATATTAAAAAAGAGATCACTTTGGCAGAAAAACAAATCTGGTCATATTCCCAACTTCAAAAGCCAATACAAAAACTTATGCCACCAGATAACGACTGAATGCACCAATTATCACATTAAACAAGAGGAAAACCTTCTACACACCAATTCCACCTGCGCTTTCTACAATTTTGTAAACAACAAACTTAAAGATTCAAGGTCCATCCCACCCCTGAAAGGACCTAATGATAAAGACTGCAATGATGACACCATTAAAGCCAACCACTTCAACGTATTCTTTGGCTCAGTATCTGTAAACAGCAATGGATCATGCCCAGTATTTCCTAGTCGAACCACAGACAACTACAATGATCTAATACATATCGATTTTACAGAAGACAATGTTGAAAAGCACTACACAATCTAAAGCCATCTCTATCTATTAGACCGGACGGAATATGTGCCTACTTCTTAAAAAAGCTATCAATTGCTAGAGCTGAACCTCTTAGCATAATCTTTGAAAAATCCTTGACAAACCTATGGTCACAAGCCACGGTCATCCCCATCTTCAAAAAGGGAGACCCCAGCCTATTGAAAATTACAGACCAATCTCTTTATGCTGCATCACCTGTAAAGTCATGGAATCAATTATTAACCAATCCATCATCTTCCACTTAGAGACAAACAACCTAATAAACAATTTCGTTTCAGAAAAAAACTATCCTGTAATCTTCAACTCTTACAGTGCAAAAACATATGGACTACATAACTCGATCAGGGCAAAGCAATAGACGCAATCTACATAGACTTCTGTAAAGTCTTTGATTCAGTGGTACACAACAAACTACTCTTAAAACTAAAATCTTATGGTATCTCTGAACTGCATAACTGAATAGAAGCATTCCTATTAAACAGACAACAAATGGTCAAAATTGGGAGTGTCCTATCAAATTCTGTACCTGTCAACAGTACCTGTCAACTGGAGAAAAGAAAGAGAGAAAGAGAGAAGAAAGAAAAGAAAGAAAAAAGGGAAAGAAAGAAAAAGGGACAAAGAAAGAGGGAGGGAGGGAGGGAGGAGAAAGATAATGAGATATCTATTCTAGTCCAATCACCTGCTCCAGCAGGGTTAGAAGGGATTCTGTGTGTGTGTGTTCTCCATGTAATTCACCAGTACATTTTGGTTTTGCCTTCTTCAGAATTGGCACTGTAATACATTGGGGAAAAGTAAATTTTAGGGTGGAGATCTGGTCCAATGGATCCTGTTTAAAGCCTCAACAAAATGTGAGAGCTTCCTGATAGTCTTGACCATGTTTCATCCACAAAACCTTTACTAGAAGCCAAAGATGTTTCAATGTGCTGGCAAAGATGTTTCAGTGTGGAAAAGGGCCTCAGTCTAAACTAGGCCTCATTTCAATCTGATGCATCAGGTCTCTCTTTCTCTCTCTCTCTCTCTCTCTCCCTCCCTCCCTCCCTCAGACTGGCTTTGCTCTACTTTCCTGATGTGCCTGCGGGGCTGGCGCTTCGAACATGGATGGATAGATAGATAGATAGAGAGACAGAGAGAGACAGGTAGGTAGGTAGGTAGATTAGATAGATGGATATATTGGTAGGTAGGTAGGTAGGTGGGCAGGCAGACAAGCAGGCAGGGAAACAGACAGACAGACCTTTAGGATGGATGGATGGATAGATAGGTAGGTAGGTAGATAGATAAATTGGTAGATAAGTAGGTCGGTAGGTCGGTAGGTAGGTCGGTAGATAGATAGATAGATAGATAGATAGATAGATAGATAGATAGATCTATATTGGTAGGCAGGTAGGTAGGTAGGTAGACAGGCAAGCAGGCAGGCAGGCAGACCTTTTGGGTGGATGGATGGATGGATGGATGGATAGATAGATAGACAGACAGACAGAGAATGCAACAGTGGCGGCACTTTGGGAAAGTAAAGCCACTCTGGCTTTGCTCTACTTTCCCAATGTGCTGCTGCCACTGCATTCAATGCGCTGGCTCCGCGGGCTCACTCCACTCCCGTGCAACAGTCAATGGGGTGAGCCTGCAGGGCTGGTGTCTCAAATGACCCCCTGCCACCTCTTAGCACCCCCAAGGGGGCTGGCAGAGGGGCGTTAAGAAGCGGCAGGGGGGCGTTCGAGGTGCCGGACCCACAGGCTCACCCCATTGACTGTTGCACCACTCTGGAGCCGGTGCCTTGACTGCGGCAGCACATTGGGAAAGTAAAGCAAAGCCGCCATCATCGTATTCAAGGCACCAGCCCTGGAGCGGTGGTGCGACAGTCAATGGGGTGAGCCTGCAGGGCTGGCACCTCGAATGCCCCTCTGCCACCTCTTAGTGCCCCCAATGGGTCCAGCAGAGGGGTGCTAAGAGGCAGCAGGGGGTGTTTGAGGCTCTGGCCTCGCAGGCTCACCCCATTGACTGTTGCACCAGAGTGGTGCAAAGGGCTCCATGGGGTTAGCCTGCGGAGCTGGCACGTCAAACATGGCCACAACAGCACATTGCTCTATTTTCCCAATGTGCCACCACTGCCGCATTGCCAGAGCGGTGCAACAGTCAGTGGAGTGAGCCTGCAGGGCCAGCAGCTCAAACGCTCCCCTGCTGCCTCTTAGTGCCCCCCTAAGGCATCCCAAGCCCCCCAGGGGGCAGTACCACCAACTTTGGGAACCATGGATTTAAAGCTATTCAACACCACAGACAATACTGCTACCCTTCAAAAAGACCTTGACTATATATCAGAATGGTCAAACAAATGGCAACTTCAGATCTCAACAAATAAATGCTCTGTCTTACACATTGGCAAAAAAAAATCAGAAAATAAAATATAAGCTGAATAATCAAGGCCTTGTTGATGATCCAAACTCTGTCAAGGACCTTAGAGTGCTAGACTGGCCCACTGTAACTACATAGCCAAAAAGGCATTAAGAGTTGTTAACCTAATCCTACGTAGCTTTTTCTCTGGTAATATCACACTACTAACTAGAGCATACAAAATATTTTCTAGACCAATACTTGAATGCAGCTCATCAGTCTGGAACCTGCATTATGTATCTGATATTAACACAGTTGAGAAAGTCCAGAAATATTTCACAAGAAGTGTTCTCCACTCCTCTACTCATTGCAGAATACCTTATGCCACCAGACTTGAAACTCTAGACCTAGAAAACCTAGAACTATGCCACCTTCAGTCCGATCTAAATACAGTATATAAAACCATACATTGTGCAATGTCCTATCTGTCAATGAATACTTCAGCTTCAACCATAACAATACAAGAGCACACAATAGATACAGGTAAACCGCACCAAACTTGATTGCAGGAAATACGACTTCAGCAACAGAGTGGTCAATGTCTGGAATACTCTACCTGACTCTGTGGTTTCTTCCCCAAACCCCAAAAACTTTAACCTTAGAGTGTCTACTATTGACCTCACCCCTTTCCTAAGAGGTCTATAGGGGGCGTGAATAAACGCACCAACATGCCTATCATCCCTGTCCTATTGTTTCTTTTTATTTTTCTTATATGTATCCATTTCATGTATTCATAACTATGTTTATACTTATACCTATTATCTTGTAAGTGATTGACAAATCAAATTAATAAATAAATAAACAAACAAACAAATAAATAAATAAATAAGTTATGATCCACAAAGTGAAAAGATCCCAGAAGCGTTGCCAAATTCTTGAGATTTTCAGGGCAAGTGCTCTTTGTATACCCAAGCATCCTCACCTACATCTGCTAAGTACTGGAATGACACTATTTGTCAGAGTCCCAGATTAGTTACTTCTGACTCCAGGTCCAGATACCGTACTCTCTTCTGTGGGAGCATGGGAGCAAAGATAATCCCATGGCCAGGAAAGAGAAAATGCTGGATTCAAAACAGGGCTGTAAATGCTCTAGAAGTGATTGTACATGCCATCAGAATATAACAAAGATATATTTCCAGCTGCTTGAAAGTCTCTGCTTGCCTCTTTCCAACTTCAGAAATCTTTCCATTCTGCAAAATAATATCCATGGTTTGTTGCAAAGGTTGTAAAAGTGCATCCTCAAAACATTTATAAGAGGCAGGCAGACCATCTGGACCAGGTGGCTTTCCTGTTTTAGTCATTTTACTAACTTTAAAAGTATTTCATTTTGTTAAAGATCCATTCATATGTTTTTCTGATTCTCTGTACCCTCAAGTAAATTCTGTTTATGGAAATATTGTTCCAATGAAATTTATTGACTTTTATATGAAGTAAAACAATATTGGTTACACACTTTTTGTATATTTGTATTATCAGTTATTCAGCATTTTTTTCTTGTAACTTCAGTATCACTTTCTCTTCTTTTTACAGTAACATGCCAATTATTCCCCAGATTTATTTACAGATACAAACTTTATTTCTTTTGCATAATTCATTTTTATTTCCATCTCTCTGTTAGCATATGTAATTGCTTCTGTAGAAGCTAAATTATGTGGGTAATAGTTGTCCTCTTTGGTACTTTTTAATTTTTTCTTCCTGTATTTAATCACACCCAATAGTGATTTGGATATAGTTGAGCAAGTTATAATTATATTCAAAACAATTCAATTTTCCATGCTTGGTGAAATACTTTTTTCTGTTTCAAATATTTTATAACCTTTTTCATAATGTAGTTTTGTAAGCAAATCACATCTTGTTTTAACTTTTCAAATAATGTTTTTCCCCTTCTCTTTTGGGGATCATTTGCTCAGTTTATATTCCACATTAAGCATTTATAATCCACAGTTAAAGCAAGATTTTAGAAAAATCATTACCTGCACAACATGGTATTTTCAACGTCCTATTGTATCTGTTGTGGCATTTTTCTAGTCACATCTGTCATTTCTTTTTCCTTTTGCATTTCCTCCAATTCTTCTTTGAATTTTCCCAGGAAATATTTTGCTTTCTGCAAAGAATTCAATCTAACTCTCTACTATTTTGAAGTAAAAAAATCACCCCTGTTAAGCCTGGGTTCCCCAACCAGTGTTAAGGAGACAAGCTAAACAGAATGTGCAGCGTTAGTCAGATAGGCACACAGATAAATGAGTGATATAAGTTTATATGTTTGTTAACATATAGTAAAAATAACAGAGACGCTTGTGCCATCAATATAGTTTATTCCATTATGAGTTCATAGCATAGTCAAAATAACAGTCCATTAGTCATGTATCATTTAGTCAGTCCATTCAGGGATATTCAGTTAGCAAAGTCCGTGTAGAATATCCTATGTCAGTTCACTTACAAATCAGTCCGTTGTTTATCTCTCCCATTCAAGTAATGCAGTCTTGAGTCCATGCAGTAATTAGGGATCATCAAAGCCAGAGAGAGAGCAAGCTGTCGTCTTGCTTCTTTTAAAGTGCTTTCACAACCACTCCCTTAATTACTTTCCTATATTTAAAGTTGCAGACACTTTAACTTATAAACTATGATTACATATTTATTATTTTACCTAAACCAGTTAGGGTAAACAATGTTATCCCTAACAACCCCTTTCAACTTATCCCATCTAAATGGAATCTTTGTCTGAAATCCCTCCCACTTCTAATTGGAAAATCAAATTCGGGATGCATCAAGTTATCTAAGAAAACGTTTCTCAAAAATTGTAATTGAAATTACCTCAGAGCTGTTAAAAGGACCTAATTGAACATTGTAGGGGATATTTGATTAGAATAGAATAGAATTCTTTATTGGCCACGTGTGATTGGACACACATGGAATTTGTCTGTGGTGCATAAGCTCTCAGTGTACATAAAGATATAAGTGATGAAACTGATGATTAAGCTTTGACTTTGAAATATGATAGCTGGAATATGTAAAGCACCCCTGCTTTATATACTCAAAGTATATATTTTTTATACCTCTAAGTATGAATTGTTAGAATTATGCTCAGATATTTAATGATGTTTAATCTGCTGTAATTTGTCTCATTGAGTCTTCAAGAATGGCCTTTGGGGTGTTTTGCAAAGGTAAGTATTCTAATCTTATCGTGTTTTATAATCTAGACAAAATGCATCAGGAGCATATAACGTCCAAAATCAGAAAAAACAAAATGGCATTAAAAAATACAGGTATGTTATGTGCCGATTTCAGTGATGATGAAAAATAATTCAGGGCAGTGAGTAAGGTGTTTATATAAATAACAGATAACAGATAATCAGAGTTGGCAGGGACCTTGTAGTCCAACCCCCTGTCCAAGCAGGAGACCCTACACCATTTCTGACAAATGGCAGTCCAATCTCTTCTTGAAAGTCTCAAGTGATGACACTCCCACAACTTCCGAGGGCAAGTTGTTCCATTGGTTGATTGTTCTCACTGTCAGAAAGTTTCTCCTTATTTCCAGGTTAAATCTCTCCTTGTTCAGTTTCCATCCATGGCTCCTTGTCTGGCCAACAGGTGCTTTAGAAAATAGCTTTATTAAACAATAAAGCTTCTGGCATATAGCCCTGCTTGATATTGAAGTAGGGGAATGCCAGTAGTGGTATTCAGCTGGTTCTCACCGGTTCAGGAGAACTGGTAGCGAATTTGGCATGGGTTGCGGAACCGGTAGTGACTTCTGGCTGCTCACGCCCCACAAAGTGTGTGCACATGCAAAAGCACACCCACTAAGCCATGCCCACCAAACCGGTGGTAAAAATATTTGAAACACACCATTGTATTATGGGGGCATCCAGAACATCCAACAGAATTTGCCAGAATGATGAAATACAATATTGTGACAAAACCTCACCTCTTAATATATATATGCAATGCCACAACATACAAAGTAGGCACAGTTTGTGTTGCAATACTGCAACTTTTATTATTTCAATTTCCCACCTGCTGCTCCCTTCAGATTCCATAGATCAGCCTAAAATTGTGTTTGATTTTTTTTTTTGCAAATATATAACATTGTTATTTCATATTCAACTTGAAATCAGTTACAGTTTCAAGATCATTTTAAAAAATCTATAACTCTGTGTGATGACCCGGGCATGGCACGAAGGCAACACAGCCAGAAAATAGATATGAGTCTCATTATTTGCTCCAACTTTTCTCCCAATGTCCCAGTTACTCTCCAGCTTGGAGAAAAGCTCTCCCACGAACCTACAACAGCCTCTGGCTGTAGATTTTCCAGTCCAAACACTGTAAGCAGAATGACTGCAATCAATCACTCCAGCAGGGCAAGATAATGAGTCTGATAATTCCAGCAAGAATATACCAGAGAAGCACACAGAAGCATGGCAATAATTTACAGAGACAGGAGGCATGCCAGGAATGCAGGATAAAACTCATAACACTAGATGAATTCAGTGTTTGTTCCCAACAAACACCCCTCGCAACTGCCTCTCCTTTAAACTCCATCCCCAGATGTGCCTTGTGAGGGGAATTGGGGCCCTTTCCTTCCTCATAAGCCAAGCAACCTGTGCTGCACTCTTCTGCGTTCTTCCCTGCATGCCCTAGGATGAGGAGGGGGTAGGCCTTGGTCTTCATCCGAACAATCTCTGCCTTGTTCTACCTTTCCCCTGCTCTGCCCAGCCTGACTTTGCTCTTCCCCAGTTTCCTCCACAGCCAATCGAGCCACTCTCCCTCTCTGTCAGCTGTTCATCTTCCCCCTCAGATTCAGACTCCGATGGGGATGTGACACCAGTTCTGTGTCTGCTGCTCTAATCAGTAGCATCCCACCTCTGGTTTTAGCCTTCAGCCCCCTAATCATCTTTGTTGCTGTTCTCTGAACTCTTTCTAGGGTTTCAACATATTTTTGTGATCAAATTTGTTTGCAGTATTCCAAGTGTGGTCTTACTAAAGCAGCATTAAGTGGTATTAACATTTTGTATGATCTTGGTACTATCCCTTTGTTGGTACTATCCTTTGTTGATACAGCCTAGGACCACATTGACTATTTTGGCAGCTGGTTCATATTGAAGTGGTGGTCTACTACGACTCCTAGATCCCTCTTACAATTATGGGTATTGAGATATCACATATTCTGTACCTGTGCATTTGGTTTTTCTTGACTATGTGTAAAACATTGTAATACATTTTGTTGAAAAGAGCCCACTGTTCAAGTCTGTCAATATCCTTTTGGATCTTGAACCTATCTTCTAAAATGTTTGCTATTCCCCCCCCCAGATTGATATCATCTGAAATCTGAGTTCCCTTCTATCCCCTCTTCTAAATCATTTATGAAGAGTAGAACCTTGTAGTACCCCAATGGATGCTTCCTTCCATGTAGATATAGTTCAATTGAAGACTACACATTGAGTGCAGTTCTTTAGCCAATTTCAAATCTAGTTAGTGGTAATGTGTCTATCCCACATTTTTCTATCTTATCAAGAAATAGGCTGAATTAAGTAGTTCTGCTTTCTCCCTGCTGCCTATCACTTTTTTGTTATCTTTTCCTATTAGTGGACCAATCATTTCTTTGACTTCTTTCCCCTGCTTTTTACATGTCAAAAGAAATATTTTGTTGCAAGTCTTAGCTTTCCTGACTTTACTTTTTCAGATTCAGGCTATATGCTACTGTTCTACTATTCTAGTCTCTTTTACCATTTTATACTTGTCCTTTTTGTCTTTCAATTTAACAGAGCAGTGATGCTGAATTCTTCTGGAATCTCTCTTTTTTCTGCTATTGTGCTAGACTGGGCTTTTATAATCTCATTTTTCAGAATTTCCAAAACTTCTTGAGTTTCTCCTTGAAGATTTTCATCCATGGAATCTTTCCCAAGCTGTCTTTAAGTTTGTTGAAATCAGCTCTCTTAAAATCGAAGATACTATTGACTTTATCCTATTGTTTGTATCTGCTTTATGTTGAATTCCAATATGACATGATCACTCTTCCCCAAGGTTCCTACGACTTCAACCATCATTTTATTTCTAGTAAGAATTAAGTCCAGTATAGCTGACTTTCTACTTCTGCTCTCCACCTTTTGGGAAACAAAGCTGTCTGCTAAGTTCATATGATGTACCATTTCACCCAAATACTGGCACAAAAGTTTTAGTAGTATATAGATAAAAGCTAATTGGAATACTAGATCACTTGAAAAAAAAGTTTTATATAATTCACTTTGCTAACAAAATGCAGATATGTTAAATATTAAGAAGTTACAAATAATGTCAACCTGCATATTTAGTGAACTTGCAGTTATGGTGAAGAGGTGATATGGCAGATTATTTTATTAAAAATAAATAAAAGGGACGATGCCGATGTAAAGAGGAGATTAATCTTAGGAAGAAGATAATGTCAAAGTCAGGATAAGGACAATTCAAAAGCATAAAAAAATCTAAAGAATTAAAGCAATTTTTTTCAATTTTTATTTTCAAATTGGAGATGCTTTCTGTTACATCTGTCGCTGGAAGGAAACTCGGGAGCCTGTGACTTAGTTCAGCCCTTTTATTAAGTCCCAAGATCGGCTTGGGGTGGCTAGGCGAGACCGCGGCTTGTATCGACCTAGCCGGCCAAGCCGCGGCCAATGACACCGCTTTGAATTCCCCACGATCAGTTTCCTCCAATTGCGGGGGATTCATCCCGGCCAATCAGCCGTGGCCTGCTTGGCCAATCGGGTTGCCACGCCTCTTAGCCAATCGGAAGGCGTGTTTACAAGAATGCAAATTAACTATACAGAACACCCCTCCCCTCTTGGTATGGTCCTACGTAACGTAGTCCCATAAGTAGGTGGGGCTCTGTACTTGTCCACTGGACCTGCGCAAGTTAGTTGGCATCTGGTCTGCGAGCGGTTTGGACGGGTTCTGTGTTGCTCCTTGCTTTCCTGATGGAACTGCCTGGAAGGTTGGGCCCGGCCTTTCGCTGCAGCTCCCTCCCGGTCTACGCGGGTTGGTTGAGCTGCTGGTCCTGTTGTTCCCACCTGGTCTTTCCAGGCTGGTTGAGCTTGCAGGGTTGCTCCTTCTGGGCAAGGCTTCGAGTTGGTCCTCCGTCGGTGGTTCTGCTGGTGAGTATGGTTGGGTTTCTTTTTGTGGGGGGTGGTTGTTTTGGTTTTCTGGGTTCCCCCTCCCCTCTTGGTTGGTTTCTGAGTTTCCCCTTCCTCCTGAGGATTTTTCTTCTGTGTGTGTTTGTGTGTCGGTTGTATTTCCCGTGTAGGTTCTTGATCTTAATTGATCGATGTGTCTCTTCCATGCTCGTTCATCAGCTGTCTGTAGCCGGTACGAGTGGGGACCTGTCACTTGGGTTATGGTTGCTGGTACCCAGAGTGGGTCCCCGGTAAGGTTCTTTGCGTATACCGTGTCGCCTGATGTAAATGTTTGGTGTTTGCTTGAGGAGTTTGGGGTTTTTTCTGGGGTGTAGTCTGTCAAGTGGGGACCTTAATTTTCTCCCCATTAATAGCTCTGCCGGGCTTTTGTTGGTTGTCGTGTTTGGAGTTATGTGTTGTATAAAAAGCATTTTATTTATTTTTTCTTGGATTTCTATTTCTTGGATTATTTTTTTCATAAATTGAACCATTCGCTCCGCCCTCCCATTCGCCGCTGGACGTGCTGGTGCTGTCAGTGCATGCTGTATTCCCCGCTCCGCTAGGAATTTTTTGAATTCCAGCAAGGGGAATTGGGGCCCGTTGTCCAATACAATGATGTCTGGGAGGCCGTGGGTTGCGAACAGCTTGCTGAGTTCCTTGGTGACGGCCTCCGTGGTGGTGGTTTTCATGTTGCTTACCTCCAACCAATTGGAGTAAGCATCTACCATGATGAGGAATGTGTGTCCCTTTGTGGGCCCGGCAAAATCTATGTGAATCCTGGACCATGGTCCCCTGGGGGTTTCCCATTCCAGGATTGGTGCGGCGGGAGGGCTCGGCCTGGTTTCTTGGCACCGTTTGCATGCTGCCACCCAAGCCTCGATCTGTTTGTCCATCCCTGGCCACCAGGCATAACTCCTGGCCAGGGCTTTTGTTCTAACGATGCCCGGGTGCCCCTCATGTAACAAGTCCAATACCTTGCCTTGTAATTTTTCCAGAACCCTATCTCCCCATAGTAAACAACCTTTTTGTAATAACAGTTCTGTTTGCCGGTTCCGGAATGTCCTGAATGTTTTGTCGTCATCTTTTTCCGGCCACCCTTCTCTACCCAGTGTAACACCCGCGCCAGACGCTTGTCTATATTAGTTTCGTGGGCAATGTCTGACGTGGTTACGGGTAGATCGGGTAGAGTCTCTATGCTCAGGGTGGATGTTGTGGGTGCTGGGTCAGTCTCCAGGTCGGGTAGCAGCGTGCGGCTCAAAGCGTCTGCGTGGGTGATCGTCTTACCAGGTCGGTGCATGAGCCGGTAACTGTAGGCGGCAAGGAACTCGGACCATCTTGTCATTCTTGGCGATAGAATGTTCAGGGTGGCCCTGTTCCCTGCCCGGATTCCCAGCAGCAGCTTGTGATCAGTGATGATGGTGAAAGTCCTGCCGTAGAGGTACTCATGGAACCTCTTCACTGCAGCGATGATTGCCAGGGCCTCTTTGTCCAGTTGACTGTATTCTGTTCCGGTTTGGAGAGGGTCCTTGGAAAGAAGGCGATGGGTGCTTCTTTTCCATCGGGGAGAGTGTGGCTGAGAACGACGCCGACGCCGAAGGGTGATGCGTCACATGTAACTGCTAGTGGTAGGGTCTCGTTGTATTGGATGAGGATGGCATCCGAGGTGAACAGGTCCTTGGTTTTGATGAAGGCAGCTTCCTCACGTTTCCCCCAGTTCCACGTGGCCACCTTGTCCAAAAGCCTATGCAAAGGCTCCGCCGCGGTCGCCTTCTGGGGCAGGAAAACATTATAGAAATTAAGCAGTCCTAGAAATGCCTGTAGTTCCATTTTGTTCTTCGGTCTGGGGGCTTCCTTGATTGCTCTGATTTTTTTCTCGGTTGGGTGAATTCCGTGCCGGTCTAAAAGACACCCCAGGAATTCGACCCTCTCAGTGTGCAGTTGGCATTTTTCTTTTTTAACTTTTAGCCCCGCATTTTTGAACTTCGTTAGTACCTCCCTCAGGTGACCCTCCAGTTCTTTTTGGTTGGCTGCCGACACCAGTACATCATTGAAGTAGGGCACCACCCCCTTGATTCCTTGCAGGAGTCTCTCCATGAGGATCTGGAAGATTCCTGGGGCCACACTGACTCCGAATTGGAGTCTCTTACAGAGAAAATCCCCCTGGTGGGTTACTATGGTCTGCGCCTCGGCAGTTTCCGCGTCAACCGGCAATTGTTGGTAGGCTTATGCCAGGTTGAGCTTCGCGAAAACCTTGCCTCCCCCCAGTGAGTGTAGGAGGTGCTGCACTACTGGGACAGGGTAGGCACTTTGTTGTAAGGTGCAGTTTAGGGTGGCCTTATAGTCCCCACAGATTCTCACCGACCCATTGGGCTTGACTGGGGTGACTATGGGGATTTCCCACTGGGCATGATCGGTTGGCTCCAGGACTTCCTGTTTGATGAGCTTGTCTATTTGCTCATCGTTCTTGTGCCGGAGTGTGAAAGGTACCCACCGTGGTTTTAGGCGTATGGGGGGAACGCTGGGGTCTAGCCTGAACGAAATAGGAGGCCCTCAGTACTTGCCTAGGGTGCCATTGAACACTTCCTGGAAGTCCCTTGCAAGTTGTTCTTCCCAGTCTGCCTCTGTGACATGGTCGATGCCTGTTACTTCGATCCCGAGCGGCGCAAACCACTGTAGTCCCAAAAGGCTGGGGCAGTCCCTATCCACGACTGTTAGTGGAAGCCTTGCTGTGCGCCCCTTGAAGGTCATTTTAAAGTGTCCTGTTCCGACTACCAGGATGTGGTTTCCTTGGTAGTCTTTGAGGATTAATTTCTGGCTTTCCAGCCCCCTTTTATGGATGTCGGGCACCAGGTGCTTGATTTCCCGCCATGCAACCATGGAGAGGTAGGACCCAGAGTCCACCTCCATTTTGCATGGCTCGCCCTCGATGCCCACTTCCACATATACCTTTCGGGCATCTGCGCTTGAGGAATGGCCGATGACGACCGTCTGGTGGGTTTCCTCTCTCTGCTGGTTCTCGCCATCCCATTGACCCCGTCCTTCCCCGGTTCCAACGATTCTCGGTTGGGCAGTCCCTGGGCCTGGGGGGTTTCTGTCTCATCTCTGGTTGCTGTCATCTCGCCGTCGGGGGCTGTAGGTTTTCTTGAGCCGGCAGACTCGGGTGATGTGACCTCTTTTGTCTCAGTGCTTGCAGATCGTGTCAAGAAACCGGCATTCCAATCGTGGGTGGTCACCTCCGCACACGGCACAGTTGGGTCTCGACTTTTGATCCCGTCAGTCGCACTGGTCTCACTCTGTTTGGAGTCTGTGGATGTCCTCGTCGTCTGTGGTGTCGGTGGCGGAGTCGAGGTCACCATGGTGGGTGGTGGTGAGTCGGTGGCTTGCTTCTGGTGTCATTTCGATTGTCGTGGCTGGATCCCCGGTGCCTGGTCTCCGCATTCGGGACCCGGATTTTCGGTTCGCTTCAGCGGCGGTGGCCTCGGCGATGGGAAAGGGAAATGTCGCCCTTGGCCATCAGTCGGCTCTGTAGAACCGGATCCCTGAACCCAAGGACGACGCGGTCTCGGAGTGCCTCATCCATATCGGTGAAACCGCACATGCCCCCCAGGTTTTGGAGGTTGGCTACGAAGTCGCCGACGCTCTCACCCCCCTTCTGATCCCGGTGGTAAAAGTCGTGTCGCCGGATGAGGGTGGTTACAGCAGGGGCGTAGTGGCTTCGCAACAAAGGCTCGAGGTCGGCCCATTCCATTTCTTTCACATCTTCCAGCTTTGCTAGAGCTTTCGCCATCTTAAACACTGCAGGCCCGCAGTGTGTCAGGAAAACGGCCCTTTTTTTCTGTCCGTTTGCATCCTTGAGGTTGCTACTTTCTAGGAACATCGGAACCAATCTATGTAGGATTCCCAGTCCTCAGTAGCTTGGTTGAAGGGTGCGGGTGGTGCGATGCTGGCCATCTTGTCGGTTTCTTTGTCTGCGGCACCACGTGCTCGGTGGGTTTCAATTCCGTGATCCCACCTTCGTCGCCAGTGTTACATCCATAGCTGGAAGGAAACTCGGGAGCCCGTGACTTAGTTCAGCTCTTTTATTAAGTCCCGAGATCGGCTCGGGGTGGCTAGGCTAGACCGCAGCTTATATCGACCTAGCCAGCCAAGCCGCGGTCAATGACACCGCTTTGAATTCCCCACGACTGGTTTCCTCCAATCGCAGGGGATTCATCGCGGCCAATCAGCCGCGGCCTGCTCGGCCAATCGGGTTGCCGCACGTCTTAGCCAATCAGAAGGCGTATTTACAAGAATGCAAATTAACTATACAGAACACTTTCAAATTATATAATTTAGACATCATCAAAAGTGTATCATAGGTTGCCAGAATCAGTCAATCAATCCTGGACCAAATAGATGCTAAATGTTCCCTTGAATTGGTGATCAACAAATAGAAATTCACATATGTTGAATTGTAATACTGCCAGATAATGGAACACTAAACAATTATTATGTTTGGCAAGGTGGAGAGAAATAGAAGATCATGGGTAAGATGGCTGAATAGGATGATTTATTGCAGGGTTATCAAACTTAATTTCATTGAGGGCCACATCAGCATTATGGTTTCCCTCAAAGGGCCAGTTGCATGTAAAACTATGACAACTCACAGTAGCCAGGTGGGCATGGCTGGAAAGGTGTGGCTGGGTGGTCACTGCTAGGTCACCATGACTAGGTGGGCATAGCTGCATTGGTGTGGCTGGCAGCCACCTTAATGCTGCTCATTGGCACAGTGACTTGGGACGGTTGGGTCAGGATGGAATAAGTTGACTAACTTGACATGAGGACAATGCTCCTCACTGCCCCAAATTGCTGGCATCCAAGAGCATACATGCATGCATATGCATGTGCGCATGTGCGTGCATGCATACACACACCATATTCTAAGTTTGGGGACTTTTATCAACTGACGAACAAGAGGGCCTTCTTCCCAAGCCCAGGCATGATTGGCAGTTTGCAAGCTCAGATGTGGATAAAAGTCTCCAAGCTTGGAATGGTGTGGGGGTGTGTGTGTGTGGGGGGGTGTGCACAGCATGCCAAAGGAGATGTTCTTCCCGCAATCCCAGACATTGTTGGTGTTTCCCTGTCTGGTGCCCCCTCCCAGCAAAGCAGCAGGCAGAGGACTATGCTGCATGTGGAAGCATGGAGGAGAAAGCTTGCAAGAAGCAGTTTCCTCCAAATCCAACTTCTGCCTTGACAGATCTACAGAAAGCAAGAGGAGAAGGCAGCGGAGCAGCGCTTTCTGGTCCCGCATGAGGGAGGCTGGCCCTTCTCAAAAGGAAACTGACATTTCTAATCATGTCTGATAAGGATGATAGCTTGTTGGGGCAGCCTTCCCTCATATAGCTCCCCAGCCACTCCCACCTCCTCTCTAGAGATTAGTCAAGGCAAAAGTTGGACTCGGAGAAAACTGCTTTCTGCAAACTTTCTTCTCCACAATCCCACATGCTGCAGTGTCATCCTCTGCCTCCTGTGGGGGAACAGGCAAGGCTGGGAGGGAGGATCCAGAGGTCTCCAGTGGAGGAAGGTGAGACCAGGCTGAGTGCCAAAGCCTATGCCACCAAAAAAGCCTTGCTGTCCCTCTCAGGCCATGCTGGGGACCCAGGATATTGGCATGGGCTGCCCAGAGCCCTGGGCAGTGGAGGGCAAGTGCCCAACCTCACCCTCAAGCTCCTGGGACACCGGGACCCTGCAGCCCAGCCCAGCCTAGCCTCACTTGACTCGACCTAGATCTGAATAATAGAAAGAAATTGGTGATTTTCATTTTTTCCTTCTATTCGTTCATTTTAATTGTTATGATGACATCTCTCCAAAGAATTAAAGGATTCCATCATAACAAAAAACAAGGTAATAGATAACCAAAAGAGAAAAGGACTTGAAAATCTCCAGTTTTATTTTTATAATTCAGATCAGATAATTAGAATAAAATAAGAGGAATACACGATTAAAGTAGATTCTGATAGCAAGGCACAAATTCATAATGAACTAATATAACAATAATGAATTAAACATTTTTTTTCTTGAATTTATTTGTCAGACTTTATTCTAATTCTTCAGGATGCTAATTTCTTTTTGCACATTATGTAGTTTCCTTCACCTCTATGGTATAGCTTCCACTCTGATCCTGTGCCGCTTTCATCTTGCAGTTATTGCTAAATGCCATGGTCACATTTCACTATTTTATCTGGATGGTACATAGCTGAAGTTGCTTAGTTTACAGGCCATGAAATTTTGATGAGTTGTAGTTAATTTTGCATGAAGATCAAAAAGCTGGGGCACTTAAAGTCATTCACAGAAATGTCTGTCTTACTGAAAATATCCTCAAACTGAAATTATGTTTAACAACTATTCCTTTCCTTCTGCTTAAGCTTTTAAGCTTATAAATGTATAAAACATGAATAAAGGTATATGTCTGTGTGTCTTGGGTTTTACCTTCAAATACCTCATCCTTTTTTTTTTTAAACAAACTTTATTAAATTTTAAAGACATACAACACACAAACATACAAAAACACAAAACATAAAAACATAAAAAACCTCTTTTCTGAAAGTTGCTTAGTCCCGGGTTAAAACTCTTGGTACAGACACAAATTCAAATTCATATTCATTTGCATACCATTCCATATCTTATTAACATTTTCAATTTTCTATATAGCTTCTCCTCTCTTTTAAATTTTCTTAATTTTATTTTATTTATTTCATCTCAATTCGAATCATAATATTTATTATTCTTTGTCTGTTCTATTTCCAGCTATCCATTTATCTTTCTTCTTTTAAAAAAAACTTCTCCTGTACGCTAATTGGAGTATAATGCCTTTATCTCTTCCCCCTATATTTATAATATTTAATATAGAATGCATAATTTACATTGGGATTCTGTCTGGTACATTCTAAAATTATACAATATTATCAATACCAATACAAATCTATTCATTGATATTAATATTCATCTATATCTTAAACATTTAGCACATTACTTTTCAATTAAATCACATACTTTTATGGAAGCACCTATTTTCCATAATTATTCCCCCCCCCCACATCACGTATTGTAAATCATTATTTCATTAAAATGTTCCCACTCTCCTACTTCAAATCTCTCATTTCAGAAAAATTTCACTAGGATAATATAATCTAATCATTAATATTAACAATCATTTATATCTTAAGCATTTTACCCATTTCAATTAAATATCATGCCTTTATGGGAACACTTTCCAAAGTTATTTCCCCCCCCCATCACATATCTTAAATCATTGTTTCATTGGATTGCTCCCCTTTTCTTAACAAAAATTTCACTAAATTATACTAAATATTTTATCACATTTAAAATTGCATATTATTTCCAATTTTCTAAAGTTATTTCTAAGTACAAATGTAAAAATACAATCTTATGTACCTTTCTAGAATCCCTTTTTCAATAAAATTTACCCATTATCTCTAAAAAGCTTTTGTTTCTTTGCATCTTGCTCCCCACTATTAAGATTTCTCATCCCTTCCTTTCTCCCTTGCTTATTCTTCTCCTTATCCTCTTTAACCCTTTGTCTCTCCACCTCCCTTTTATTCTGCTTTCCTCCTTTCTGTTGTTTTCTAACATAATATCTCCTTTTCACCTTATTCTTCCTTTTTTTGATTATTTTTCCAAATCTTAAAGTCTTCTTTTCCTTTTTCTCTTCCTCCTTTCCTCCCCTGACCAAAGTCACTTGTTCATCAAAAATTGCTTCTTCTTTGTCCCAGTCATCCTGCCGCTCATTCAGCTTTACATAAGTGCAAACCGCCATTTCTAAAAATTGAAAAAGAGTGCCAAAAATGTCCTTCCCTTCTTGCTTTTCTTTTTCATATTTTTGATATATAAGTTTCAATCCATCCACAAGTGATGCCATTGTGTAGAGAAAAAGTTTTTCCAAACAACCACCCAAGTGCTTTTAATCAGAAATAGTTCTCAGAAGTTCCAAAATCACCAAACAATCCAAACAAGCTGTTTCTTTTAGATACCTTCTCTTTCTTCACTTTCTCTTTCTGGGGTTAAAGTTTAGTCACAAAGTTCCCTTTAAAATATATCTTTTAAAGGTCTTATTGATGTTTAGCAACTCTTTCAAATTCTAGGCAATCTTCTCCTTATTTTCAAATTTTGCTCCAATTTTTTTTCCCTCTCCCTTCCCATTCACAGCCAAAAAGATTTTTTTCATCCACTGTCAAGGAAGGAGAGTGAAACAACAATAAAAAAAACCTTTCCCTTTTAGAATATTCACAGCTTGTAACACTCACTGGAAACAATGTATCCTTAGCAGCCTTCAAGATTCCAGGGCACTTTCTCTTGCCTTGTTCCAGTTGAAAGCAACTTTCATATTTCTTCCAACTTTCTCCCTCCTGCACCTGCTTGTCCGGCTGCAGATTTCTTTGTGGCGGCCATTGCTGACCGCCGCTCCTCCACCTTGGGAAAAGGGGGGTCTGCTGGCTGGGGAGGGGGTCTGCGACACCCCAAGCCCTTGTCCGGATCCCCCCTGTCTTCAGCTGCTTCTACAGGGCAGCTATATCCCCCAGATCCAAACGGATCGGGGGAACCTTGGTGGCGAACACAGCAAGGATCGCACAGTATCGCAAATCCCTGCCGCCACCGAAACCTTGCAAACCGGAAGTCCTCCATATACCTCATCCTAATACTTTCAGGCATTTCTAATTTGAATGATGAATGTTATGAAAATACTATATGTTGTGTCCCTGACTAACTGCAGTCTTCAATCTGGTCCGCATTCCTGGCGGGAGCACCGACTGTTCCCATTGGTTGATATCGTTTGACAGCCGGCTATAAAAGGAGCTGTCAAACGGCATCAGCTGTTGCCACCAGCTGGCTGCCAGCCCAGCCATGGCAGCCGCGGCAACCCGTTATGCTTCAAATAATGCAATGTTAGCCTTTAGCTCCGTGTCTGCCTCGTGTGTCCACGATATTATTAAGTTTTAGCAATATGAATTTATGTCTAACATTACAAATTAATTTTGTATGGGGTGTTTATTAGAATAGATATTACCAAATTACAGGAGTTTCACATTATATTCAAAATATTTCCAATCCACCAGCTCCTTCATTAAATTGAAACTCAGCCTGAAAAAAGGATAATCTACTTTGAAAAATAGATTTTAAAACTCAGAAGTAGTGTTTTAAAAATAAGCAATTGATCATCTGCTTTCTTTTTCTCACTCATGGTCTCAAATTTCAGCACATGGTTCAACTTCCAAAACAAAAGCATAATTGAAATTTTGTGTTTGGTGCACTGAGAAAAAGCGGAGGCAGCTATAAAGCATAACAGGCTTTATTGTTAATTTGTATCTCAGCTGTAGCTAGCTGCGAGCTTGCAGCAGCAGCTGAGAGGGAGAGACAGCTGATTCCATTTGACAGCTCCTTTTATACGGAGCTGTCAAACGGTTCAGCCAATCAGAGGCTTCTCCAGCTCCCGCTTAAACACCAGGCCAGAGTGAGGACTTGCTGGTCGCAACACTTCTTCCCCCTGGAACTGCACATGTGTAATTGTCCAGATAGGCGGGGCGATGCCTCACTTGTCTTGATCACCTTAGTTCTACAGTCGGCGGCATTGGGGAAGGGCCTGTTGCTGGAGTGCCACCTTCCACTTGGGGCGGTGTCTTCTCTCCTCCCCAGGTGATCTCGGCTGGCCATGGAAGGACCTTGGGTGTCGATGAGACCTCTTTGGATGGCGGCCAGCTGGCTCTGGTCATCGATGTTGCAGCTTCCCCAGGTAAGGCCTCCACGAGTTGGAGTTGGCCTTTGAGAGGCTTCGGAGTTGCCCCACTTGGTGTCCGTGGTCTCAGCTTCCCTCTGCACTGGACCTGTAGGGGCACTCCAATGGCTCCTTAGCTGGTCCACGTGTTGGCACCACAGTCTTCCATCAGCCAACCTTACCCTGTATGATTTGGGGCCTGTTTTGTGTTCAACCCACCTGAGCAACCATAGGGGATTTCCCATTTAGTTGCGGGAGTAGACTGGGTCCCCTGGCCTAAAGTCCCTTGCCCTGTTGAATGAGTCAAGGAGTGCCCTGGGAGCATAAGTAGGGTGCAGCCTGTCGAGAGTTATGCGAAGTCTCCTTCCCATTAATAGTTTGGTTGGGGTGAGGTTGGTGGCAGCACTCGGGGTGGTGTGTTGGGTTAGTAGGTACCAGGCTACCCTAGTAGACCAGTCCCCTTCTGCCATTCTCCCCAGGGCTTCTTTAGCTGATCTTATAGCCCTCTCTGCCAGGCCATTGGAAGCTGGATGAAAAGGGGAAACCAGGGCATATCTGATACCTCTTTGGGCCAGGAATAGTTGAAAGGAGGAGGAGGTGAATTAGGGCCCGTTATCTGAAACCAGGCTGTCTGGGATGTTAAAAAGTTGTCCAAGGCATTGCTTACAGCATCTGAAGTAATTTGAGGAGAACCAGTTCTACCCACTTGGAAAATGAATCTACCATGATTAAGAAGTTTTTCCCTTGCATGAGGCCTGCTAAATCCACATGTACCCTAGACCATGGTGTTTTGGTATCTTCCCACTCCCCTGGAGTGGTCACTGGTGGAGCAGGTCTGGATATCTGGCAGATGGAGAAACTTTGAACTTTATTAGTAACTGCCTCATCCAGTCCTGGCCACCACACATAGCTCCTGGCCAGAGCCTTCATTCTGTTGATACCTGGGTGACCCTCATGGAGTACTTCAATGATACGAGGTCTTAGCAGGTGTGGAATGATTATTCGGGGTCCCCACAGTAAACATCCCTTTAGCACACTCAGCTCTGTCTGGCATGCCTTGAAGGGGCAGAAATCCACTGTAGGGGTCTCCCTGGGCCACCCCCTTCACACCCAGTCCATAACTTGGGATAGTTGTACATCTTTGGTGGTAGTGTAGGCGATGTCATCGGCCCTGAGTGGCAACTGTAGATCTTCCAGCAGGAACACTGAGGCTGAAAGGGCAGGATCAGCGACCAAAATGGGTAATAGGCATCTGCTTAGGGCATCAACATGTGCTACATCTTTGCCAGGCCTGTATGTCAACTTGTAGCTGTAATCTGCTAAGAAAATGGTCTATTGGGTCATCCTTGGGGAAAGGATCTATGGGCTGGGCTTGTCACCTGCCAGGATGCCTAGCAAAGGTTGGTGGTCAGTGATGAGCTCAAATTGGTGTCCATAGAGGTATTCATGGAACCTTTTGACTGAGGCCACTGCAGCCAATGCCTCCTTGTCTGTTTGGCTGTAGTTGCGCTCCGACTTGGAGACCATTCTGGAAAAGTATGTGATAGGGGCTTCCTGGTCATTTGGCAATTTATGGCCTAGAACTACCCCAATCCCATAAGGGGATGCATCACAAACTAAGATAAGGGGAAGAACATCATTGAACTGTATGAGTACTTTGGCTGAAGTGAGCAGGGATTTTACTGCAGTGAAGGAGGCCTGTTCCATGGCTCCCCACTTCCAAAGTGTCTTAGAATCTAACAGCCTGTGCAAAGGTTCTGCTACAGTGGCCTTGTGAGGCAGGAAAGCGCTGTAGAAGTTAAGTAGTCCCCAAAAAGCTTGCAACTCAGTTTTGTTCTGAGGCACTGGGACCTCCTCAATAGCTTGTACTTTGGACTCCACAGGGTGAATTCCCTTGCAGTCAATGTGATAACCTAGGAAGTCTATCTGGGAAACTGCGAAGATGCATTTCTTTCTGTTTAATTTTAGTCCAGCATTTTGAAAACACTGGAGAACTTTTTGCAACCTTGCCAAATGTTCTTTTGGGCTGTCAGCAGCAATGAGGAGGATATCATCGAAGTACAGGATGACACCTTTGATATTGTATAGTAAGATTTCCATAATTGATTGAAATATGCCAGGGGCAAATGCTTACATTTGAAAGTGCCCCTATGAGTAATGATCTTTTGGGCCTCTGCCATCTCATTGTCCATTGGGAATTGCTGGTATGCTTGAGCCATGTCCAGCTTGGTAAAAATGGAGCTTTTACCTAGGGAATGGAGCAGGTGTTGTATGATTGGCACAGGATAAGCGTTTGATTGGAGTCCCTTGGTTATCGTGGACTTGTAGTCAGAACAAATTCTTATGGAGCCATCTCACTTCAGGAATATTACAATGGGAGTTTCCCATTTAGCAAAGTCAATTGACTCTAAAACCCCTTGAGAAATAAATTTGTCAAACTGGGCATCCACTTTAGAACGCAATGCCAATGGCACTCTGCATGGTTTGAGGCATATAGGAACTATATTTGGGTCCAGGTTAAGGGAAATAGGAGTGCCATTGTAACAGCCCATTTTGTCATTAAAAACTTCTGAATAGTCAGCAAAAAGTTGCTGTAGGTTGTTGGGGTGACTGCATTTACTCCAGTCACTTGTAGACCCAGTGAGTGGAACCAGTCCAAACCTAGTAAACTTGGCAGGCTCCCTATTATGATAAATAGTGGCAGGTGACCCTGAAAATTGTTGTACTGAATATGGAACTTCCGAGGACTGGAATGAGCTGTCCCTGGTAGTCCATCAGGGCCAGACTGCAGGGGCTCAGCTGTTTCCTTTTGAAGTCTGGTAGCAGATTCTTCAGTGTCTCCAGGGAGATGAGGGATAGAGATGATCCAGTGTCTCCCTCCATCTGACAGGGGCTGCCTTGTAGGAGAGATCAACATTAATTTTATTAACATTAAAAGAGTAAGGCAGTGACTCCGTTCTTGGGAATGCTTTGTTGATGGCATAGCATTCCTCTTTGGATTTGAAATTTTTTGGCTGGTTCAGATGTTGAGATGGCAGATTTGTGTTCTTGGTGCCTGACAAATTCTAGCTAGGCGGCCTTTCTTCTGGCACTTTATGCAGACTGCATTTCTAAAACAGCAAGTGGCTCTCAGATGGTTTCCCCCATAGCTGAGGCAAATCAGCTGTGTGTCACTTGTCTTCTGTCAGTGGGAAGACTTCTTCTCTGCATGGGCTGGGGTGTTCTGAGGTGATTAATTGCTTCTTCCTCTTCGAAGTCTTCATCTTTGAAGTAGCTGTCTTTTAGTGGACAGCAGAGCTGGGAAAGCTGCTTGCTTTCTGTATTTCGGTTGTGGATAGATTTGACAGTTTGGCGGCTTGAGCCTCTTCGATTACCTGTTTCAAGTTGAGGTGAGCTTTCGCAAGCAGCCGTCATTGTAGCTGAAGGTCTCTCACCCTGCAGACAAGCTGGTCCAGCAGCATATCATCTAGCTGATCTCAGATCCTGCATTGGAGGGTGGCCGAACGAAGAGCCACCATGCATTCACCCACGGACTCACCCTCCTCTTGGCTTCTTCGCCTGAAGGCATGGCAATGGATAGTGCATGATGGCTTCACGGCATAGTGGTTACCAAGCACCTCCTGCAGATGACAGCAGGTGTCAGCCTTGACTGTCTGAGGAGCCAGCAAGGCCGTGGCAGTGTCGAAAACGGTGGCCCTGCAGAAACTCAGGAAATAGGGTTTTTTCCTGTTTGGAGGAATGTCAGATAGGTTCGTGGAGTCCATGAACCTGTTGATATATGATGTCCACATCTTGGTGGTTGGCCGAAAAGGCAGGAAGTTTGGTGGTGCTGTCTTTTCTCCACAGTTCTAGTGACAGCTCTTAGTGACAGCTCTTTTTGTAGTGACTTCAGCCATGTGGTGCTCTCTCTCTCTGCCTGAGGATTGCTTTAGTTCATCAGCGATCCCACCTTCGTTGCCAGTTTTGTGTTTGGCGTGCTGAAAAGAAGAGGCAAAGGCAGCTATAAAGCTTAACGGGCTTTATTGTTAATTTGTATCCAGCCACAGCTAGCTGCGAGCTTGTGGCAGCAGCTGAGAGAGAAAGACAGCTGATTCTGTTTGACAGCTCCTTTTATACGGAGCTGTCAAATGGTTCAGCCAATCAGAGGCTTCTCCGGCTCCCGCTTAAACAGCGGACTGGAGTGAGGACTTGCTGGTCGCAACATGAAACAATCTAATTCATATTTCTGAATAAAATCAAAATGAGATGTACAGCTTTGTCATGATGTACATCTGTACATCAGGCTATGCCTGATAACATGGATGACCTTTAGTAAGCACTTTTAGCACTTTTCTAGGGTAAAAAAGAAAATGATGATTGCAGAAAAAAAGTATTATGGTTGCTGATATGCTAATGCTATGGAATGACAAACCAACAAACAAAGGGAATGTAAGTATCACTATCTAAATGCTTTACCCTATACCAGTTTGAAGAACACCAGTTTGAAGAAGACAGATGCAAGCAAACCTCAGACATCTGGAGTTGCCTTATTATCATTTTCAAACTTTCATTACAATATGTTTTAATCTCATTACTAACAAAGAAATGTAACTGGAAACAGTAATTATACTCATCATTCATGTATGTGATTGAGTGGAAACAGAAGAATTATAGCAAAGACAATTTTGCCAGATATTTTGGAGAACTCCTCTACAGAAAACAAATGGTCCTATTAAAATGTATTTGTGTCTTACCCTAGCAATGAGCCAAATGAGTCAATAGTAGTTCAAATGCAATGAAATAGAATTATGTTCTCTTTTTTTCAGGTTGTTCTTGGGCAATAAAACCATAGCTCCTGAGCAATTTCTGGAGGTGAAGAGTACATATGGTAATGCCCACAATGAATAATGTTTCCTTAAGTTTGACCCAAAAGGAATTTGCTTTATATCTTTCCTTTATTAAACATAAGAATTTACAATTTATACTAAGCAGTGGTGAGATTCAGCTAGTTCTGGCCAGTTAAGGTAAACCGGTGGTAAAAATTCTAGCTGGCCTCACCCCTCCCTGCCCCACCCAGTCACTCCACACCTCATCCACTCACCCTGCATAGCTGCTGCTCGTCTCCCTCTAGCTCCCTGGCTTGCCTCAACCACGCAGTCTCTGAGGGCCAGCCAACTTGCCTGCCTTCAGCTGCATCCCACACAACTCTCTCCGCATAGCCCAGCGGAGCTGTTTTGATCTGCCTGACAGCCTGGGTGAGCCTACAAGCAGCAAGGCCTGAACCCCTATCTAACTACCTCCCCACATGGCACAGCAAGCTTGCTTGCCTTCCACGCAGCTGAATCTCATGCAGCACTCTCTGTGTGGCCCAGCTAAGCTGCCATGATCTGCCTAGGTGAGTGACTTCTAGCAGCAAGGCCCAAATCCCGGCCTAGCTGCCTCCTATGTCATCCCATGGTCCCCGAGGCCCTGCATGCTTGCCTGGCTTCCTTGCTGCCTTCCCATGGTTCCTGAGAGGGCCAATGGAAACACCCTGTTTCCCAACTCCATTGGGCTGTCTACTGAAGGCTGGGTCATGCTGGATCGGGATGGGGAGAAGCAAAAAGTGTACTGCTGCTGTTATTCCAGAGGGCTGCCTCGGGAGCGAGGGGGAATAAAGAGGCCAGCCAGCAGGCCAAAGCATCACTGGCTTTGCTGTCCCACCTACATTCTTGCAAAGTGAAATGAAATGTGTTGTGTCCGCGAAATGATGCCAGGAGTCGGTGACTTCAAATCATGCTCTTTTATTTAAAGTTGGAACCGAACTGGGGCAAAGGAAAAAGCTCACGGCTTTTATTCCTTTAGCCGTGGCGGCCGCGGCCAATGGCACTGCTTTGAATCTCCCGCGATTCGAATGGACCAATCGCGGGAGATTCTTAGCGAGCCAATCGGCGCGGCTCGCCTGACCAATCAGAGTGCCCCGCGCTTTGGCCAATCAAAGCGCGGGGATCTCAAGAATGCTAATTAGGGACAGAACAAAATGCCTTTTTTCTTACTGTGCAGCCCTCCCAATCTACAGTGGTTCCCTAAATAAGAAAGCTGGCTGCAAGACAAGGGGAGCCAAGAAAGCAGAGGCAGGAGAGCAAGTGAGTGAACCTTAGCCTGCTGGCTGGCCTCTTTATTCCTCCTCACTCCTGAGGCAGCCCTCTGGAATGGCAGTGGCAGCACATGCAGCTGCCTTTTCTCTTGCTGTGCAATCTCTGAGACTGCAGCTCCCTAAAGGAAATGGTGATATGGTGTCAAGGGAGTGGCAGCACAGGCAGGCTGAAGTGGTGGAAGTGATGGCCTTAAAGTTCAGGAGTGAAGTGCAACTTGCCTTTGCGCTGCCCATTCAGCCTTTGACCCAATATTTTTGCACCAGCTGGTGATGCCCAAGGCAGCCCTCGATTCGGAGCTGGAAGCCATGGCCGGAGTCAGTCCTAGCTTTGTTATCCATCCTTTCTGTCTTTCAATTTGTCAGAGAGATCTTTGTGGAGCCATGCTGCTTTCTTGTTCTTCTTTTTCAGCTGTGATGTACTGGACTGGGCTTTTATGATCATATTTTAAAGTTTCCCAAGCTTCTTGAGTCGTTTTCCCCTTAAGGATTTTCATCCAAGGAATCTTTCCCAAGTTCTCTCTGAGCTTGTTAAAATTAGCTCTTTTAAAGTCTAGGACTCATTGTTTTCTATTGCTTGTGTTTGCATTATGTTGGATTCTAGTATGACATGGTCACTCTCACCCAAGGTTTCAATTCCCTCTATCAATTCTTCTATGTTCGTAAGAATAAAGTCCAGTATGGCTGACCGTGTCAGAGCATTTACAGCATGATTGCCATTATGAGACAACCCAGGAGCAAAACACAGCACATAGAGACTTATACATTTAACAGTGGTTTATATACAACAGTTATATACAGAAACATAAGTGGTAGGCAAATACCTTCTTAACTCTACACGGAGAAACTCTGCAAATGAATACTGGACACAAGGAGAGAGGAACATGCCCTCTAATGGCTGCCTATTACATAAACATGTTTTAAAGGAATAGAACCCATCCCTAGTCTTAAAGGGAAATACCCATGCTATGCTGAATCACCTCTTATTGCATCAGCCACATCTGGCAGCTATTACTGCTGGTCGGCTCTTAAATCCCAAGATCTTAACAATCCCTCTAGCTCCCTCCTCTACATTTTGAACAACAAAGTTGTCAGCTAGGTTGGTCAGTACCAACTGTGTCTCTAAAATGCCACAAATGTTTGCCAAATTGTTTTTGAAATGTTTCCAAGGTTGCAAGCCAATGCATGCATCCCATACAATTCTTTGTACAACCAAGCCCAAGAGTACAATTCTTTGGACATAAAATGGGATAACCTGTAGAGTGTTTGATTTACTATTTTATTCATAAACCACATTTACACTTGAAAACCCAACAGGCAATACGGATGAGTGTCGCTTTAGGTTATTCCTACAATAACAATCATATATAATGGAATATAAGGGGCTAAAAGCAAGTTATTTGTCCAGAGTCACTCAGTGAAGTGCATTATTGAATGAGAAGTTGAAGTCCTCAGTCCTAGTCCAGTATTTAAAATATTACAGTGTATTTCTAGGTCACATGAACAGGTTGATGCTGTGGTCTTAAATATCTTTGATTTTGCAGCAACCAATATCCTAAACTCTGATCAATAATGGCTCTATCTGCAGGGTTTACAAAATAATCTGTTATTTTTATATTAGGAAATGGCAAGGTGTACATGTGTGTGTGTGTGTGTGTGTGTATGTGTGTGCGTGCGTGTGTGTATGTATATATATATATGTGTTTATGTGTATATATATGTATGTATGTATGTATGTATGTATGTATGTATGTCTGGCATTCAGCTTTGTTCGGGTATTTTCCCACGTCATAGTAGTGGTGCTTTTAAAGTTGTAGCAACGTTTTAGCAGAATCTCATCTGCCATCATCAGGCTTCTGTATAGTGTTTGTCTGTGAGTCAGACTTTTACAGTGGTTTCAGATTTAAATTTGGGGCAGCCTATTGCTGTGTCAGAATGGTTTTTTCTTCCTCCTGATTGGTTGAGAGTCTTAGTCTGTGTTTATTGGTCTTGGAGTTTGCTGTGTTCTGCTTCTAATATCTTCTGTCTGTTTTTTTGGGGAGGGGCTCTTTTTGTATCTTGATTGGCTGGCAACATTGTGTTACTTTATTGGAGGCCTTTAGTGCAGCTTGGCTTCGGGTAAGTGGACGGCTATCATTAGTTAGGAAGCTGGGTTTCATCTGGGTGCCTGGTTGGGGTGTGTTTGAGCTGGAGGTATCAGGGGGGATCTGTTTGTGCCCAGGTGTTTGTAAGCAAAGAGATCCAACACACGATCATACCCAGAGAGAAATCTTCCAGATGCCCCAAACTATACGGCCTCCCAAAAATACACAAAGAAGGCATACCTCTCAGACCCATAGTCAGCTCCAGAGGAGCACCACTACAAAACCTAGCTAAACACCTAGCAAAAGAGCTACAGCCCCATGCTGAAACAGCAGCTTCTCATGTACAAAACTCATACCACTTCTTGGAAATGATCAAAGATCTACACATGGAGCAAGATCTGCTTGTAAGTTTTGATGTGGTTTCACTATTCACTCAAGTCCCAATAAAAGAGACCCTTGAAATAATCAAAAATAAATATCAACCAGCTAAACACCTCATGGAACTAACAGAACACTGCTTAACCAACACATATTTCATATACAAAGGACAAAGATACAAACAAATTGAAAGAGCCCCCATGGGATCACCACTGTCACCTGTCATTGAAAACCTGTTCATGGAAGAATTCGAATCCAGAGCCCTGGCCAATGCCATCCTCAAACCCAAACTATGGTTAAGATATATCAATGACACATTTGTGATTTGGCCCCATGGACAAGAAAACCTAAACAATTTCCTAACACACCTAAACAGCGCACACCCCAAAATCAAGTTCACCATGGAAACAGAAACAAACAAACAACTACCATTCCTAGATGTACTAATCTACAAAAAAACAGATGGCACACTAGGACACACCATATACCAGAAGAAAACACACACCAACCGCTACCTCAATGCCCAATCCTACCACCACCCAGCACAGATAAACTCCGTGGCTAAAACACTAATTACTAGAACCAAATGCCTGGCAGATAAGACATACATTCAGACTGAACTACGCACCCTGACTAAAATATTGACAGCCAATGGCTTCCACAAAAGCAAAATCACCAACTTGATCCACAAAAACACACTGAGACATAATAGAGACCCAGAAGATGAACAGACCCATGGAACAGCTGTCCTGCCCTACATAAGAGGCACTACAGACAAAATTAGTAAGATTCTATACAGACACCACATCAAGACTGCCTTCAAAACAGACAGAAAAATAGCAGCCATCCTCAGGAACCCCAAAGACAAAATTGACCTGGAAAACCAAGGCATATACGAAGTCCCCTGTGCATCATGCCCGGCCACATACATTGGACAGAGCAATAGAAGAATAAGCACTCGCCTGGATGAACAAAAAATTGCAGTCAAAAAGCTGGAACACACTTCCTCACTAGTCCAACACATGGAAGCCACAGGTCATAGCATCAACTTCAATGGAACCCTAGCCACTATAGAAAATCCCAGCCACAGAATCATCAGAGAAACCACAGAGATTGAAAAAAGACCAGAAAGCATGAACAGAAGAGATGATTCCACCAGGCTGTCAATCATTTGGAAGCCTGCACTCACAAACAAAAAAATCTCCACACCACAAGCTAGACAAACACCTGGGCACAAACAGATCCCCCCTGATACCTCCAGCTCAAACACACCCCAACCAGGCACCCAGATGAAACCCAGCTTCCTAACTAATAATAGCTGTCCTCTTACCCGAAGCCAAGCTGCACTAAAGGCCTCCAATAAAGTAACACAATGTTGCCAGCCAATCAAGATACAAAAAGAGCCCCCCCCAAAAAAAACAGACTGAAGATATTAGAAGCAGAACACAGCAAACTCCAAGACCAATAAACACAGACCAAGACTCTCAACCAATCAGGAGGAAGAAAAAACCATTCTGACACAGCAATAGGCTGCCCCAAATTTAAATCTGAAACCACTGTAAAAGTCTGACTCACAGACAAACACTATACAGAAGCCTGATGATGGCAGATGAGATTCTGCTGAAACGTTGCTACAACTTTAAAAGCATCACTACTATGACGTAGGAAAATACCCGAACAAAGCTGAATGCCAGACATGTAAGTACCCGCGAAAACTTAAGAAAACAAATATATATATATATATATATATATATATATATATATATATATATATATATATATATATATATATATATGGATCTTTGGTTATTCGGGTTTTCTCCCGCGTAAGATTGGAAGTATCTAGGCAACGTTTCGATGAAGTCTCATTCATCATCTTCAGGCTTGGTCTTCAGCTCTGTGCTTTTCAGAGTGATGTGAGCTTGCAGCTGCTTCTTCCTTTTAACTGCTAGTGGGGTGTGACTTGATTGGGTGGGGGCTTGGCTGTGTTCTGATTGGGTGGGGGTGTGTTCTGATTGGTTGGGGGTTTGGCTGTGTTCTGATTGGTTGGGGGGTTGGTTGTGTTCTGATTGGCTGGAGGCGTGTTCTGTTTAGGTGGGGGCTTGATTGTGCTCAGGTTAATCTTATTAGCCCCCACCTGAACAGAACACGCCTCCAGCCAATCAGAACACAGCCAAACCCCCAACCAATCAGAACACAGCCAAACCCCCAACCAATCAGAACACAGCCAAACCCCCAACCAATCAGAACACAGCCAAGCCCCCACCCAATCAAGTCATACCCCCACTAGCAGTTAAAAAGAAGAAGCAGCTGCAAGCTCACATCACTCTGAGAAGCACAGAGCTGAAGACCAAGCCTGAAGATGATGAATGAGACTTCATCGAAACGTTGCGTCCGTCTGTGAGTCAACTGTGGGGGCCTGACTCACAGACGGACACATTACAGAAGCCTGATGATGGCAGATGAGATTCTGCCAAAACGTTGCCACAACTTTAAAAGCAGAACTACAATGACATGGGAAAATACATGAACAAAGCTGAATACCATACACACACACACACACACACACACATATATGTGGATCTTTGGTTATTTGGGTTTTTTCCCACGTAAAATTGGAAGTTTCTAGGCGATGTTTCGATGAAGTCTCATTCATCATCTTCAGTGTGTCTTTGGCTTTGTGCTTTTCTGAGTAATGTGAGCTTGCAGCTGCTTCTTCCTTTTAACTGCTAGTGGGGGTGTGACTTGATTAGGTGGGGACTTGGCTGTGGTTTGATTGGGTGGGGGGAGTCTTCTCATTGTGTCCTCCACGGTGTTGATCTGTAAGCACAACCCCCACCTGTGGACGTCGAGCCCTCATACCACCCTCATGGAGTCTGTTTCTGACTGTTTGAGCAGCCACATGCACATTTGTGGCCTGATGGAGGTCATTTTGCAGGGCTCTGGCAGTGATCCTCCTGTCCTTCCTTGCACAAAGGTGGAGGTAGCGGTCCTGATGCTGGGTTGCTGCCCTCCTACGGCCTCCTCCACATCCTCTGATGTACTGGCCTGTCTCCTGGTAGTGCCTCCATGCTCTGGACACTACGCTGACAAACACAGCAAACCTTCTTGCTACAGCTTGCATTGATGTGCCATCCTGGATGAGCTGCACTACCTGAGCCACTTGTGTGGGTTGTAGACTCCGCCTCATGCTACCACTAGAGTGAAAGCACCACCAGCATTCAAAAGTGACCAAACCAGCAGCCAGAAAGCATAGAAACTGAGAAGTGGTCTGTGGTCACCACCTGCAGAACCATTCCTTTATTGGGGATGTCTTGCTAATTGCCTATGCTTTCCACCTGTTGTCTATTCCATTTGCACAACAGCTTGTGAAATTGATTGTCAATCAGTGTTGCTACCTGACAGTTTGATTTCACAGAAGTTTTAAGAATAAGGGTTGAAGAGGTTTGATTAGCTAATCTGACCCTCTGTGAGCAGCCAGACAGGAAATCCATAATCCAAAAGCAGATTAAATTAGAAAGCCCAAGGTCAAGAAGTATAGACACTAATCTAGGTGGAAGAATTGTCCAAATTGTCCCAATTATCCCAATAACATAAATTGTAACTCATACTAATAACAACGCATTTCTAACATAATGTCTTTGAAAATACAGTGGAAACTTGGGTCGCAAATGCTCCTGTTCATGGCCAAATTGGGTGGCAAACAAAAAATCCACCCGATTTTTGAACTGGGTCATGATTCAAAAATCAGGTGGCAAACAAAATTGGCATGGAAAGATTCCCTTTCCGCACTGATTTCCCCTACGCCGCCATTTTTTAGTTGCTGTTTTTTGTCTGTGCATGCGCAGACTGTCATGCTTTCAGTCATGATCAAATCGGGTTGCGGATTACGGTTGCAACCCGAGGCTCTATGTAGCTATGTATCTTATTGTTCCCATACCATAAAAAACCGTGCCAACCTAATTGAAGGTTGTGTCATTCTGAAGTTAATAGTCTTTTGTGCCTCAAGTAAATTTATTATTTCATCCATGTAAGTACTGAAGCCTGATAATACAATTCCCAACCTGGGAACCCAAAGCTGCCTCTTTTTTTGGAGTCTTGCAACATTTTCAAACCTATTCTTGCTTTTTTCTCAAACCAAATATATCTTAATATTATTTATTTAGTTCTTCAAAATATTTTTCCGCAATTTTATTGGAATTGTTTGAAATAAATATCATAATCTTGGTAAAATATTCATTTTTATAGTAGCAATTCTTCGTGTCAATGACAACTTCATTTTTCCAAATCTAATTTAATTTGTTGCATCCGTTTCATATAATTATCCTCTTTAATCATTGCACATTTTTCTATTAGTTGTATGCCTAAGTACTTCACTTTCTTGATTATTTGTATATCAATTCTTTCAATCAACACTCTTTTTTGTGTATGTGTAAGGTTTTTAATTAAAAAATTTTGTCCTATCATTATTTATTTTCAATCCTGCAACTTCCCCGTATTCTATTTTTCTAATTAACTTCGGTCCAGTTGCTAGTTGCTCTTCTAATATAAAGACTGAATCATCTGCAAATGCCTGTAGCTTATATTTTTTGTTTTTTAAAAAAAATTCAATTCCTTTTATTTCTTCATCTTGTCTAATATTTCGGGCTAACACTTCCAAAGTCAGTATAAATAGTAAAGGGGACAATGAATCCCTGTCTAGTGCCTTTTTTATATCAAAGTTCTCTGTCATGTCCCCATTTACCATCACCTTAGCTGATTGTGTGTGATATATTGCTTTAATCACGTTAATAAATCTCTCCCCAAAGTCCATGTGTTTTATTTGTAATAACATAAATTGTCAATTAACTATCAAATGCTTTCTGTGCTCTAGAAAAATCAACACCATTTGTTTTCCAGGATGTGTTTCATAATATTCCAACGTGTTTCAAATCATTCTCATTTTATTTTTAATCAGCCTCTGGCAAAAATCTATTCTGATCTACATATATAAATTCATTCAAAACCCTTTTTAATCTCTCTGCTATTATCAAAGCATATACTGTATTTTATAATCCACATTCAATAAAGATTTAGGCCTATAATTCCATATCTGTGTTAAATCTACATCATGTGGTTCTGATTCTAATGTTTTATGTTCTTCTTCTAACATTTTCTTATTTTGTTTCTTCTTGTTGTTTTTCTTTCCCATGTAAGTTATGACTAATTCCCAGGTATACGGCTTAGCAGTATTGTTAGGGATAACATTGGTTACCTAACGTGGTTTGGGTAAAAATAATATATAAACTATGTTAGTGAGTATAAGTGTGTGTATCACTTTAACTGCAAAACATGTATTTTGGGTGCAGTTGTAAAATCACCATAAGAGGGAGCATGAGAGCTCACTGTTAGCTGGCTTTTACTGTAGTAGCTGACAATGTTGGGTAGATGGTGATAACTGCGTGTGTTTCCCTGCTGTTGCTGAGAGAAGAAAAGGGGTTTGATTTTCTTCATATCTCTGAATGCGAAAGAGATATATTGCTGGACTGATTATTTGTAAGTTTACTGACCTCTATTTTCAACACTGGACTTTGCAACTGATTAATCCCTGGATGGACTGAACTAGTGTATGACATATGGACTGTTTTGACTATGCTATAACTCTTGCTGGAATAAAAACTTTTTAACTGGCACAGTGTATCTGTCTTACTGAGTGTAAACTACAACAAAGTTTATCTCAAATCATTTGCCTGCCTGCTAGACTGCCGTTGCACATTCTGCGAGGGTGTGTATCCCTAATACTGGTTATGGGCCCAGGTGCACAGTCAGACTAACCAGGATATAACAGGCTTAGATTAAAGTGAGAGTTTGTGTAGTTACACAATACTGTAAACAGACAGCTGTGTTTTATTAATTATAGTTTTTATATCCAGATAAAGATGGCACAAGTCAATTTACAAAGTTGGTCTCCAATATCCAAGCTGGATGGAACAAACTATGTTTCATGGTCTATGAAATGTAGCCTACTTCTACAAAGAGAAGGTTTGTGGAGTATAATTCAAAACCCACCAGAAGTAGATGCATGGGATCCGGAGGATGAGGATGATGCCCAGAAAATACAAGAATATCAACTGAAGAATGAGCAAGCTCTCTGTATAATAGGACTGACACTCTCTGATGAGCAGCTTGTACGAGGAGAAGAAACAGCTCCTAAATGTTGGGAGAATTTAAAGAAGATTTATGTTCGAGACAGTGTAGGAGCACATATAAATCTTACACGGAAACTGTTCAGAACACATCTTTAAAAGAATGGAGATATGATGACTCATTTAAATATAATGAAGAGAATTTTTCAGGAACTGCATGAAAAAGAACTTATCTTCACAGAACTACACCAAGTTTATATAATTTTATCTTCTTTAGATAATAGCTATGATGACTTTGTAACTTCACTTGAGGTTCTGCCAAAAAATAACCTCACATTAACTGACATTACTGGCAGATTAATTGAAGAAGCCAGGAGAAGGCTTGAAAGGGATCAACTCAGAAGGGAACAACCACAATGTGAAGAAGAGAAAATATCTTCGTCAGCCTATACAATTAGAAAATGTTTTAATTGTGGAGGAAAAGGACATTTGGCAAAATTCTGCAAGAAAGCAAAAAGCCAAAATGCCAGCCAGAAAGATAAAAAGCATCAAAAGGATAAAAAATGCATAGAGTTAGCCATGTATAGCAACGAAACTGTGAATAGTAATTTATGGGTGGTAGATAGTGGAGCATCACACTGCATAACGAAAGATAAGAAAATATTTATTAAGATGTCCACGAGTTCACAGCAGATATAGTTAGCTAATGGATGGAAACCGAAAGCTAAAGGTCAAGGTATATCATATTGTTCTTGCATAAGATAAAATGTAAAAATGTTATATGTACCACAACTTAAGTTTAATTTGCTTTCAGTTAGAGTTTTGGTTAAACTAGGTTATGTAATTACCTTTAGGGGAGACAATTGCATAATTGAAAAAGAAGGTAAAAAAGTGACTGCAACTTTAAGAGGTGAATTGTATGTGTTAAATGATAATTCAGAGGTAGCTAACACAGTTTATAATAATGTTAAACCTCATGATGAATGCATACATTTGTTACACAGATGTTTGGGGCATATAAATTTTAAAATGCTTAAACAAACAGTAGAACTATCTAAGGGTATAAAACTGAAGCCTTGCAGTAAGTGTTTGCACTGCAATGCATGCAGTCAGGAAAAAAGCAAGCAAATACCAGCAAATAGAATTAATGGATTTAAAACAAAAGAGCCTCTAGAGGTCGTATTTGCTGATATTATAGGTCCTAAAAAACCAAGTGTGCTCATTATATACTAAGTGTATATAAGTGTACTATTATATACTCATTATATGAGGTGCTCATTATATACTAAGTATAATGGACCATTATTCCAGATATGGTTTCTGTTATCTAATGAAAAGCAAAACGGAAACATATCAAAATTTCTTTAATTGGCTTAAATTTGCAGAAAGAAAAACTAAAAGGAAGTTAGTAACTCTTATCACTGATAATGGTACAGAATTTATAAACAATAAATTCCAAAATAAACTGAAGATGGCAGGTGTTGAACATAAAAAGTCTGCACCATATAGGCCACAACATAATGCCTTTATAGAAAGACGAGGCCAAACAATTCAAGCAATGGCTCGTACTATGCTGTCAGATTCAGGATTGCCTGAAACTTTGTGGGGAGAAGCAATAATGTGTGGTAATCATATATTGAATAATGTTGTTAACTCAACAACAGGTGAATTACCATGCACACGGTGGCATGGTAGAAAACCTGACCTAAGCTACATGCACACATTTGGAGCACCAGCATGGGTGCATATTCCTACACAACTGAGAAAAGGGGGCAACATAGGGCTAAAAAGTTATTCTTTGTAGGTTATGAATCTAATCACAAATCATACAAATTCTGGGAAAAAGGAACATCTAGAGTTTACTGTAGTGCTAGTGCCAAATTCCTAGAATATGTAGGATGGGAAAAACTGGAACAAGATTCAAGTAAGGAAGTAATTATAGAAACCTACAAAAGACCAAAAGAAAAAATCAGTAATAAGAAGAGTACAATTAAAGAGGAAGTACAGGAAGAGCATATAGGACCAGAACAGGAAGAAATACCAGAACAGGAAGAAATAGATAATCAGGAACAGGTAGAACATGAAAGTCCACCTGTAAGCCCTGTAATACCTAGACATTCTACACGTGTAACCAGACCACCTGACAAGTATCAAGCAAGTATAGTTTGCCAAGTTAGTAAAGTTCCAACTACTGTTGAAGAACTTAGAATGTATCCTGCAAAGGAACAGGAAAATTGGCATAGAGCAATGGAGAAAGAATTAAATTCATTAAAAAAAATGAAAGTTTATGAAAATGCCAAATTACCTCCAGGTGAAAAGTCCATTGGTTGCAAATGGATAGTTAAGTTAAAAACTGGTAAAAATGGGACTGTTACCCATAAGGCTAGGTTGGTAGCTCAAGGATTTAATCAAACTACATGTGATTATGATGAGGTATTTGCATCAAATTTAAAGGCAATAACCTTGAGAGCAGCTTTAGTGTGGGCAGCTAAGAAAAACTATATCATAAATCATTTAGATGTAGAAACTGCCTATCTGCATGCACCATTGCAGCACACTATATATTTAAGAAAACCAGTAGGTATAAAGGATGATAAAAATAATAATGACTGTTGGAAACTGAATAAAAGTCTCTATGGATTGAAACAATCTGATTATGAATGGAACCAATATATTGTAAAAGAGTTAAACAATATAGGATTTAAAGCTGGTTTAGCTGATCCATGTTTATTTAAGAAAGAGACAAATGGTACGGTGTCATTATTATTGTTGTTTACAGATGATATTGCTTCAATTACCAAGACTAATAATGAAGCTACTGAGATAATATCATTATTAAGTAAGAGGATAAAATTAAAGCAATTAGGAGAAATAAGACAATATCAAGGATTGACAATAAACAAAACCAATAGTGGATATAAGATATCACAAGAAGATAAAATTTACCAATTGCTAAAAATGTATAAAATGGAACTTTGTAAGCCTGCAAAAACTCCAATGAATCAGGAATTTTGCCATACTGATGCTCAAAGTTCAAAATTTGATAAGACTATTTATCAATCATTAATAGGTAGTTTATCATATATAAGTAATTGGTCAAGGCCAGACATTGCCTATAGCATTAATCAATTGGCAAGATTCAATGCTGAACCCAATGAAAGACACTGGCAAGCGCTAAAGCATATATTAAGGTATCTTAAAAGGACAATGCATTATGCATTGTATTTGGAGCCAAAAGATGATTTGATTTTAAGTGCATATGCTGATGCAAGTTTTGCAACAGATATAAAAACTAGAAAATCAACTTCAGGTATGGCTATACTATTAGGTAAAACACTGATTGGTTGGAGGTCAATTAGACAGCAACACATAAGTATGTCCACAATGGAAGCAGAATTTTCATGTCTATCTTTATTATGTACTGATTTAATTCTGTATAAACAGTTATTGTTAGATATGGGAGTAACTGTTAAAGATGCCATTGTAGTTTATGAGGACAATCAAGCAGCCATACGGTTGGCTACAAATATTGCTGTAAAAACAAGATCTAAGCATACTGACCTTAGATATTTGAATGTAAGACAATCTGTAAAAAATGGTTTAATCAAATTGGAATATTGCATGACTGATGAAAACATTGCTGATGGATTTACAAAAGCCCAAGGTGCAGTCAAGCACAAATAAAATTGTGAAAACTATGGGTTGAAATTGTAAATAGATATATATATTATTATATTACCCAAAAGGGGAGAATGTTAGGGATAACATTGGTTACCTAACTTAGTTTGGGTAAAAATAATATATAAACTATGTTAGTGAGTTTAAGTGTGTGTATCACTTTAACTGCAAAACATGTATTTTGGGTGCGGTTGTAAAATCACCATAAGAGGAGCATGAGAACTCACTGTTAGCTGGCTTTTACTGTAGTAGCTGACAATGTTGGGTTGATGGTGATAACTGCGTGTGTTTCCCTGTTGTTGCTGAGAGAAGAAAAGGGGTTTGATTTTCTTCATATCTCTGAATGCAAAAGAGATATATTGCTGGACTGATTATTTGTAAGTTTACTGACCTCTATTTTCAACACTGGACTTTGCAACTGATTAATCCCTGGATGGACTGAACTAGTGTATGACATATGGACTGTTTTGACTATGCTATAACTCTTGCTGGAATAAAAACTATTTAACTGGCACAGTGTATCTGTCTTACTGAGTGTAAACTACAACGTTTATCTCAAATCATTTGCCTGCCTGCTAGACTGCTGTTGCACGTTCTGCTAGGGTGTGTATCCCTAACAAGTATCCCATACAGTTTGTAAGGAAGTCTCTTCTTTCCTGTTCTCTTTTTTTTTTAAAGCCCATTTCTTTTTCCATACTTTGTATAAATTCCTTATCTTGTAGTATTGCTTGATTCAATGTCCATCCCAATTTTCCTTTTTTTGTTCTTTTCATACAACTTTTACAGGATTATGATCTGCCCAAACATTGGGTTCTATTTCTATCTTTTGTACACATGTTTTCAATTCTGATGACATCCATACCATGTCTATTCTTGACCAAGATTTATGTCTATTTAAATAGAATGAGTACTGATTTTTCGTGGGGTGTGTTCTCTCCATATATCCTGTGTTCCTATTTCTTCCATTATTTTAAAACAGGTTTTAGGGAGTGTTTTCCTAGCTGTTTTACTACTCTTATAATCAATTACATTGAAGTCCCCTACCACACAAAATATTTTCATTTTCCAATTCTATAATTTTTTTATGGCGGTTTCCATAAAACTCTTCTTGTTTATTATTAGGTGCATATATCGCTATCAACACCATCTGTTTATGATTCATTATTACCTCCACCATCAATATTCTCCCATCTTCATCTGCAAAAATTTGTTTAGCATTTATTGTTTCTTTAATATATAGAACCACTCCCCTTTTCTTTTTCTGTGCTAATGAAGAATATAATTTCCCAATTTTGGAATATCCTAATAATTTACTATATTGTTGTTTGATGTGAACCTCTTGAAGACAAATCAAATCTAGTTTTAATTTTTCTAATTTATTAAACATCCTTTTTCTTTTCATGCATGAATTCGGACAAAGTATTTTATGTTGAAGAACTATATTTAGTTGAGAGCAACTAGTATGGAAAGACAGACCCACATTTATTCATTAAATTTGGAACCTCTTTGTTACCCAGAGAGATTTAAGGTAGCTAACACTCAAGATCAACCTGGCATTCAAGGGGGCATCTTTTGCTGTCTAATAATTGACCTTTGAAGTCTTGCTTTCAATTTCCCACACAAAGGATCTTTCTAACTAACTTTCTTTAAACACATTTCATCTTTAGCATTTTAAAAATTTCCAAAACAACTATGTAATCATCCTTTTGTTGTATATTGCAAAAAATGCAAAAAACTCAAAGATTGTATAAAGCTGGAAACAACTGTGTCTTTCTTTTTAAGTGGATTGAAGGAAGATTCATCCAACAAAAGAGAAACTTGTGGAACTGAAGGTTTTTCAATCTTAAAAAATAAAGCAAATTAAGCTCCACAGAGTTTAGCTTAGTTTAGTTTACTTTATTGTCATTGCACCTCGTACAATGAAATGAAACACCATCTTCAGTGCACATCATGACCATGAAAATAAACACAAACACACATCCTTCACCCTTCACACATTGAACCGGAAACCCCCGACACCACACCAAAACTGCACTATACAGCAGAATTCAAAAGAGCTACTGCCCTGGGATAGAAGCTGATTTTCAGCCTATTTGTCCTTGTTTTTATTATTCTGTACCGTCTGCCAGATGGTAATAATTAAAAAAAAGGGGTTCCCAGGATGAGATGGATCTTTGAGAATGTTTTGAACTTTCTTAAGGCAATTGGAGCCATAAAGCTCTTCCAAGGAGGGGAGAGGGCAACCAATGATCTTCTGGGCAATGATGTTAACCCTCTGGAGTGCTTTCCTATCTGCCACTGTGCATTGGCAAACCATACAGAGGTGCAGTAAGTTAAAATACTCTCTATGGTGCAGCGGTAGAAGGTCACCAGCAATTTTTCATTCAGTTGTTGTTTTCTGAGAAGTCTCAGGTAGTATAATCTCTGCTGGGCCATTTTGACCACAGCTGCAATGTGAGCTCCCCAGGTCAGGTCTTCTTTCATGGTAATACCCAGAAACTTAAAACTGCCCACTTGCTCCACTCGGTCTCCACTGATAAGCAAGGGCTAGATGTCTGATCTGTTCCTTCTATAGTACACTATAAGCTCCTTGATCTTATTGGTGTTGAGGACCAAGTTATTGTCGCCACACCACGAAAGCAACCAGTCCACCTCATCCTGGTAGGCAGTCTCATCCCCCCTGGAGATGAGTCCCACCACTGTTGTTTCATCTGCAAATTTAGCAATAGTATTACTAACATGAGTGGGAATGCAGTCATGCACATAAAGAGTATAGAGTAAGGGACTCAACACGCAACCCTGTGGTGTATCAGTTTTAAGAATAAGGGCTGAAGAGGTATGATTACCTAATCTGACCCTCTGTGAATTAAAGACATGAAGTTCGGCCAAACTTTTGATCCATGAAAGGCTGCATTTACAGCTAAGACTGATGGAACCCACAACTTTCAGCTAATGGCAGATGGCTGCAAAAAAACCAGTTTCTGCCATCTGCTTGCCAAAAAAAATCCCCAGCTTTCTGGGGGTATTCATGGGTAATTTCCATACCTCTCTTTATTGAAGAGAGAATTTTAAGTTGTTGATTATGAAAAAATATGTAAAAATATTTTATATCAATTTTCTTCTACTATTTCTATCTTTGTAAGCTACAGGTACTCCTTAACTTATGAACACAATTGAGCCCAAAATTTATGTTGCTAAGTGAGAAATTTGTTAATAAACATGACAAGAAAAGTCATAAAATGGGGCAAAACTCAGTTAAGTATAGATGTTAAATTAGTAACACAGTTGTTAATTGAATCTTCTTTCCCCATTGATTTTGCTTGTCAGGTTGCAAAATGGGATCACATGATTCTGGGACACCACAACTGTCATAAATGTGAGTCAGTTGTCAAGCATCTGAAGGTAAATCACATGATCATGGGGATGATGCAATGGTTATAAGTGTGAAAAAGTCACTTTTTTCTGTGCTGTTGTAACTTTGAACAGTCACTTAAGAAAACTGTTACTACCTGTACTGTGATAAAAATAGTAGAGGAAAACTGATACAAAATCTTTTTTTTATCTTTTCTCATAACCACCAGAACACAATCAAAGAAAACTAACAGGTAGAAAGTTCTTACTGTTATGCAAAATTAGTTTTGCTCCCATAATACTAACAGTAATTTAATTTACTTAAGTTTTAAGGATCTATTTGTGTTTACCTGCTGTAATGGCTATACAAATCTCCATGTTGAGATTTCTTATGATCATCACTTGCTCAGGAGAAGTAATTGAGTGTTTATCAAATTCTTAGTAAACATGACAATGCCCAGAGATATTTTATTTGCCAGTAGTATACAAGATAATAAATTGGATAGTCTTCAGTCTAATCCAATGGCTCTTCTTTCATAGTCAAATTTTCATACATTGCTGCAGGCCTTAATAGTGCAAAACAGTGCAAAACTAAAATGATTAAAGGCGTACAGATTAAAACAGGGGTCGCCAGCCTTTTGGACCTCAGGGACCACCAAACTCATAATTTTAGATCCCAGGCACCAATAACTGGTTCTGTGGGTGTGGCCTAATTTGTGGGTGTGGCTTGGTGGTCATGTGACTGGCTGGGCATGGCTTGAATGTAAATATTATAAATATTTATATAAATATTGAATTGTTTATAAAAAAAAGAACAACTTTTACCCCAAATCAGGCAAAGCAGGCAGATTGAGTTGCTCACAGAATCACAGATTCATTCAGAGATCTATCTATCTGCCATTGGCTAACTCAGTCTGTCACATAAAATTTGCTTGCAAGCAAACTCATAAAATTACAACACACCATGCATGTAAATATTGAATTTTTTATTTTAAAAAAGAGCAACTTTTACCCAAAATCAGGCAAAGCAGGCAGATTGAGTTACTCACTGTTCTGTCCTGAATTTGCATACTCGAAATCCCCGCGCCTTGATTGGCTAAGGCGCGGGGATTTCTGATTGGCCAGGCGAGCCGCGCTGATTGGCCCAATTGAAGTCTCCCGCGATTGGCTCACTCCAAGAGCGGGAGACTTGAATCGCTGCCATTGGCCGCGGCCGCCGCAGCGAAAAGGATAAAAGCCGCGGGCTTTTTCCTTTTCGCCGGTTCGGTTCACAACTGTTTAATAAAGAGCTTGAATGATAGTCACCGACTCTGAGCGTCTTTTTGCGGACACGACACTGGCGACGAAGGTGGGATCCCGACCCTGAACCGAACCCCGTGTCCAACAAGAGCCAGTTCCAGCGCAGAGATGGCGAAGATCGCACCGCCCGCCCCCTTCAACCCCGCCACCGAGGACTGGGAATCGTACTCAGACCGGTTCCGTATGTACCTTGAATGCGCCGGAATGAAGGATGCCCCGGGCCCGCTAAAACGCGCCGTCTTCCTTACTCACTGCGGACCAGAGGTCTTCCAGATGGCCAAAGCATTGGCCAAGCCGGCAGACGCAACCGCCATGGACTGGGATGTCCTCGAACCTATACTGTGGCGCCATTACGCCCCCGAGGTCCCCATCCTGATACGGCGCAACGAGTTTTACCGCCGAAATCAGAAACCAGACGAAAAATTGAGCGACTTCGTCGCCGAGCTGCGGCACCTAGGAGGACTCTGCGAGTTTGAAGGTCTGAACAGCCTCATAAGAGACCGATTCGTACTTGGCCTATGGGACCCTACACTCCAGAGCTGGCTTATGGCCAAGGGCGACATCAGCCTAGCAGATGCCCTCACCGCAGCCGCAGCCGCAGAAGCAACCCGCACGTCTGCTGACAGCATGCGAAGATCTGACGCGAAGGGCGGAAACAACAACCCGGCAAGGTCGGCCGACCCTAGAAGCGAATCAACCGCACACTACGGAGAATTCCAGTCAACCTCCAGCACGTCGGAAGACGAGGAGGACATACATCGCGTGCAGACGGGACGCGGCGACCAACGGAATCGAAGAGGTCGTAGGTCGAGGACCAACTGTGCCGGGTGCGGCGGCGACCACCCCAGGTCAGAATGCCGATTTTTTGACTCTATCTGTAGGCATTGTGAACGACGGGGTCACATCGCTCGAGTTTGCCGCCAAAAGAAGACCCGCAGCCCGCCCAAATGGGAACAACACGACCGGAAGAAGGAAAGCCCCCCGCCCAGGACCAGAGAGCGCCAACCGGACGGTCGGTGGGACCGTGCCCAATGATCTTCAAGAGGCGGCGACGGTCGGCGAAAGGAAGAGACTCACCAGACGGTGATCATCGGCCACGCCATCTCCGATGGCGCCAGAAAGGTACACGTAGAAGTCCATATTGAAGGCCAACCATGCAAGATGGAAGTGGACTCCGGGTCCTACCTCTCCATGATTGCATGGCGCGAGATTAAACGGCTAGTGCCCACCCTCCATAAGAGGAACATTCATGCCCAGAAAATCATTATAAAAGACTACCAAGGGAATCGCGTCCCGGTAGTGGGCACCAAGAGCTTTAATGTAACCTACAAGGGCCGCACCGAACAACTGCCACTCACTATCGTCGATCGCGACCGCCCAAGCCTACTGGGTTTACAATGGTTCGCCCCGCTTGACATCGCGCTGACAGGAGTCAACCACGTCGCCGACGACGGTTGGGAACAGCGGCTAGCCCAGGAGTTCCGGGAGGTCTTCGATGGAAGCTTGGGCAAGTACCAGGGGCCCCTTATCTCATTTGACCTAGACCCAAGGGTTCTCCCCAAGCGGCTAAAACCTAGGAGGGTACCATTCACCCTGAAGCCTAAAATTGACGAGCAGATCGACAAGCTCGTCAAACAGGGGGTGTTGCAGCCGATAGACCATGCCCGATGGGAGACCCCTATAGTGACCCCAGTCAAGCCAGATGGGTCCGTGAGAATTTGCGGAGACTATAAGGCCACCCTAAATGGCGCATTGCAACAAAGCGCCTACCCAGTCCCAATCGTGCAACATCTGCTGCACTCACTGGGAGGGGGCAAGGTCTTTGCCAAGCTTGATCTCGCCCAGGCATATCAGCAGTTGCCAGTAGATGAGAAAACGGCGGAAGCCCAGACCATCGTGACCCATCGGGGGGCCTTCAAGTGTAACCGACTCCAATTCGGAGTCAGCGTGGCACCAGGCATCTTTCAGAGCCTGATGGAACGTTTGCTACAGGGCATCAAGGGGGTGGTGCCCTATTTTGATGACGTATTAGTGGCGGCGCCAAATGAAGCCGAATTAGAAAACCGACTCAGACAGGTCTTAACAAAATTTAAAGTGACGGGACTTAAAGTTAAACGAGAAAAATGCCAACTATGCACAGAGCAAGTGGAATTCTTGGGCTACCTTCTAGACCGGCATGGCATTCACCCTACAATTAAAAAAGTGAAAGCCATCAAAGAAGCCCCCACCCCAAAGTCTAAAACGGAACTACAGGCGTTCTTAGGGTTGCTGAATTTTTATAATGTTTTCCTACCCCAAAAGACTACGGCGGCGGAGCCTTTGCATAGACTCCTGGATAAGGCGGCAACCTGGACTTGGGGGAGACGAGAGCAAGCCGCCTTTCAAAAAACCAAAGACCTCCTCACCTCCGACGCCGTCCTGATTCAATTCAGCGAAACCTTGCCCTTAGTTGTCACTTGCGACGCATCACCTTTCGGCGTCGGCGCTGTCCTCAGCCATACCCTCCCCGACAAAAGAGAAGCACCCATCGATTTTTTCTCCAGGACTCTGACTAAACCGGAGCGGAACTATAGCCAGCTGGACAAAGAAGCTTTGGCTATAGTTGCCGCCGTTAAGCGATTCCACGAATACCTGTATGGCCGCCCGTTCACCATTGTGACAGATCATAAGCCATTGCTGGGCATCCTCGCTGGAAACCGAGCCACCCCGAACATTTTATCACCCCGGATGACAAGGTGGTCCGAGTTCCTGGCAGCCTACAGCTACGAACTGTTACACAAGCCAGGTAAGAAAATTTCGCACGCGGACGCCTTAAGCCGTTCGCCTTTACCAGACTCTGATCCTGACCCAGCACCAACGACAAACACCCTTGGCATCGAGAACCTACCCATTACCGCGTCGGACATTGCCAGGGAAACTATTAAGGATAGGCGTCTGGCGCGAATCCTACACTGGCTAGAAAAAGGTTGGCCTGAAAGGGACAATGACGAATCCATTAAAACATTCAGAAACCGCCAGACTGAACTCTCACTGCTTAAAGGATGTATTTTGTGGGGTGACAGGGTGGTCATCCCGGACAGATTGCAAGGGAGGGTCTTAGAGATGCTACATGAAGGTCATCCTGGCATCGTCAGGACTAAAGCCCTGGCCAGGAGTTACGCTTGGTGGCCAGGGATGGACAAACAGATAGAGGCATGGGTCGCCAAATGCCAACGTTGCCAGGAGACCAGACCCAGCCCACCTGCAGCACCCATCCGGGACTGGGAAACACCAAGGGGGCCCTGGTCCAGAATCCATTTAGACTTTGCGGGTCCAACGAATGGGCATACTTTTCTGATCACAGTTGACGCTTACTCCAATTGGTTGGAGGTAAGCGACATGAAATCCACTACCACGGAGGCCGTCATCAAAGAACTGTGTAAACTGTTTTCCACGCACGGCCTCCCAGACGTCGTCGTCTCAGACAATGGGCCCCAGTTTACTTCCCTCGATTTTGAGAGGTTCTTGGCGGAGAGGGGCATCCGCCACGCATTAACAGCACCGGCGCATCCGGCGGCGAACGGTAGGGCGGAACGGATGGTACAGTTTACAAAAAAAACCCTCCGGAAGATGGACCACGGGGAGATCAACGACAAAATCAATAAACTCCTCTTCATACAACACATCACCCCGAACACCACTACCAACAAAAGCCCAGCCGAATTACTAATGGGCAGGAAGCTGAGGTCCCCACTCGACAGGTTACACCCAACATACAACCCGGAGCGGCCCCCAGACTCCAGTTCCAAATACCGGACATTTGCCCCCGGTGACTTAGTTTACGCGAAAAACCTGACGGGGGACCCCCTATGGATCCCAGCCGTCATCACTCAAATCACAGGTCCACGGTCGTACCGGCTCCAAACCACCGATGGGCGAGCCTGGAAACGACACATCGACCAGCTCAGGTCGCGAACGGCAACAGACCTCAACCCCCAAGACACGAACCAAGGGGGGAGGGAATACCCGAATAAACAAGCGCAGGAAAAAATAATCCAAAAGTACTCACCGGAACGCAGCCATCGCGAGTCCCCACTGGAGAAGAACCACCTGGCCAGCTCAACCGACTCGGAGAAACCAAGTGGGAGCAGCGAAACCCGTAGCTCAACCGACCCGGTAGGCTCAGGCGGGAGCCACGGAGAACGAACCGGCCCGATCATCCAGCCGGTTCACACAGAAGGAGGAGCAGCCAAAAAGATGACCGCTCCGGCCGAGATCCAGCTTGCAACTGAGTTGCGCAGGTCAACTAGGGCTAGACGGAGCCCCGCCTACCTGCGTGACTACGCAACGTGATGGACTATACCAAGAGGAGAGGGGTGTTCTGTCCTGAATTTGCATACTCGAAATCCCCGCGCCTTGATTGGCTAAGGCGCGGGGATTTCTGATTGGCCAGGCGAGCCGCGCTGATTGGCCCGATTGAAGTCTCCCGCGATTGGCTCACTCCAAGAGCGGGAGACTTGAATCACTGCCATTGGCCGCGGCCGCCGCAGCGAAAAGGATAAAAGCCGCGGGCTTTTTCCTTTTCGCCGGTTCGGTTCACAACTGTTTAATAAAGAGCTTGAATGATAGTCACCGACTCTGAGCGTCTTTTTGCGGACACGACACTCACAGAATCATTCAGTGATCTATCTATCTGCCATTAGCTAGCTCAGTCTCTCAAATTTGCTTGCCATGAATCTGCACTGAATTTGCTTGCAAGCAAACCTTCAGTCCTCAGGGAGGCTGTGCTGAATCGAAGATCTAAAGACTAGCTAGGAAGCAAGAAATCCAACTATTTCCTGCTTCCTAGCTAATCTAAATCTCCCAGCACAGCAGAACAGATGATGGTCAGAAAAAGGAAAAATAGCAATTTAGCAGGCAAGTTTACCAGGTAAGGAGTGGGTGGGTGGGGAGGGTTCCTGCGGGCCATGTGGGCAGTGCAGCCTTGTGTTTCTGTGCAGCCTGGATTAATTGCTTTGTGGGGGTGCTCTGGGGGTGAGATTTCTCTGTGGCCCACAAAAAGTTTTCTTGGCCCACCAGCCACGGCTCACTGGTTGGTGACCTCTGGATTAAAACATGTGAAGGGTGGTTGCAGGGTTTGGATTTAGCTAATCTAGAGAAAAGCAGGATTAGGGATGACATGATAGCAGGATTCCAGAATCTGAGGGGCTGCCACAAAGAAGAGTGGGTGAACTTATTTTCCAAAGCACCAAGAAGCAACGGATAGAAATTAATCAAGGAGAGAAGCAACCTAGAATTAAGGAGTGAGAACAATTAGCCAGTGACGTGACTTGGTTCCATAAATTGTGGGTGCTCCCTCACTGGAGACTTTCAATGAGAGAGTGGACAGCCAACTGTCTGAAATGGTACAGGGCTTCATGCTTGAGTAGGGGGTTGGACTAGAAGACCTCCAAGTTTCCTTCCAGCTCTATTCTTATTGTAATTTATTGTAAAAGTTAGTCATCTGAACTGATCATTATCTCTCTCATCTTTCTCATCTTTCTCTAGCATTACCTGCATACATTTACTTAATGTTACTAACCAAAGGCAGATAGGAAGATCAGAGTTTCCTCTGTATCACCATAAAATATTCAAGATTATTCTACAGATATCTAGGGAACATAAGTGTCATGAATTTGTAGACATTCAAATAACTTTCATGATTGAATGGGATACTGTTTTTTCATCCAGAAGACAAAATATGTGTTTCAAATCATCTTAATGTTTTAATTGCTTTTATTGTAAATTTTTTGGCTATTCGCTTGGGCTTTTTCCACTATTTTTTATTAGAATATTTCAGCATAAAAAAGAGTTTTAACATTTTTTTGCTTGTTTTCTTGTTATTAGTAGCCAAACAATCATAGATTAGATAAAGACAAATTCAAAAAGTAGCTTTTTAAAAACAGCAAGTATTTAAAATTTTATTTAAAATTATTTTGTTATGAATTCAGCTGGGTAAAATATTCAGAACTGCATATTATATATTTTGGAATCATATTTACAAAGATGCCCTGAAGGTGAATAGTTAAGGTTTCACTTGCGTTATTTTCAAAAAGCTTCTTCATGGTCCCAGAATATATTGAATTCAAGGACAAAAAATTCAGAAGCCATGAATGACTGCATTGTTTTGTAATGAATAGAATTATTAAATATGCAACAGTAAAACCTATTGAAGTATTGTGTTTACAAATAAATACATATTGAGAGTCAACGGACTTACTTTTCTCATATTCTCTTGAATCATGTTATATATATATAATTCTATCATTTGTAATTTTAAGCTACTGTATTCTTAAACATGTAAGTAACTTAAAGAAAATGGATGATTGTTCTGATGTGGGGTTTTAAGAATACCTATATAGTTTTCTGGATACTATAAAAATATGCTGTAGTCTAAAAAGAAATTTTAGTATATTTTTATTATGTTATATCTTGTGAATAATTTCTATTAGGGTATGGCAGGTTTACAGCTTTGTTTATAGCTTTGTTGTTGTGCATAAGGCTGAAACTAATTCTAGAATAAGCTTCAGAATGACAGTATTAAAACAAAGGATTAAAAGGAATCGACCAGAGAGTTATTGTTGGAACTGAAAAAGGATCAAGTCCACCAGTCTGAAAAAATACTAAAAAAAGATTGTTGTTGGGTTTGAGAAGAACAGGAAACAGAAGTACAGTATATAGAAGTTGCTTAAAGCAGCTTGCATATATTAGCAGAGCCTATATAAAATCTTTCTAGCAGATCACTAATTCAGAAAGTCATCTTTTGAAGGAATAACTGATTCATCTGAAAAAAAAAATAACAAAGAGGTAGACACAGCAGAGTTTGACACGTTGCAAAAAATTGGAGAATTGAAAATCAATAGGTTTTAGGAATAACATGATGGAGAAAACTGCTGTATAACATTGTTCTTGATAAGGATCAGTTTGAGGAGAATAGTAGAATAGCGAAGGCTGGTATAAAGGAAATTAAAATTACTTAATTTAAGAAATTTGGAACTTTAATCCAGACAGTCTTAACCAAAAAGCCCAGGATGGAATGTATTATTATTTAAGCAGTTTGTCACATCTACTTCAACAAACAAATGTGCAAAAAAGAACAAAGGAATTTACTGGTAACTTGCTTTTAATGACTGAACTAAGTAGCATAGATCCATAACAGAAAAGGAGATTTTTATGCACATTAGAATTTGCATTAAATACAAAATAGCTGGAAAGTGCAATAGCTCCAAATATATTAACAATGCATCCTTTTCGTTGGTTGCTTGGTTTGTTTCCTTTGCTTATACTTTTTAGTCATCCTGGGGAGAAATGTCAAATCAATATGCAGATAATACATGGCCCATTGCTAATGTTACATAAATTTTATATAATGAATAACTCAAAGCTGTAATTTTAAGTGTATTTATGAGGAAGGAAGCGTGACTCTGTTCAAAGTTTCTTAGTTTAAAGGCTAGACTGTTAAAGTATTCATTTTTCCAAGACTAAAAGCTATCCAACTTCTGAAAAGCTACTCTTGAAAACTGTGAATTCAAACAGTTTAAGACATAAACAGCTCAAGACATAAATATTTTCTAGTTTATTTAGAATTTCCTGGATCAAAACAGAAATGTTGTTTATACTCTGCTATGTTTTTTATTTATTTAAAAGATTTATATAGCTGCCCTTCTGAAAAAACTCTGAGTGGCTCACTCACAATTTTTTTACCATTATTTTGTCCCAACCCATGTGGCCCAGTGCAGCAAAGAAGAACTGCCTTTTCTTGGCCAAAAAAAGTCCCTCGTTGCAGGAGGTTTGGGATTCAGTACTCCTGGCTGGGATATTGCAATCTCTTCTTTCCAAATATCCCACTGAAAAAAGTGACTTATTACTGTTTTTCACCCTGATGATCATGGCAACATTGACAGGGTGTCACATGATCAACATTCAGAGTCTTAACTGACTCATTCTGGTATTTATGACAGTTGCAGTGTCCTGGGGTGGCAACTGACTCATACTGGGGTCCTTTTTACGACTTCCTGACAAGCAAAGTCAATGAGGAAATACAAATTCACTTAATAGCCATTTTACTACTGATAATTAACAGCTGACTCACTTAACAACTGGCTAGAAAAGTTGTAAGGTCAGAACGAAATAATGGTAAAAAAATGTGGATAGCTGCTGCTACAGTAAGCCAGTATGAGGCCCCCACAAGCCAGCTGGATGGGTGGATGGTCTGGCCTGCTGCAACCTTCTGGTCAGCTGGCAGGAGGCGCAAGGTGCGTAGGGTGCTTTGCTTGGCCTTCTGCTTTTTTGCAGGTGCAAATGGCTACAGAAGTGGCCATGCTTTCTGGAGGTGGCAGCCGGAGTGATCCCTATGGGATAGCTGTATGCATGAATGGCATGGGCTGCTGCAACTCTTCAGTAAGCTGGCGTGAGGCGCATGGGGCAGTTCCTCCTTATCTCTCCAGACAAGGGGGAACAAAGAAAAATAAAGAAATGTTTTATTTGCTTGCACTAACATTTAAAATAGCTTAAAGACTGGAAGGAAGCTGGGAGTTTATGATGAGTCACAGTTTATAGTAGTGGATAGACATGTTACAAAGGTAAATTACTTGAGTGTTATTTGTTTGTTTGTTTATTTGTTTATTAAATTTATATGCCTCAGAAAGTGGGGGTAGATATTGAAGCATCAGAAGAAGAAGAGTTGAATTAAAGAAGGAAAGAAAAAGTGGTTCTTTACCCTCACCCCCTTGGAATGCTATGTAGCCACTATAGAAGACCTTAGGTGGAATCTGAAAGCCTGTTTTTATTTGGGAATTTGGGATTTCTTTCAAAGTAGCGTGGCTTTCTTTCAAATAGATAAGTTTGATTATTGTTTCAATTGATTATGTTTTAATTTTATTATTGTTTCATGTAGTCAAGACCTTCTTGACTGACCCCATTATAGAAATCATGTCATTCCTAATGTAGCCTTCATGAGTAGAGTATAGAACAGAACTATATAGATTAGATTAAACTAAGAGGTCTGATCTTATTTCAGTTTATATTTTGAATTATACTGTTTATAGTTACTATTGCATAATAATAAATTTTAAATATTATAGTATTGACATAAAATGTCATACAATATTCCAACATTGGAATATTCCAATGTTTCATTAATGTATTTTTTTAGCTAATTTCATAAAGTTTGTTTGTCTCCTTTTTAAATTGTTTACTGGTGTTTATTTTCCTGGGTTTTTTCCTTTGACTGTACATGCAAAAACTAATAAATTATATGTGTGTGTGTGTATGTGTGTGTGTGTGTGTGTGTGGATAGATAGATAGATAGATAGATAGATAGATAGATATAGATATAGATATAGATATAGATATAGATATAGATATAGATATAGATATAGATATAAAGTTAAAAGGAATTATAATGTTTTATCACCTTTAAAATAAAATTTTGTTTTCTTTATCTCCTATGAGATAGATTTATCTCCCAAGTAAGGGAAGGAAGAGATTAATTCTCTCGTCTACTTGCTATTATATTAGACAGTCAGGAGCCAGCATTGTTGAAATTATATCCAATTTTGCATTTTAATTTTTAAATTGATAGACACACAGCAGAACATATAAGAGACCCATCTCTCCCAAATCAGAATTTGATGTCATATGAGGCACCCCCAGGAAAACAAATGATGGTACAGGCACTATACTGTTGCTGCTATGTCTGCTTTCCATCTCTAATATGTATCCCTAAAACCCAGATACACAGAGAAAAGTGTTAATGAGGAAGATAGGCATACAGATAGTTAAAAAAATTAAATACTTAGGAATTTAATTAACAGCACGGTGTGTAACAATTAAAGAAGATAATTATTATAAATTGGTGCAACAAATCAAAATAGATTTGGAGAGGTGGAAAAATCTGCAATTGTCATTGATGGGAAGAATAGCTACTATAAAAATGAATATCTTGTTGAGATTATTATATTTCCTTCAAACAATACCAATAAAATTGGGAAAAATACTTTGAGGAATTAAACAAAACAATATTAAAATTTATTGGCAAGGGAAAAAAGCAAAGATAAATTTAAAAATGTTGCAAGATTCTAAAAATAGAGGGGGTCTTCAGCTACCAGATTGGGCATTGTACTATCAGGCTTTGATACTCACTTGGGTGAAAGAATTGATTGGCTTGAGAAACAAAAGACTATTGATCTTGGAGGGACATGATCTCCAACTGGGATGGCATGCTTTTTTATGGTATGGAAAAAATAAAATACATAGTTATTTCCAAAGACATTATATTAGAAATGCACTATTATCAACATGGGAGAAAATTAAATAACATTATCTGAAAATACCAGTCTAGCACTCCACAATGTAGACATTGATTTACCCAAATGTTATTGATATGGAGAATATTACTAGATATAAAGATATTCTGAATGAAAAATGGGAACTTTTGATATGAGAAGGATGTTAAAATGTATTGTTTTTACAAAGAAGTAACAGAAATAGACCAGTTGTTAACAGGGACAGATAAATAATAATAATAATAAAGAAATTATATAGCTACTTCTTAAGTATTAAAATGGAAGATGAACAATTCATTTATTTTCATCCCATATTATCACGATAGTATGGGCTAAAAAATTTGGCTATCCGATTGAGTTAGATAAGTGGCAGAAACGATGGGATAGAAATTATAAATTAACAATGTATACTGCATATAAATACAATCTTTACAAAATGTTTTATAGATGGCATTTTTTGCCATTAAAATTAGCAAAGATGTTTCAGGATAAGTCTGCAAAACGTTGGAAATATCATGAGACAACCGACTTGTATTATTATATGTGGTGGACATGACAAAAAGCGAAAAAATATTGGGCGAAAATCCATATATGGCTGAAAAAATGATAAACCAGCATATTGATTTAAAACCAGAGATATTTCTGTTGGACATTTTGCCAGATCAATATAATAGAGAAAATGCATATTTGATGTTGCATGTACTGACTGCAGCTTGAATTGTATATGCGCAACAGTGGAAATGTGAAGAGATCGCAACAGAAGAAAATGTGATTAAAAAATATTAAAATGTGCAGAAATGGATAGGCTAACATTTATAATCAAGGAAAAGAAGGAAACTGAATACTTTTTGACTTGGGGCTTATTTTATCAATGGCTAGCTGAAAAAAGAGGAGATACAGGAAAATAGATGGATAGGATCAGTGATATAAGAAAGGCATGTTGAATTGGTTAAATAAATAATATTGTTATTATTATTGATACTACTATAACTAACATCAGTGTAATGAATATTGTTGTAAACATCTTCATTATTATACCTTAAAAATATTGTACCCAGACAACACACTGTTTGATTGAAATTGGAATTTTTATATGCTATAAAAATAAAAACTTGGAACAAAAAAGAGTTAGAAAAAACCCTCTAATGTTCAACTAGAATTGGTCTTTCTGTATTTATTCAATGCTCTATATTCCAGAACAATTAAGAACAAGTTAGGGACTTCTGTGTGACAGCTTTTCAGGTATTTAAAAAGCAGTATATTATATTTTCTTTATTCTCTTTTCTTTGCTATTTGTTGGAAGAAGAAAATAAACTAGTCAGACGGCATTAAATAATGAAACAATGGAAAGCAGTTGCCAATATTTCTAGCTGCTATGATATCCAGTTGCGGATTATTATTTTCAATGATGCAAATTGTGAGAATAATAGATATGTAGCTGGTTAGAGTCACAGTGCTCTTTACAACTGATAGGAAGAACGAGGTTAATCAGAAAGGGAGTCAGGTGGTCACTTTGCCATGGCCTCAAGCTCAAAAGGGGGAGGAGGTTAAATGCAAACTTTCTATGCTTTTGTTTTCAAAATATTTAATAAAGCCACACATTAAAGCTGAACTAAACTTGTGATGGGGCATAAGATTTCACTGCAACTCATTCCAAGAAGTTGATAAATATGACATTGATAGCAGCCCTTGAGAACTGGAAGCTTATTGTTTTCTTGTGAGTCTTGTCAGAATAGAATTGTCTTTAATTATTTTCTGCCATTTCTGCTTCCCATTTAACAATACACTTCGATGTATTTGTTTTAGTTTTAATATGATGCAAACAGTCAATATTCCCCTGGTTCCAGTCTTCCCAAATTTTTATGTCTTCATAACAGCCTGAATTTTAAAAATAAAATGCTGTGAATATAAAGAAAAATATGTTAGGTCTGGAACATGATTGATGATATTTTCACAGTGGCTTTAAGTAGGGCTATACCGTCTTGGGGAAAAAGTCTAAAGACTTTAAAGGCTAAGGAGAAAGAACAGAGTGAAAGAAGTAATGTGGAAGTTGTATGCAAGTTCCTTATCATTATCTGAGCCTGACAGAAATAATACTTCTCCCTGTGGATAACTTATTTTTAAAAATATAGCATAATCAGGAATTACAGAGCTCAATTCCTAGTTTTAATTTTTAATACACCATACCTTTTTTTATATAACAAAGTGGTAAATACTGTTTTAAAAAGATTGTCTTATTCTGTAGTCATGTTGTTGTTGTAATTTAAATCAGGGACAGAAAACCAGTTTCTCTATTTGTGGGGGGGGGGGAGGGGGGGCTAATACAAATGACTATAGCTACTCATAGCTGATTTGACCTTTTAAGTTGATTACATTTATTATCTAAAATTTAATGCAGCTTTTGCTTGGTTTTCCCCTTACCAGACAGTAGCAGAAAATTGCACAGTGAAGGCAGGAAGGGGGAAAAAAACAAGCAACATATTGGCTATAACTGTGGCTGCCATCTTCACCTTTTTAAAATCTCTCTCTCACACACACACTGATTACCAATGTTTAGGACAGAGGTCTCCAAACTTGGCAACTTTAAGGCTTGTGGACTTCAACTCCCAGAATTCTCCAGCCAGCAAAGCTGGCTGAGGAATTCTGGGAGTTGAAGTCCACAAGCCTTAAAGTTGCCAAGTCTTGGGACCCCTGGTTTAGGAACTTTGCTAATTGTTAATAAGATATTCCAAAAGATTTTTAAACCCTGCAAAAAGGGGCGGGATCTTGGGAACACAGGTAACACATACATCCTGTAAGCACTGGACTTTTCCCCTTCAACTGAAAAGAATGAACTTCTGAAAGCTAGGTGCTTTGAAAGGAATTATTTATTGAAAGGAAGTGGTCCCAGTACTAGTTAAAGCAGAATCTAAGATGCTTCCAGGCATACAGTAATAGATAAAGGGAGTTAGAACCCCTCCCCTTATTCTGATGTGGATTTAGTCAAACAAAGAACCAACATGTTAATTCCCCCCCACTTTTTTTCTCGGAATGTATCTTAGAAGAGTTTCTCAGGGAGTATCTTTCAGAGCTGGAATGTTATGGTCCCTTCTCCTCTTGCTATCTCTCCAAGAGGTGACAAGTTTCTAGACATCTGGCTCCAGTCCTCCAGTTGTATATCATGTGCAAGTTATACAGATTCAATATAAGATTTAAGATATTCAGGTTACATCAAAAACGATTACTTGTACCAACTCGCCCCCCCCCCTTCTTCTTCCATAAAAGAATGGCAGATACACGGATTTGACACATCCTGATTTAGGTGAATTTAAAATGTGCAGCTTTTGGACAGCCTAATTTCTTTTTTTTTTTAATTATTATTCTTGGTAATCAGAATTCTTTGCTCATGTATACACTGGCAATCACAGGAAGAAATATAGCAATAACAATAGTATTTAGACTTACATATAGCCCCATAATGCTTTACAGCACTCTCTTGGATGTTTACAATGTAGAAGCATTATTTGCATGTTGTCCCCAACAATCCAGGTCTTCATTTTACCTACCTTGGAAGGATAAAAGTTTGAGTCAACCTTGAGCCCTTTCAGGATCGAACTCCAGGCTGTGGACAGAGTGCCTTTAGTACTATATTTCCCAGGCCACACCCAGATTTAAAATTATCTCTCTGGACTCATTGTTAGCTAGGCTGTCTTCACAATTGCAGCTGCTGCCTCTTGTAGGCAACTCCTAGCCTCATCTGGGAAAGCCCTAAGAAAAGATATGCTATTGTGTTCTCCCAAGAAATGTTGCAGCATGTGCACACTCTCAGAATAAATTGGACATGTGAATTTCTATTCATAAATGGACCACTTTTATACTATTGAATCTTAATATTACACAAATGTGGGTTCACAGTATTATTATATATGTGAATTTAAATGATTGGCTCAAATAACAATTAATTAAAAACATTATTACCCAATGATGATTTTAAAAAAATCCTGCTTATTTTATTATGTAGAACCATAAGCAAATCTCTGCATAGCCTAAGTTGAAATTAGAGTGTCAGTTTATATATTTCAGTTATTATTATTTATAATGTGGGAAACTATCTGAAAGCATTCTATCACCATATCCAAAGTACCACATTTGTTTATACCACAGGACAGGTATTATAATAAAATAAGCATTATACTCTCAAGCTAAACACTATGTTACCATTCCAGCTAATAACTATTATTTATAACATGTAGTCCTGAATTGCAGTAGTAAACTGTACCTGTCATTCAGGAACCATATGACTGGGTTTGATTTTACTACCATTTTGATTAGTCATAAAATGAGTCACTCACCCCAGCAAATCACATGGTCATTAAGTCAGCAAATCTAGCATCTTCAATGGATATTTTTTTCCAGAGACAGAAAAAAAAGACCTGAAACAGCAAAAAAAGGTCACAAATTCAGGTCATATGTCCATGGAATCTTTCAACAGGTTAAAAATGTGATCCAGTTGCCAACATGTGACTCTGGAGGGGTGCAGCAGTTGTAATTTCAAGGACAGATTTTTTTTAAATCTATCATAACTTTGAGCAGTTGTTAAGTAACCAATCATAAATCAAGGGCTTACCTATATAGGGAACATTCAAAACACTTTCCCAAACTGCATAATGGAGAAATGTGGTTGTTTCCTGTTCTATCGTTCGAACAAAGCAGACTTGAGACCGGAGTTGAGTTCAGCTCTTTATTCAATAACCAAGTAACTTCAATTCAAGTCAAGCCGCGGCAGCCCTTTTTATAGCAGCTGCTCGCGATTCACAACCAATGCTGTTTATTTAAACTTCCCGCCGCTTAGGCTGCCAATCAGGTTTGTTGTTATCAACCAATCACCCAGCGATGGTATCTGTCCAGTAGGAATGCAGTATTACAAGTCTGTAAAACAAGTACACTACACCCCTCCCTTCTTGGTTTGATCTAACGTTACGTGACGTAGTTGTGTAAATAGGCGGGGCTTCATTGTGTCCTAGTTGACCTGCGCAGTTCAGTCTCTGCGTTCTCCTCGGCCGGTTCGGTCAGGCCCATCATCTTCCCCGTTCTTCTCTTTGGAACCTCCTGGAAGGATGACTCAGCCATGCCACTCCCGCTGTGCCTCCTTGGGTTTGTTGGATGGGCGCTGGTGTTCTCTTCAGATGTGTGTAGGTTGGTCGAATCGGCTTGGCTGCTCCTTTCCTGGATTTCCTTCAGCTCTCTTCTTTGGACTTCGTCTGTTGGTAAGTAGTTTTTATTTCTTTGTGGGTTTTCCGTTTCTGGTTGGTGGTTTGTTAAAGGAGAGTTTTCCTTTCCTTTATTATTTAAAGGTTTCCCACCCCCTCTAGTTTTGTAATTATTGGTCGTTTGTTCTTGTGGATATGCCTTTTCTATGCTTTGAGGTGTGTCGGTGTTTCGTTCGATGTATCAAGACCGTAATTGATCAATGTGTCGCTTCCATGATCTGTCCTCTGATGTTTCTAGCTGATACGATTGTGGGCCTGTAATTTGTGTAATTGTGGCCAGTAGCCACAACGGTTCTCCGGTAAGATTTTTTGCGTATACCAGGTCGCCTGGTATAAATGTGCGGTACTTACTTGAGGAGTCTGGTGGTTTTTTGGGGTTGTAAGTTGGGTGCAGTCTGTCCAAAAATGAGCGCAATTTTCTGCCCATTAACAGTTCAGTTGGGCTCTTGTTTGTTGATGTGCATGGCATTATATGTTGGTTGGTGAACATGGTGTTGATTTTGTCTTGCATGTCACCTCCCTCAATTTTTTCTAATGCTTCTTTCGTGTAATGAACCATGCGTTCCACTCTTCCGTTCGCCGCTGGGTGAACTGGCGCTGTCAGAACATGTCGTATTCCTTGCTCTGCGAGGAACTGTTCGAAAGCTAAAGCTGTAAACTGTGGCCCATTGTCTGATACTACTACATCTGGTAGACCGTGAGTGGCGAAAAGTTTTTTTAGTTGTTTGGTGACAGTTTCAGTCATTGTTGAACTCATGATGCAGACTTCTAACCATTTCGAGTATGCATCAACTATGATTAAATATGTATACAGTCCCAGTCAAGGATCGGTGCTAAAGGGGGGTAGGTCTGGACAACTGACACATGTGGCAGGTTCTTACCCAGTTTTCGATATCCTTGTCAATTCCTGGCCACCAGACGTAGCTTCTGGCCAGGGACTTCATTTTCACCATGCCAGGGTGTCTCTCATGTAGCATATTCAGTACATCTTCTTTTAATTTTTGAGGAACAACTACTCTATCCCCCCACATGCATCCTTTTTCAATTGACAGTTCAGTTTGGCGGTTTTTGAATGGTTTAAAAGTCTCAGTTTTTTTGTTTTCTGGCCAACCCCTCCCTACCCAGTTCAGGAGTCGGGCGGTTTCTCTTGCGATGTCCGATGCAGTGAGTGGTAGGTTCGATATCGTTTCAATTTGCAGGGTGCTTGTCATGGGCACCGGGTCATCATCGTGGTCTGGTAAGGGTGAGTGGCTTAATTCATCGGCGTGAGGTATAGCTTTTCCTGGCCGATAGATGAGTTTGTAATTGTAGGCTGCCAGGAATTCCGACCACCTTGTCATTCTTGGAGACAGGATGTTTGGAGTGGCCCTGTCTCCCACCAGGATTCCAAGTAGTGGCTTGTGGTTGGTAATTAAAGAAAATGTTCTTCCATAAAGGTATTCATGAAAGTGTTTTACCCCTGAGATGGCAGCCAAAGCTTCTCTATCCAGTTGACTGTAGTTTCTTTCGGCTTTGGATAGTGTTTTGGAATAAAAAGTGATTGGTGCTTCTCTGCCATCAGGGAGTGTGTGGCTCAGTATTGCGCCTACACCGAATGGTGAAGCGTCGCAAGTGACAGTTAGTGAAAGCGTGTTGCTATATTGGATCAATACTGATTTAGATGTAATTGAGTCTTTAATTCTTTGGAACGCAGCCTCTTCTTGTCGACCCCATTTCCAAACAGCCTTTTTATCAAGTAGTCTATGCAGTGGTTCCACAATGGTTGCCTTCTGCGGCAAAAAAACATTATAAAAATTAATGAGTCCTAAGAATGCCTGTAAATCTGTTTTGTTTTTGGGTCTGGGTGCTTCTTTAATTGCTCGTATTTTTTTTTGGTGTGGGGTGGATTCCTGCTTCATCAATAAGATAGCCCAAGAATTCCACCTGATTTGTGGCGAGTTGGCATTTTTCTCTTTTTACTTTTAATCCTGTTTCTCTACGCTTTTGCAAACCTGCCCGCAGCCGGTCCTTTAATTGTTTTTTATTTCTGGCTGATATTAATACATCATCAAAATAGGGAACTACTCCTTTTTGTCCCTGAAGGAGGCGTTCCATCAGGCTTTGGAACATGCCGGGGGCTACATTGACACCGAATTGTAATCTGTTGCATTTAAAAGCCCCCCTGTGCATTAAAATAGTCTGTGCCTCTGCCGTCTCGGAATCAACTGGCAATTGTTGATATGCCTGTGTGAGATCGAGTTTTGCAAAAAAATTTCCTCCCCACAACAAATGCAAAAGATGTTGAACTACGGGGACGGGGTATGCGCTCTGCTGTAATGCGTGGTTCAGGGTGGCCTTATAGTCACCGCACATGCGCACAGACCCATCTGGTTTCACGGGAGTCACAATCGGGGTTTCCCATCTGGCATTGTCGACTGGCTCTTACACCCCTTGCATGATGAGTTTGTTCAGTTGCTCATCGATCTTTGGCTTTAACGCAAAAGGAATGCATCTGGCTTTTAATCTGATGGGGGCTATTTTCAGGTTTAAACTAAACGAAATAGGGGTCCCACAGTACTTGCCTAAAGTTCCGTCAAAAACGTCTCGAAATTCCTCCATCAGGTCTTTTTCCCAGTCTGTTTCAGCGATGCTATTGATCCCTGTCACTTCGATTCCCAATGGCGCGAACCATTCTCCTTAGAGCTGCTTGGAGCATCCAGAGTATGGGTGGTGTTTCCGTCTCTGCTACTGTAGGCTGAGCTAAATTCCTGAGGAATGCTCCTCCTTCCATCACGTGACTCCATCCCAGCGTTCCCCAGTTTATGCTCAGCCGCTTGCAGAGTAGGCAGTGTTTTCAAGTGCTCTTGGCCGTTTTCAGCAAGCCTTACTTTGACTTCATTCTCAAGTTGTTCATTTTCTTCCCTTAGCCCTGTGCAGTGGTTTCGCAATTTGTAATTTGCATTCCCCTGGGAAGCCCTCTCGGGCCCAGGGGATTTCAAGGGGAAGGATAGCTTACATTACAAGCTACCCCCCTCACCCTTCCTCATTGCCTTCTGACCTTTTTTTGCCGCTTTAATAGATGCTCCGTTTCGCTCCATCCCCCCCCCACCGCACGCCACATTTTTCCTTAGTGCGAAGCCTCTTTTGCCTCCTTCCTTCCTGGGTTCCTTTTGGGGACCTTGAATTGTTCGGGACTGTTTCCCTCATCGCTGCTTAAGGGCCCTGTAAGGCCACGCAGCAGGCGGTCACCATTTTAAGCGCCACCTCGTGGCCGGGCGCCATTTTGAATCTTATCTCCGATCTGCAGCATGCAGTTTTAAAGCAGCAGGACCCATAGGCCTGCTCGGACATATTTACTCAGGAAATCCTTCTGTGGCGTTAGAGGCTTGTTTTCCTCCCTCCGTATTGTTGGCTTAACCCGCAGCAAGCTGCAGCTGGTGCGGTCTACCTCCCACCACTCCTGCCCAGTATTTGTCTGGGAAGGCAGTTGGATCTAGGCCTAGGGGCTCCTTCGCCTTAAGGCCTCTGGCGTGTCTAGGTCATTTGGACCTCTGTTTCAAATACAAAAAAAAAAAAAAGGAATAAGAGAGGCAAGATCAACAGACCAGAAGAAACTAAGAGAGAGAGAATTATTCACATATATTTATATACAATAAAACTATTAAAAATAAATAAAATAATTGAAGGGGGGGGTATAACAGGGAGCAGGAGCAAATTAACCTAGGGCATAAAATATTCTCTCAGGGCTCCCGGCCTTGTAGGTCGACCCCTAGGCGCGCCAACTGCCTCCTATTGATATTTATCTTCCTCAATTATATATAAAAATGGCAGAAGGCAATCTCTCCACTGGCCCTTCTCTGAAGGCCAAATCAAAAATTCATCATCTGCGCAGGCAGGCAGGCTAAGGATTCCAAAGCCTTCCAGAGGGACGCATTAAAGTGCCTCAAGGCCCTGGAAAAATAAATTGATAAATGCACTTGGTAGGCAGGCATGGTGCCTCCCATTCTTCCTCCTTCTATTTCCTATCCAGGCACAGCTCGCCTTCTCAAGGCCACCAGGCTCCTGGACCACAGACCAGACAAACACCAGAGGCCACCTTCACGCCCTCAGCTACCGGCCGACACCAACGAGAACCTCTCATTCAGGAGGTTCTGGAGCAACTGAGATCCTGGAGGGAGTTGGCTATCCACAGTAGAATCGTGGAAGGTCTCCAATAGGCAACCAGGCCTGGTCTACAACTGCTGGTCACCCAATCTGTAAGATCATTCCCTTTCAGTTCTGAGCCGACCCAGGATCAGGTACCCTTCAGAGGGAGATTTTCTCCTCCACAAGGGGGGACGAGGAGGAGGCGATAGGAGACTTAGATTAATACCAGGAGGAGGAGCAGGAGCAGTATTTTCTTGGGGTCCTTACACTATAACGAACCCCCCCTTCCGACATAGAACCATCAGAGGCAGAGGTGTCAGAGGACATGGGTCTCAGCCCCGACCAGCCATCCTTTGTAGAGCTTTGCAGGCCCCATCTAATCAAAGCCCTCCTGCTCTAAACCTAGCTTCCCTTTGTTTCTAACAAGTCAGAACCCAGCTAACCCCTCTCCTATCTCTCCGGCAGATCCTGGAGCAGTTCAGTTGGTCTAGAGGTGGAGTGACTGCCTCACAACCAGGAGGCCGTGAGTTTGATCCTAGGTAAAGGCTAGTTTTTTGGAATAGACTCTCCTGTTTGTGCAGGGGGTTGGCCTAGATGATCCGGGGTTCTCCCAATTCTGTTATTCTACGAAAAGAATAGAAAATCTTAGGTGCTTAATATAATTATCTTATACCCATTGAGCACCCCGGCGGTGGATGAACCTATTGGAGCTGGGCCTCTTCTTCCACCCTCAGCGACTCCCTAGAAGCCCTGAGGCCAGAGGAGAATTGATCGGAGGTGGCCTACGCTGAGCTCATCAGTCTGTAGCATCGGCAATCAGTTCGGCCACGGCTGCTTCCTTCTTCATCAGGTCATCTATTCACTGACCAGCCAGCTCAAACAACATGTACCAGCCTCCTCCCGTGCTATTCCCTCCCATGTCTCTGTACCCAGTCTGCTCTGGCCAAAACATTAGCAGGCAGATCTCTAGAATAAAATGAAATTAACCTCCGCTCCCCTCGCGGGAAATAAACTGTTCGGATCATCCCTCATCCGCAGTCAGAGTCCAGATCCATGCAGCCCCTTCGGAGAGCTCCCTTTCATCCCCTCTTCCAATCCTTTCTCTCTCCCAGGTACCAAAGGGTCCCCTCCCTTTGGCTCAGGACAGCCTCAGGACAGGTCCTTCTCCTCTGATAGACTCAGAAGAGGTGGTAACTTCAAGAGGCCTCCTCTTGGCTCAGGCATCAAGCTCCTCTGGCGCTCCAGATAAACCACTAGACTTAATTCCCATCGGCGGGCACCTAGAAGCCTTTGCCCTAGTGGGACTCCTCCTCTTCCGATTCCTGGGCTATGGACTCCTTCAGGCTTGGTCTGCCCTCGAGTTCTAAACTGCCCCCCCGAGTTTTGCAGGGCATGTCTCCTCTCCAAGAACCTCTCCAAGTGCAACCTTGGGACTCAGCAATTCAGCCCCTGCTCGACAGAGTAGGCCAGTTTGTTCTAGTGGTTAAGGTACCAGGCTAGAAATCAGGAGACCATAAGTTCAAGTCCCACCTGAGCCATGAATGCCTACTGAGTGACTTGGGGCCAGCCACTGCTAGCCCGTTCCTCTATCGCCCAGAGGACAGGGATTCTACTCCCACTTATTCGTGGTTCCCAAACTCTCTGGGGGTCGGAGAGCTATTCTGGTTTATAGCGGCTTAACCGCCATCTCGTATATCACAAATTCAAAATGAGCATGTTGCAATCCATCCCCCCTAGGGATGGGGCATAGAGACTGGTTGTCTTCCAGTGCCTTTCGCAGGCATTCTTACACATCCCGATCCGGCCCCCTCATTCCAAATTCCTGTGCCTCTGCTACATAACCTCCACTTTCATTCATGACGCCCCTCCTTTCGGGCTGGCCTTTGCCCCCAGAACCCTTCCCAAGGTCTTGGCTGCTCTACCTGCCCTCCTCAGATCCCTCCCGGGGCTCCACTCTGTTACTTGGATGTCTCCCCCATCCTTTCCCCTTGCAGGGTACATGCAGTGAAGGACCCTCAAAGCTCTCTACCATTATCCAGGAACACTGGGTCCTCATCAATTAAAAAAAAACAAAAAAACCACCGATTATCCCCCTCCTCCAGGATAACCCTCCGGGGGATGCTAATAGTCCCTGTGAAGGGGAGGGTGTTCTCTCTTCGGAGAGATTCCTTAGCTTCCACAATCGGTCAGACCTGACAGAGGCCTTGAAAGGTTTTCCCTTTAGAGCTCCCGGTTTACTAGGTTAAGGATATCCTGTATTTCCATTATTCCCTGGGCCCGAAGGTCAAGGTTTAACCAAGGGTGCTCTTCTCCCCTCTCTGGTGGAGCAGAGTGTCTATCAATAAGGGCTGCCCCCTCAAAGAGCCTCCCAGACTCTCCGTTCCACAGACGCCAGTCTGTCCGGATGGGGTGCCCTCCTTCAGTCCCTTTCAGCTCAGGGCGGAGGGTCAGCAACAGAGAAGCTGTGCAACACAATCTGGCTGGAGCTTAGCGCAGTCCCTTGGCTCTCCGCTGTTGCCTCCCCCAGGTACGCGGCCGCCACGTCCTCTTCCTCACTGGCAAAATCATGGCCATCTCACATCAACAAACAGGGGGGTACTCAGTCATCCCGCCTAATGAGGGAGGCCGAGCGCTTCTGTCAGTGGGCAGAGTCTATCCTCCTGTCTCTCAGGGCGGTCCTCATCTTGGGCTTCTCCAACACCTGAGCAGTTTGGTCGTACAGGGCCACCATAGATCAGTCAGAGAGGCTTCTCCTCCAGCTCTATTCAGGGAGGCGACACGCATATCAGTCTGCCAGTAGTAGACCCGTTGGCCTCCCTCTTCCATACTCAACTTCCAAAGTTAGTTTCAAGATTCCCATCCCAACTGGCGGAGATCCATTACACCCTTCGGTGTCCGTGGCCGCTGGGTCTCCTCCATGCCTTCCCCCCTCTGGCTCTGGTGCCCTAGTCCTTCAAGAGGTACTTCACGAGAAAGCGGATCTGTTCCTCTTAGTTCCTTATTGGCCCAGTCCCTTGGTTCACGTTCTTTGCAGTTTAACCGTAGCCCCTCCCTGGAGGATCCCAGCAGACAGAATCTCTCTGGTTCCAGGTCCCCTCCTCCACCCAATCCCCCAATGGCTTCAACTAGCTGTGTGGAGGTTGAGCAGGAACGCTTGAAGAGAGAAATCCTCTCCAGCAAGGTCTTTTATACCTTCTTAGCAGCCAGGCTATCTTCAATCAGTAAGGGAGCCAGTTTGGTTTACTGGTTAATCCCTTGAGCTAGAAAGCAGAGGCTGTGAGTCAATCCCGCCTCGTCCATGAAAGCCATCTGGGTGACTTCGAGAAAGGGTGTGTCAAACTTCTGGTTTTCACAATGGTCTCTTCCAGCGTTCCAGGTTTTCACTTTCTCCAGGAGGATTTCAGCAAGGGGCTATCCCCCAATACACCAAGATGTCAGGTAGCAGCCTTATCCACAGGCATCGGCTTAAAGAAGCTAGTTCCCTCTCTCACCAACCCGGTATTCGTGCCTTCCTGAAAGGGACCACAAACTTACGTCCTCCGGCCCTCTACCGGTACCCATCCTGGGACCTCAATAGGGTTCTTACTTCCCTTACACAACCCACTCTCTGCTCCCCTCAGAGAGGTCTCTCTTCAGTTCCTATAATTCAAAGTAATTTCCTTTGGTAGGATCACTTCAGCGATCTCTTCAGCGTCTAGGATATCAGAAAGCGTTGCGCTCTCAGTTAGAAAAGACTTTTGCGTATTCCATCCTTACACGGTGGTCCTAAGGCTTGTCCCTTCCTCTTGCCCAAGATTAGTGGCTTTCCCACAGGACCCTGAACCTTACCCTCTCCCTTTTTTTGGCTTTGGTCCAACTCACGAAAGGGAGAGACTATTACACACCCAGGGAGGCCTTCGCCAAGGCATACCAGGATCAGGCCCCCCAGGTACTCAGGGGCTTCATGGCTCACTCCACTAGGAGTGCAGCAATTCAGCTGTCCGGTTTTCCCAGGACCCAATACTCAACATCTGCCGGACAGCTGCATGGGTCTCTATGTCACCCTTCAGCCATTACAAGATCGACAGGTAAGCCTCAGCTGAGGTTTCTTGCAGTTGAAGGGTTCATCAGAGGGTTCTCAGGGAACCCGAGGGGACCCAGACCAGACGGCGCCCCTCCCGTAGGACAGGCCCAGCTTTGGTATGTCCCACACTCTGGATGCTCCGAGCAGCTCTAAGGAGAATGGGCGTTGGTCCTTACCTGACACGCTGTTTCTCTTCGAGCTGCGAGGAGCATCCAGCCCCTCCCTTTTCCTTCACCGTCTGGTGGGGTCTTGTTTGCGGCCAAGAAACCTAGTATAGTAAGATGAGAGCACGATTTAATGTTTTCTCTTGCCTTCGCATAAACTGGGGAACGCTGGGATGGAATCAAGTGATGGAAGGAGGAGCGTTCCTCAGGAATTTAGTTCAGCCTACAACAGCAGAGACGGAAGCACCACCCACACTCTGGATGCTCCTCGCAGCTCGAAGAGAAACGGCGTGTCAGGTTAGGACCAATGCCCATTCTAAACCAAGCAACCTTGGGCAGTCTTGGTCAACGATGGTCAATGGCAGAATTTCAGTGTGTTTCTTGAAATTTACCTTGAAGTGTCCCAATCCGACTACCAGAATTCTATTTCCTTGGTAATCTTTTAACATTAGGCTTTGCTCTTAGAGTTCCTTTTGTCATATTTCTGGTATCAAGTTTTTTATTGTGTTCCATGATACCATTGACAAATACGAACCGGAGTCCACTTCCATTTCCACTTCCTTCTTTCTTGACATTCACTCGAACCTTTTTAGCAGCTGTTGCTCTGGCGTTCCCGATAATAAGCATCTGGTGTGTTTCTTCCTTCTCATGGAGTCGCTGGCTTCTATTTCTTTGTTCCATCGACTTCCGGTTTGTTTCTTCTTAGTTCTGGGGGGGGTACTACCTCTCCTCTTTGGACTATAGCTTTTTTTGTTTTGGCAGACCCTTGCAATGTGCCCCCGTTTTTCACAATGCCTACAGATGGCATCTAAGAAACGGCACTCCGAACGTGGGTGATTTCCTCCGCATCCTGCACATTGGAAATCAGTTTTCCTACTTCTCTTTTCTCATCGATTTCACTCTGATTGGAGTCTGTTTACCTCCTCATTGTCTTCCTCAGAGTCGGTTGATGACTCAATGTCTTCATGGTGGGTAGTTGCAGTGGTGTGTTTCTGGGTACCTTCCACCTTCTTTTCTCTACTCTGGGTTGGGCTGTTGGCTGTATTCATCTGTTTCACTTTTGCCGTGGATTTTTTTGCTGCTTCGGCTGCAGTTGCTTCAGCGACAGCTTCATTTAGGGTAATATTGGGTCGGTTTAATAGTTTGCTCTGCAGGGTGGCATCTCTCAATCTGAGGACTATACGATCCCTCATGGCTTCATCCATGTTGAGGAACTCGCATGCCCTCCCAATGTCCCTTAGTGCTGCTACGAAGTCACCAATACTCTCGCCTTCTTGTTGATCCCATTTGTAAAACTCGTGTCTCCGAATGAGGTTGCACACAACAGGTGCGTAATGGTTTCTCAGCATTTGGTTCAGGTCTGGCCATGCCATTTGTTTGACGTCGTTCGGTTTTGCCAATGCCTTTGCCATCTTAAAAATGGTCAGGCCACAATCTGTCAGGAATACGGCTCTCTTCCTCTGGTCAGTGATTCCTTGTAGTTCGTTGCTTTCCAGGAACATCAGGAACCTGTCGATATAGGATTCCCAGTCTTCTTCGGCTGGGTTGAATGGTGCGGGTGGCGAATTGTTGCTGGCCATCTTGTTGGTTTCTTGGCTTCTTTGCCACGTGCTACGGTCTTTGTTCCTTCGATCCCACCTTCGTTCTATCGCTCGAACAAAGCAGACTTGAGACCAGAGTTGAGTTCAGCTCTTTATTCAATAACCAAGTAACTTCAACTCAAGTCAAGCTGCGGCAGCCCTTTTTATAGCGGCTGCTCGCGGCTCGCAACCAATGGCATTTATTTAAACTTCCCACTGCTTAGGCGGCCAATCAGGTTTGTTGTTATTGACCAATCGCCCAGCGATGGTATATGTCCAATAGGAATGCAGTAATACAAGTCTGTAAAACAAGTACACCACATTTCCCAAATTGCAATAGCTCGCCTGGAATTTAGTAGTTGACAAGTTGGTACTCTTCTGTGAACAAGATTTCTGTACACAAGTTTCTGCTCCCTTAACCTCAATTTAAAATCCATTAAACAGATTTGAATTAACTGTAGAAAACTCTAAGCTTTATAATGGAATACATTTCAGAACAGACACGTTTTCATGTGGAGAATAGACAAAGAGTTAAAATTCCACAACTGCAAAGTAGTCACAAAGAACTCCTGTCTGTGTTCTGTCTCCCTGCCTGGCAGAAACTTGGATTGTATCTAAAGACAACTGCCTTTAGCAGGAAGTGTGTTTTTTCACAAATCCATATTTAAAGTTCACATTTCCCCCCGTACCTTTTATTCTTCTAAGTTATACATTCACAGCACCTGCCGAGATCTGGAACAAAGTAATGAGACTTATTACATCCCTACTAATAAGTGATCAAACAAAATAAGTGTATACAGTACTCAAACTTACAGACACTGAAACATTGAAAAGGCAAACGATTATTTGATATAGCCAAGATTGTATTAGAAAGTGGTTTATGTAGACTCCTATGTATCACAGGAAAAAGTTTCATCCTCTTTTTAGTCCTCCCTTAATTTCCTAAAGCAACTGAACTTCAGAAGTTTCAAAAAGCTCAATAGGTCAGTACTATATTTTAACATTTTATATATAATCCATTTGATTTTGCCAAAGATCATCTTCAGACTATATATAATTATAATAATAACATTATGCTCTCTAAAGCTCTATCAACATATAAATAAAAGTCAGTTATCAACTTGTCCATAGTATATTCAACAAGCAGGTAGCCTTTCTTTTCAATCACTGAAATTGGAAAGGCCAACTCCTTATTTAATTATCTTTCCTGTAAAAGGACACCAAATTTAGTCAAAGCTTGGCTTGATGTTGAACGGAGGTTATTATAAAACAATGTGAACTGATAAGCAAATGAGGAGGTCAGGGCATAAAGAACATATTGTAAAATGGAGCAGTTTACAGATTTCCATTTTTACATTCACAGCATGCATTGATTTCTTTTTCAGTCATTCTGTGATAAGATCTTCATTGAAGGATGTGAATCTTGTGAAAGATCCAAAGCATATTAGCCATCGGATCTATCCTGAGTCCAGCAGCTAGGGAAAAATCAAGTTTTCTGTGGATGTCAAGTCTGCATTTGGAACAGATGGAATCTTTAGATAACTCAGTTGACCATTATTAAACAATGTCATTATGAAAGAAAGGCAAATGTCCAGGAGCTACTAACCAGGAGCTGTGCTAAGCATCTAATCTCTCAGGCTAATTCTGTCTCGGGTTACAGCTACAATTGAGCCCAAAATTTATGTTGCTAAGTCAACCATTTGTTAAGTGAATTTGTTCCATTTATGACTTTTATGACTTTTCTTGCCACAGATATTGTTGCATTTGTTAAGTTAATAGCATGGTTGTTAAGTGAATCTGCTAAGTGAATTCCCCATTGACTTTGCTTGTCAAAAGGTCACAAAAACTGATCACATAACCCCAGGACACTGCAACTGTCATAAATATAAGCTAGTTTCCAAGTACCTGAATTTTGATCATGTGACCATGGGGATGCTACAATGGTCATAAATGTGAAAAATGGTCATAAGTCACTTTTTCCAGTGCCATTGTAACTGTCAGTTAACCTGATGCGGGGTGGGGGTGGGGACTGTGGAGAATTTTACATCACAGCTTTGCAACTGCAGTTAACCTCAAGGCCATATTATCAATTGGCTATGGTATGCAGTGGCCTCCAGTTGCTTAGCTACAAGGGGCTGGGCCAGAGGTGGTATTCAGCAGGTTCTGACCAGTTCTGGAGAACCGGTAGTGGAAATTTTGAGTAGTTTGAAGAACCGGCAAATACCACCTCTGACTGGCCCCACCCTCATCTATTCTCTGCCTCCCAAGTCCCAGCTGATCAGCTGGGTCTTCTTTTGTTGCCCTGCACAGGAGAACAGAGCTGGAAAGCAGGTTAGTAGGGTGGGGAGGGAATGGGATTTTGCAGTAACCTTCCCCTGCCATGCCCACCAAGCCACACCACACCCATCAAGCCATGCCCACAGAACTGGTAGTAAAAAAAAAAAATGGAATCCCACCACTGGGCTGGGCTGTATATTGTATCTTTATCTGTGCTGTTCGCACTCTGGTGCCTCAGAGCTTGCTTGAAACAGTTTTGTGTTCAGTTTGTTCTTACTGTAGTAAAAGTACTTTTCTCTAAAATATTTCTTTCCTGGGAATTGAACAGAGGCAACCTTGACATTAAACAAGCTCTGCTTTTAACTTTTCAGTCCAGTGCGGTGGCCTTGAGGTGGAGCACTCGCCTCACAATCAGGAGGCTGTGAGTTCGATCCTAGGTAGAGGCTAATATTTGGAATAGGCTCTCCTGCTTGAGCAGGGGGTTGGTCCCTTCCAACTCTGTTATTCTATGTTCTAATAGTCAACCAGGAGACAGCAGTCTGCCGTGGGATCCAAGCATCCAATGTCCAACCACAGGAGTGAGCAGGATGAAATTGGAGCTATGGCTGGCTCCCCCACTAAACCACATCAGACTGCAGGTGAGGCAGAATGGCAAGAGGAGCTAGACTTCAGTGAGAAGCCCTCATGCTCAAGTGGGTGAGGGACATGGGGTGGGGAAGACCTCACCCCCGGAGAGAAGCCCAGAGGAAGCCATGTTGAACTTTTCCTCATAAAACAGGTTAGGAGGAGTTGAAGACCCCAAGAGCCTCTTGCACAGGCAGCTTCTCAAAGTTCTTGGGTCACCCCAGACCAAGCTGTTCAAGCCATTCTACCTACAGGCACCATTCCTTGAAGGCACTGGGCCCCAAAGGTCCCAGCCTTGGGGGTTAAATATGGGGGAGACACTGAGTAATTTGGGGTTCTTCCTGGTGCAAGTCTGGAACTAATGCAGGAGTATTGGACTGAACTGGAGACAGCAGAAAGAAGAATAACCATGGCTCTGGAGGGGGCGGCAAGGGAGTAGGTCAGACCAACCTTGGATTTGTCCGATCAACCTCAGGTGAGGCTGATAGCGACAGCAATGATGACCCCTTAGTAAGTCAGCAGGTGACCCCTGTAACTCTCCCTGTGGAGTAAATGGTGCTCTCTTTGGGGGCCCAAAGGAGGATATTAGCTTTATGGGACTCAGGCTACACTAGGTGTATAGTCAGCCCTGAAGTCATTGAAAAACTGGGACTGAGATTCAAACAGCTGAGAGTGCCAGATAGATGGGACTATAGCTGGAGGGGGCCTAGCTCACTTTATAACTGAACCAGTAGAGATGAGAATGAGAAATCATAAAGGAATGTGAAGTTTTATAGTGGTGCCAGGGATGGAAAGGCCCCTCCTGCTTGGATTGTCTTGGCTGCAAAAATGGAACCCTGAAATGAATTGGAGTACTTTTCTCTAAATCTAAATCTATGAAGCCAAGGATTTTTCTTTCTTGGGAATTGAACAGAGGCAGCCCTGACTGTGACTTTGAATGGTCACGTCATGCCCCTGTTAGAATCTGACTCGGAGGGAGAGGAGGAACAGCTGTCAGGGAGTAGGAGTGTAGCTCCAGAGGTTGTGGAAGAAACTGGGGAAGGGCACAGGCCAGCTGGGCATTCAGAGAAAGACCCAGGCTCATCCCCTCTTCATCCTAGGGCACGCAGGGAGGAGCGGATAAAGGAGAAACGTGAAGGGCGTGGTCTACAGGGGAGGAAAGGGCCTTGATCCCCTTCATGGCTGCAGCTGTGGGGACTGTTTAAAAGGACAAACTGTGCATGGGCCAGTGCTGGAAGCAAAGCGTGAATATATTTCTAGTCAGTCCATTCTTACCTGAGTTCTGGCGTCCTTCCCCGTGTGTGTATTTCAGTATCTGTGGACATCTTCAAGCCCTATCATTGTGGTCTGTGTTGTTTTTTTTCTATTTATAATTTTTATGTATTTTGAGTTTGAACTGAAGTTCTTCCTTTTTGTAACTGTATATGGAGGGGATTTTTCTCCAATCAATGATAATTGGACCTTTAAAGCCAAGCTGAAGGAATTAAAAGGACTTCACCTGTTTTTGTGACTTTGTGGCATTTTTATCCCACCCTGGGTCATCACAGGTCACCAAATGAACTGTTCTAAGTCAAGGACCAACTAAATAATAACAATAACAATAATAACAATAATAATAACAACAACAATAATAATAATAATAATAATAATAATAATAATAATAATAATAATAATTGCAATCATAATCATAATCAACAACTGACTAACTTAGAATGCCATAGCTGAGTTGCTAAAATCATTGACTGGAAACTATGCCAAAAGTTTGAATTTGAGTATAGTAACAACTGCTGGGAACATCAGGTTGAGAAAGTTTTGGAAAATGAAAAAGTCAAGATCTTGTGGGACTTCAGAATTCAGATGGACAAGCACTTGACCCACAACACACCTGACGTAACAATAGTTGAGAAGAAAAGGGTTTGATTCATTGACATTGCAATACCTGGTGATGCACGAATTGTAGACACACAGTAAGAAAAAATCACAAAGTATCAGGACTTACAAATTGAGTGACTTTGGAAAAAGAAATTGTGTGTTATCCCAATTTTAATTAGAGCCCTTAGAGCAATACCTAAAGGGCTGCCTCACTATTTGGAAATCCTGAATTTATCAGACTTGAATACCCTGATTTTACAAAAAAACCACCCTACTTGGAACAGCTTATATCCTTCGACGCTATCTGAACAGTTCCTAGATCCTTGGTTAGGACTCAAGCTGTTGAGCTAGCAACCAGTCCCAAAGGCTGTGAATCACACTAAAGATTAAATCATCATCATCATCATCATCATCATCATCATCATCATCATCATCATCATCAAAGTTTATAACTATGAATCATGCCTAGCGGGTGGTCGAGGTCTCCTACAAGTAAAGCAGACTGTAGAAGAAGAAAGCTTGAATGACTACATCCAGAAAAGTGAAGAGCTAATGATTAAGGAAGTACATAAAGGAGGCCTTTTGAAGACAACCAATTCAAAACCTGAATACAAAAAAGAAGTAATTAAGAAGCGAACTGAAAATTGGAAATGCAAAGTTATGCATGGCCAATACCTGAAAAGTATTGAAGGCAAAGCTAACCAAAAGCTTACTTGGAACTGGCTAAAATCAGGAATACTGAAAAAAGAAAAAGAAGGCTTTATTTGGGCTGCTCAAGAACAAGCCTTAGCCACAAATTGCATGACGGCAAAGATTCATCATGTCACCACCAACAGCAAATGCCACCTCTGTAATGTGAAAGATGAAACAGTTGACCATTTAATCAATGGGTGCAGCAAAAGTTCACAAATTGACTATCTAGAACGCCATAACCGAGTTGCTAAAATCATTGCCTGTAAACTGTGCCAAAAGTTTGGATTTGAGTGTAGTAAGGTTCTGGAGAATGAACAGGTCAAGATCTTGTGGGACTTCAGAATTCAGACAGGCACTTGACCCACAACACACCTGACATAACAATAGTTGAAAAGAAAAAGGTTTGGTTCATTGACATTGCAATACCTGGTGATGCACAAACTGAAGACACACAGCAAGAAAAAAATCACAAAGTACCAGGACTTACAAATTGAAGTTGAGTGACTTTGGAAAAAGAAATTGTGTGTTATCCCAATTGTAATTGGAGCCCTTGGAGCAATACCTAAAGGGCTACCTCGTTATTTGGAAATTCTGAATTTATGAGACTTGAATACCCTGATTCTACAAAAAAAAACACCCTACTTGGAACAGCTTACACCCTCCAATGCTACTTTAACAGTTCCTAGGTCCTTGGTTAGGACTCAAGCTGTTGAGCTAGCAACCAGGCCCAAAGGCTTTGAATCTCACCAAAGGCTTTGTATCTCACCAAAGATTAACAACAACAACAATAATAATAATAAATGCTATTTATTTAATTAAAATTATTAGATGATTTGATTGAATTCTTTTTTTCCTCAATCTATGTAGAATTTATGACATGACTATAGAACTATTTTGCCATTACCTTATTTTTTGTAATTCCCAATCTTGTTATAGGTTTGGTGGTTTCTGGTAATCTCATTTCCAGCTACTATGCTGGACCCAATCCTGTTTAAACAGAATTGCCAGTGAGGTGCTTTTCCATCAATTTAATAGGAAGCCCAAATGACCCATCTAACAGAGATTTTTTTTTAAAGTATGCACTTGAAACAAGATAAAAGGGTAAAGGTTTCCCTGCTAGTCATATCTGACTCTAGAAGACAGTGCTTATATCTGGTTCACAGCCAAAGAGCCAGCATTGTCCAAAAATGCATCTGTGGTCATGTAGCCAGCAGGACTACATGCTGAAGGTGCATGGAATACTGTTACATTCCCACCAAAGATGGTTTGTCTGCTTGCATTTACATGCTTTTGAACTTCTAAATTGGCAGGAATTGGAGCAAGTAATGGAAGGTCACTCTGTCACACAGTACTTAAGCGCAAACCGCCAAACTTCCAATCAAGAAGCTCAGCATCTTAACTTCTCGGCCACTGCGCCCCTAGATGAAACAAACTGAACTCTAGTTCTGTAATGCAAATGCTATCACTGTGTGACTCCAGAATTTCCAGACATATTCACTAGGTCTTCCATAAAATAGAATAGTATAACATCTCTGTCAAGAAAATAATGATTAAAGAATAATGACAAAAATATTACCATAGACTGAAATAGATTGTGGCATTTGATTACTCTTTTAATAAATTAATTGTGTGATGGAGAAAGTAATGTATGAAATTTCCCTGAAAGACTGAATCTCAGAAGATAAAATAATAACCCCAAGAATCTGCCTGAACTGTAGTTATTAATCCATCTGAGAGCTTTTTATTAACCTAAAAAAAGTTTTGGCCAGGACAGTGAGTTTAAGTTTATGCCCCAAGCATTTTCTGCCTTAATTCATGTATAGGCTAATTCAGCACAACCCACTACATGATGATTAATTGCCTTTAATGAGTGTTCAAGTGAGAAAAGTATACAGAATCTGGCTCATATCTCTACGCCTATCATTGCTCAAGCTTCATTACACTGAATATGAACCAAAGAAGCATCTCAATTAATCATTCTCATGTATTAGCAATTAATTCATTAATTTAGTAAATTGCCCCAAGCCTTAGCATAATCAATCATGTCAAAGCCTTCAAAATTACAAATCAAAATGTTAAACACAAGCCACCTGTCTTGGACTGATTTGTCATCTATGGAAATTACTCACAACTGGACAGGTAATACTTCATATATATAAAAAAGTTGGGATAAAAAATTTGCCAAGTTAATTGTCCAGATTTCCTTCCTAAATGTACTGCTCCATCATTCAGAAGTCTTAAGATCCAAATAACATTGCACTCTGAACTCTGAGTGACTAACAGAAAATACCTCTGTAGGAGACTAAACAGTAACATTTAAATTCACCCACATATACTGCAAGCAGAATTCTTACTTATTGATGACTGATTATCCAAAATATCAACATTTGTTTATGGTGGTGGATAAACTTAATAGTGCATGAATTGGCATATATCTTCTCCAAAATTCTATGAGCAGCACAAAGACATGGTGTCTTGGTCTCCTCTTTTGCTAACAGTCTTTCATCAATTTTATATAGAATTAAATGAGGCTGAACTTAGGGTAGTCTCATGGAAATAAACTGTAGTAAAAGAGATGAGGAATTCAGGTTATATGAATCCATACACAAGCGACTTATTCCATGGCTCTGTAGTTAATCTATATTTCAGAAGTTAGCTGTCTACCAGATGCTGCCCTTCTGAACAATAGAATGCATTTCCTATCAGCTTCCATGCATCAAATTAAGTATTTAAATACTTGTTTTGGACACAGTGATTAAATGCAACATCATTAATATGGGAGTTAATGAGAAAGCTTAAAAAAAGTGTTACTGGCATCAGCATGATTGAAACAAGGTACTCATATCAGATCAATAGTTCATAGAAGAGGCAGGTGTATGTTAATCTCAAAAATAACCACTTTCAAGGTTACACACAATTTCTTGACATGGCTTCTCTTTTACATCCACCACAAAACTGTTTAAGCCTCCAGTTTCACTGGTTCAGCTATTTTGTTAGCCAGCCTATTTCCTATTGTTTGTGATGTACTATGATCAAATCAAACTAAAATTTGTAGTTAGAAGTGCAATTATATTGTTTCTAGGAACATTTAAACCAACTAATTTTTAAAATGTTATCAATATTAACTTTTTCAAGCAGATACCATTGATAATGATGGAATTCACAAAGATAATGTGGGTTAATATATTGATAAAAAAAACTGTGCATGTGATTTCCTGAGAGAGATAGAGATAGATAGACAAGAAGAGGAGAGGAATTAACACAAGTTATTTTTAAGTAAATGAAATTAAGATAATGAACAATTTTAGCAAATAAACAATGTTTCCCTTTTCATATTATCTCCACTTAGTTTAGCCTCAAGCACATCATGAGAATGAAAGAAAGTTATTCCTCACTTCAATCCTTTGCTGACAGCATTTTGAAGATCTCTACAGCAACGGAGACCTATACAAGTGATGCTTAATCTAAAAGCCTAATTAAACAAGCACATATACTATAAAACATAGGATAATGGAGAAACGGGATCAGCAGATGTACACATAACTATATTTTTAAAATAACTTCTATAAATGATCAAAAAATATGTGCCAGGCTTTATAAAAAATTTAAAAAGATAAAACAGACATGAACACTAATACAGTCATTGCCTTTTGCGAGTCAATGTGCAAACCATGGGCATACTTCAGCAAGAATTTCTCCTTTGCAAATCCCATGAAAGAAGAAATAAATCCTTTTTCACTACTCATTCATTTCAATAGAGTTTGCAAAATAAAAGTATTTACAGACATGTACCTCATTTGTTAAATGCACAAAAATTCCTATTAAACCATTTTTGAAAGTAATGTTTCTTAGTCTGAATTTCTTAAGTGGCAAATCTGGAATAAACCCACCCAGATTTCTCTTGGAATAAACTAAAGTTAGTTAATTAAAATAACAAAAAGAAGCTTTACCCAGTGTAATTAGGCTAAACTCAAATGGGTTAAGGAATTCAGAAAGTCTCAGATGCCCTCTTAATTGTAGCAGAGTTATAAGCACTTTCAGTTAACTAAACTCTGGAGGGTAAAGAAGCTGGAAGATTCTTTCTTGCAGAAAAAACTGCCAAGGCCAAACACAGAGGGTGACAGCTGTGCTTGACATCTTTCCCCCCATCTGCCATAAACATGACAAATTAATGACATTTAAAGCTAGGATAAGAGGGAGAAATGTCTTTGAAAACCAGACAAAAATAAGTCATTCACTGTCTTTGTCAATATTGTGTGTATATAAACATGCACACAAACATACACTTAAATAAAAATCCCATCTTTAAATGCTAAGAAAAATGGACTTCTTTAACTGACTCTCTCTTATTTAAACCAAGGGACCAAATTCAGCAAATTTGAGCAACCTCTTTATTACTAATCTTCCTTTGTAAATTAAATAGAGAATTAAACTGCACTTTAAAAAAAAGGAGGGGGGTCCCCAGATATATAAGTCATACTCATTGAGTACTCCCTAATGGTACTATATGGAGGGAAGTAAGCAGTGCAGTACCACAAGGTTCTCTTTAACATCTTCATAAAAAACTTAAATGAGGGAATAGAAGGGAAACTTATCAAACTTGTGGATGATACTTTTGGTCATCACACTATAAAAAAGATGTTGAGACTCTAATATGTTATTGGAGCTCAACCTATGTGACTTTTGTTAAGTTCTGTGCATGGGCGCAAGGAACGGAGACGAGACGGTGAACAGTGAACTTCAACTCTTTATTAATCATTCTGAACAGAGCAAAAACCTAGGGCAGCAGCAGCCCTTTTATAGGCAAGCTGCTGATCTAGTAACCAATAAGAAACATGGAGTATTAACCCCTTTAACCAATGAGAGTGGCTCGTTAACAGCCAATCAGATTCTCCTGAACGGACCAATCCAATATCGCTATTTATCGGCCAATCAGAAGTGCAGGACTAGAACCCTGCTATTTTCTAAAGGTTTTGATAAACTTTATTTAAGTGTTTTATTAGTTCATAACACCCCTTCCCCCGGGTTCCGTTTGGGGGGTGCAGTGACGTAATCTCTGAGGTAGGAAGATTGTTTTGACTGTCTATTAGATTTACGCTGTCCCACCGGTTCTTGTCTGTAACCCTGTTTTGGCGGGACGTTTTCGGGCAAGTCGGGTGCCGGTGGTTCCTCATTGGAAGACTCGGTGCCGCTAATGTTCTCGTTGCTGTCCTCTGGCCCTTGCGGGCTTGCCTCTGTTGAGGTGTTCCTCTGTGGTGAGGCCATGCGCTTCCTTGACCCTTCTTCATTTGTTACGCCCGATTGCTGACTTCAACTCTTTATTAGTAACTTCAGAACAGAGCAAAATACTTGGGCAGCAGCAGCTCTTTTTTTTCTTTTTTGAAACAAATTTTTATTAATTTTAAAGATAAAACAACACATCATTAACCATTAAATACATAAACACATAAAACCTCTTAACATTGTAAATCCTTACAAGTCAAACAAAACATTATTTTTATACAGCATAATTCCAATTTATCCCATCTCCATATGGACACACAAATATCTTTCAGCAAATTTCTCATTATTTCTCTTTACTCCTATTCAATTTCATTTCTCTTCCATATTTATCCATTTTATAGTCATCATATTCTTTTCTTTCTGGCTTGTTTAAATTATTCTCATCTAACATTCCTCCAAGGTTTTATTGATTCTTTTTTCCTTTTTTTTATAAAAAACAAATTTTGTTAGTTTTACCATAAACACAATACACAAACATACAAACACAAAACATAAACAAAACTAAAAGATCTTTTCTGAAGGTTGTCTGTTCCCGGGTTAAAACTCTTCACACAGACACAAATTCAAACATCATATTCAACCCATATCTCCTTCCATATCTTATTATCATTTTCTTTTTTATATATATATATAAAAACCATTTTTATCAGTTTTATAAAAACAATGCACAAAGAATCAAGGCATAGCAGCTTATAAATTCTTTTCTAAGAAAAAATAATAATAAAAGATCAATAAGGCATAACATTTCCAGATTATAATATCAATATTTCATATAATATTAACTTCATATCTTGTCCCTACTTCTCCTTTCCATCCAAATTATTTATTAATTAAAATTTTATTGCCTTTTATCAATATACAAAATCCAAAAAAACAACAACATATATATCCTTCCATATCTTATTACCATTTTCAACAACATTCTTTGTCTGTTCTATTTCCAATTATCCATTCATCTTTTTTTTCTTTTACTATACTTCTCCTGTACACCAATTGGAGTAACATCTATAACTCATTACCCTAACTTAGAAATACTACATATAGCAATCTTTCTTGGGATTCTGTTTAAAAGATTCTAAAATTACATAATAAATTTTATATTCTAAATATACATATAAAAACACACTCTTATATACCCTCCAGAATCCCTCTTTTAATCTAAATTAAATTCACCCATTGTCTCTAAATAAACTTTTTTTCTTTAGGTCTTGCTTCCCCCCATTAAGGCTTCTCCTCCCCCCCTTTCTCTCTTGCTTATTCTTCTCCTTGCCCTTTCTACCCCTTTGCTTTTTCCCTTCACTTTTCTTACTCCTTTTCCTTTGCTTTCTAACCTTGCCTCCATCTTTTCGCTCATTTTTCTCTCTTTTGGTTGTTTTTATAATTCTTAAAATCCCCTTTTTCTTATCCTTTTTCTCCTCCTCTCTGGAAGGGACCCATTGTTCATCAAAGATGGCTTCTTCTTCCTCTTCTTCCTTGTCCCAGTCCTTCTGCTGCGTAATCAACTTTTCAACAGAACATAACGCCATTTCTAAGAATTGAAACAAAGCGCCCAAAGTATCTTCTTTTTTATATTTTTGATATTCAATCTCTAGTTCATCCACAAACGATGCCATTATAAAAAGGGAAACTTTTTCCAAAACAACCACAAGTATTTTTAATCAAAGACAATCAAAAGCAATTAAAAAAAAAAGTTCCAAAAGTTAATACTTTTCTTCCTTCTTCTCTTTCTCTTTCTGGATTAATTTTTATTCAAAGAGGTCCAATTACCATATATCTTCCTTTGGGATCCACAAAGACGTTCTAGACAATCTCCTCCTTTTTCAGCTTCTGCTCCAATTTTTTTTCTCCCTTCCCACTTGCAATGACAATTTTAAATAATCAGAAATCCATACTTCCAGCAAAGATTTTCCAATTTCTTAAATTTTTCAATGTCCAAAAATCCCTTTGTCTCTTAGCTTCAACTTTCAAAGCAATCCACTTTCAATGTCTAATATATCCAAATATTTCTGCTATTTCCGTGGGGTGGGAGAGTAAAAAAAAAAAAAAAGTTCCCTTTAACAGCTTCTCCGCCGCTTTTCGCTCTTCTTAGGGATACAATGTATCCTCCAGCAATTCAAGCAGCTCAATTCCAGGCAATTTAAAAGGTGTTACTTGACCCGGCTCAGACAGAACTTTCACTCTTCACACTTCCTCCAGCACAGTTCTTACCCGGTTGCTGGCTTCTTCGTGGTGGCCATTGCTGACCGCTGCTCCACCGCCTTGGGAAAAAGGGGTTTTCCCGGAGAAGGGGAGGGTCTGCGCCACCCCCACCTCCCTATCCGACTCCCCTCTCTCTTCAGCTGTCCCTACAGGGCAGCCATATCCCCCTGACCCATCTGGATCGTGGGTACCTCGACGGCTAGCACAGCAGGAATTGCGAGCTGTCGCGAATTCCTGCTGCCCCGAAGCCACGCGAAACCGGAAGTTCCAGCAGCAACTCTTTTATAGAGCAGGCTGCTGTCACAATAACCAATGATTTGAGTTTACCGCTCTAACAGGCGTTCAATCAGAGAGACCCGCTGTCAGCCAATCAGATCAGCCAGAAACGACCAATCACGACTCGCTATTCGCGGGCCAATGAGAAGTTCAGGATTACGAGCCTGCTGTTAAAGTAAAGCTATTAGGGTTGTTACTGAACACGTTAGCTTAGTCCTTAACACTGACCTTAATGGATCTCAGAGCACGCAAGGCAGAGAAACAGAGCTCTGCCACATTGCTTGGGCCACACTCCTCTTGATGAGCTGCATCGGAAGCTATTTAGCAAGGTAGGCAGAGGGAGGCGTTGCTAGAAGCAATATGTATGGGTCATGGCTGTGTGCTGGTTTGTGTTTCCTGAGACTCTGAATTACTATAACCCGTGAGCTAATGTGGAATACTTTAAGTTTTACCTAGGCAGCTTTATGTTCATTTGTTGGACTCACTGTTTGGGCAGCTTGCTGTTTGTGTTATGGACTAATTGGCCATTGCCTGGGGAATTAATCTGGGTTTGCTCATGGCTGGCTTTGATTTGGACAGTTATAAAGCTGAGTGAAGAGAACTGCTGGGGGAAGACATATAAAACCCTCCATAAACCACACTGACCTGTGAGTGTGAGTGAGCAGGGCAGCACAAAATAGTTTGGATTAATTTATTTCATATTATGTGATGCATAGAAAACTGTAAAATACTTCAAGTCTTTTAATTCAAATTCTATTTCTCCTAGGAACTATGGTGACAAAGAGCAGTGTTCAAATTTTGCAGTACGAAGAAAGCAAGTCGTCTAAAGAGAATAAAGATAACTTTCTATAGCAACTTACAAGATGTAGCAGAAATCCAAGTTAAGAGAACGCTTTTCTTCTGAATAAAACATGACTTGAGAGATTATAATTTTTCTCAGGGTAGAAATGAAAAGCAACTTCTGATTGAATGTTGAAACCAGCAGTTAACTCTAATTTGGTCGTCATGTTTTAAATATATATAGACAAATTAAAAGACACCAAAGAGCTTTTAATTCATAGCTCAGAAACCAAACTACAAAAGCCACCATATCTCAGATTCTATATAACAGAAAAAAACTGGCAAAGAACATCGTATCCTGGTGATACTATGCTCTCTGGACTCAAATAGACATGGGTTCCATGAAATACAACTTAATGCATATATAAACACACACGTGCACACAAAGCACACATATACACATGTACATATATATAAGATTATAATCTTAGTATGTTTAAGTAGAAATTCCAGAAATGTTTTCAATATATAAGCAACTATTTATAGTTTACAGATAAAAATTGATGATTTACAGGTAAAAAAAACATGTCACACTTGACTTATGAAGGTTATTATTAAAAGCCTTTTTATGTAACAATGACGAACAAAAAAAAAAACATTATCTGTGGTATAGCCCTATCCCTGCATTAGAAGTACGATTCCAATGCACCAGGATTCCTACTCCATATTAATTCAATCAATCAGAATAGAACTGGAAGGGATCTTAGCTCATTAAGAGAAAAAATTTGAAAAAAATGGGGAAAAATTAAGAAGTTGAATAAAGATTTTTTTAAAAAAATTGAAAAAGAAATTGAAAATTGAAAAAAGATTTTAAAATTGAAAAAATTATTTAAAATAAAAAAAATATTTAAGACTCGAAAAAATGTGAACAAATAATTGAAAAATTGGGGGGGAAATTTGGAAAAAAAATAAAGGAATTCAGAGGTTTTAAAAATCTAAGATTTTACAAGTGTTCTTGGCATTTTAAGAAATACCATGTGTTAGGTCTGGAGCATGGGTGCGAATAATGGAGACGAGCCGGTAGAAACAGTGAACTTCAAACTCTTTATTTACATGGTGTGACAGCTCAAACTGGATGGCTGCTATAGCTTTCCTTATATAGGCAACTTATTAACTATTCAACCAATAGCAATCTGGGAGCGCTAGCTCCGTTAACCAATGAGAATGGCCTGTTAATGGCCAATCAGATGCTCCTGAATGGACCAATCCGATCCTGCCATTAACAGCCAATCAGAAGTGCAGGGCCAGAACCCTGCACTTGACTTCAAGCTCAAGATAACTTTATTTAACATTACTCATTCACAGCACCATGTTTTTCAGAAAATAAGGCCGGGCCTTATTTTCTTTTGACCTCCGAAAAAACGGCTGGGCCATCTAGCAGCCAGGTATGGTACTAGCTGTAGGCTGGGTCAGTGAGTGGGTGGCAGTGGTGTGGATGTCGGCCTCGGTGGGGCACTTTGTGCCACTGCTGCTTCCTCCAACACCGTCGCTTTCCCTTCTGCCCTCGCCACGGCTTATGTCATGTTTGGACTGCTGCCATTGGGCAAGATGCAGAGGCCAGAGTCTGTGCTGGACAATGCGGCATGGCGGTAGTGGAAAAGTGGCCCTTCCAGTGGGTGGAGGAACAGTTTGAGTACATTCCTCCACTGGCAGCATTTCAGTCGCTTCTCAGGTGGGGGAGCTGCCTCGGTAGCTTGCACGGTTGCCACCGGCAGTGACACCTGTCTTGCCAGCATTGTCTCCAACTACAGTGGTAGCAGCAGCAGGACAGACCCCCACTGCCAACGAGAACTGCCTGCCCTCCCACAGAGGTATCGCTTTGCTTGACAGCAGCTGCATCGACAACGTCCTGCAAGTCAGTGAGTCATTCTGGCTTTGGTGGGTAGAAGTAGCGGTGGGAGGATGATGCCATCTTTTTTCTCCCCCTGCCTCGCTTTGCTTCCTGTCCCACAGCTTCAGGTCATGGTCTCATCCCGTGTACAGTCGGGAGCTCTCCTCTTGCTCCAGCTGCCAGAACCCCCCCATGGACCTTCCCCCCCCCCCTTTTAAGTTTTCTTTATTCTCATTCCCTCCATCAGTTCCCTAAGAATGCAGACTGGCCAGGCAGCTTCCTCCTTACCCCTTTGGGAGAATCCTCTGGGAAGCTTGGTGAGGAAAGAAGGAGGGAGGGAGAGAGAGAGAGGGAAGAGTATCTTTGGGATTTGCCAGGAGAAATCCAGGAGGTGGATTTCCATCCTATTTCTGCCCTTCAAGGAGATGAAGTGCACTTAAGGGGAGTGCATTTAAGGGGGTGCTACCCTCCCTCCCTCCTTCTTTCCCTGCCAAGCTTCTCAGAGGATTCTCCCAAAGGATTCGCCCCAAAGGAGGATTCACCTCTCCTTAAATGCACTCCCCTTAAATGCACTTCATCAGCTGGGACTCGGGAGGCAGCAAGTAGTTAGAGGCGGGGCCAACCAGAAGTGGTACTTACTGGTTCTCAGAACTACTCAAATTTTCTGCTAGCTACCAGTTCTCTAGAATCTGTCAGAATTGGCTGAATACCACCTCTGGTGCCACTGCTTACTTTGTCCTCTGCACTGCTCTCAACCAGTGCTGGTCTAGTGCGCTACTCTTAGTCACTGCTCTGGTTGTTTCATTCCTCTGCCACTTAGCTCTGTACTGCTGCTACTCAAGCTCTGCTGCTTACTGCTGTTGGTCTGCTGCCTCCTAGTTCCATTTCACTGCTGCTCAGTGGCCTCCATTTGCACCATACTGCCTCCATTCAGGTGTCAGGTTGGGTCTCTGGGCTGCCTCTCCATCTTTCAGCTTTGCTATCACTCCTTCTCTCATATGGGTTACCACACTACCTCTCAGCTGGGCCACATTTTAATTGGAGTGTACCAGGTCAAAGTGAGCTGGCTGAGAATTCTGGGAGATTTAATTTTGACTTATTTTGACCCCAAAATAAAAACAGATTGAAGAATATTTTCTGAATATATATTTTAAGTCAATTCCTCGTAGCTATTCACTCTATATTATTTAATCATTGATTGGCCAGGACCTCTTTTTATTTACATGTTGTTTTTCTTTTAATCTGTAAGCTTCCCAGAGTAATCCAGCTATCAGTTGGAATTAAAATAGAATGAAATAATCAATCAATCAATCTGCCAGAAAAATCAGTAACTTAGAGGGTTGCATACATTTGTGTTAGAGCAGAGATCTTTATTTTTATTTATTTATTTTATTTTTTTATTTTGTCAAGCATGTATTAGATAACAGGTATAAGTATAAACATGATTATTAATACATAAAATGGATATGAAGAAAAAGGAATATTAGGACAGGGACAGTAGCCACGTTGGTGCGCTTATGTACACCCCTTAAAGACCTCTTAGGAATGAGCTGAGGTCAACAGTAGACTGTCTAAGGTTAAAGTTTTGGGGGTTAGGGGAAGAAACCACAGAGTCAGATAGAGTATTCCAGACATTGATCACTCTGTTGCTGACGTCGTATTTCCTGCAATTGAGTTTGGTGTAGTTTACCTTAAGTTTGTATCTATTGTGTGCTCATGTATTGTTGTGGTTGAAGTTTAGCATTTAATATTTTAGTATTTATTTGATTTGTCAATCGCTTACAAGATACAGGTATAAGAATAAATATAGTTTTGAATACATGAGATAGATACTGATAAGAAAAATAAAAAACAATAGGACAGGGACGGTAGGCACGATTGGTGCGCTTATGCACGCCCCCTAAGTTGAAGTAGTCATTGACAGGTAGGACATTGCAATAGATAATTTTATGTACTATGCTTAGATTGGACCAAAGGTGGTGTATTCTAAGTTTTCTAGGTCTAGAATTTCAAGTCTGGTGGGATAAGGTATTCTGTTATGAGTAGAGGTGTGGAGGACTCTTCTTGTAAAATATCTCTGGACTTTCTCGATTGTGTTAATGTCCAATATGTAATGCAGGTTCCAGACAGCTGAGCTGTATTCAAGAATTGGTTTAGCAAATGTTTTGTATTCTCTTGTTAGCAGTACAATATTACTGGAGAAAAAGCTATGCAGGATTAGGTTAATAACTCTTAATGCCTTTTTGGCCATGTTGTTACAAGGAGCTCTAGCACTTAGATTATTAGAGATGAATACTCCAAGTTCCTTGACAGAGTAGGGAGTCATCTACAAGGTCATGTCCATTCAACTTTTATTTTATTTTATGATTTTTTTTTGCCAATATGTAAGACAGAGTATTTGTTTGTTGAGATTTGAAGTTGCCACTTGTTTGACCATTCTGACACATAGTCAAAGTCTTTTTTGAAGAGTAGTAGTATTGTTGATGGTATTGAATGGTTTTACACTATCAGCGAAAAGAACGCAGTTGCTTTTAATATGATTACAAAGGTCATTTATATAAAGTATGAAGAGAGTTGGTCCTAGAACGCTACCTTGGGGGACACCACTGTTGACAGGTATGAGGTTTGATAGGGCGCTCCTTACTTTGACCATTTGTTGCCTATTTGACATGAATGCAGCTATCCAATTATGCAGGTGTCCAGAGATGCCATAAGATTTTAATTTTAGAAGTGGTTTGTTGTGTATCACTGAATCAAAGGCTTTACAGAAATCTATGTAAATAGCGTCTATTGCTTTACCCTGATCGAGTTGTGTAGTTCATATGTTTTTGCAGTGTAGGAGTTGCAGATTACAGGATAATTTTTTTCTGAAATCAATTGTTTGTTAGAGAGTAGGTTGTTTGTCTCTAAGTGGAGGGTAATGGATTGGTTAATGATTGATTCCATGACTTTGCAGGTGATACAACATAAAGATTGATTTGCAAGGAATGGTGATCTGTCACAGCATCTCTAGAGAACAAGACCATTTATTCTGATGATAGGATATCTTCTGTACAGTAGGGAGAAGTACCCCGAGGCATACTTTTCTGCATAATAGGAATGTAAAAAGGAATGATTCCATCATCTTCATACTGAAAGATTGAAACAGGTCTATTCACTAATTATGATGGGTAGAATTCAGATGCTCATGGGGTTTGCAATTGTGTTTCATTTTGAAATTGAAATTTATAAAATTAATTACTAGGCCTATGAACTCAAATTAGATGGTTTCTTAACTATTGGCTTCTTGTGGTAATCACAGATATTTTTGCTATCCTTTCAGCAGAACAGTCCAACTGAATAAAATCCTTAAGCTCATTTTACCCACAATAATAAAGTCCTTACACAAGGGGTGTCAAATTTCATTGAGAACCACATCAGGGTTGTGTTTGACCTCGAGGGGCCAGGGTGGGCATGGCTACCTCAATATCACTCATATTGAGGGCACCTGTGGTGGCCTGAGTGCTCTGCCAGCGAAAAAGGGCTCCCAAGCTCCATTTTCGGCTGCCTGCAGCCCTCACAAGCTCTGTTTTCACTTGCAGAGGCACTGCGGGCTGGTCCTTCACTGTTTCCAGGGTGGCCCTATGGGCCAGATCTAAACACCCTGCAGGCTGGATCTGGTCTTGAGTTTGACACCCCTGCCTTACACTGTACACACACTACAATCCTATGAGGGGAACAAACTAATGATAGTTATTTGCCCAAAGCCACACTGATGGGTCTTCTATGAACATTGCTGATGTATTCCAGTGATGGTTTAAAATTAGTATCTTTGCAAACATAATTAAAGCAGCTGAGCATCACAATCTAAAATATTTTATCATGAGCAATGGGAATGAGGGTTGATATTTGAGGAAACCAAAACACAATTTAATTTAATTTCACAGGTCCCGTGGGTGCAGATTGTTTCTTGTATAGTCTCTTGAAGTTGGGTTAAATACTCAAGAAAAAATTAAATATTGGCAGGTGTAGCATTGTTCTGCTATTCTTAATGATTGGCTCTCTCAGTAACTATTATGCATTTTTTCGGAATTGTGTACCATTTACAATCAATACAGAGATGAACTTTTCTTGTAATTCTAGTGCATCTATTTTAGATAAATTAGTTTATCAAAATGCATAATTGTTTTGATACAAATGCATGACCTCCTATAAAGCATTTTCCTTCAGCCCTCATCTTCATGTCTGTTTAATAAACATCTTCCAGAATGGATTGACTTTCAAACAAACCTGTTAATTCAGTACTCTTTTATGACTTTATAGAAAAAAAATCTTAAAATATTATATGAATGCTCAAAATATTCTGATCTTTTTAGAACAACTGTTAACTTCCCAGTAATAGGGTATTTAAAATGAATGTAAAAATAAGGCAACCTATAGTTATTATTTATATTATTTGGTGTAGTATTGTTTCAATTAAACTCAGAAAATCACTAGGAGTCATCAGAGTGATACATGTTATTTGCCCCAACCCAAAATGCTGAACAAACATAAAGTGAAGGACATTTAAGAAGAGAGATCCTAAAACAGCCATTCTCCAACTTTGCACACCATGAGATATTTAACAATAAATCAACTTCTATGACTGCCCCCTCATAAACAAAATGAATATTCTCTTCAAGATGGTTTAGGCAAAAATTAATGTGCAACTTATTTTTAATCATTAAAGTTTAATCTATGAATTACAGATTGTCAAATGTTGTAGCACTTTGGACTTGCAAAATGACAAACTAAGCTCAGAGTACTCTTGACTGTCTTCCCATTTGTCTGCATAAATCTGGTAATTTTTTTAAATTGTGACCCTCCCTCTAAGTTGCTTGTTTGTCATGATTTGTCATAAGGCATAAGGCAAATGAATGATAATTAATTTACATTTTGCTTTTCATAAAGCCAAAGTTTGCCCTACTTACTAATAGGATTAAGAATAATTATCAAAACAAGAAATCTTAAAGCTTATTATAATCAGCTTCCTAAAATCAAGGAAGGGAGATTCACTCTATAGATAAAAAAAATAAGCCAATAAATTATCTCCTAAATCAAAGAACAGAGAAATCTGCCATTGGTTTAATATCAATTCAGATTCTTTGATACTGATTCCCACTGATAATTCAAAACATCAGATAGTAATCTTTCATAGCATGGAGTTTTTATGAAGTGAACCCAGGTTCTTGGAAATATGGTTTGTATTCTTTAAAGGGTATATTTAAAGGGTATATTTGCGGGATATTTATTCAGGAAGGGTTACAGCCAGCTAAGACTAGGGTTAGGCTTTTTTGTTCGTTCAACTAGCTTTTGCAATTCCTGTCCTATAGAAAAAATAAGATTCCAAGGATGGATTTTCTATATCTTCAGACCAGTTTGCATTTATATAACTGATAAGTTGAGGATTAATGTCTTTAGCTAAGCTTCATTTTAGGTCTTTAGTTCCCTTTAAATATCTGCCTTGTCTCTTGATCACAAAGTAGTTACTTCTTGGTGCATTCACCATTCTATTTAATATCCCTACTCATTATCTAGTCTAATGACTATAGATGCATACTGAATAGCAGGTTTTGGCTGCCCTTTACTGACTTTTCTCTGACAGAGGCTCATTAGTTTCTTATCTATATTAATCTCCTTAGAGTTTCTACTTCATTGCTGTCTGTGATTCAAAGCTGTCTGTGAGGTCCATTATTTTCTGCTCCTAGTTATGAAAGAAACTTTATTTTTTTCTCTTTTGATCTAGATTCCAGGATAATGGAAGTCTTTCTAGATATTTTATATCTCTGTTGAGAAGATCTTGATTGTTTTTTTTTTCATTCTTCACAACATATAATTATATCATCAATAGAATTTAAAGTATGGACCTGTTACTTATATCTGGTAAATAAACAATGATTTGTTTGCCTTGTATGACTCTCATTAAACAACATTTTATTCAGCTTTTCATTCTATGATGCTTGTTTGAACACAAACTTTTCAAGGTTCTTTCAATTCTGGTAGCTGTTGCATGTATAAGTTTCTCCCAAAGTCACCCTTATAAGAAAGGGTTTTTTTGTTTGTTTAATAATTACTGTATGTGCTAAACAAGAATTCTTCTTGAAATGGCAATGCCAATGAGTGGACTAATTGACATATATTTCACTACTGATCCAAATGTGTCAGTCAACTCTGCCAAATTTTGCGGAATCTTCAAAGATAAAGTGTAGTTTTGTAGAATTAAATGATCCCTTCTGCATCTCACTTAATAACCAATTTTTATTCTTGTGGGAAGATTCAATCACTTCTTTAGTGCTTCTAGGCAGTTATCAACATTTGGCATTCCTTCTATGTGTTGCCTTGTAGACTTATTTATTTATTTATTTTTGTCAATTGCTTACAAGATAATAGGTATAAATAAAAATATAGTTATGAATACATGGATACATATTGTTAAGTCTGGAAAGATGGACGCAGTAATGGAGACGAGACCTCGGATAGTAACTTCAGCTCTTTATTAGTGACTTCAGATTGGAGGTAAAAAGCCTAGCAGCAGCAGCTCCTTTTATAGAGCTGGCTGCTGCTAAAGCATCCAATGACAGAGATTTAAGCCTGCCATGCTTGGAGCATTCAATCGCGGCAGCCCGTTTACCAGCCAATCGGATCAGCTCTAAACGACCAATCACGACCCGCTGTTCACAGACCAATCAGAAGTGCAAGATTAAGAGCCTGTTAGTTTGGAACACCCCTCCCCTCTAGGTTCCGTCTAAGGGGTGGGGTGATGTATTCTCGCAGGTAGGCGGGTCTTCGTACCTGTCTACCTGATTTACGCTGTTCAAAATGTCTTTGTTCAGTTTCTGATTCTGACGGATTGTTTGCTGGAACTGTCTGGCATGGCAACCTGGCTTCTACGCTGGGTCTCCCATGAGGTGATTCAGGAATACCTGCAACGCTTTCATTATTGCTGTCATTTGGGTTCTCTGGAATTGCAGACCCTGTTTGGCTGCTAGCTCCTGGAGATACGACTGCCTGCCAAGTTTCCTCCTCCGTTTGTGAGTATAATGGGCTTCGCTGAGCTGGTTGTGTAGTTATGCTTCCTTTGCCAGATGTTGGTTCAATTTCAAAACCCCCTATTTCCCTTCCCCCTCTGGTTTTGAGATCGGAGTTAGTGATGGGAGTTGTGGGCAGCCTTGAGGGTAGCTGGTCTATGTGGCGTTTCCACAATCTCCCATCTGTGGTTTCTAATCGGTAGGAGCAGGGGCCTGTGATTTGCGTTATTTTGGCAGGGATCCACAATGGGTCTCCTGAAAAGTTCTTTGCAAATACAGGGTCTCTTACCTTAAAGGAATGGTGTTCATTGCTGGAACCCAGGGGCTTTTCCGGGGTCTATGCTGGGTGTAGGCGGTCTAGATGCGATCTGAGTTTTCTGCCCATCAAGAGTTCAGGTGGGCTTTTGTTTGTGGTACTGTTTGGTATAATATGCTGGAAAAGGAGCATCCTGGTGACTTTGTCATGGATGTTTCCTTGTTCCATTTTCTGTAATGTCTTTTTAGTGAACTGAACCATTCATTCAGCCCTGCCATTGGCTGCCGGGTGAGCAGGTGAAGTCAGGGCATGGCGTATCCCCCTGTCTGCTAGGTACTGCTCAAAAGCCAGGGCGGTAAATTGGGGCCCATTGTCGGAAACCAAGACATCTGGCATTGCAAAAAGTCTGTTTAGCTTCTTGATGACCGCATCTGTAGTGGTGGTCTTCATCTTGTTGACCTCGAGCCAGTTAGAGAAGGCATCCACTGTTATCAGGAAGGTATGTCCTTTTGTAGGTCCTGCGAAATCAATGTGGATGCGGGACCAAGGACCCCTGGGCTTTTCCCATTCAGCTGGTGGTGCTTTTAGTGGGGATGAGCGTGTTTCTTGGCATTTGCTACAAGAGGCAACCCAGGCTTCAATTTGTCTGGCCACACCTGGCCACCAGGCATAGCTCCTTGCCAACGCTTTCATTCGAATGATGCCCGGGTGTCCATTGTGTAACAAGTGTAGAACTTTCTTTCGCAGCTTCTCTGGTATGACCACTCGGTCTCCCCATAACATGCACCCTTTTTGAGAGAAAAGTTCTGTTTGTACTTGAAAGGTTTAAAAGTGTCATTTGGTTCGATTTCTGGCCATCCCCTCTCCACCCAGCTGAGAACCCGTGCCAAAAAAGAGTCCTTTTTTGTTTCCCAGGCTATGTCTAATGCTGTTAGTGGAGGTAATGGAAGCGTCTCAATTTGTAGTGCTGAGAGCGTGGGAGCTGGGTCATTGAGAATTTCTGGCAGTGGAGAACGGCTCAAAGCGTCTGCATGAGGAATGGTTTTCCCTGGTCAGTGTCTCAACTGGTAGTCATAAGTGGCTAAGAACTCTGACCATCGTGTCATCCTAGGGGATAGGATGTGTGGGGTTGGTTTGTCACCTGCCAAGATGCCAAGTAATGGTTTATGATCTGTGATGATGGAAAAAGATCTTCCATACATGTACTCGTGGAACCTTTTTATTGCAGATACAATAGCGAGGGCTTCTTTATCCAATTGACTATAATTTCTCTCTGTTTTAGACAAAGTTCTTGAAAAGAATGCAATAGGCGCCTCAGTGCCGTTTGGTAGGATGTGGCTCAGGATGGCACCTACTCCAAAAGGCGAGGCATCACAAGTCACAGTTAATGGAAGTGTCTCATTATATTGGATGAGTACTGCATCCGAAGTTAAAAGGTCTTTTACTTGTTGGAAAGCCTGCTCCTCCCAACGTCCCCAAAACCAGGAAGCCTTCTTGTTGAGGAGCCTATGTAGGGGTTCAGCAACAGTCACCTTCTGGGGCAGGAAGATGTTATAAAAATTAATGAGTCCCAGGAAGGCTTGGAGGTCTGTTTTGTTCTTTGTTCTTGGGGCATTTTTAATGGCAGCCAATTTCTTTTCAGTAGGGTGAATTCCTTGTTTTTCAAGAAGGTAACCCAGAAATTCAACCCTCTCAGTGCATAACTGGCATTTTTCCTTCTTAACCCTGAGGCCTGCATCTTTGAACTTTTGTAGGACAGTTTTTAGGCGTTTCTCTAACTGACTTCTCATAGGGCGGCAATCAATACGTCATCAAAATAGGGCACGACCCCTTTGATGCCCTGTAACAACCTTTCCATCAGACTTTGAAAAATGCCAGGTGCTACGCTTACCCCAAACTGGAGTCTGTTACATTTGAATGCACCTCTGTGTGTAACTATAGTTTGGGTTTCTGCAATTTCTGCATCTACTGGCAACTGTTGATAAGCTTGGGCCAGGTCAAGCTTTGCGAATACTTTTCCACCCCCAAGTGAGTGAAGGAGATGTTGGACCACGGGTACTGGATAGGCACTCTGCTGTAACGCGTGGTTTAGGGTGGCCTTGTAATCCCCACAGATTTTCAAGGATCCATCAGGTTTTATGGGGGTTACAATTGGGGTCTCCCAGCGGGCGTGGTTGAGGGGTTCTAGCATGTCCTGCTCTATTAATTTGTCCAATTGCTCATCAATTTTAGGTTTGAGAGCAAAAGGAACGCAGCGTGGCTTCAGGCGAATGGGTGCGATATCAGGGCATAGATTAAACAAGATGGGGGACCCCTTGTACTTGCCTAATTCCTCTGTGAAGACTTCTTGAAAGACCTGGACGAGGGCCGCCTCCCAGTCTACGTCTACAGTCTGGTTGATGCCTGCCATTCCAATTCCTAATGGCGCAAACCACTGCAGACCTAATAAGCTGGGCCGGTCTCTGTCAACGATGGTGAGCGGTAGTATTGCGGTGTGGTCCTTAAAGGAGACCTGGACGTGACTGGAACCGGCAACCGGGATTCAATTTCCTTGGTAGTCGTTTAATATGAGCCTCTGGGTGCTAAGGTCTTGGCGGCGAATGCTAGGAATCAGCTGCTTGAGGGTTTTCCAGGAGACTATGGATAAGGAAGACCCGGAGTCCACTTCCATGATGCATGAATGATTTTCAATGGTGACCTTTACACGGATTTTTTTTGCATCTAATGATGAGGCATGGCCGATGGTGATGGTCTGATGTGCCTCTTCCCATCTGGTTGCGCCAGTAAACATCCGGTTTCTATTGTACTGGCTCCACTGGTTGTTTGGGTGGTCCCGATTTGTTGGTGGGGTGCCTGCTGCTTGTCGGAAGTTAGTCTCTTTCCTCTTGGGGCTGGATCCTCTTTTGTTCCGGCACACCTTAGCAATGTGCCCCCTTTTCTCACAAGAACGACAGATGGCGTCTAGGAACCTGCATTCTGATCGTGGGTGGTTTCCCCCGCATCCAGCGAATTGGAAACTGGATTTACGGCCCCGCTGTAAATGTGGATGAAGCGTATTTCTCTGAGGATGTGGCTGGGTCGCTGGGTGTTTGACGGCTGGCCTCATTTGCTCGGCGCATTCATGCTGCTGATTTGCGAGTGGCTTCAGCTGCAGTAGCATCGGCTATGGCATCTGCGAGGGTGATGTCTCCCTTTGCCATAATTTTGCTTTGGACCGTGGGGTCCCTTAGTCCAAGAACAATTTGATCTCTCGTGGCTTCTTCTAGGTTTACGAAACCACATAATCCACCCAAATTTCATAGGTCAGCTACAAAGTCCCCAATGTTCTCACCTTCACGTTGGTCCCTCTGGTAGAATTCGTGTCTTCTGATGAGGGTTGGAACTGCTGGGGCGTAATGGGCACGCAGGATGGGAGCCAGGGTATCCCAGTCCATTGTTTTGACTTCAGCTAGTTTGGCAAGTGCTTTTGCCATTCTAAAGACGGCGGGTCCGCAATGCGTTAGGAAAACCGCCCTTTTTTTGCTCAATGTAGCATCCTTCAAATTGTTAGATTCCAGGAACATTTGGAATCTGTCCATATATGAGTCCCAGTCCTCGCTGGCTGGATCAAATGGAGCGGATGGTATAGCAGAATGCTGGCCATTCTGCCGTTCTCTGTGCATCTTCAGCCAGGTGCTCTGAATTTCTGCGAGTGTTTAGTCAGCTCTATCGTCTCCGCATCCCATCCTCGTCACCAGTGTTATGTCTGGAAAGATGGGTGCAATAACGGAGACGAGACCTCGGATAGTAACTTCAGCTCTTTATTAGTGACTTCAGATCGGAGGTAAAAAGCCTAGCAGCAGCAGCTCCTTTTATAGAGTTGGCTGCTGCTAAAGTGTCCAATGACAGAGATTTGAGCCTGCCGTGCTTGGAGCGTCCAATCGCGGCAGCCCATTTACCAGCCAATCGGATCAGCTCTAAACGACCAATCACGACCCGCTGTTCACGGACCAATCAGAAGTGCAGGATTACGAGCCTGCTAGTTCGAAACACATATAAGAAAAATAAAAAAGAAAAGAAACAAAACAATAGGACAGGGACAGTAGGCACGTTGGTGCGCTTATGCATGCCCCCTACAGACCTCTCAGGAAAGGGGTGAGGTCAATAGTAGACAGTCTAAGGTTTTTGGGGTTTGGGGAAGAAACCACAGAGTCAGGTAGAGTGTTCCAGACATTGACCACTCTGTTGCTGAAATCATATTTCCTGCAATCAAGTTTGGTGCAGTTAACCTTGAGTTTGTATCTATTGTGTGCTCTTGTGTTGTTATGGTTGAAGCTGAAGTAGGACAGGTAGGACATTGCAATGTATGATTTTATATATTACAGTATATATACTTATGTTCTCATCTTCTGCAAAAGAGTTGCTTAAAGGCTGATTTGTCCCGGTTCAGATGTTATCCACCTCTTTCTTCCCTCCTGCACAAATCTTAATCCAGCTGAGTCTTCCTCTTCGGGGTGGCCATTTTAAACCACCGCTGCAGTCATCTTCAGGAGGAAAAAGACCAAGCCCGGGGGGGAGATGCGGCTCCCCTCAACCTGGCTTGTGGCTTCCCCTTACTCCACCACCCCTCCAAGGCAGCTTCAGCCCCTAATCATAATGATCGGGGCTCTCCAACGAAAGAGCACGGACCACAGCTGCAGAGAGTTGCGATCTATGGTCCATCAGCAAGGAGGTTCTGCTTTCTTCCCAATGTCCTACTTTAACCTTAGACTTTCTACCATTGACCTCACCCCTTTCCTAAGAGGTCTGTAGGGGGCATGCATAAGCACACCAACGTGCCTACCGTCCCTGTACTATTGTTTCTTTTATTTGTCTTATATGTATTCATTTCATGTATTCATAACTATGTTTATCCTTATACCTATTTCTTTTAAGTGATTGACAAATCAAATCAAATAAAAAAAACTTCATCTGCAACAAAAATTTGCACACAGTTTAGCTGAACAGAAAGATTAAAAGAATAGTCACTGCATTGTTTCTCAAATGCACTTTATCAGTACAATTAGAGGATTTTTCTAGCAGAACATGTATTGATAAAAAGTCTAAATTCATGCATATATCATAAAAGCACATGGGACTGAGGTAAAGCTAAATCTTCATTTTTATATATATTTTAATTTAAAGATGTATCTAACTTTCTTTCATCTGATTCAAATAAATAAAGCAAATATCAATATTATCATGTAGTTGAGCAATGGCAATTATACTGTATATTCTTACTTACATATATTAGCTCCACTAGGGATATAATCACAGTCTAATTGTGTTTTTTCATTGGTTTATTGTGACTGTAAACAATATCTTCATGAATGCTACATTAAACTCTGGGGAAGAAGAACCAGAGTAAAATGTTTAAAATACACAAGAGATTTTAAGTTAACAACTTACCCTTTCTTCAAGCAACCTAATTCCCAACATATAGTTTATTCACCTGATATTTACTTAACAGCAGTTGTGGAATTCAAGCACAAAAATACTGTGTTCCTTATGGAATAGCTTTAGGTGCAATTCCAGATGGTAATACAGTAATTGCATTATCTGATATGCAGGAAAGGAGAATATTAGTTATTTCTATAAGGAAAGTGGTAATGTGAAAGGCCTCATGTACAGGTAAATCACATTTACCTGTATATGAATCTAAGAATATCTAACCCTTTACCAAAATCAATAAAGCTGAAAAGTCATTTAGATTCTGAATGTAATAATCACATAATGATTTATCTTTAGAAGAAAGAGAACAACCCCGCAGCCCGTATATAAACTACTAGCATCCATTTCCAATTGTGAAGCATTTTAAAATTCTGCTGGCACAAATTAATGAAATTTCAACTGCAAGAGTTTCGGTATACAAATGCAAAATTAAAGGTGATACAAGAATGCCTTTGCAAGGAACCACTCCCACTCCCATCTTTAAAACTGACTTTTTTCCAGTAATGTTACCAGAAGCTAATTGTGGTCCACTGACTGGTCTAGAGGTCGAATTGTCCTTCAAAACTCAGAAAAATGTCATAATATGGATCCTACATTAGGTACCATAGATGTTCATAACTCACAAATTTAGCGTCCAAATTCCATGTGACATAATTCAGCAAAATATACTGCAACTGCTGTTAAGGACGTCAGTTTATTTATTTTTTATAAAAAGTTTTTTTTAAACAAACATACACATACAAAAGATAAAAACATAAAACCATCTTCCATTTTATATATATACAGAGTGTCAGTTGGTTACAAAATTTTTGTGCTATCGTTTTATAGTCACTTACTCATAGTTTATATCAATTTTCACATTGTCAAACTAACATATGCTTATATATTTATCAGTTATTAATCATCCATGACTGAACTATTTATTCCATCATTTTATACAAGATATGTATTATGTTATACATTCAACCAATGGTTATATATGTCTAAATTATGTCTTATATCAATCTATTCAATTTCTATCACAAAATTATCTAGTCTATTACATTACCATGTATTTTTGTCCAACCATTGATAAAACAAATCCTATACCATATAAAATTGTTTATCTTCTTGTTCTCTAATTTCAAATGTCAATTTACTCATTTTAGCATAGTCCATAATTTTCTTAATAACTTCCTCCTGCATAGGTATTTTATCGTTTTTCCAATTCTTAGCAAATACAATCCTAGCTGTTGTTAATACTGTACATTTACAATCAAATATTTTATCTCTTTGTTATATATTTCCGGTACAATTCCCAATAAAAAGATCTCTGGTTTAAAGTCTATATGTTGTTTTATCATTTTTTCCAACCATGTGTGGATTTTAGTCCAATATTTCTTTGCGTCCGAGCATGTCTACCACATATGGTAATATGAACCAGGTATCTGATGACATTTCCAACATTTATTCTTAAACATTTCTGATTTATTCTTAAACATTCTCGCAAGTCTCATCGAAGGTAGATGCCAGCTGTAAAACATCTTATAAAAATTTTCTTTATATGCAGTTGACATTGTCATTTTATAATTTTGAGACCACAATTTTTACCATTTTTCTAAATCAATCCCCTATCCAAAATTCCCCCCCCCAAGCAATCATCGTTTCTTTAACTTGTTCCTCCTCCAATTTAAATTCTAATAAATGAAGGACGTCAGTTTAAAGTGGTTTATATTTCCCTTTAAAAAAAGATTATGATTCAAATGCACAGATAGTTTTTGACTTAGAACCAAAATTGAGCCCAAAATTTATGTTGCTAAGTGAGACAGTTGTTAACTGACTTTTGCCTGATTTTACAACCTTTCTTGCCATAATTATTAAGTAAATCACAGTTAAGTTAGTAACAGTTGTTCAGTGAATCTGGTTTCTCCATTTACTTTGCTTTTCAGAAGGTTGCAAAAAGAGATCACATGATTCCTGCAATATTGCAACTATCATAAGTAAGAGTCAGTTACCAAGTGTCTGAATTTTGATCACATGACCATGGGGATGCTGCAACAGTTGTAAATATAAAACATGGTCATGTCACTTTTTTCAGTGTCGCTGTAAATATGAACATTTACAAAACAAATTGTTGTAAGTCAAGAACTACCTGTAGTCACCTACATTATTTTATTTCCATTGCTTTCCACATGCTTCATATTGTCAATCTCAAATTTTCAACAGCTCATCTCACTACATTGCTGTCACTGCATGTTTTAATTACAGATTAACAGAGTTGGAAGGGACCTTGTAGAACTTCTAGTCCAACCACCCAAGCAGGAGACCCTACGCCATTTCTGACAAATGGTAGTCCAATCTCTTCTTGAAAGACTCAGGTGATGAAGCTCCCACAACTTCCAAGGGCAAGCTATTCCATTGGTTGATGGTTCTCACTGTCAGAAAGTTTCCCATTTCCAGGTTAAATCTCTTTCTGCACTTTCCATCCATTATTCCTTGTCTGGCCTACAGGTGCTTTGGAAAATAGTTTGACCCCCTTCTCTCTGTGGCAGAGGATATTGAAATATTGAAACACTGCTATCATGTCTGTCCTGGTCCTTCTCTTCACCAGACTAGCCATGCCCAGTTCTGGTAACTGTTTTTCATATTATTGAGTCTGTCATCTGCACCTTTATAACTGTCTGGTTTGGTTCTGCAACCCAACAAGACAGACACAGACTTCAAAGAATAATTAGGACTGCAGAAAAAACAATTACTACCAAACTGCCTTTAATCGAGGACTTGTATACTGCACGAGTCAAAAAGAGGGCTGTGGAAATATTTACAGACCCCTCACATCCTGGACATAAACTGTTTCTACTCCTACCCTCAAAACGATGCTATAGAGCACTGCACACCAAAACAACTAGACACAAGGACAGTTTTTTCCCGAACGCTATCACTCTGCTAAACAAATAATTCCCTCAACACTGTCCAACTATTTACAAAGTCTGCACTATTAGTACTATAATCTTCTCATCACTCCTTATCACCCATCCTCTCTCACTTGTGACTGTATAACTGTAACTTTGTCGCTTGTATCCTTACGATTTATATTGACTGTTTCCTAGTATGATTTGATTGCTTATTGTACCCTATGACTATTAAGTGTTGTACCTTATGATTCTTGACTCTTGATGAATGTATCTTTTCTTTTATGTACACTGAAAGTATTTGCAGCATGACAAATTCCTTGTGTATCCAATCACACTTGGCTAATAAAGAATTCTATTTTATTCTATTCTGTATCTTTTAATCTCCAGTCATCATATAATCCTAGTTGCTCTTCTCTGTACTTTTTCTAGAGTCTCAGCATCCTTTTTAGTGTGGTGATCAAAACTGGATGCAGTATTCTAGGTGTGGTCTTACTAAGGCTTTATAGAGTGGCATTAGTACCCCACTTGATCTTGATTGTATCTCTCTGTTAATGCAACTTAGCCAAGATCCCCCTCAGAGTTACTGTTATTAAGCCTGGTTTCACCCAGTTTAGATGTATACTTTTGGTTTTTCTTGTCAAAGTGTAGGACTTTACTTTTCTCTTCACTGAATTTCATTTTGTTGGATAGGGCCCAGTATTCAAGTCTACCAAGATCCATCTGGATATTGAGCAGGGATGGGATTGACCAGTATAACTACCAGTTCTGTTGCTTTGCATCGTGCACACATGTGTGAGTTGCATGAGTTGCGTGAGTCACGCAAGTGCAATTTACGACCTGCTGAGCTGCCCGGACAGCTGAGCAGCACTGCGTGCAAGTGCGCAGCGGTTGGAAAAGCCTTTATCTGCTTTTTCAACCACAGCTGTGCCACGCAAAGCAGTTGCAGTTGAAAAAGCAGGAAATAAAGGACAGGTAAGATCCCGGGTGGGTGGGTGGGCCAAAACAACAGCAGACACAGAACCGGTTCTCTGTCTGCTGCTCTTCAGAGATATCGGGTTTGTAGAACCAGACGGAACCGGTAGAATCCCACCCCTGATCTTGAGCCTATCTTCTTGGGTGTTAGCTATTCCTGCCAGCTTAGTATCATCTGCAAATTTGGTAAGTTCCCTTTCTATTTCCTCATCTAAGTCATTAATAAAGATATTGAAGAGTACTGGGCCTTGTGGAACCCCACTGCTGATACTTCCCTCCATGTAGACTTAGACCCATTAAGGACTCCTCGTTGCGTACAGTTTGTCAGCCAGTTGCGAAACCATCTGGTGGTGATGCTATCTATCCCATTTTTTTCTAACTTACCAAGAAGTAGGTAATGGTCTACTTTGTCGAATGCCTTGCTGAAGTCAAAGTATATTATATCCACAGTATTTCGTTGGTCTATTAATTTAGTCACTATGTTGAAGAAGATTGGTTTGGCATGATCTGTTCTTAATGAACCCATGCTGACTGCTAGTTATTACTTCACTTGTTTCTAGATGTTGACAGATCTGGTTTTTTTAAATTATCTTTTCCAGTATCTTCTTGGGTATTGATGTTAGGCTGATTGGTCTGTAGTTTCCTGGGTCTGGATTTTCCCCCTACTTTTTTTTTTTTGAAGAAGGGAACCACATTAGCCCTTTTCCAACCCATGGGTATTTAACCAGTGCTCCAGGATTTTTAAAAGATATGATACAATGGTTCTGAGATAACATCTGCCAGCTCCTTTAGAACTCTGGGGTGTAATCTGTCAGGTCCTGGTGATTTATATTCATTAAGGTCAGACAATGTTTTACTCAGTGAGAGACTGAGCTAGCCGATGGCAGATAGATAGATAACTGAATGATTCTGTGAGCAACTCAATCTGCCTGCTTTGCCTGATTTTGGATAAAAGTTGCTTTTTTTATAAAAAAAATTCAATATTTACATACATGGTGTGTTGTGAATTAATTTTGTGAGTTTGCTTGCTTGCAAATGTTATGAGTTTGCTTGCAAGCAAATTTTATGTGACAGACTGAGCTAGCCAATGGCAGATAGATAGATTTCTGAATGAATCTGTGATTCTGTGAGCAACTCAATCTGCCTGCTTTGCCTGATTTTTGGTAAAAGTTGCTTTTTTATAAAAAAAATCAATATTTATATAAATATTTATAATATTTACATACGAGCCATGCCCAGCCAGTCACATGACTACCAAGCCACACCCACAAATTAGGCCACACCCACAGAACCAGTTAGTGGTCTCTGGGATCTAAAATTATGAGTTTGGTGGTTCCTGAGGTCCAAAAGGTTGGCGACACCTGCTCTAGGTGTGTCTTTACTAAGGCTTTATAGAGTGGTATTAGTACTTCCCTTGATTTTGATTGTATCCCTCTGTTACAATTTAGGATTGCATTAGCTTTTTTGGTGGCGGCTGCACACTGCTGGCTCATATTTAGCTGGTTGTCCACGAAGACTCCAAGATCCCTCTCACAGTTACTGCTATTGAGCCTGGTTTCACCCAGTCTATATGCATACTTTTGATTTTTCTTGCCTAAGTGTAGGACTTTACTTTTCTCTACATTGAATTTCATTTTGTTAGATATGGCCCAGTGTTCTAGTCTGTCAAGATCCATCTGGATCTTGAACCTATCTTCTTTTAGTATTTATTTGATTTGTCAATCACTTACAAGATACAAGTATAAGTATTATAAGTATAAGTGTTAGCGAGTATCCCCTTCTATTCTATTCTATTCTATTCTATTCTGTTCTACTCTATTCTATTCCCTCATCTAAGTCATTAATGAAGATATTGAAGAGTACTGGGCCTACGACGGAGCCTTGTGGCACCCCACTGCTTACTTCCCTCCATGTAGACTTAGACCCATTAAGGACTACTCATTGAGTACAGTTTCCCAGCCAGTTGCGAATCCATCTAGTGGTGGTGCTATCTATTCCACTTTTTTCTAGGTTACTAAGAAGTAGGTTGTGGTCTAGTTTGTTGAATGCTTTGCTGAAATCTAAATATATTATGTCCACAGTATTTTGCTGATCTACTGATTTAGTCACTGTGTTGAAGAATGAAATAAGATTGGTTTGGCATGATCTGTTCTTAACAAACCTGTGCTGACTTGCTAGTTATTACTTTACTTGTTTCTAGATGTTGGCAGATCTGTTTTTTAATTATCTTTTCCAGTATCTTCCTGGGTATTGACATTAGGCTGATTGATCTATAATTTCCTGGGTCTGTTTTTTTTTCTCCTTTTTGAAGATGGGAACCACATCAGATCTTTTCCAGTCCTCTGGTAGTTCTCCGGTGCTCCAAGATTTTTGAAAAATATGGTGCAGTGGTTCTGAGATGACCTCTGCCAGCTCCTTTAATACTCTGGGATGTAATCCATCAGGCCCCGGTGATTTGTGTTCATCAAGATCAGACAGGTGTTTTACTATTTTTTTGCTTATTTTAACTTTTATTTCTGGTCTATCTTTTACAGTTATGTTTTTGGTGGGTTGACCTATAGTTTCTTTTTGCGTGAAGACCGATGAAAAGAATGAGTTAAGCAGTTCTGCTTTCTCTGTGTTGCCTGTTACTTCTTTGTCACCTTCTCTCTTTAGTGGACTGACTGTTTCCGTGATTTTTTTTCTTGTTATTGATATGTTGGAAGAATCTTTTTTTATTATCTGTGACTTTTGTTGCAAGTCTTTGTTTGTTCTGAGCCTTTACTATCCTGACTTCGTTTTTGCAGATTCTGGCTATCTGCTGATATTCTGCCTTAGTTGTATGTCCTTCCTTCCATTTTTTGTACTTGTCCTTTTTTTTCTTTCAATTTGCCAGAGAGATCTTTGTGTAGCCATGCTGGTTTCTTCTTGGATTTCTTATTTTTCTTTCTCAGTAGTATTTTGCTGGTCTGGGCGTCTATGATTGTACTTTTCAGAGTTTCCCAAGATTCTTGAATTGTTTTCTCCTTTAGGATTTTTATCCATGGAATCTTTCCCAAGTTCTCTCTGAGTTTATTAAAATCAGCTCTTTTAAAATCCAAGACTCTGGTGTTATTATGTTCTATTGCTTGTGTTTGTGTTAATGTTGAATTTTAGTATGACATGGTCACTCTCACCCAAGGTTCCTGCAGTTTCAACTCCCTCTATCACTTCTTCTCTGTTTGTAAGAATTAAGTCCAGTATGGCTGTCCCTCTGGTTCCGTCCTCTACCTTGGGACAACAAAGTTGTCAGCTAGGTTGGTAAAGAACTTATTTGATTTCTCACTTGGTGCAGAATTAGTTTTCCAATTGATATCAGGGTAATTGAAGTCCCCCATTACTATTGTTGTGTGTTTCCTGCATATGTTTGTTAGTTGGTTAGCAAAAAGGACATCTATTTTTTCTGCTTGATTGGGTGGCCTATAATATACACCTATGGCCATGTCATTCTTTTTTTCTTTTATATTGACCCATATGCATTCTAGGAGGCTTTCATCTTTGTTTTTATGCATTTCTGTAGCAATATAGTGATCCTTTACATACAGTACAACTCCACCTCCTCTTTTATGGGGTCTGGTTTTTTTGAACAGTTTGTATCCTTCTACCAGTATGTTCCAGTCATGGGTTTCATCCCACCAAGTTTCTGTTATTCCAACTATATCATATCTACCTTCATGTATTCATAGTTCAAGTTCATCCTATTTGTTCCCCAAACTTTGTGCATTTGTATATAGGCACTTGAGATATTTATATCTGACGCTGTGTTTACTGTCTACATAACCTGTGTTGTGCCTGCCTGCCCCTACTTTCTTGCCACCTGTTTCATCAGTGCACATGATATGGCACTCACTATTAAATGTTTGGTTTTGGTTGACAGCAAGGTTGATAATCTTACCTGCACAAATATCTATTTTGCATGCAATAGTATCCTTAGATGACCTCTGAGATCCCTTCCAGCCCTGGATTGCTGTGCTGTTTCAAATCATCCTCTGAAGCTGTGTCTAGTGCCAGGGTTTCTGGTCCTTCCTTCCTCTCCTTTTTCTCTCCCTCCCTCCCTCTATCCATCCATCCATCCACCCACCCACCCATCCATCCATCCATATCTCATTCACTTTCCCTTCCCTCTTTCTTTCCCCCTTCCCTCCCTTTCATTTTTTTCTCCCTTCCCTCCCTCTTTCTTTCTTTTTTCTTTCTCCCTTCCCTCCCTCTTTCTTTCTCCCTTTCTTTCTTTCCTTTTTTCTCTTTCTTTCTTTCTCCCCTCCCTCTCTTTCTTTCCTTCTTTCTCCCTTCCTTCCCTTTCTTTCTCCCTTCCCCCCTCCCTCTCTCCCTCTTTCTTTCTTTCTTTCTTTCTTTCTTTCTTTCTTTCTTTCTTTCTTTCTTTCTTTCTTTCTTTCTTTCCTTCCTTCCTTCCTTCCTTCCTTCCTTCCTTCCTTCCTTCCTTCCTTCCTTCCTTCCTTCCTTCCTTTTCTTTCTTTTTCTCCCTTACTTTCCCTTTCTTTCTTCCATCCCTCCTTCTTTCTTTCTCTTTCTTTCTTTCTCTTTCTTTCTTTCACCACACATCCCCATGCCCCATTTTGGGCCTAGTAAGCCTCCCTGCAGCCTCCTGGAAGCAAAAATGGGGTGCAGAGGGTCCCATGGCATGGTTCCCCTGCACCCCATTTTTGCTCCCAAGAGGCTGCAGGGAGGCCTAATAGGCCCAAAACAGAGCATAGGGGGGTCATGCCGCACCCCCCTCCCACACCCCAGTTTTACTCCCAGGAGGCTGCAGGGAAGCCTTTTAGACCCAAAACCAGGCACGGGGAGACCACATTACACCCCCATAACCTGTTTTGGGCCTAAGAAGCCTCCCTGCACTTACCTGGGAGTCAGAGCCAGGCATATGAGAACTCCTGGGAGGGGCAGGATGGGATGGGGCCAGCTGGTCCTCAGAACTATCGGTTCACCAAACTGGATGTAAAGTTAACATCCAGTTCACCTGAACTGGCCCAAACCAGCTGAATCTCACCCTTGCTCTCACCCAAGTTTCCTGCGGTTTCAACTCCCTATATCACTTCTTCTCTGTTTGTTAGAATTAAGTCCAGTATGGCTGTCCCTCTAGTTCCCTCCTCTATCTTTTGGACAGCAAAGTTGTCAGCTAGATTGGTTAGGAACCTATTTGATTTCTCACTTGATGCAGAATTAGTTTTCCAATTTATATCAGGATAATTGAAGTCCCCCATTAACTATTGTAATGTTTCCTACATATATTACTTAGTTGACAAAAAGGACATCTATTTTTTCTGCTTGATTGGGTGCTTGATTGGGTGGCCTAAAGTATATATAAAGTATATAGATAGATAGATATAGATAGGTAGATGTGTGTGTGTGAGAGAGAGAAAAAGACAGAGACAGAGAGACAGAGACAGAGAGACCTGTAGCACTTTATAACATACAGTGCAACTCCACCTCCTTTTATATGGGATCTGGGTTTTTTGAACAGTTTATATCTTTCTATCAGTATCACACCAAGTTTCTGTTGTTCCAACTATATCATATCTACTTTCATGTATTAATAGTTCAAGTTCACCCTGTTTATTGCCTCAGACTTTGTGCATTTATATATAGGCATTTGAGATCTTTATGTCTGATGCTGGGTATGCTACCTATGTCTCCTATTTGGTGTTTGAGTTTGTCTTCCTTCCCATCCCTCCTTATCTCATTATTTGACTTGATTTCTAAAGGTTTTTGCTTGGAATTGGATCCTGAAGATCCTAAAGATTCATCACCCTCCACCCTCAATTTTCGTTTAAAGCCCTCTTGATAAGTTGAGCCAGCTGAAAACATTCTTCCCAGTTTTTATGAGGTGCAAGCCATCCCTTGCCAGAAGTCCATCATGGAGATAGTACTGACTATGGTCCAGAAATCCAAAGTTTTTTTGGTGATACCAACCCTTTAGTCAGTGGTTCACTTCTAGAATTCTTTGTTCTCTTACTGGATGTTGTCCTTTCATTGGCAGTACAAATGAAAAAAATTATTTGTTTACCTAAGTCCTTGACTTTCTTGCCTAGCTGCTCGTAAGCTCTCAATATTGTTTCCAAGTCTTTTTTTGTGTCATGTGTCCCTAGGTGTAGTAGTAGAAAGGGGTAGTAGTCTGTGGGTTTTATTATTTTGGTTATGTTCTTAGCTAAATCTTTGATTTTAGCTCCAGGGAGACAACATACCACTCTGGATAGACTGTCTGATCTACAGATGGCAGATTCTGTTCCCTTGAGAATTGAATCTCCTATTACCAGCACTCACCTTTTTTTTTCCCAAGGGAGTTTTGGGGTGTTTTTCTGTCTATCACAGAAGCATTTGATGGTGCTACATTTTAAGGACATTTGAGGGTGTTTCTTTACTGTGTGTTTGCATGTTTTCTTCTAGTGAGAGTCCATGAAATTGATTGCTTAGCACCAGTGGGACTGCATCAGAATGGATTAATTTGGACAGGAGTTTTGTACTCGGTTTGTGGGGTTTTTTTTATGAGTGACATGTTTCCATCCGTCGTCTTCTTCTAAAAAGTCAGTTCTTTTAGAAGTTGTTTGATCATTATGTTCAATTTGGGCATATTCTTTTTGCAAAGTTTGGGGATTCTCATTTCGTGGGTTGAATTTCAGAGTGGTTAGAGTTTCCTCTAGACCAGGGTGTCAAACTTAAGGCCTGTGGACCAGCTCACAGTGCTTCTGCCAACAAAAAAGGGCTCCTGAACAATGTTTTTGGCTGCCACTGCCTCCTGCAACCTTCTGCCAGTGAAAACAGAGCTTGAGAGGGCCACAGACACCCGTCCCAAGCTCTGTTTTCACTGGCAGAGCGTTGCAGGAGGCCATGGCAGCCAAAAATGGAGTTTGGGACCCCATTTTCACTGGCAGGGCACTTGGGCCACCACAGGCATCCCCAACAGGTATAATGTTGAGATGGCCATACCTACCCTGGCCCCCCAAGGTCAAACACCCTGATGCGGTCCTCAATGAAATAGAATTTGACACCCCTGCTCCTTTACTTTTTCTTCTCATAACTTGATTAGTTCACATTTGATACATATACAGTTTGGGTATTCTATGGGCATAAATGCATGGAACATGTTCTGCAGATCACAATAGTATCAGTTTCTTCTTTCATGAGTGGATTTAAAAAAATTGAAAGTAGAAGTGTAGAAGGTTTTACTACAGATTTTTAACTGGGAAAAATGTCCAATTTGGAATATAGATATTCTAACAGATCATTTAAGTTTCAAATTTGGGTGGGAAAATGTAGCTAAAAGTTTAAGGTTCTACCAGTTAAAGAATGTCTAGTTTAAGGATTTAAAGTTCTATAGTTCAAAATTGTCTAGTTTAACATTTTTAAGTTCTTCAGATCATTTAGAATGTCCAATTTTAATATTTTCAGTGTTGGGTGGGCTTAAGTGCCAGGTTAGTTCTTAGGCTGTATTGGAATGTTCTATGATTGTCCCTTTCCTCCCTCCCTTCTTATGATTCTTTCCCTCTCTGCCTTTTTGTGGGCTTAATTTATCTCTTTCTTCTCTGCCTTTATATGTTCCTTACTTGCTATTGTCTATTTGCCTTTGGTTTTTTAGCCTTTTGTCCTGTGTTGTCTTTTTATCCTCCCTTTGTACTTGCTTTTCCTGCCACTAACTGGGTATTCAGCTCTCCCTGCTTTTCTCAGTTCATGATGTTTTCCCCCTCCCTTGCCTCTTGCTCTCTCACACTGCTTTGTTGCTGTTCTCGGTCACCAGTTTGCTTAACCCCTTTGCTGAAATGTTTCACCAACACTGACAGCCTCTGGTTGCACTGATGTTCTTCCTGTGTACTATGCTTAAGTCCAACCATAGGTGGTGTAGTTCTAGATTATCCAAGCCTAAAATTTCAAGTCTGGTGGTATAGGGCAGGGGTCGCCAACCTTTTGGACCTCATTGAATTTTTTATTTAAAAAAGAGCAACTGTTACCCAAAATCAGGCAAAGCAGGCAGATTGAGTTGCTCACAGAATCATTCAGTGATTTATCTATCTGCCATTAGCTAGCTCAGTCTCTCAAATTTGATTGCCATGAGTCTGCACTAAATTTGCTTGCAAGCAAACTTTCAGTCCTAAGGGAGTTTTGGCTGTGCTGAGCCAAAGATCTAAAGACAAGCTAGAAAGCAAGAAATCCAACCATTCTCCGTAGAACTGATACGAGCATCCAGAGAGTGGGAGGTGCTTCAGTCTTCACTTCTCACAGGCTGAGCTGAAGTTGAGGAACGCCCTCCTCCTCCATGTGACTCCTCCATGCGTTCCCCCAGTTTTAGCTCAGCCTTCGAGAAAGACAGGCAGCTTTTCTTCTGTTCCTTGGCCGTTTCAGGTGTTGTTGAATTTAGGCTCAGGTTTGATTTCTTTCTTTCCTCCTTGTCCCTGCAGATTGTAGTGCGGTCCCAAATTTAGTTTACAGAGCGATTTTGCTCTCAGGAGGGAGGTAAGGGGTTTGGAGCCCTTTCACCCCATCCCCACCCCTCCTCATTCCTTCTCTGCCATTCCAAGCGTGCTGGGCTCAGCCGCTTGGCTCCGCGCTATATTTTAGCGCGCAATAGCGTCTTCCCCCTAAAACGCCTCAGGGGAAGCAGCGCTTCCTCTCCCAGCCCTTTTTTTTTTTCCTTTTCGTTCCTTGAAGTTACGGTTGGCCTGGTGTGCCTCTGAGCCGTGCGCTCTGAGCCGTGCGGCCATTTTGGGTGCGCCTCGTGGCCGGCGCCATTTTGTTCCCTCATCAAGTAAGGCCCTTATTGCTTGGAATTATTTGTGAGCTGCGAGGCCTTTGTAGGCCCTTAGTGGGACCGTCAGGCCGCGTGGAGCCTCTGTTTTTACCTGGAGGGCACTGTGGCTCCGTGCCCTGTTGTCCCTCTTGGTTAGACATTGTTGGCTTTCTTCCTTTGCCCGCAGCTAACTCAGAGGCGCAGGCATGTACTCCCCATTGTTGTTGGGGGGCTGCCTACAGAGGCCCATTTTATCTTGCCTTTTGTATATTTGCCTCAGCGTTCATTTGGTCCATTTGGGATTTAGGTCTTTGCTAGTAGGTTTTTTTGCTATTATTCCTTGGGTCTGTTTGGTCTTTCTTACTTGAACCCGACCCTCAATTTAATAATAATAATTGTTAGTGTATATATTTAGTGTATATATTTAATAGCCTTGGGTAGATTTGTTTCCTTTTTATTGCATAAGTTCAAAAAAAAAAGTCATTAAATAGATAGATAGTTAGATTAAGTAATTACTGTTCTAGAATAAAATCTCTTTCAAATAGGGGGACGTGACCCAATCTTAGGAAAACCAGCTTGCGTGAGTAGGCCGAACTCCTAGGCGTGCCAACTGCCATTCCTTTCTTTAATACCATGGCAGAGACTAATCCTACTGGCTCTTCTCTGAAAGCCAAATCAAAGACGCACTACCTTCGTAAAAGGGACAAGGAATCTTCCACTGCTTCTCAAAGGGATGCTTTACGGTGTCATAAGGCCCTAGAAAGGGAGTTTAGCAAGTGGGCTAAAGAGTCACACTCTATAACACCTGCTTTACCTTCTACCCCCCCGCCAAGCCAATCCTCTTCTTCCAGGTGCGATACCACCACCCGAGGCCACCAGCCCACCCGTGTGTCCGAGGCGACCTTCACGCCGACCGCTGCAGACCTACGTTCTGGAGATCCTACTCCAACCATTATACCTGATGACATTAGAGAATGGATGCAGTCTGCCATCCGTCAAGGGATAGCCGAAGGAATGCAGCAGCTGTCTAGACCGGACTCCCAAGGGAGGACTCCCGAGGTTGAATCTTTATCCGGAAGGTCTCTCTCTGCACCAGCGTCTCAACATTGTCAGGTACCTCCTCACATGGATGCCCCATTCCCAGAGGGGGAGGATACCCAAGAAGAAGAGGTAGTGGGCCTTGAACCGTTCGGAGAGTACGAAGGTTCTGATAGAGGTTCCTTGCAGTATTCTGAACCCTTTCTGGAGGCAGATCCAATGGAGGGAGAAATGTCGGAAGATGAGGGCCTTTTCCCCGAGCAACCTGCTGTTGTGGGTCTTTTTAAACCCCATTTATTTAAATCCTTATTATTTAAGGCAAAGAACGTTTCAGGTCTGGCCTCACAATCTCCCTCTAACCCTCCTCTATCGAGCCCAGAAGGTCCTGATGACCTTATGTTCAGACAGCTGTCGGTGGCAGCGGACATTATTCCGCCCCCCTCCCAATCTTCTCGGATCTGGTTGCAAAGCAGTTGGCTTCGGTGTGTCCTTCTCTGGCCCCCTCTAGTCAGGACAAGAGGTTGTTTAACCTGGACCCGGATTTCTCCGCTATGTTAGACACACCGGAAGTAGATAATCCGATTGTAAGACTAGCCTCCTCTTCCAATCCTACCGATGCACTGGAGGCACTGAAGCCGGAGGATAGGCGAGCGGAGATGGCGCTCCGGCGGGCTCACAATGCTGATGCTTGGGCCATCTGGTCGGCCACGGCTGCTTCCTTCTTCACCTGGTCCTCCATCAGGTGGCTCAGACAGCTGAAGCAACATATCCCCCCAGCTGACACCAGAGCCCATCAAGATATCGCAAAAATCACGGCAGCGGCGGAATTTGCAGCCGACGCCACCTTTCATTTGGTTAAGTTCTCATCCCGGGCTATATCTTCCCACGTAACTGCCAAACGATTGCTTTGGCTTCGGCACTGGCAGGCTGATATTAAAAATAAGTCTAAGTTGGCTTCAGCCCCCATATCAAAGGGGAAATTGTTCGGGCCCGCTCTCGAGCCATTGCTTCTGGAAACTTGAAATAAGAAAAAGTTTCTGCCTTCGCTTTTACGTAGGCAGGAAGCCAAGGGTTCCCAGCCCTTTTGGAGGGGCTCCTTTTGTCCCCCTTTCCAGTCATCATTCACTCCAAGGTTCCAGGGCTCCCCATCATTCCGGTCGTCTTACCAGGATCGGGGTGACTCAGGAGACAGAAGCAGGAGAGGGGGCAGTTACAGAAGGCCTTTCAGGGGTGCTGGGAGTAGGGCGGCCCGCCGACCCAGGTAGGATTGAAGGTTCTCCTCCCATAGGCAGCCGCCTCAGGCATTTTGCTGACAAATGGGAGGAATCCACTTCAGACACTTGGGTCAGAAATTCAGTTCGCTTTGGCTTGACCTTGCAGTTTCATACTCCCCCTCCTGAGCATTTCAGGTTTTCACCCATCTCTAGGAATCCTGCTAAGCGGGCCCTTATGGCCTCTGCCATCAAACATCTGTCTGATATTAGGGCCATTCAACCTGTACCTCCCTCCCAATGGGGAAAGGGTTTCTATTCACTTTTATTTTTGGTGCCTAAACATTCCGGGGGTTGGAGACCCATTTTAGATCTTAAGAGGTTAAATCACTTTATCGTATGCCATAAGTTTAAAATGCAAACTCTTCAGTCTATTTTACAGGGCATCAGAGAAGGGGACTGGCTTATGTCAGATGACCTTTCCGAGGCTTATCTCCATAACCCTATTCATTCCTCATATTCCAAATACCTCAGGTTTTGCTATAATAATCAGCATTACCAGTATGTAGCCCTTCCCTTTGGTCTCGCCTCAGCTCCGAGATCTTTCACTAAGGTGTTGGCAGCTCTCGCGGCTCACCTTAGACAAATTCCTATCCGGATCCACTGTTACCTTGACGATATCCTGGTTGTATCCCCTTCCCGACATGAAGCCGAGAGCGATACTAGCGCTACCCTCTCGGTACTTCAGTCCCACGGGTTCTTAGTTAACTGGGAGAAGAGTCAGCTTATCCCCTCCACTCGTATATCCCATCTGGGGGCTGTGATTGACTCTGTTGAAGGGAAGGTTTTCCTCTCTCAGGAGAGACTTATTAGTATCCGCACCACTATCAGGGATATCTGGCAAACTGGGAAAACATCTTTGCTCAATTTATCCAAGCTGCTTGGGAAGCTAGTTTCTTGTATCTCCATTATTCCATGGGCTCACTTGCATTCCAGATCTTTGCAATGGTTCCTCCTGCTGTATCAGCGTTCAGGAAGAAGCACATCAAGGTTCATAGTGAAGGTCCCGCCGAAGGTTCTCGCCTCCCTCCTATGGTGGACACGACCATCTGTCAATAGAGGACAGCTATTCAAAGAGCCTCAAAGGGTCACTCTCACGACAGATGCAAGTCTTTCCGGATGGGGGGCCCACCTGCAGTCTCTTTCGGCACAGGGAGTTTGGACTCCTGCGGAGCGAGGTCGGAGCATCAACTGGTTGGAGCTTCGCGCAGTGTACCTGGCCCTGCGAGCATTCCTTCATCGGGTGAGAGGGCGCCATGTCCTGGTCCTAACGGACAATACTACAACCAAGGCCCACATCAATCGACAAGGGGGCACCCATTCCATTCTTCTCATGAGAGAGGCTGAGCGGCTGTGTCGATGGGCGGAGGCGCATCTCTCGTCCATCAGAGCGGAGCACATCTCCAGAACCTCCAACGTCCAAGCAGACTGGTTCAGCAGGGCAACACTGGACCAGGCAGAGTGGCGTCTGCACCCTCACCTGTTCAGAGAGGCAGCAGCCAGATTCGGTCAGCTCCTAGTAGAACTTTTTGCATCTCCGTTCAACGTGCAAACACAAAGGTTCTCCTCCCGTTATCCCTCCAACGGAGCAGAGAATCATGATGCCCTGCATTGCCCGTGGCCTCCCGGGCTACTGTACGCCTTCCCTCTGCTTCCGTTGATCCCCAGGGTGATTCAGGAATTGATAGCCGAGAGAGCAGAAATCCTCATGGTGGCACCATATTGGCTCAGGAGGCCGTGGTTTGCGGACCTTCGCAATCTGTCGGTAACTCTGCCATGGAGGATTCTGTTAGATCAGATTTCCCTGTCTCAGGGCCCGCTGCTTCATCCAGAACCACAGTGGCTACAGTTGGCCGTTTGGAGGTTGAGCGGGAAAGGATGATTGAGGAAGGCCTATCAGCCCAGGTCATTAACACCATTATGGCAGCTAGGAGGCCTTCTACCACTCGCATTTATGATGCGACCTGGAATGGGCGTTGGTTCTTACCTGATACGTCTCTTCTCGTGGAACTGCGTAGAGCATCCAGAGAGTGGGGAGGTGCTTCAGTCTTCACTTCTCACAGGCTGAGCTGAAATTGAGGAACGCCCTCCTCCTCCACGTGACTCCTCCATGCGTTCCTCCCAGTTTTATCGAAGACGAGAGGACAAAAAAACCCCTCTACTCTTAAGTATTAAACAACATAAACTACAACATTAGAAATCATTGGCCGAAACAGGTTTTCCCCCTTCACAGATGGACCAACAGGGTGGGGCTGGATGCTCTACGCAGTTCCACGAGAAGAGGCATATCAGGTAAGAACCAACGCCCATTCTCCGTAGAACTGCTGCAATCATCCAGAGAGTGGGACATACCAAAGCCAGTGTGTCCTACGGGTGGGAGTCTGTCTGGATTGGAACTTCCCCAGGATCTCTAACCACTTGCTGCAAAACTCGCCTGCCAAAAGATGCTTCAGCTGAGGCGTAAACATCAATCTTATAATGTCTCATAAAGGGAGATGGGGAAGTCCAGGTGGCCGCCCGGCAAATATCAAGAATAGACGCCTGAGTAGCCCAGGCTGCCGAGGGAGCTGCACTTCTGGTGGAGTGAGCGGTAACCCCACTGGGAACTGGAATATCTTGAACTAAACAGGCTTTGGATATGGTAGCCCTAATCCATCTGCCTACCGTGGACGGAGAAACCTTACAGCCTAGTGTCTTTGGCTGAAAGGACAAAAAGAGAGACTCTGTCTTCCTGGTGGACAGCGTGTGAGAAATGTAAATACGCAAAGCCCTTCGAACATCAAGGGTGTGCCACTGCCTCTCTTGCTCGCGCAGAGGCTTCGGGCAAAAATTAGGCAGGACCAACTCCTGCGCCCTGTGGAACGGTGAATTAATCTTCGGCATAAATGCTGGCTCTGGTCTCAGAACCACCCGATCTGAATGAAAAATGCACAGATCTTTTCTCACAGATAGAGCTGCAATTTCAGATATCCTTCTAGCCGAAGTAATAGCCACCAGAAAAACTGCTTTAAATGTAAGAAATTGAAGTGACGCCTCCCTGAGAGGCTCAAAAGGAGATCTAGTCAAGGCCAGGAGAACTTTATTAAGGTCCATTTCGGGTACCTATGCACTACTGACGGGCGCAAATTAGAAGCCCCTTTAAGAAAAACCTTGATTCGAGGATGGTGGGAAAGGGGACTGAAAGGACCGCCAGCAACCACCGTTGAGAGCGCCGCTACCTGCCTCCTTAAGGTGTTAGGTGATAAACCTCCATCTAGGCCATCTTGTAAAAAGGCCAGGATCTGTGCAACTGAAGGAGAGCGTGGGTCAATGAATGATTTGTGGCACCAGTTACAGAAACTTTTCCAGGTTCATTCATAAATGCGAGTGGTAGAAGGTCTTCTAGCCGCCAAAATGGTGTTAATGACCTGTGCTGATAAGCCTTCCTCAATCATCCTTTCCCACTCAATCTCCAAACGGCCAACTGTAGCCACTGTGGCTCTGGATGGAGCAGCGGGCCTTGCTACAGCGAAATCTGATCCAACGGAATCCTCCATGGCGGAGATACTGACAGATTGCGGAGGTCCGCAAACCACGGCCTCCTGGGCCAATAAGGTGCCACCAAGAGGATCTCTGCTTTCTCGGCTATCAATTTTCGAATCACCCTGGGGATTAATGGAAGCGGAGGGAAGGCGTACAGTAGCCCGGGAGGCCACGGGCAACGCAAGGCATCGTGATTCTCTGCTCCGCTGGAGGGATAATGGGAGAAGAACCTCGGTGTTTGCGCATTGAGCGGAGACGCAAAAAGGTCTACTAGGGGCTGACCGAACCTGGCTGCTGCTTCTCTGAACAGATGTGGGTGCAGGCGCCACTCTGCCTGATCCAGTGTTGCCCTGCTGAGCCAGTCTGCTTGGACGTTGGAGGCCCCGGAAATGTGCTCCGCTCTGATGGATAAGAGGTGCGCTTCTGCCCATCGACACAGTCGCTCGGCCTCTCTCATGAGAAGGAGGGAATGGGTGCCCCTTTGCCGATTGATGTGGGCCTTGGTTGTAGTATTGTCCGTTAGGACCAGGACATGGCGTCCCCTTACCCAATGAAGAAATGTTCGCAGAGCCAGGTACACTGCACGAAGCTCCAACCAGTTGATGCTCCGACTTCGCTCCGAACGGGTCCAAACTCCCTGTGCTGAGAGAGATTGTAGATGGGCCCCCCATCCGGAAAGACTTGCGTCTGTCATGAGAACAACCATTTGAGGTTCCTGGAATAGCTGACCTCTGTTGACAGATGGTCGCGTCCACCACAGAAGGGAGGCGAGAACTTTCGGCGGGACCTTCACTATAAACCTTGACGTGCTCCTTCCTGAACGCTGATACGGCAGGAGGAACCATTGCAAAGATCTGGAATGCAAGCGAGCCCATGGAATAATGGAAATACAGGAAACTAGCTTCCCTAGCAGTTTGGATAAATTGAGCAACGATGCTTTCCCGGTCCGCCGGATATCTCTGATAGTGGTGCGGATACTAATAAGTCTCTCCTGAGAGAGAAAGACCCTTCCTTCAACAGAGTCAATCACAGCCCCTAGATGAGAAATACTAGTGGAGGGAGTAAGCTGACTCTTTTCCCAGTTCACTAAGAACCCGTGGGACTGAAGTACCGAGAGGGTAGCGCTAGTATCGCTCTCGGCTTGATGTCGGGAAGGGGATAAAACCAGGATATCGTCAAGGTAACAGTGGATCCAGATGGGAATTTGTCTAAGATGAGCTGCAATAGCCGCCAACACCTTAGTGAAAGATCTCGGGGCTGAGGCTAGACCAAAGGGGAGGGCTACATACTGGAAATGCTGATTATTATAACAAAATCTGAGATATTTAGAATACGAGGAATGAATGGGAATATGGAGATAAGCCTCGGAAAGGTCAATTGACGTAAGCCAGTCTCCTTCTCTAATGCCCTGTAAAATCGACTGCAGAGTCTGCATTTTGAATTTATGGTGTACAATAAAACGATTTAACCTCTTAAAATCTAAAATGGGTCTCCATCCCCCGGAATGTTTAGGCACCAAGAATAAAAGTGAATAGAAACCCCTTCCCTGTTGGGAGAGGGGTACAGGTTGAATAGCCCTAATATCAGAGAGATGTTTGATGGCAGAAGTCATAAGAGCCCGTTTAGTAGGATTCCTAGAAATGGGTGAAACCCTGAAATGTTCGTGGGGAGGAGAGAGAAACTGCAGGGTCAAGCCAAAGCGCACTGAATCTGTAACCCAAGTATCAGAGGTGGATTCCTCCCACTTGTCTGCAAAATGCCTGAGGCGGCCGCCTATAGTAAGAAAAACTGCAACGCTACCTGGGCCGGTGGGCCGCTCTACTCCCGGAACCCCTGAAGGGCCTTCTGTAGCTGCCCCCTCTCTTGCCTCTGTCTCCCGAGTTGCCCCGGTCCTGGTAGGACGGCCAGAATGAGGGAGAGCCCTGAAATCTAGGAGAGAATGATGACTGGAAGGAGGGACGAAAGGAGCCCCTCTGAAAGGACTGGGAACTCTTGGCTTCCTGCCTACGAAAAAGTGAAGGCAGAAACTTTTTCTTATTTCGAGTCTCCAGGAGTAATGGCTCCAGAGCGGGCCCGAATAATTTCCTTTTTACTATGGGGGCTGAAGCCAACTTAGACTTATTTTTAATATCAGCCTGCCAGTGTCGAAGCCAAAGCAATCGTCTGGCAGAAACATGGGAAGAAATAGCTCGGGATGACCAAATGAAAGGTAGCGTCGGCTGCAAATTCCACCGCTGCCGTGATCTTTGCAATATATTGATGGGCTCTGGTATCAGCTGGGGAAATGTGTTGCTTCAGCTGTCTGAGCCACCTGATGGAGGATCGGGTAAAAAAGGAAGCGGCCGTGGCCGACCGGATAGCCCATGCATCAGCAGTGTGAGCCCGCCGGAGCGCCATCTCCACTCGCTTATCCTCCGGCTACAGTGCCTCTAGTGCATCGGTAGGATTGGAAGAAGAAGCAAGCCTTATAATTGGATCATCGACTTCCGGGGTATCTAACATAGCTGAGAAATCCGAATCCAGGGTAAACAACCTCTTGTCCTGACTAGAAGGACCCACCGAGGCCAACTGCTTTGCTACCAGATCTGAGAAGATTGGGGGGGGGGGGCGGAATAATGTCTGCTGCCACTGTCGGCTGTCTAAACATAAGGTCATCAGGACCTTCTGGACTCGATGGAGGGGGTTCAGAAGGAGGCTGAGAGGCCAGACCTGAAATGTTCTTTGCCTTGAATAGCAAAGACTTAAATAAATGGGGTTTAAAAAGACCCACAATAGCAGGTTGTTCAGGAGAAAGACCCTCATCTTCCGACATTTCTCCCTCCATTAGGTCCCCCTCCAGAAAGGGTTCCGAATACTGTAAGGAACCTCAGTCAGAACCTTCGTACTCTCCGAACGGTTCAAGGCCCACTCCCTCTTCTTCTTGGGTATCCTTCCCCTCTGGGAATGGAACATCCATGTGAGGAGGTACCTGACCATGCTGTGACGCTGGTGCAGAAGGAGATCTCCCGGATAAAGACTCAGCCTCGGGAGTCCTCCCTCGGGAATCCGGTCTAGCGAGCTGCTGCATTCCTTCAGCTATACCTTGACGGATGGCAGACTGCATCCATTCTCTGATGTTCTCAGGTACAATAATTGGAGCAGGATCCTCAGAGCGTAGACCTGCAGCGGTTGGCATAAATGTCGCCTCTGGTACACGGGAGGGCTGGCGGCCTCGGGTGGAAGTACTGCCCCTAGAGGAAGATGGTTGGCTCGGCGGGGGGGGTAGAAGGAAAGGCAGATGTTATAGAGTGAGACTCTTTAGCCCGCTTGCTAAATTCCCTTTCTAGGGCCTTATGACGTCGTAAGGCATCTCTTTGAGAAGCACTGGAAGAATCCTTGTCCCTTCTGCGAAGGTAGTGCGTCTTAGACTTGGCCTTCAGAGAAGAGCCAGTAGGATTAGCCGCTGCCATGGTATTGAAAGAAAAATGGCGGTTGGCACGCCTAGGAGTTTGGCCTACAAACGTAAACAGGTTTTCCTAAAATTGGGTCACGTCCCCCTTTTTGAAATAAATTTTATTCTAGAACTAACTATTATCTATTCAAAAAAATCTCTTTTCTCTCTCTCTCTCTTTTTTTTTAAACCTTATGCAATAAAAAAAAAACAGAAAACAATTCTAGCAGCTAAATTAAAAATCTGAATATATACACTAGCAATTAAATACAAAAAAAGGGGTCAGGTTCAAGTAAGGAAAACCAAATAGCCCCAAAAGGTACAGCAAATAATAATAACAATAATAACTTAATTCCAAATAGACCAAATGAACGCTGGAGCCAAGCAATTGTGAAAGCCAAGATAAGAAAAAAGAGATAGGCCTCTATAGGCAGCCCCCCAACAACATGGAGAGTATGTGCCTGCGCTTCTGAACTAGCTGCGGGCCAAGGAAGAAAGCCAACAATATTAACTCTAAGAGAGACAGCAGGGCACAGGACCACAGTGCTCTCTCAGTAAAAATAAAGGCTCCACGCGGCCTGACGGTCCCGCTAAGGGCCTACAAAAAAACCTCGCAGCTCACTCACAAACTAAAAGGAAAAAAGGCCTTACTTGTTAAGAAAAAAAAATGGCGCCGGCCACGAGGCGTGCCCAAAATGGCCGCCCGGCTCAGAACGCACAGCTCAGAAGCTCACCAGCCCACCGCAACTTCAAAAGAGAGAAGGAAAGAGCTGGGAGAGGAAGCGCTGCCTCCTCTGAGGCGTTCTAGGGGGGAAGACGCAATTTGTGCTTTTAAAATACAGCGCAGGGCCAAGCGGCTGAGCCCAGCACGCTTGGAACAGCAGAGGATAGATTAGAAGGGGGGGGACAAAGGGCTCCAACCCCTTACTTCCCTCCTGGGAGCGAAATCGCTCCACCAACTAAATTTGGGATCGCACTAGCCTTGCAAGGAGAGGAAAAAAATGAATCAAACCTGATCCAACTTTCAACGATCACCTGAAACGGCCAAGGAACTAGAAAAAGCTGCCTGCTTCTCGAAGGCTGAGCTAAAACTGGGAGGAACGCATGGAGGAGTCACGTGGAGGAGGAGGGCGTTCCTCAATTTCAGCTCAGCCTGTGAGAAGTGAAGACTGAAGCACCTCCCCACTCTCTGGATGCTCGCAGCAGTTCTACGGAGAACAGTTTCTGTAGCTGGTGCCGCAAATCATTCATCAATCCACGCTCTCCTTCAGTTGCACAGATCCTGGCCTTTTTACAGGACGGCCTGGATGGAGGCTTATCACCTAACACGTTAAGGAGGCAGGTCGCGGCTCTTGCAACAGTGGTTGCTGGCGGCCCTTTCGGTCCCCTTTCCCACCATCCTCGAATCAAGGCCTTTCTTAAAGGGGCTTCTAACTTGCGCCCGTCAGTAGTACACAGATACCCGACATGGGACCTTAATAAAGTTCTCCTGGCCTTGACTAGATCTCCCTTTGAGCCTCTCAAGGAGGCGTCACTTCAATTTCTTACATTTAAAACAGTATTTCTGGTGGCTATTACTTCGGCTAGAAGGATATCTGAAATTGCAGCTGTATCCGTGAGAAAAGACCTGTGTATTTTTCATTCAGATCGGGTGGTTCTGAAACCAGACCCAGCCTTTATGCCGAAGATCAATTCAGCGTTCCACAGGACTCAGGAGTTGGTCCTGCCTAATTTCTGTCCGAAGCCTCTGCACGAGCAAGAGAGGCAGTGGCACACCCTTGATGTTCGAAGGGTGTTGCGTATTTACATTTCTCGCACGCAGTCCATCAGGAAGACAGAGTCTCTATTTTTGTCCTTTCAGCCGAAGATGCTAGGCTGTAAGGTCTCTCCGTCCACGGTGGGCAGATGGATTAGGGCTACCATATCCAAGGCCTATTTAGTTCAAGCTATTCCAGTTCCCAGTGGGGTTACCGCTCATTCCACCAGAAGTGCAGCTACTTCGGCAGCCTGGGCTACTCAGGCATCTATTCTTGATATTTGCCGGGCGGCCACCTGGGCTTCCCCATCTCCCTTTATAAGACATTATAAGATTGATATTTACGCCTCAGCTGAGGCATCTTTTGGCAGGCGAGTCTTGCAGCAAGCGGTGAGAGATCCTGGGGAAGTTCCAATCCAGACAGACTCCCACCCGTAGGACAGACTTGCTTTGGTATGTCCCACTCTCTGGATGCTCGCAGCAGTTCTACGGAGAATGGGCGTTGGTTCTTACCTGATACGCCTTTTCTCGTGGAACTGTGTAGAGCATCCAGCCCCACCCTGATTGGTCCGTCTGAGGGGGGGGGAATCCTGTTTCGGCCAATGATTTCTAGTGTTTTAGTTCAAGTTGTATAATACTTCAGATTAGAGGGTTGTTGTTGTCCTCTCGTCTTCGTTAAAACTGGGGGAACTCATGGAGGAGTCACGTGGAGGAGGAGGGCGTTCCTCAATTTCAGCTCAGCCTGTGAGAAGTGAAGACTGAAGCACCTCCCACTCTCTGGATGCTCTACACAGTTCCACGAGAAGAGGTGTATCAGGTAAGAACCAACGCCCATTTCCTGCTTCCTAGCTAATCTAAATCTCCCAGCACAGCAGAACAGATAGTGGTCGGAAAAAGGAAAAATAGCAATTTAGCAGGCAAGTTTGCCAGGTAAGAAGTGAGTGGGCGGGAAGGGTTCAGCAGCTCAGCCTTGTGTTTCTGCACAGCCTGGATTAATTGCTTTGTGGGGGTGCTCTGGGGATGAGATTTCTCTGCAGCCCACCAAAATTTTCTCATGGCCCACCAGTGGACCGTGGTCCACCGGTTGGCAACCTCTGGTGTAGGATATTCGATTGTGAGCAGAGGAGTGTAGTACTCTTCTTGTGAAATACTTCTGGACTTGCTCAATTGTATTAATGCCCTATATACAGTGCAGATTCCAGATAGCTGAACTGTATTAGAGTATTGGTCTAGCAAAGGTTTTGTATGCCCTAGTTAGCAATTCAATATTACTAGAGGAGAAGCTTCATCAGATTAGATTTGCAACTCTTAATGCCTTTTTGGCAATGTTGTTACAGTGAGCTCTGGCACTTAGATCATTTGATATGAGTACTCCAAAGTCCTTGACAGAGTGAGGATCACCAATGAGGTCATATCCACCTAGCTTGTATTTGGTGTATTGATTTTTTTTACCAATGTGTAGAACAGAGCATTTGTTGGTCGAGATTTGGAGTTGCCAATCGTTTGACCATTCAGACACATAATCAAGATCTCTTTGAAGGATGGTAGCATTATCGGTGGTGTTGAATAGTTTTATGTCATCAGCAAAGAGGATGCAATTTCTTATAAGGTGATCACAAAGGTCATTTATGTAGATTATGAAGAGTGTGGGTCCTAGAATGCTGTCTTGGGGGAATACCGTTGTTAACTGGTGCAGGGTTTGATAGGGCGCTCCCTATTTTTACAATTTGTTGCCTGTTTGACAGGAATGTAGTAATCCACTTATGAAGGGATCCGGAAATGCCGTAAGAGTTTAGTTTTAACAGTAATTTGTTGTGTACCACTGAATTAAAGGCTTTGCAGAAGACTATGTAAAGTGTGTCTATTGCTTTACCGTGATCGAGTAGAGTAGTACATATGCTTTTACAGTGTATGAATTGCAGATTGCAGGACAATTTTTTCCTGAAACCAAATTGTTTTTTGGAGAAGGTTGTTTGACTCTAGATGGAGGGTAATGAATTGGTTAATGATTGATTCCATGACTTTGCATGTGACACAACACAGTGAGATTGGTCTGTAGTTTTCAACCAGGCTGGAGTCACCTTTTTTGAAGATAGATCGTAGCTACAGACCATAGGTTTGGTAAGAAACTGGTTCTGAATGATATCTCATATATTATGCTTAGGTTTCTGCTGTGGCAGTAGAGAGCTTTTTTAAGAAGTATGCACATAGTCCATCGGGACCAATAGATAGGGATGGTTTTAGGTTACATAGTGCCTTTTCTACATTATCTTTTATAAAGTCAATATGTAGTAGATCATTGCAGTTAGTTGTGGTACGACTAGGAAATGTGGGGATGAGCCATTGCTGTTTACAAAGAATTGTAAATTGTTTAGAATTGACTTGAATTATAATTCCTGACCACAAAGGCACCTTAGATTACCTTAGAAATTCATAACCATGCCTACCATGATTATTAACAATCGCATAATCAGCATTTCATTTAAGTATTGCTTTTATTTAAAGGTCATTTAACTAAACAACATTCTAAATCCATAATCCCAGAGAGAAAAAACCAATATGCTTGACTTTTGTGACTTTCTTTTTCTAAATACGAATCTATTCATGTTATTAAATTTATAAAGATACATCAGCACAGAGTAGATAATGGAAATGAATTTTAAATAATTATGTACATTGATGTGTTATAAATATCTAAAGCTGAACATCAGAGCCTGACTATTTAAACCACTGTTGAATAGCTGTAAGAAATCATTTATTGGAAAGGTTTACTCTGTTGTAATGACAAGGCAGTCAAGTTGTTTGATCATGATCAACTGAATCATGATGAACTTTACTGGAGTCTAGTCTTGCATTTATACACATTTTTAATTATGCTCCATCATTGGTTACTGATTAACTTTCATTACTGTTTAGCATAGTAATTAACACAATTAATTATCTTTAGTTAAAGTCTAACATATGTTTACTTCTTCTCTCTAATCCTCCTTTAGATTAGTGACTTTGTTTGCCTGAGTTATATTTCCTTGGAAACATTCTTTATCTGAGGTTTGCCAACCGAGATTGGAACATTCCTGCAATTACAACTCTACATATCCTCGTTTTTTATTTTAAATGGAGGATTCAAACATTTATGAATGTATCACAATTGTAGAGGATTAAGAGAGGGGAAAGCAGGACAAAACAATGCGAATAAATTTGGAATACATTGAATAAAACAACAGGTTGCAATTAGTACAATAATAAGAATTATAACATAAAAGAAAAACTGTCTGAGCCAAGACCAATCAGGGAGCCAATTGATTAGCCACTCAAAAGGTGAGTAATGAGCATGGATATTATTTTGAATGTATGATTGTATTGGCAAGCTCATCCGCAACAGTTTTATTCAAAAACGCACAGCACATCCACTGTGTCCAACTAACGTACAGAACCCTCCCTGATGGGCTAAAAGATAGTCTATGGCAAAACACTGCTGTAAGACATCTTGATTTAAGTCTTCTATTTCATGCTGCAAATCATGAATAATAGCAGCGGTAGCATTGATGGATTTTTCAAGTCTGCAGGTGAGACCAAGAATAGATCGTCTGTTCTCTTGAGCAATTATGCCAGGATAAGAGCCTAGATTAAGGACTCCTGTAATGGCCCCTGCCAATGAACGGCCAAATGTAGAACCAGAAGACAATTGTGTGTCAATAATGACTTCATCATTACATGTAGGGCCCAGAGAGGAACGCCGCTGTCAAGTTGATGGGAGTGTACCTATTTGAACAGGTAGAGTAAAATAACCTATAGCTGCACATTGATAATTCTGAGGATGAACATTAGTGGTATATTTATCAAAAATGAACCACATATTAGGATCCTTAAGCTGCCAACCAGCGCATATCGATCCTGTATTAGATTGATCAGAGGCATTAAAAATAGGAAAATTGTCAGGATACATATCAGGAGCTATATTAATTCCATGCAAAGAAGAATTAAAGGTACCTGACAATCAATAGTCGTCAGAACAATAACTATAATTCCCTAGCTTTTTTAATATGTGCTGAGCAGCATCATAATCAGACCAATTATGAAGCCAAGTGTGTTTAGCGTGACAACAGAAACACAGACCCCTTGTAAATTGACTAACTTTCAAGTAACGCCAACGGACAGAATTCAATTGCATAGGAGGCTTAGAAAATAGCCAGGAGTGTGAAATAGATTGTAGTTGTGAGACAATAAATGTAGAAGACATGATCAAGTTAGAGGTAAATGAAATTTGACCAAATGCCATTGGGGGCTCATAGTATAAAGTAATATTTGTGCCATGGGTCATAAACATGTATTGGGCATGACGAACCCACAAATTAGGGTTAAGACGAACCACAGAAGTGTCATTTTGAGCAGAAACACCATTAACCATAAACAAGAAAATACAAAGTAAAATGGTAACAGAGTTAGCAGTAATAATAGCAAAAACAGCAGCAACAAGATTTTCAGGAGTCTGAGGTAATGAGGCCTGTTGCAGTTGTTGTTGAGCTTGATATGTAGTAGATTTAACCTGGCCCCAAGTGATGGGTTGCGGGCATGTCGACCTTGGGAGACGGACTTCTGTGTTCAGATGAAGATTGAAATCCAGAATCGTGTTGTGAAGGCCCTGATGCCATGTCATGATACGGATGAACACAGCGCGCTGGAACCCACACTGCTTGTCCAGTAGAAGGATCTTCCATGGCAGTGTAACTACAACCCCAGGTGATCAGTGGTGTAGGGCCTTTCCAAGTTGGATCTGGAGCTTGGCGATATTTTACCAAAGGCCTTGCTAAAGATTCAGTAGTTCAAAAATGCAAATTAACAGGTGAATCTGCTAGAGAATCTAAAAAGGTTAAATAATTCCAAGTATATAATGCTACAGCAATGAGATTTTGAAACTTTTGCAGATGGTAAGGGCCAGACTCAGTTTGTAATTGTTTCTGAAGCAATACCTTAAAAGTACGATAACTATAACCTGACCCTGAGAGTTATAAAGAATTCCATGTACTAAAGTAATATTACATTTCTGACAAAAGGTTTGAAATTCCTTACTAATATAAGCGGTGCCATTGTCAGTTTTAAAACGATTACAGCAAAAGAGGATAGGCAATGAGAAATAACATCTGAAGTACGTTCATGTTTTGAAGCAGTAACCCAAAGGAAATGTGAATGAGTGTCAATAGATGTATGAAGACAACAGTATGGCTTAAAGGTTGAAAATTGAGTTACATCCATTTGCCAAATTTGATTAGCTTGGGTTCCTCGTGGGTTGACACCCACTGGAAAGGGAACTGCCAGTTGCTGACAAGCTGGACAAGCACGGACAATATCCCGGGCTTGAGATAATGAAATTTTAAGTTGCTTTGCAAGCGATTTGGCATTTTGATGAAAATAAGAATGACTGGCAACAGGATCAACAAACAAAGATGTAACATCCTTTAAAGATTCATCTGCCTTCTGATTTCCTTCAGTCAAGGCATTAGTAAAGGGAGCATGACTCGGAATGTGTTCTACATACAAAGAATACAAGCGAGTTTCCAAAGTATTCTTTAAAGATAAAAACAAGGATAACAAATTCTTATCCAAAGAGAGAGCACAATAAGAAAAGGGAAGAGATTGCATAGCTAAATACACATATTGAGTATCAACGATCAAGTTAATAGGTTGGTCATTAAACAATCGTAAAACCAAAATGACAGCAGCCAGCTCAGCACGTTGAGCTGAAGTCTGCATGGCACTAAATTTAGAATACCATTGTTGTTGAATCTGCCCGACAACCACACCCCTTGCAGGTGATCGATCCATCAGTAAAGACTGTAAGAGCTTTAGAAATAGGATTTCACACAAAAATGGAAGAAAAGGCCGGATTTAAAGTAGTAGTTACCACTATTCTAGGATCCTTGGGTAAAGAATACAACAAGTTTCCCACATATTGAGAAAAGGCTATCTGATACGATTCTGAAATCATATAACAAAAATAGGATTATTCCAAAGACTAGTAGAAGGTTCTATATGACCAGCATCCAGTTGTTCTTGACCCCAAACCGGCGTAGAACAGAGCCATTTAAGAGGAAGAGCCATCATCAAGAATCAAATGGGCATTAAGAAGAGAAAGGATATCATGGCCCCAAATATTAGTATGAATATCTAGAAAGTATGATTGCAGGAAAAAGGACTTACCAGCAGATGTTGTAACATTAATTTCTTGAACACTCTGCCAAGCAGCTGCAGAACCTCCTATTCCTCACAATGAAGAAACTGTCTTTTTTGGCCACTGTACTGTCCACTGTAAAGAGGAGATGACAGTAACATCGGCTCCAGTATCCAAAACCCTTGAAATGGTTGTTTATTAAGGAAGAGCGTTAACAAAGGACGCGAGGAGTTCAGCTGATGAATAAGCCTACAGATAAAGAAGTTGATCCAAATCCTGCATCCTCACAATTACCTATACCAGGAGATGGATTTTCATATAGAAGAAGAAACAATTGAACAACAGAAGAATTACAAGGAAGAACTTGAGGAAGATTCACCCAAATCTGAATCATGAGGATACCAGTGTAATCTGAATCTATTACCCCAAGCACAACAAAACAGCCCTTTTTGTGTGCAGAAGAACGAGGCAAAATTAAGCCAACTAATCCCGAAAGAAGAGGACCTTTAAATTGAGATGCAACTATTTTAACTTCCATGGGAAATTTAAACTCAATTTCCTCTTGAGTGATTAAATCAATCCCAGTGCTACCAGCTGTGGCTGGGGAGGAGTGAGAGAGACGGCTGGAGGAGTCAGGTGATATTTCTTCCAATCTTCAGGGATCATTGTATAACCATTTTTTATTCCTTCTACAAGTCCTCTTGTAAAATTACCACTAATCCCATATAACTGCCTTTTTTAACTCTCTTAAGATCTGATAAGGCAGACCCTCCCATTCTGCTACTTGCAGTCCAAGCTGTGGCCCCTGACCAGGATGATATTGTACTGGACAAACAGATACTAATTCTGCAAGTTCTGTTCCTGAGACAGAGGCATCCTTTTTACAAGTCTCAACCATTTTCTGAAAAGAAGACTGAATAATAGAGTCAGGAGACTTTTGCCCTGTATCTGCAGGAGCTGAGGGAATTGAAGACATATATTCAGGTGAAGAAGGGGGACAAATGACAGCAGTAGTATAACGTGAAGGTAGAAGTGTTAAAAGAGAAAGTTCATTGTGACCAAATTTTTCAATTGCATGCCTACATAAACGCCACATCTGCAAAACTTCTATTTTTGCTCAAGGTTCAGTATGCAATGTTTTCCCTATACATTCCCAATCAGTTAATTTTAAAGACCCCTCTTCTGGGTACTATAGGCACTGAGCTGCAATCTCCTGGACCAGCCTTAAGAGATTTCTCTGTGGTACCTCAGTATTATTTTTCTTCAACAAATAGCCTAATTTATCTACATGCTTCCTTTGTTCCTCAGAAAGCGAAGACCCCATACTTACAGAAACCAAAAGGTTGAAGAAACCACAAAGGGTTGAAGGTGCACCAAATCCTTGCCAGATGAAGTAAGAGGGTCCCTGTTCATGCGCCACTTGTTGTAATGACGAGGCAGTCAAGTTGTTTGATCATGATCAACTGAATCATGATGAACTTTATTGGAGTCTAGTCTTGCATTTATACACATTTTTAATTATCCCCCATCATTGGTTAACTTTGGTTACTGCTTAACTTTTGGTACTGTTTAGCATAGTAATTAACACAATTAATTATCTCTAATTAAAGTCTAACATATGTTTACTTCTGCTCTCTAATCCTCCTTTAGATTAGTGACTTTGTTTGCCTGAGTTGTATTTGCTTGGAAACATTCTTTATCTGAGGTTTGCCATCCAAGATTGGAACATTCCTGCAATTACAACTCTACATTACTCTTTTTTCAGTGCAAAAGGTGAAAGTTATGATGTCCAAATTGGCAGATATTTTTAATCAAAGATTGGAGTGAGCATTGGATTTGAAATTCAGTAAGTTGCATTTCCATCTGCTGAAACAAATCCATATTAACATATTTGATAATAATCATCATTTCCTTTATTGACAACAGTGGTTCCTAACATTGAAGAACTCCTAGGAAAAAATGATAGATGAGGTCAACTTGTCCACAAGAACAAGTGTGGCAAATATATAAAATTGTCTTTTGTACTTTTCCCCAATATCTTCTCTCTCATTTTCTGCAAGCATTCTATTTTATTTCATGTCTATTTTTGTCCTGTGTTTTCCCCCTTCTCTCATCACACTTCATAATAACTTTCCTAACTAAAATTTTATCTGTAAACATATGAAAGCTCAGACCTCAATTATTAAAGGTAGTAACAAAGCATACATCTTTACTTGGTAGAAAATCATATTGAACTCAGGGAATACACTTTCAATTGTTCTGCACACAATATGTGAGAGACTGCTACTTCTTATATGCCTAGTCATGGTTTGAAAAACTACATTTATATAGATTTCATAATTCTAGTGCTTTATTAGAACCATATTCAGGAAAGAGAATACCTAAAACATATGATACTTTATTATCAATTCAGTAGAATGTTATCTATTTTTTGGAGAAATGATAAAATGAAGTGAAACATAATTCAAATTAATAATACATTCAACAATCACTTCAACAAATTCAGGCTTATGTAAATACTATACTACTATTTAGGGAGGATGATTCAGTGCTATGGGACTTACATCTTAGTTGTTCAAGGGCACATTTTGTCATGTAAAGGATCATTTGCAGAGAAAGGTGCTTTTTCAAAAGACAACTGGACTTTCATTTTTTTTCTTAAAGATGTTTCACTTCTGATCCAAGAAACATTTTCAGTTTTGATTGAATAATGGGATTGGAAGAATTTATACTCTTTGCAGTCATCTGGTTGTTAGCACCCTGAGAGTCATTGAGACCACTTGGGGATTTACAGTATTTGTAGCCGCAGAAAGTGGTGGGGTTCAAATATTTTAACAGCCAGTTCTCTTCCCTTATGACCAGCTGGTAGATGTGGCTGGGTGGACATGTGGCTGGGTGGCCTGGCCAACTCGACATCATTCACATTGAGTTGTGCCTCACCTTGCCTGGCCTCCCCTTGCTATTCAGATATACAGTATGGGTACATACACAGGCATATATGCATAGAATTAAACAAAATAGACCTTGAATCAATACACTGAGTCCCCGTTGTTTTGATGTCAGATTAAGGGAACGGCAGGTTTGCCACCTGAGTCTTGTTAGATTTTGCAGCAGAAATTCAAATCCAGGAAGCACAGACATGACTGATTCAGCAGGATTCATTAACTTCTTTATATACATAATAATATATAAGTAAATGTACAATACCAAAGTAAGTTCTTCCAATGTGGTAGAGAGTTACAGGCAAAACATAAGCAGAGGAGAAAAGCAGTTTCTCTTCAACTGGACAGAGAGAGAGAGAGAGAAGGAGCCACACCCAGGCTTCTAGTTTAAGTTTCCAATTCAGCTCCCATTGGCTGGTCTGTTGCCAGGCTATTCATTGGCTGATTTTGTTACTATTCCAGTTCATGAACATATTCTGACAGATCTGGATTAGTGAACTGGAAAGTGATGGGGCCTTCCATCAGTTCTATCAAAATGGGGCAGAATCAGAACTGGCAGCACATAAATACATCATCATCATCATTACTATTACTACTATTACTATTATTATACACAAAAATGACAGTATACACAGCAAACAAGATAACCATGCTGGGTTTCGTATCACAAATCACTAGTTGAACACTTCCCAAGTGTTTAGGACTGTGTGATGTATTGGCGGATTATGCGAGCAGATCCCAGTAAGGTGGCCTTCTGCAGCTGACCAATGGTGATCTTGTCAGCACCAATTGTTTTTAAGTGCTTGCCGAGGTCTTTAGGCACAGCACCCAGTGTGCTGATTACCACTGGAACCACCTGCCCTGGTTTATGCCAGAGTCTCTGCAGTTCGATTCTCAAGTCCTGATATCTGGTGACTTTTTCAAGTTGTTTCTCGTCGATTCTGCTGTCATCAGGTATGGCAATGTCGACGATCCACATTTTTTTCTTCTCCACAATTGTGATATCCGGGGTATTGTGTTCCAAAACTTTGTCAGTCTGTATTCAGAAGTCCCACAGTAGTTTTGCATGCTCATTTTCAACCACTTTTTCAGGCTTATGATCTCACCAGTTTTTTGCTACAGGCTCTAAATAGTATATTATTATTATTATTATTATTATTATTATTATTATTATTATTATTATTATTATTATTATTAAGCTAACAATGTGAAATCACAGCTACTGGCTCTTTAGCTGATCTTAGCCTTTGTATGCATGTTCTTCCCCAAGAACCTAGAGTATCATCACGTACCATGCATTATGTACCATGCAGTAGCATTGCCTTTTGTAATTTACAGGTGGAATTTTTGTCAATGTGCAGATTATTATCATTTATTACAAATGCATGTGCCACGCAACTCTGGTTCTTCTTCCCCCATAATGATTATTATTATTAGAGCTGATTGAAAGGAGAGCACCCTAGAGGAGCTAACAAGAAGGGGAAAGCAAAGCAGGGGCAATAAGAAGTGGGTTTCCCTTCTCTCAATGTATATCCTGAGTTACAAAGAAGAAATGCTGATGCAGTATTAGCTCAGGCAAATTTGTTTGGGCAAATTAACACCCACACAATTTCCCTGGAAATACACAAGAGACAGATAAATATCAATATAAATGAGGAAGGCAGACTGTGCCTCATTGCCTTAGTAATCATGAAAGGAACCAGTTTTGGGTTTGTTTGGGGTTTTTTTTCTTCCTTGGTCTGCAGCCTCCATTACTGTACCCTGCAATGAAATAAAGCATGCCCTCCACACATCCCAGCCGTTGACTCTTCCTCCAGCAACTTGTTTTCTTCATTAGCCACAGGAATGGGGAACCCATCGTCCCAGTTGAGTTTGGCCAGCATCAAAGTGGCAGAACCAATGATAGGACTTCCACTCCCACTGCCACCACCATCACTTCTGTGGTCTTCATTGCTCATAGTGCCCCTGCCTCAATTTGACCATCGCTGCTGCCAGGCCACCATTGGTTGCTTTTGCAACAGCCAGAATGTGTTGCCTCGGCAACTGCTGCATGTGAAGCTTCGAGTTCCACTCCACTCAACTCATTCATGTGCTTCCCTCCCTCCTCCCTTCCCAGCCTATTCACTGATTGCAATCACTGCCACTCACTGTTGGGGTTGTCAAGATTGATGGGAATTGTAGTGCTTGGCTCAACAGGTAGTAGCATATGATCAGTTTTGTCTAAAGTGGGGATGACAGGGCTATAGGTTAAGATGAATCCAGATATGGAGGCCAGGTGAGGAGTGGCTGGGAGAGGAGGGGTGAGGCAGTACTGTTCAGCTGGTTTGCCAAACTGCACAAAAAATTAGTTACCTGTTCTTCTGAACTAGTAAGAACCAGCTGGATCCCACCTCTGTCCTCAGAGTCATCTGAATCAGAGTTTAATTCTTGGAATTGCTGAAAGGAGTGCGTTATAAACAGGAGGTAGGTGGTGTTGCATCCCTCCCCCTTTGTTGAGAGAGGGTGTTCAATTTTAATGCAGATGATCTCTTTGGCCTATCTTTCAAACCAGTGGTCCTTACTGTCCAGAAGGTGGACTTTGCTGTCTTCAAGAGAGTAACCTTTGTCTTTCAAATGCAGATGGATTGTTGAATCTTGTCCTGATGGGTTTGTTCTCCTGTGTTATGCCATGCATTTGTGAAGTGGTTGTTTTGTTTCATCAATGTACATGTGAGTTACTGCACTTCATATATCACATTGCTCAGTTTGTGTCTGGATGTCTTATCCTTGAGGTGGACAAGTTTCTGCCCTAGTGTATATTCTTGGGTTTAAAGTGTGCGTGTATGTTGTGTTAGTTGAAAATCCTTCTGAGCTTTCCAGGTATTCCTGCAACATATGGAATGACAACTTTGCTTAATTTATTGTTCTCTTTTTTGCCTGTTATGGGAAACTCCTGCTGGGTCATTTTCTGGATTTGATGAAAACCCAACTGGGATAGCCACACAGTCTGTGGGTTTCCTTTATGTGTTTTAGTTCTTTTTCTTCTCCCTCTTTACTGGGTAAGCAAACCTTCAGCCCAGTGGTGTAAGGTTCTGATCAGTGTCATTTTGTGCTCCAGTGGGTGGTAAGAATCAAAATGTAAATACTGATCTTTGTGTGTAGGTTTTCTGTAAATTTCTGTTCAGAGTTTTGCAGCGTAAATTCAGTGCCAGAAAAGTAAACACAGATGGCTGAGGCTTCTTTTAACTTTTTTATAAACACATGAAGTAAATTTTACAAACCAGTTACAGATTTCTCCAACATGGAGCAAACTCAAACAGAAGTAGACATGTTACAAGCAACTCAACTTCAGCAGCAACTCAGGAGCTCAGAAAGAGACATCAGTTTCACTTTAGTTGAAACGAGCAAGCATTATACACAGCAGAGGAGAGAAGCAGTTTCATTTTCAGTAGACAGACTCAGAGCTGCAGAGCTTTACATAGAGCAGGGGTCTCCAACCTTGGCCCCTTTAAGGCTTGTGGAGCTGGCTGAGGAATTCTGGGAGTTGAAGTCCACAAGCCTTAAAGGGGCCAAGGTTGAAGACCCCTGATATAGAGCCACGCCTAGGCTACTCCTAATTTCAGTTTCCAAACAATCTTCATTGACTGACTTAGTTGCTATGCCTATTCATTGGCTGACCTTGTTACCATGCTCTATTCCAGTTCATTAATATACTCTGACAATTTCAATGTTAAGGCTTTTATCTTTCTTAAAGTCTACTGCGCAGACCAGACCAGAAAGCCAGATGATTTTCTTTAACATGTTTCTGTGTGAATTTAATGTATCTGTCCACAGAGCTGATCTGCTTGGTGAAGGTTTCCACTTCCTGTGTTTTAATTTTGACCCAAGCATCATCCATATATCTATATCAGTGAGTGGGTGGAATTTAGGGCTTTGGTTTCTACCTCTTCCATTAGAGATTGACCACAATGGAGGACACAGATGAACGCATGGCACAGTGATTTTTTTGTCTGTAGAAACCTTATTTGTTTTTAAAATAAGCAGTGATCAGGCAGAGTCCAGCATGGCACCTATGTGGTTTGGACTGAGGTTGGTTCTGTTGCATAGTTAGCAGTCATTTCTTCACTAAGATGACAACTTCAATTGTTGGAATGCAGTTGAAGAGTGAAGTCACATCCTAAAAAAATCATAGTCTCATCTGAATCCAGTTTTAATTTCCAAATCTTGCCAACAACATCCTATGAATTGATGATGCAATGGACGGTGGCGCTGACCAGAGGTGAACAACACAACAATAAGGTGGTTAGATGTTTTATAATATTGTAAGTGATGGAGTGGATGCTGCTGACAATTAGTCTGAGTGGAGTTACCTCTTTTGTGGATTTTGTGAAGCCCATATTAGCATGGAGTGACTTCCCCAGGGTAAAGGCAGTAGTACTAAGGCTTGTCAATTGCATTGTCCTTCAGTAGTTGCAGGAAATCAATGACCTTTTTCTTATAACTGCTGGTAGAATTTATTTTCAAAGTCTCATATGTCACCATAGTCACCGCAAGTGGCCTCAATGACTATCAGAAAGAGTGCTAATGACCTGATGACTGCACGGAGTATAAATCCTTCCATTCCTCAGTATTCAGTCAGAACTTTTAAAAGGTTCTTGGATGAGAAGTGAAATGTCTTCAAGAAAAAAACAAAGTAAGTCCAGTTGCCTTTTGAAAAAAACACTTTTAGGTTTGGTTATTCTTGTGTGAGGTTGTAAGGTCTCAGAAGTTTCCCCAAGCCACTGAGATGCCAAAGAGAGTAAGACTCAAGATGAGGCTTGCAAAAATAACAGCTTTTTTATTCTTTGGCCAAAGCAAAAGGGCTGGGTGACAAAACTATATCCAAAACATACAGATAAAATGCATATAAGGAATAGCTACACCCTGTGAGAGTGGCTCAGAGTATTATATACACTTTATGCCAATAAAGATGATGTTTATCTAATCAGAGACAATGGTTCATCACCAACATAATCTTTAAAGCGTTCTTTGTTCGGGCCCCCTGTCTCTGTCCATGCTTTATTAACTTACAGAGTATCCCTTGCCCTTGTGTGTTCGTGCTCCTAGGCAGCCCCTCTTATCTACGGAGCAGGATGTTCCTAGGAATTTCTCCAAGGATGTGCCTAGCTCTGAAGCAAATTACAGTATTGAGAAACCAGATAGAAAAGGATACAATTCTTTTACAGAATGAAGTCCTAACAAATGATTGCTAGTCATAGCAAAATAGTACATGCAACTTCTTTAACAGAAGTAAAGAGCAAAGGTTAGATTGATTCGTGTCAATATGTCCTTTCAAGGTTTTCTTTGTCTCTTTTCTTTGCTTTGATGTACCTTTGGGATATTGGAAGGGAAGAAGAATGTGCTTTGGGCTATCTGTTTTGTCTCACCACTGAAGGAGTGAGATCGTGGCACCTGGGAACTGGCTGTTATCCCTTCTCAGATTGAATTTCTCATATCTTCACACCTTGGGATTGGCTCAAAGATGAACTGGACATTGGAAGAAGCCTCAAAATGAGTGGTTTAATGTAACTCTCCAGCACATGAAATTCAGATTCTGCCTACATTCTCTCAGCTATCACTGTCTTCCAATAAAAGTTCCTTTTGAAATGCTGCTTGTTTCAAGAGTTCTGCTTTCTTGAGAAGACTGGCAAGGCAGGCCCTTGCACTAACATGATAGAACCTTCCATAGAATCTTAGGGCTGGAAGAGACCTTGGAGATCTTCTAATCCAATATTCTGCCCAAGGCAGGAGACCATATTGCATCCCAGATAAATGGCTGTCCAATATTTTCTTGAAGACCTCCAATAACTCTGTTCCATTGATTAATTGTTCTTATTGTCAGGAAATTTCTCTTTAGTTTCAGATTGAATCTCTCTTTAAGAAGACCCATTGCTTCTTGTCCTGCCCTCAGGTGCTTTGGAGAATAAGACTTTCCTTCATAACTCTCAGTAAGTGCTGTCTATCATCCAACTCCATCCGAGAAAGTAGTTGAAAATAATCGCCTAACTCTGAACTGAAATGAAACCAGGTAAATATATTTTCCTTTTATACTAAATCATTTTGGAAGGAGTGCTAATTTTACAGCCCAACAGGTAATGTGATCCAAACAAGTTTGAAAGTGCAAATTTAAACCATCTTAAGTATTGAATATGGTAAATTTTGTTGGAAATTAATTTATTAATTAAGTATTGAATGCAGGTGAGTTTTGTGAAATTCTTGGGAGAAATATCCTCCTGAGTTCCAAGTGGGGAAAAAGACACTGGATTCATGGAAGTTGCTTGGAAAGATGATTTAATGGTGGACAGGATCACATGCCTGGGAGCTCCTGGGTGAAAAGAGCGATCACATGCTTCAAGATGTTGGGTGAAAGAAAAAAGGGAGGCAATGGCTCAGTGGCTAAGATGCTGAGCTTGTCAATCAGAAAGGTCAGCAGTTCAGCAGTTCAAATCCTTAGTGCTGCGTAACAGAGTGAGCTCCCGTTATTTGTCTCAGCTTCTGCTAACCTAGCAGTTCGAAAGCATATAAAAATGCAAATAGAAAAATAGGGACCACCTTCACTGTTTAGTCATGCCAGCCACATGACCACGGAGATATTTTTAGATAGCGCTGGCTCTTCGGCTTTGAAATGGAGATGAGCACTGTAGCATGTGTGCGCAGGGAAACTTTTACCTTTAAATATTGAAAGGTTCCCCCAGTGAAATACTGAACGTAAAAGTGATTGACTCAAAGATACTATGGTTTGTAGAAGTTACAACTCACAGTTAGCAAAACTAAAAAGTAACAGTTACTAGCTATGGAAATTTAGAATGAAAATAGCAATAGCCTAGCTTTTAGACTTATATATCACTTCACAGCGCTTTACAACCCTATCTAAATGGTTTACAAAGTCAGCATATTGTCCCCCAAAAATCTGGGTCTTTGATCTCAAGAGGATGGAAGGCTGAGTCAACCAGATAGGTGAGTAGGCAGCTCTTGGGGGAGGGGTTTTCTCTCAGGCTTCCCACCTGGGCCTCATGGAAGCCGAAGCTGAGCCCGAAAGGCTGCCAAGCCTCACCATGTCCCCCCACCCATGGGTGGCCCTTTGGCTGAGTGCAGCAAGCCCGGTGCGGATCTTCCTTCCCTGCTGTCAGCCTTACCTTTCAGCAGCCCATAGGATTCACAACATTCTCACAGCAGCAGCCCATACTCATCCAAAGTGCATGGGCTGAAAGGTGAAGGAGGGGCAAGGGCATCTGGCAGAGGAGTGGTGTGGGCCACATAGCTTCAGGCTCCCTGGTCGCCCCTCCCCCTGCCCGCAAGCAGGTGAGGCCCAGCAGCTACGGAGAATCCAGGCGGAGGGTGAGATATTGGCTGGGGGGGCAGCCAAGTAGCAACGGCTCAGCCCTGGCCCGCTTTCCCCTCTGCCACCAGCTGCAGGTGGAAGATAAGGTCACAGGACAAAGAAAGAGGTGGAGAGATCACACCACCTCTAAAGGAGGAGAAACAGCTGGGGTGGAGGTTAGCAAGCCAGTTTGATGGGGCGGTAGTGGGGGAAGTGTGTCCCTTTAGAAAGGCAGGAATTGGTGCATCCCCTGACCTGAGGCAAAGGGCAAGTGGGCAGCATTCTCCCGTAAGCCTTACCTTCGCAAGCAGCCATGGTGAGCAGAGCAGGTGAGGTGCGGAGTTCAGCTGGGCTGCATGGCTGGGGTGGCAGGCCACAGTGAGGCAGGTAAGTGAGCAAGGTGCAGAAATCAGCTGGGCCGCATAGTCTGGGCAAGCGAGCAAGTGAAGGAACCAGAGTGTAGCTGGGTGCGAGTGGGGCCAGCCAATTCGTCAAACTGCACAGAATTGTAACAACCAGTTCACCTGAACTAGTCCAAACTGGCAGTAGCCCATCTCAGAAAATAATTATACAGACAGATCCTGCAGAAAATTCAGACAAGAAAGAAGATAGGGAAGAACATTAAATTGCTTGTCTGCTGGAAGTGAATAGCTAATATTTCTGTGGTCTTTTAGAGTTGCCAACAGAAAGGGAGGGGGAAGCAGTGGGCAGCTTGCATTCTATAAATGTTTTCAAAGATAGTTTCTAGGGCCTAGGTGACCAAGGTTTCTGCCGTGCAAAATTCTAACTGGAGAGTATGATTGATGACTCTTGGCTATGGATGTGTCCCATTGAAGAACATGAATTATGATACACCCAGGGGGTGGGGGAAAACCAGGGTCAAGGGTGACAATGAATTATGTGTCTCAGAGTCGGCTACACCCAGGCAGCGCTGGCATGTTTACTTCTAATAAATCTTCTTATAATTTGAAAATCCAGCTATAGAGACTTGTGATTTAAATGGGGGTAATAACTGGAGCCCTGACAGTGGAACTATTCAGCGATATTTAAACTTTAATCAGGGAAGTTTATCTGCTCCAAAAACATTGTGAATGAGGTTGCAAAAGTCCCAGGATATGCAAGAACAGTTGGATTTGATGCTGGAAACCAGACAGGAATACATAAAAATGGGAGAGAGGAAATGAAAGATAACTTTGTTACAACAAAGATAGCTTTGTTGTTGGTTTCCTTAGGGAAATATATAGCCTCATCTAGAGATGAGACCAGAATGCAAACTTACATTAGACAAGAGGCAAGCTGATTGACAAATGTCAAAGGAAGAGTGAGTATACAGAAAACAGACAAAAGCAGAGATGATAGTTCTCTTAAGTGAGACACTAGAGGGGAAAAAGACAGAGCTCAATAAGTTTATGCTGCAACAAAGGACTCCCAAAGAAAGACTGCTAAATCTGGAAGGCTGAGTATTACAATGTACTGGAAGAAATTACACAATAACACCCGCAACTAATGTAGCAAAAAGAGATGATACCCAAGAATTAGCAACTATACTAAAAACTTCCTTGTGAAGCACAAGATAAAGGAGAAACTAAGAGTATATGGCAGCAGTGAATGGCAGATTATGATGCAAAGCAGTGATCTTCTGAAGTAACAAAACAGAGAATAATTTAAACCATAATTAAAGAAATAAAGCATAATCAAGCACCAGATTACAGGGCCCAGAGCAAAATGAAGTGGCAGACAGAAAATATAATTACCTGATAAACAAGGTAAAAAGCATGCTGAAAAAACCCAGCATACCATATATTCTAGCAATCTTCCCTGGGGTCACATGGTACTTGACAAGAATAGGGGGAAGGTAGTTATTTGAAGCCACTAGGTTTTGTGGAAATGTACCCCAATCTAATTATTAGATCTGCCTTTGAGATGTTCTCACAGCAAGTCCAATTGGCATTTGGAGGACCAAACTCCATGTTGCATGGCAAGCACATGACTAACTCACATAGAAGTCTAGTGACATTAGAAAAGCTGGTAATTTTCATTATTCAGATCTGTGTCGCAGTGGTGGGATTCAAAAAAATTTGCTACCAGTTCTGTGGGCATGGTATTCAGCAGGTTCTGACCAGTTCTGAAGAACCGGTAGCGAAAATTTTGAGTAGTTCGGAGAACCAGCAAATACCACCTCTGACTGGTCTCGCCCCCATCTATTCTCTGCCTCCCAAGACCCAACTGATCTTCTTTTGTTGCCCTGCACAGGAGAACAGAGCTGGAAAGCAGGTTAGTGAAATGGGGAGGGAATGGAGATTTTATAGTATCCTTTCCCCGCCACGCCTACTAAGCCATGCCCAACTCACCCACCACGCCACACCATGACACACCCACAGAACTGGCAGTAAAAAATGTTGAATACCACCACTGAATGTAATATATGACTTTTGGTGAAAAATAATTATAAAACAGAAAAAAACATCCCAAAGGTACTTTTTCAAGAGGCAACTGAACTTTCTTTGCTTTCCTTGAAGACATTTCACTTCTCATCCAAGAACCTTCTTCAGTTTTGGATGATTGAGAATCTCCATAGACATAGAAAAAATATTTTGCTTGATAGGATGGATCAAAAGGTTTCATTTCTCTGATAAATGCCTTTTGAAAAGCATGCTACCAGTTAATTCTCCATCGAACTGCTGCGAGCATCCAGAGAGTGGGAGGTGCTCCAGTCTCGTGTCATACAGGCTGAGCTATAATTGGAGGAAAGCCCTCCTCCTGCATGTGACTCCTGCAGGCGTTCCCCCAGTTTTAGCTCAGCCGTCGACAGACAGGCAGCTAATTTCTCCGTATCTCGGCCGTTGCAGACTGCTCTTTTAGTGTTTTTTGGTATCAGGTTTGAATTTGCTTTAATCCTTGTCACTTGCCTCTGGTGCGGTCCCAAATTTTTTGTTACGCAAGTTTTTTCGCTGTTCGTGGGGAGTTAGGGGGAGTTGGAGCCTTTTGCTGCCCCAACCCCTCTTCCTCTGCCTCTGCCAGCCTTTAAGTTGCGTTCCCAGGAGCGGCCCTTCGTTTAGCTTCTCCTTTTTCGTTGCGTCTTCCCCCCAACCAACGTACTTAGAGGAAGCTCTGCTTCTTCTCCCAGCTCTTCCTTTCTTGTTTTTTTCTTGTTTAAGAGCTGGTGCGTCCCTGGCCTAGTAGCGCCATTACGAGCGGCCATTTTAGGCGCGCCTCGTGGTCGGTGCCATTTTGCCTGCTCTTTTAAAAAGTTGCGTAGTTCTGGTAGGCCCACAGCATGAAAGGGCGCGTGGAGCCTGATTTACTGGTGATACTGTGGCTCCGGGCCCCGTTATTCACCGCTACCTTCCTGTTCCTAGTTGGTCCTGTTTTGTTTGCCTGCAACTCATCCAGGGACGCAGGCACGTACCTTCCAAGTTCGCTGGGAGGCTGCCTTGGGAGGCCTGCTCAACCCCTCCCTTTTTGTCTCTGCATAACTGATTTTATATATATATATAGGGGTTATTTTTCTTTTCTCTGGCCTCAGCGTTGGCTTTGGTTTCCCCCTGTTATTTAGCTAATTACTTATTGAGTTTTTCCTCAATTTACTTACCTTCGAATTCCACCCCCTTTTATTTAAAAATAATAATTAATAAATAAATAAATAAATAATATATTTTAAATACTACAACAGAAGATTGCTTTGATCATAGTAGGCAGATAATTAAGGATTTTTTTCCCCTCTCCTTTCCAAAAGGGGGACGTGGCCCAACTTCAGGAAAACCGGCTAGAGCGAAAGGTCAAACTCCTTGGTGCACCAACCGCCTCTCTGATATTCTTAGTATCATGGCAGAGGGAAATCCGAGTGGGCCTTCCTTAAAGGCCAAATCCAAGACCCACTATTTGCATGCAAAGGACAAGGATTCTTCCAGTGCCTCTCAAAAGGATGCCTTGAGGCGTCATAAGGCTCTGGAAAAAGAATTTAGCAAACGTTCGAGGGACTTGCCTGCTGTAGCCCCGGCTCCCCCCCTCCTTTTCTGCATTCTCCCCCACCTGGACAATCTTCCCCCTCCAGATGTAGCTCAACACGGAGCCTCCATTCTCCTCGCGCCCCCGAGGCCACCTTTACACCAACCGCAGCGGGCCTACGCCAGGACCCGGTTTCTTCTGTTATCCCAGACAATATCAAGGAGTGGATGCATCTCGCCATCTGTCAAGGGATTGCTGAAGGCATGTAGCAACTCTCAAGGTCAGAGCCTCAGGAATTGGCACCCGGAATTACAACCACGCCTACTAGACCAATCGCCGGGTCGACTTCCCAGCAGGGACAGGTACCTCTCCAATTTGAAATTCCATGTCTGGAGGGTGTGGAAACCCTGGTAGAGGAGGAAAGAGATTTTCAGTCTGTAGAAGAGGAAGATGGTTCTGTTAGAGGGTCACTTCATTATTCGGAACCCCTATTTACACTAGACCCTATGGAGGAGGAAATGTCTGAAGACGAAGGCATTTCCCCTGAGCAACCAGCTATGGTGGGCCTGTTCAAACCTTAGTTGTTTAAATCTTTATTATTTAAAGCAAAAAATATTTCAGGTCTTCTTTCTCCATCTGCTTCTGAGCCGCCTCCAGCTCCCACGGGGGGTCAAGAAGATTCCATATTCACTCATCCGATCATTGAGACCGAGGTAATTCCTACCCCCCCGATATTCTCCAATCTCGTAGCAAGACAGGTGGCATTGACAGGCCCCTCTCCTGCACCTTCTAACCAAGATAAGAGGCTGTTTAACCTCGATCTGGAGTTTTCAGCCTTGCTGGCTACTCCAGAGGTAGACGATCCTATTATTAGATTGGCTTCTTCTTCTTCCAATCCCACTGATGCCCTGGAGGTGCTTAAACTGGAGGATAAGCGTATGGAATTGGCGCTCCGATGGGCGCATCAGTCAGATGCCTGGGCCATAAAGTCGGCCACAGCTGCCTCCTTTTTTACCCGCTCTTCCATCAGGTGGCTTAAACAACTAAAGCAGCATGTCCCCGCTTCCAACACCAGAGCCCTGCAGGACATCGCCAAGCTCACAGCCACGGCCGAATTTGCGGCCAATGCCACCTTTCACTCCGTGAAGTTCTCGGCCCGGGCTATTTCCTCACACGTTGCTGCCCGTCGGCTGCTCTGGCTCCATCAATGGCACGCGGATGTCAGAAATAAATCCAAGCTAGCCTCAGCTCCCATCTCGGGAGGGAAGCTTTTCGGCCCTGCCTTAGACCCGTTATTAATGGAGGCGCGTAATAAGAAGTTTCTACCTTCCCTTTTTCGTAAACCTGAAGCCAGAGGATCCCAGCCATTTCGGAGGGGATCCTTTCATCCCTTCGGCCAACGTGCCTTCTCCCCTAGATATCAGGCCTCGTCGTCCTTTCGGACGGCCTACCAAGACAGAAGCGACTCAGGTGATAGAGGCAGGAGGGGAGGAAGCTACAGGAGGCCCTTCTGAGGTCCGGGAAATAGACGTCCTGGAGACCCAGATAGATCTACCGCCTCCTATCCCATTGGTGGGCGCCTTAGGCACTTTGCTCACCAGTGGGAAACATCCACTTTGGATATTTGGGTCAGAGACACCGTTAAATTTGGTCTTTCTCTCCAGTTTCATTCTTCACCACCGGATCACTTTATGGTTTCTCCCCTCTCCAGGGACCCAACCAAGCGGGAGCTCATGTCATCAGCCATCAAACATCTCGCAGATATTAGGGCGATCCAGCCCATACCTGCCTCACAGCGGGGTGAGGGGTTCTATTCCCTCCTCTTTTTAGTCCCTAAACATTCTGGAGGCTGGAGACCCATTTTGGATTTGAAGAGGCTCAATCGGTAAATTGTCCAACATAAATTTAAAATGCATACCCTTCAATCCATTTTGCAGAGTGTCAGAGAGGGAGACTGGATGACTTCAGTAGACCTATCCGAGGCTTATCTCCATATCCCTATCCTCCCCTCGCATTCAAAATACTTGAGATTTTGTTACAATAATCAGCATTTTCAGTATGTGGCCCTTCCCTTTGGTCTTGTTTCATCCCCAAGGACATTTACTAAAGTACTAGCAGCTCTAGCAGCTTACCTCAGGCATTTTCCAATCTGGCTTCATTGTTACCTTGATGACATTTTGATTGTTTCACCCAGCCAAATTCAAGCTACACGTGACACTGCCACCACCCTTTCGGTGCTGCAAGCGCACGGCTTCCTTGTTAACTGGGAAAAGAGTCAACTTGTCCCTTCCACCCGTATTGCCGATTTAGGAGCTGTCATTGATTCGGTGATGGAGAAGGTTTTCCTTTCTCAGGATAGATTCGATAGCATACGAGCTTCTATCAAGACCATTAGGCGGTCTGGTAAAGCCTCTTTACTTTATTTATCCAAGCTACTACTTCCTGTATATCTATTATTCCTTGGGCACGTTTGCATTCTAGATCGTTGCAGTGGTTCCTTCTGCCATATCAACGCTCAGGTCAGAGCAACTCCAACTTCGTGGTAAAGGTCCCTCCAAGAGTCCTCACTTCTCTCCTATGGTGGACAAGACCTTCTATCAACAGGGGCCATCTGTTCAAGGAATCTCCAAGAGTCACGCTCACTACAGATGCAAGTCCTATCTGCATCTGTACTCCCTTTCAGCTCAGGGCGTATGGTCAGCCACCGAGCAACGTTGCAGCATCAATTGGCTGGAGCTCCACGCGGTGTACTTGGCCCTGAAGGCTTTCCTCCCTCAGCTACAAAGGAATCACATACTGGTTCTAACCAACAACACCACAACCAAGGCGCATATCAATCGTCAAGGGGGCACTCATTCTCTTTGTCTCATGCGAGAGGCAGAGCGGTTATGTCGATGGTCAGAAACACACCTTTTATCCATCAGAGCGGAACACATTTTGGGAGTCTCCAATGTTCGAGCAGATTGGCTCAGCAGAGCCGCGTTGGACCAAGCAGAATGGCACCTTCATCCTCTTCTGTTCAAGCAGGCAGCAAAGATCTTCGGCCTGCCTCTGGTAGACCTGTTCGCTTCTCCGCACAATGCCCAGACACCAAGATTTTTCTCTCGCTACCCCACCAACGGAGTGGAGAATTACGATGCCCTGCGTTGCCCTTGGCCTCCCGGTCTTCTGTATGCCTTTCCCCCTCTTCCCTTGATCCCAAGGGTGATTCGGAAATTGGTTCTGGAGAGGGCAGAAATTCTCCTAGTGGCTCCGTACTGGCCCAGGAGACCATGGTTCGCAGACCTTCGCGATCTGTCAGTGTCCCCACCATGGAGGATTTCACGGGACAAGATCTCCCTGTCCCAGGGCCCTCACCTCCATCCGGATCCGCAGTGGCTTCAGTTGGCCATCTGGAGGTTGAGCGGGAAAAGCTAAGATCGGAGGGTCTATCGACCCAGGTCATCATTACCATCATGGCAGCAAGGCACCCTTCCACCACTCGCATTTACAATGCAACCTGGGACTGCTTTTCCAAATGGTGTCGTCAATCTTCTATCGACCCGCTCTCTCCTTCTGTTGCGCAGGTTCTGGCTTTTCTGCAAGATGGCCTAGACAGGGGTCTTTCCCCTAACACTCTGAGAAGACAGGTTTCAGCCCTTTCGACGGTGGTTTCCAGCGACTCGTCTACGCCACTATCCCACCATCCTCGTATCTTAAGGGGGCTTCTAACTTGCGCCCCCCAATGGCTCACAAATACCCCACTTGGGATCTTAATAAAGTCCTTACGGCGCTGACCAAATCTCCCTTTGAGCCTCTCAGGGAAACGTCCCTTCAGTATCTCACCCTTAAAGTGGTCTTCCTCGTAGCAAAAACTTCAGCTAGAAGGATATCTGAAATTGCAGCTCTATCCGTCAGAAGGGATCTGTGAGTTTTCCATCCTGATCGATTGATTTTACGGCCTGATCCTGTCTTTATGCCTAAAATCAATTCGGCTTTTCACAGAGCACAGGAATTGGTCCTGCCTAATTTTTGTCCAAAGCCCGTGCGGGAGAAGGAACGACAATGGCACACTCTCGATGTGCGCAGAGCACTCTGGATATACATCCATCGAACTCAGCCTATCAGAAAGTCTGAGTCTCTTTTCCTCTCCTTTCAGCCAAAGACAATGGGATGCAAAGTCTCCCCGTCTACTGTGGGTCGCTGGATTAGAGCTACCATTTCTAAGGCCTATCTGGCTCAAGCCTTACCGGTTCCTAGTGGGGTGACTGCCCACTCTACCAGGAATGCGGCTACTTCAGTAGCTTGGGCTACGCAAGCCTCCATTCATGACATTTGTAGAGCGGCTACTTGGGCCTCTCCATCCCCATTTATCCGACACTATAAAATTGACACTTATGCCTCCGCTGAGGCCTCCTTCGGTAGGCGAGTTCTTCAACAGGTGGCGAGAGTGTCAGAGGAAATTCCGGCCCAGATGGAATCCCGCCCATAGGACAATATGCTTTGGTATGTCCCACTCTCTGGATGCTCGCAGCAGTTCGACGGAGAATGGGCGTTGGTTCTTACCTGATACGCCTCTTCTCGTTGAACTGCATAGAGCATCCAGCCCCACCCTTTTTATTCCGTCTGGTAGGGCATTCTGTTTCGGCCAGTGATATTGTTTATAGTTGTTGCAAGTTATTTTTTTCCAGTTCCGTTGGAGGATTGTTACTGTCCTCTCGTCTTCATAAAACTGGGGGAACGCTGCAGGAGTCACGTGCAGGAGGAGGACGTTCCTCCAATTATAGCTCAGCCTGTATGACACGAGACTGGAGCACCTCCCACTCTCTGGATGCTCTACGCAGTTCAACGAGAAGAGGCGTATCAGGTAAGAACCAACGCCCAATTCCACAAACAAGAAAGTAGCCATTTCCCAACTAATAATTTTAAGAGCTATCTATTCCATTGTATCAGCAAAAAAACATTGACACCACAGGATTCTGGATTATTTGCATCATCATTTGGAGGATTGCATAACTTTCTTGTTTTGACATGCATTAACTGTTTGCTTCAATTCACTACAAGACGTAGATTGTTATCTTGATACCCTAAATCAGACCTATGAAACTGGCAACCCATGGGCTGGATGAGTCATGTACAGGCCACACCCACCCCTGCTCCGCAAAGGCAAAAAAGTCACGATATGTCATGATACATCACATATTACAATTGAGTTTGACACCCGTGCCCTAAATGGTCAAAAGCCCACATCCTCTTGTCAGTTTTGGAAGCCATATTAGCACCAGAAGCTTCCACACTGCCACATTCTTAAGCGTGGGAAGTTGGGAGGGGAGATTACATGGAATGTATGTGGTTAGACAAAATAGCATTCTTCTTTAATGTCAAGGTCATGTTATCCCTGCACCTGGCTGAGTAGTAGTAGAGGGGGTGACTCAAGTTGGAACAGATGGTGATTGGGACATGTGATGGAATGACGGGTGCAGGGGGTGGATTTGTAATTTTTTTACTTATTGGAGGAAAATCTGGAACTTTCAGATTTGGGTTTTCCCAGATGTGCCAGTATACCTACTCTAATAAAAGGTAACTTTGAGAAAATGCCTGCCTTGGAGTTTTTAATTGGAGTTGTTTTTTTCTGGAATGCTGACACCTTCTAGTTGAATTGTTTTATAATTTATTTTAAGCTAGCTTTTACATGATATTCAACTTTGAGAAAAGTTGAAAATATGAGGGATTTTAGAAAATGGAATGTTGAGCCATGAAGTAAGCTTATATCTCTCTTCATATTTGGCTTGCTAATTCTTGAAAACTTTTCTGTTGCAGTGAACTTTTAATAGTATCTCTTTTGGCTTGTTTGCAATGTTTTAAATTGTTTGACTTTCTGGTGATTATCAAATTGATGCTTTTTTCCTGCTGAAATTAGTTTTATGTTTTAATAGGGTTTTTTTTTTAGTATTCACCATTTATATATTCACCTTCTAAATAAAATTAGGAGCTTTGGATATTCACATCAAAAAGATGCATAAAATGTTATTGTTAACATAAATAAATACTATAATAAATAGTATTTGTTTTAAAGCTACCACAGTCCTTTTGTGTTAAGCATTATCGGAAATGAAATATCCATTCCAAAATAATAATTTTTTTTTCTATAAAATGAACTACATATCTTTTTTTTTTTGCTTTTTCTGATTCATAATATACATATTCAAATAACTGAACAGTCACTGTACAGCTTACTTAGTGATTCAGTATATTTGATAACACAGTGCGTTTTGCTAGAATATGGCACCTGGAATCATATTTTTCACCTATGTAACCTAAGCAATCCAGAAAACTATACAGATTCAATTTAAATCTGAAATATGTAATGATCCGGGGCGTGGCACAAAAGCAACAGTCACAAAAATAGATAAAGTCTGAAAAGATATATACGTTCATGTTTGGAGGGTAATCTAGCCAGCCAGGGGAAACCATGCTGAATGTCACTCATCTTGGTCCCCCATCATTAAAGGTCTTTTTTCCAGCAGCTTGCTTCTTTATTCAATTTATTCTTCGAGCACCGATCGTTGCATCCTGGCTGGAAGATGCCAACAGGGGAACATTTCTTCCCAACAACTCTGGTGACCACAAGGGACTCCTAGAAACCCATCAAAAGAGCCACTACCCTGCCGGCAACAGACACCTTTATCTGTGGGAAAAACTCCATGGACCCTGTCTGGCTGGCAATGGGTATTAAGGGAAGTCTTCGAGATTTGTGCTCATCAATTGCCTGGAAAGAGGGTAAATACCACCTAAAATTACTACTGTCCAGGTGGGTATGGCAAAGAAACAAACCAAAAGATTATGTAAAAGTGGGCTTTGCTTAGAAATGAGGGTGGGAAACAGATCTGGCCAGAAAGCAGTACATTTGAATACACAACCACTTAGCACTTAGATCCAGACCAGTTACCTTACTGGTACTGTTGGGCTGAACTTTCCAGGTCCAAGGGCCCAAACCTGAATAAAATATAGGAGGATTCCAAAACCCAGTCATTCCCAGACAGTTCAGAACCAAAATTTATGCCCCCTTTGCTGAGCAAGGACCACAAAGAGGCCAGCTCAATTACATTCTACCTCACACTCCTTTTTCACCATCTGATCTGATTATCCGGAAGAAAGATACCCTCTCCTTCCAATCAATCCCACAGGCAGTAATGATTATAAAGTCAATTGTGGAAAGCCATAATCTATTGTGACCCAATTATTACACATTTTTCTAACTAAAGATGAATTACTGAAACTCTTTGAAAAACTGAGGAAATAGCCAGGTGAGCTATAATGATTACACTGGGGCAAGTAGCTCCTGTTAGGGTTGTCTGGCCCCTAAATTGCCCAGACTGTAACTGTAACAATGCTAACCACTGGGACGAATATACTAGAGCTAAAGACAATCTATTAGAGGTCTTACAAGAAATAGGAAGAAAGCTCCTGAACTGGTCAGAATTCCAACGGACCAATCATATGGAAAAGGAAACACCCAATGCCTTTGGGTTTGGCTCTTAGAGGCTGGGGTAACATGCTCACCTGGACTAACTGCCAAAAGGAACAAAGAATCCTTGCTGCTGCCTTTGTAGATCAATCAGCAGATGACATCCGGGGGCATTTCCATAAAATTGTTCCAATTTGTCAAATTTAGAGATCTCAGAATCGCAAACTTTGTGTTCGACCAGAAGGAAAGACTAAGGGAGGAGGAGGAAGAAAGGAAAAAAACAGAAAAGGAAAAGAAAGAAGGGCAGGAAGAGGGACAATTTATAGGCATTTGCAGTTTTAAATGAGAAAAATAGGCAAAGGCAGCATCGACTCCCTGACAGACAGATTAAATGGTGACAGTGCAAGTTAAAAGGGGAATCCAGAGCCTTTTGCAAACATTGCCTCTGTGGGAGAGAGGGGCATCTCAGGGGGAATTATAAACAGGATTTCAGGGTCAATTGGAGCCATTATAACCCACCAAGGTCTCCTTTCCCTAGAAATTTTCTTTTCCACGGCTGAGGGGAGAAAACCAGCCTGGATCCCAGTGGAGACAGTAGGAATTTGAAATGTCCTGACTAGGAGAAGACTATAAAGAGTTCAAAGCCACATTCCATGGGCTGGCTATTCCTGTAAGGAATGGTCCCGATGGTGAAACTCTTCTTTCAATAAGTATAGGGGAAAAGTCATATGAATGTCTGATTGACATCGGCACCACCTCCTCCCATCACCAAGGCCCCTTTCATCCATAGTGTGGTCCATAGTGCCAGGAATCAGAGACAACATAATGGGGGTGGGAAAGAAAATTATCTCCATTGAATTCACCAGTGACATAAAGATAGAGGTTGGTCCCTTTACCTGGAACACTTGTTCGCTGTCTGTCCCCAATCTCCGCTGTCCCTTATGGGTAGGGACTTGCTTTGCAAGTGAGTGGCAATCATTAAGTGTAATGCAGAAGGGCTTGTCTTAGATATCCCAGTCAAACACAGCCACGTTACTATAATTTGAAAAATAAACCCAGTTGCCCATAGACCTCAGAAGCCTACCAGCCTCTCTATGGGAATGGGATTCAACAGAAGTGGGATTATTAAAAGGAGCCCCAGTGAAAATTCCTGTTAAAGCAGGACCATCCCATTCATTCCCCAATGCAAAATACAGTCAGAAGTGATTGAACAATTTCAGAAGCTGATTAAATCATACCTGGAGCAGAGGGTCTTGCACAAATGCACCTCTCCTTGCAACACTCCAATCTTCCCAGTTCAAAAGCCCTGACTTGACAAGGAAGGGAATCCCATTTACCGTTTCGTACATGACTTGAGGGCCGTCAACAACTATGTGATACCCAGAGTACCTGTGGTGCCTAACCCAGCCACAATAATTACAGAGGTGCCAGCATCAGCCATCCACTTTACATAATGGATCTCAGTGCAGCCTTCTTTAGCATCCTGGCTGAGCCTGCATCACAGTATTTGTTTGCTTTTACATGGGAGAAACAGTAGTATACCTGGACCCAGTTGCCTCAAGGCTATACTGAGTCACTCACCTTTTTCTCTTCAATCTTAAAGGCAGACCTTACTACTATCTCACTACCTCAAAATTCCATTTTAATTCAGTATGTAGATGACTTACTGCTAGCCTCAGAGTCAGAGGAAAGCTGCAGGGCTGACACTTATCACTTGTTTGGATGCCTGAGCAAGAGGGGACACAAAGCCTCACCCTTAAAGATACAGTACTTCAAAATGGAAGTAACATACTTAGGATACGTTATTGACCCTGGGACCATTACCACCGGAAAGGTTTAAAACTATATTGGGAATCAAGCATCCACAAACAAGACACCAAGTTCAAGCCTTACTGGTGGTCCTAGGTGTTTGCTGGTCTTGGATCCTCACATTTGGGGAAATGGCAAAGCCGCTTATACAGTTAACTACCAAGGATCAGCCAGACCCCACTGAATGGACTCTGACAGACCATTTTTCAAAGGATAAAACTCTAACCTCTGCCCCAGCCCTAAGTCTCCCTGACTATCAGAAACCCTTCTCCCTCTTTGTTTATGAAAATAAAGGTATTAGGCTCAGGGTGCCGGCACAGAGATTTAGTCCAATGCTCAGACTTGTGGCTTATTATTCTATTCAGCTGGATCCAATAGCCTGGGGAGCTGTTCCGTGCTTAAGACCAGTAGCTGTTACAGTAGAATTAATCAAATGATCAAAAGACTTGGTCTTAGGATACCCCCTCACTTTAAGGTCCCCCACAATGTGTTTGCCATACTCTTAAAGTCACAGATTCAGGCATTCATACAACAGCACCTAGTCCAGTATGAAGCAGAATCATTTACTTCAGAAACATCATCTTTGAGCATTGTAATATCTCAACTCAGCCACCCTGCTGCCTACCAATCAATCAGATGAAGTATTACATGACTATTTGCATTTAGTCCAGGATACTGAGCTGCCACACCCCGACCTAACAGATGCTCCCCTACCAAACCCAGACCTAGAATTATTCACCAATGGCTCCTCCAACCTGCTTGAGGGAAACAGGAACTGTGTTGTTTTTCTGAACAAAACAGCTTGGGCTTCTCCTTTACCACCGCACTACAGCACTCAAGAGTCTGAGCTCATCGCATTGTGGAAAGCATGCAAAATACTTAGGGTCCAGTCTACTAATGTATACATTGATTCCAGATACATGTTTGGAGTCTGTCATGTGACTAGTGCCCTATGGAAGCAGCGAGGCTTCTTAACATCTAATGGACAACCAAATGCCCATGATGACCTAATTTCTGACCTATTAAAAGTTATTCAGTTACCTTCAATCCTAGCAGCCATTCACTGGAGACCCCATCAGACAGATGACTCAAGGGTCACAAAGGAGAACCAATTTGCTGATGCCACAGCCAAATGAGCTGCCACTCAACCCTGCAAATATTTTGATTGGGACCAATATTACAATATTGCCAATATTGCTAGATCCTGGGGATGCAAACACATGGGAGGAAAAATGTGAAGCACTTTATGAGGTAGGATTTTGGGGGGGGGGGTCCCAGATGGAAGACCCCGAGCCCCTAGGTGCCTGCTGTGATTAATCTGTCAGCAGCTACACTCCAAAGGGCATTGCAGAACTCAAGCAATGGTAGATGCCATAAAGATAGTGTGGTATGACCCAGGAGTCTACAGTGAAGCTACTCGCATAGCCACAGTGTGTCAAACATGTCAAACAAATAATGCCTCCAAAAAAGCAACCCGCACAGGGGGAAGGCCATGGGCCCAACACTCCTTCAAAAAACTAGAATACGTCCAGCTGCTCAAAGCCAATGGTTACCAATATGTATTAATGTGTAGGGACCAGCTCACCCCCTTGGTGGAGGCATTTCCATGCTGTCATGCCACCACTTTAGAGATGGCATGGCACCTATTAAAAGACCTTGTGCCCAGGATTGGAGTCCCAAGTGTTTTAGATATGAACAAGGGGACACACTTTGTGTCACAAGTTATCACTCATGTTCTCCAGGCGCTTGGTATTAAGCAGGACCTCCACACGCTGGCACATCCCAGCTCTTTTAGGGGTAGAATGACAAAATAGGGAGTTAAAGACCCTCTTGGAAAGCTTTGCCAAGAGACACACCTACCCTGGCCCAAGTATTACCTATAGCCTTGTTCCACCTTAGAACCTAACCAAGGTGAGACCTGGGCATCTTCTCCTTTGAATCACCATTTGGCCACTCACCTGATACACTCAAAGGCCTGGACCCCCAGTCCCTTTGCTTAGAAAGAGGGAGGTGGTGTTGTCATCCTAATCTTACAGCTCTACAACAGCAGTTCCAAAAATTGTGGAAGCAAAGTGCCTTAAAATAGACCCTACCACTAGAAGAAAATCTACATTCTTTTGAACCAGGAGATTGGATTTGGATAAAGTCTTACACCTGCAAATCACCACTGCAACCAAAGTGGACTGGATCCTTCTGAGTTTTGCAATCCACTCAGACAGTAATTTAGGTTGCAGAAAAAAACCCTGGATCCACTGAACTCACATAAAACCAGCAGTAGTAGACCACAGCACCACACCCGAAGCAACACCAAAGTTGCCACCCCTGCGACTCAGGAAAGATCCAGAAACTGAAGAATGGACATTAAAACTCCTTTTTGAAATTGAAGCAAATGGGGGAAGAGATGGGAAAGAGGAGTAAGTTTGAGCTTGTTAAATTGTTGTATAATTGTTGTATATATTTTTATATGTAAGCAGTACCTTGGGATTCATAGAACTGAAACTGGTTCCAGACAAAGGAAATGTATGGGAATACTTAATATACCAGGTATTGAATATTACAGATTTTTCCCTTGCCAGAGGCGTCAATGAAAGATATTTTAACAACATGCCTAATGGGGGGTAGCAATAGGACCACAAGCCATTACCAATGACACAGACTCAGGGAGTTCCCTCTCACAGCTTCATACTCTAATATTTTCAATTGGGGAACTAATTCAGATGTAAAGGACAAGAGCATGTACATACTACAGGTAGCAGCTATAACCCATCAGCCACCTGTTTCACACTGACAGGGTTCTGTCAGTATATCAGAGTTAATGAATTGGAATAGACATGGCAACAGGTCAGCCAATGGGGACTGTTTGGTAACTCAGATGGCTTGGAGCCTGGACGTGGCTTAGCTTGACTGATCTGTATATATATATGAGTTACTTCTGTGCTTATATAGCCTCTGTAATATTTAGCTTCTGTGATTATGACTTTTGGATTTTTCTGGTTTTGACTTTTGCTGCATGGTATTGTATACATGCATCATACTGTATATTATTGTACATAAAGAAGTTTCTTCTATAAATCAATCCTGAATTATTTACTTATGTGCTGGTTGGATTGCTGCAAACTCTAACAGGTGCCAAACCCCTAGGGCAGAGGTCTCCAAACTTGGCAACTTTAAGCTTGTGGACTTCTCCACTGTCGCCTCTGCTTTTCATCCTGACACTAGAAATTTCATTAATTCGAATTAGACAGAATGTGGACATAAAAGGAGCTAGAGTCAAAAAGGAAAAATATAAATTTCAGGCTTTTGCAGATGACCTGGTATTCTTTATTGAAGATCCCATAGAGACAGGAAATACTTTAATTCAATAACTAGAAAAATATGGAAAAGTATCAGGCCTTAAAATTAACAGACAAAAGACTAAAATGTTAACTAAGAATTTGACAGAAGAACAGAAAAAAGAATTAGAAAAAGTAATGGGACTTCAAACAACAAAGAAAATTAAATATGTCGGAATATGGTTAACTGCAAAATGTATAACAATAAAGGAAAATAATTATATGAAACTTCTACAACAAAGAAAGATAGATTTGGAATTATGGGGGAAACTACAAATATCATTATTAGGGAGAATTGTGGTGATCAAAATGAACATCTTACCTAAATTTTTATATTTATTTCAAACAATTCCCATAATATTAGAGAATTTTTTTTATACATACATACTTTGTTCATTACATAGTTCATTACATAGTTGAATGTGCTGACAACAAAATCACACAAAAATTATCAATGGAAATCAAATTTAGCAACCCATGGAGGTCTGGATGTGGTGTTACAGTCAAAATTAAAGTGGAAAAAAACACTACAGGCTGATCCAACTTTGATGTAATGTCCTTAAAACAAGTCAAAATTATAAAAATGATAATTTTTAATGACCAAAATAGTTATCTTTGATTTCTGCAGTACTGTGTTGGTTATTTTTCTAAAAACTCTTTGGTGCATTTATGTCCATAGCAGGACTGAAAAGCAACCGTAGGTAATTGTTACTTTTTTGATACCTTGTATTTCATTAAAGAACTCCAGGGGCATAAGGCATGATTTATCCCGCTATTTTTGCCTACGGATTTTGCAAAATAAACTCGAAAGATATCACAGAAAGGGGCTAACATTAAGGCTCTTGCAGGGAAGGCAAGCAGCGGAGGCAGCACGTACTGGAACTGCACCGGTGGCAGGGAGTTTGTTTTGGTGGCTTCGGAGACGGCAGCAAAAGGCAAAAAGGGAACAGGGGGAGGAGGGCAACAAGAGAGAAAGGTGAGCAATGGGGGTGCCGCTGAAAGGAGCGCAGCAAAGGAACGGGGCAAATGGAAAGCAGTTTGGGGCGACATGAATTCTAAACCTCTGTCAGTTTGCAGCTGACATACCGGTAACTGTTTTTATACCGTCTTTCTACAAAGCTTGACACATGGGACATTGTTTCTGCAGTGTTTGAATGCAAACCAGAGCAGGAATTGGGTTTGGAAGTGTTGAAAGCGTGTCTGATAGCTGAAGAGCCGAAATGCCATTTTAGAAAAAAGCCATGAGGGGAAATCCCTGAGGAGGGGGCCCAAGGAGCACAGTTGCAAATTCTACAGAGTGGTTGTCTCCAGAGAAAAGCTAAGCAGTAGAAGATATCAACCAGAATGTTCAAAACCAAAAGCACTTTCTGAGATTCAGGAATTTGCTTTCCACTCTGTTCTAACTCCACAAAGTTTGCATGTTCATTTGATGCTGCTCAACAGATTCTCCAGGTTGCAAACTGGCTCTGTATAACTTCTTGATAATTGCACAATATTGCATGCTGACACACTCACATGTACAATCCTTAATTTCTGCCAGACCTCATTTGCAGTCTTTAAATCAGCTACATTGATAAATTGATCATCTTGTAAACTTAAAATGATATAAGCCGTTGCTTTATCCTGTTGCCTCTGATCTACAGCAGTTAATGGCACTTGGGGTGGATTTTCCACAATATCTCACAGTTCCTTAGCTTTCAGGAAACATTCCATCTTTGCAGCCCAAATTATATAATTCTTCTGACCCAAATGAGGCAAAGAGGTCTCAATTATCTCAGCCACCCTGCAAAGCTTTTCTCTCTGTCTTGTTTCTCCTTTTAAATATAGACAGTCTTTCTCAGCTTAAATTCCAATGCAGTCTTTACATGTGTTCTGGTTCTGTCTGGGCCCATAACCTGTTAGAGTTTGCAGCAGAAATTCAAGTCCAGAAAACATATAGATGACTGATTCAGTAGGATCATTTACTTTTTTATAAACATATAAACATATTGAAGTAAAGTTTACAATACCATTAGTAGATTCTTTCAACATAACATAAGCAAAAACACAAGCAGCAGCAGCTCAGAGAAGTACTTAGTTTTTTTTTTTCTCAGCAGGCAAGCAAGACAGTTTCTCTTTCACTTGCTGAGCACAGAACAGAGATAAATCACACTCAGATTCTCTCTTTAACATTTCAGCCCCCAGTTCAGCTCTAAGCTACTAAGCTCCATTCCAGTTCCCACAGAAAACACTGGGAGTCACAAAACCTGGGTAGGCCTGGCTGGTGGGTGGGGGGGAGTGGTCATGTGACTGGGTGGGAGTGACATTGCCATCCAGGTTTTGTGGCTCCTGGTGTTTTCTTTTCTGTGGGAAATGGGTCCAAATGGCTCTTTGAGTGTTAAGGTTGCAGACCCAAGTTAGAGGGCTTTTTTGCAGACTCCTGCCTTAGGTAAACATTTGCAGTTCTTCCAATTCTGCTTCTATGAATACTTTATTTCTTATTATAAATTGACGTTGATCTGTTAGCCTCTGTTCTGTTATTTCTGATTCTGTATGTTCTTTCAAGAACTGGTGCACTTTTTTCAAATATCCTATTCTTGTTGGGCTTGACCTGCAATAACAGATCATTGTTTCTTTGTTTTCAATCACTGTGTATTTATGAGAAGTAAACACTTTTTCTTCCAGTAATTCTGTAGCTGCTGGTCCTGGTTGCTCAGCCAACAGTCCTGAGTCCTGTAGCCCATTTTTTACCAGATATCCAGGAACTCCAACATCCAGCATGGACCTTGTTAACCTGGGCAACTCCTGGTATGGCTTTCTGAAATTTACATCTCACCATATTTTTAATAAGAGAGACACTCTTTGTTTGACTCCTCTGATGAGACCTGTTCAGTATGGTTGAACCTCTGGCATAGCTCTCATCTTCCTCAGAGCACACAAGACCCACAACCCACATCAAGATAGTTCCTCACTGGAGGATTATTATACTTTTATTCATTAAACATGAAACTCAGTCAACTGAACATTTAAAAATGTACCACAAATATCATTGACTGGCACTAATGGTTGATATGGGTTACTGCCAAGATCCTAGGTATCAACCAGTATCTTCTTAAAATGTACAATGATCTGAGTAGCACAGTTTTTTGCACTTCCACTGGTGTTATTGCAGGAAGCTGCAATTTCTTGATGTATTTTGTAAAATTCTTGGACATGGTACAAGTGCCCCAATAACAATGGCTATCACTGTTACATGTTTCATCCATAATTGCATAGTTTTGATGGATAGGTCATATTTCGTGAATTTTTCCAGTTCTTTTTCTTCAACTCTGGCATTTCCTGGTACAATGATATCAATAAATTGTATGCTTCGGTTTTCGACAACTGTGATATCTGGCGTGTTGTGTTCCAAATGATGATCCATCTGTATTTGAAAGTCCAACAAGATCTTCACCTTCTCATTTTCAACAATTTTTTCCATTTTATGTTCCCATGACTTTTCGGAAACAGGTAAGTTATATTTTTTACATAATGACCAGTTGATTAATTTAGCAACTCGGTCACATTTAGCTTTGTAATCAGTTTGTGCGATTTTGCTCCATTCACATATTAAATGTGAAACAGTTTCAACTTTGTCACTGCAGAGTCAGCAGTTTGGATTGCCAGTGGATTTTTGTATCTTCGCTTTCATGGCATTAGTTTGTAGTGTTTGTTTTTGAGTAGCAAGTATTAAACCTTCCGTTTCTTTCTTTATGGGTCCCATCTTAAGCCATGCCCATGTCAAGTTGTTATCACATTTTCCTTCAATATTTTTTAAGTGCTGTCCATGCAAAGCTTTATTTTTCCATCCATTTAATCTGTCAACCAACTGTTTTTCCTTTTATTCTGCCTTTGTTTCTGTTGTTTTTATAATGTTCTCAGTTTTCACAGTCTGCAGCAATTTTTCTGTACTTTGGTTCACATAGTCAAACTTCATTTTTCTTCTACGGTTTGATGGATTTGCAGTAGCCCGCTGCCCCCTATTCTTCTTGGCAGGTACAACCTGTTGATGTCACTTCATGGATGTAAAGCATGGTACATATTCAAAAGTTTACGCATTTCAAGTTTTCCAGTTCAGCCACAGTCCAACTGATGATTCCAGCTGGGTAGCCTATCACTAAAACTGCCCATGTATTAATGGCTTTAATTATGTTTCCAGCATTCAGTTTTGATTTTAATATTTTGAGCACCCTCCCGATGTATTCCTTTTGCATTGACTTTTTGACTTTTCTATTCAAGATGTTATCTCCTTCCAATATGCCTAGGTATTTTTAATCCTTTGCTAATGCTTTCATGATTCTTCCATTTCTCAGTTCTATTCCTTCTATTTTTTTTTCATTTTTCCTCATTGCACGGATAGTATAGCACATTTTTCAAGTCCAAAGTTCATTCTGATGTCACAACTGAACAGTTGAATTGTGTTGAATATTGATTCAAGTTCAGTGGGGCTTTTCACATACAGCTTTAAGTCATCCATACATGGTTTAACTTGCCATGTTGTCATCTGATGTTGACTTCACCAATGTTCTCCCTATTTGCTGTTAGAACTGTTTTCCATTTTTTCATATTTGCTTTCAAAATGTACAAATATTTTTGCTGATTCCAAAGTTTTCCAGACAGGTGTTAATTCAGCTGTAGGGTAATGAGTTAAATGTCTTTTTGTAATCTATCCACACCATACTTAAATTTGTTCTTTGTTTTGCATTTTTAGTACCATTTTGTCAATGAGCAGCTGATCTTTTGTTCCTCTTGATTTTTTATAATTTTCTTTTTGTTCCACCGGATACAAACTGTTTTCCATCAAATGACTGAATACTAAATTTGCCAGTGTTCTTGTAAAAAGTTTGAAAGTTATTGGCAGACAAGTGATTGGGTGGTAATTGCTTGGTTCTGTACTCTTTTCTGGATCTTTCATTATCAAGTATGTTCAACCATCTGCTCACCATTCTTTGCCTGTTGCATTTTAAAGCATTTCAACAATTGGGTGGCCATCAGGTGATGGGGACTGGTCAAATGTTTTAGCTAGTATCTATGCAATTCATCCAGGCAAGGTGCACTCCAGTTCTTGACCTTCTTGTTTTGAAGCCATATCGGTTGTTATATTCTCCATTTTGTTTCTTGTTGCTTGTTTTTAAATATATTTGATCCAGGAATCAGTTTTGTCATGTTCTACTGGGTTTTCCCACAGTTGTTTCCAAAAGTTTGAAGTTTTTTCTTTACCTGGGTAAAAATTAGTTTGGGCTCAACTTTCATCAAGTGACCAGTAGAAGAGATGTTGGTTTCTTCTGAACTGGACATTTTCACGATATTGTTTTGTTCATCCTTTGTATCTTTCAATTTTTTTGCTGTTGCTATTACACACTGTTTTAGTTTCTCCATGATTTCCATTATTGTTTTTTTCCTCCAGCCGGTCAGTTTTTGGACAAAAAGAAAAAGCATCCAGGAGGACTCTGGATCCCTCAGAGAGTATGGTCACCTCCTTTATAGGGAATACAGCCTGTCAGTTTTCAGGGGGGGGAAGTGGGAGGACCTGCTGCACCTCCTAAAATAGCCATCAGTTTTCAGGAGGTCTGGGAGGACCTGCTGCTTTTCCTAAGCAGATGAGTACAGGCACCTCCTAACACAGGGCTTTGCTCAGTGACTTCCCAGCTGGCTGCCCAAATTCAGCTCTCTCATTCATTTTTCCATAACATTTTCACACAGCCTCTTCCTTCTCCCTAACAGAAGGGCCTGTGCTCTGGTAAATCCCCCATGCTCTCCAGGCTCCATTGGTAGAACAGATCTTTCTGCGGTTAGGAAAGACACAGAGGGAGCAGGATCCAGCTGTGATTGGGAGAAGGGTCATCTTACTCATGCATACATACATCTCCTCACTTTTTTGGGCTTTAATGTTAAAATTTAGAGGTACTCACCTTCTTTCCAAGCAGACCTTGAGCTCAACACTCAAAACTCCCTTTATTACCCTTGTTCCAAACAACCACAGTACAGGGGAACCCACCCACTATGGGTCTGTTGCCAGCAAGGGAGGCTTACCTGGCCAGGTCCGTTGATCACATTAGCTTGGAGTCCCATCTCGGGGTGGCAAATTGTGGGAAGAAGCATCCATCTGGTTCAGTTTTAAGCCAGGAGGAAGACACTGGAAATAAAATAGAGGCTGGAGGCTGATTGGAAAGAGGGTCCATTTTTTTGATGAAGCAGAACCACCAGAGTTTGTGGTTCTAACAGCTGACAAAATGGAGTTGAGAGTGAGGAAGGAGGTTATACCGACTTTGGGCGTTGCACTTGAGCTTCCTGTTCCTGTGCAAGAAGATGTATTCTATTTGCTGTTGTCAGATTTCCATGGGGTCATGTAGGGCATAGCTGGCTCTATAGGAAAAAGAAGAAATTCAAATCCTGGGTGTTTGTCTGAGCTAATCTGGTCAACCACTGGTTTATTGTTTATCTGAGCTCTCAGGTGAAGTTTGGACTACTCTGGGATGATGCAATGAAGAGGCTTGTGTTCTGAAAGGGTGTTGGGGAATTCCTACTGTGGCTTAATGGCTTTCATTCTGTTTTGGATCTTGAGTTAGAAGGCTGCTTCTAATCCTACCATTCTGCTTTTGTTCAGGCTTTGCTGAAGGGAGATTCAAAATATCTGTCATGCCCCTGGTGGAAACTGAGGGAGAGGAGGAACAGCCGACAGGGAGTGGAACAGAAGTGGTATTCAGCTGGTTCTGACCAGTTCTGGAGAGCCGGTAGCAGAAATTTTGAGTAGTTCAAAGAATTGGCAAATACCACCTCTGACTGGAGATTTTACAGTATCCTTCCCCTGCTGCTCCCACCAAGCCACGCCCACAGAACTGGTAGTAAAAAAAATTGAATCCCATCACTGGAGTGGAAGTGTGGATCCAGAGGTTGTGGAGGAGGGGAAGGGCAGAGGCCAGCTGAGCAGTCAGAGGAGGACCCAGGTCCATCCCCTGTTCATCCTAGGGCACACAGGGAGGAGAGGATAAGGGAGAGACATGGTCTATTCAGGAGGAGAGGGCCTTGATTCTCTTCATGGGCTACAGCTGTGACAACTGAATAAGAGTATGGACCTGCGTATGGGCGAACACTGGAAATAAAGCGTGGAAATATCTCCAGTTTATAGTTCCTCTCTGAGTTTGGCATCCTTCCCAGTGTGTTATCTGTGGACATCCTCCAGCCCTTATCTTGCCTGGTTTTTGTTGCTTTTTTCCTTCTTCTAGTAACTGTTTATGTGGGAGTTTTTTGGCTTCTGTCAAAGATATTGGGAGCTTGGAATAAACTTTGCTTGGAAGCAAAGTGAAGGAATAAAAGGAGCTTCACCTGTTTTCTGTGACTGTTTGTTTTCTATCCCACCCTGGGTCATCACAACATCCTGTCTTGAATGGGTTTCTGCTTGCAGTATTTGCTTTGCCTATGAATAGAGCTATCTAGATACTTGTCTTCCTCTTTCAATAAGCTCTTTATCTCTTAAGTGCTGACATCTGCTGTGGACTATTAAAGAAAGTGGGGGGCTGCTTTCTGTCTATAAAAACATGTTTCTCAATTTTTCCCTTTGGGAAAATACAATATTCTGCCTCTTTTAATATTTCCCAAAATATTTCATTCATCTAGGAGGGGTAGAGACTGACTTTCTATAATATAGTAGTAATAGTAACAGTATTACTTGTTTGTTAATTGTCAAGCCCCCATTTCTACTGCATTGCTTTTGGACCGGGTACAGAAGTGCTCATCTGCACAAGTACTTCCATTCTCCCTCCTTGGAGGGAAAAGGGGGGGATTTTAGGCAAGCTCCGGGCAAAAGATTAAGGGCACCAGCTTCTGTGCAGCGTCACCTTGTTAATGGGCATGTGCAAAGCATTCGCACATGCCCATTGAGGCAAGAGATTGGGCAGTTTCGCACCAGCAAGACCACTGAGACCGCGTCGCACCGAAAGACCGAGGCAGACAGAATCAGTGCGAAAAGAAGGGCGGGGGGAGCAGAAGACAAACAGATGGAGCAAGCGAGAGAAGCAAGTGGGAGGGAAGTCAGAGAGGGGAATTCGTGGAATTGCCCAGACGTTTCTGATCCCCGGCATTTAAACCGCCGAATCCTCACCATGCGTTGACAAAGAAGAGCAATCGCTTGAAACCAATGAAATACACCAAACTCTATCTCTGCGCTGCTCCGGTCGGGAAACAATGGGAGTCACGTTGACTTGTGTGCGGATAAGCCCACCTCTCCCAAACGGGCTTCTTCGGGGACTGCTTCAAAGGTGAGACTCGAAAACTTTGCCATGCATCAGGAATCCGTTGGATGGTCGTTGCCCCCTTTCCCTGGGTGATCTTCCGACGCTGGTGAGCAGCAGCTATTTCGCTTGGATGGGACATGCCGGCGGCGCTGACCTGGACCTCACCTGAAGGAGGATCCGGTCGTGGTTGTTTTTTTTTTTTTTTTAAGTAATAACAATTTACAGCCATCCCAGTTGCGGGATAGGTTCCTTGAAACTGCAACCCCGAACGAGGATCAAGGAAGCTCCTTTTAAGGGATTGGCCACTGGTAATTGACAGTCAGCAACCGGGGCTTCCAGCTAAGTTGCCCCCACTGTGGGAGGGGGTAGGATTGTCTTATCTTGTTTAATATTAATCCGGTGCGACCCTCCAGAGCCCAGTGCCGGAAATGAGTCTGGGAAGATGGGGCGAGAAGGCTGCTCCGCTTAGTCGCCCGTTCTGAGCCACCAGCCTCTCGTACAGCTCAATAACTGTCATGAAAAAGCCGGCAAAGAAACTGCCCCTGAACTCCGGCGCAGTTTTAGTGGCGGCGAGGGCTTTGAAACGGCCCATCTCTCCCACTTTCGGGGTTTGTGGCTGAGGCAGGGGCGAGTCTCTTTTCTGGCCTCGATTCGAGGCGCGGGCGGGGGAGGAAAACCACCCATTCAGTTCTGCAGGTTTGTAATCAGCCGTAGCCTCAGGGTTTTCTCGGGAGCTTCTCTTCTGTGCTTTACTGAGTTAGTCAGCAAGTGTGTCTACCGACAAACCGCCCCCCCCCCCCCGCCACCTTCTGCATTCCCCCATATCTTTCCCGGGTAAACAATCCTCACCCACCCACTTGGTTTGGCAGAAAGAGCTGCCACCATAAGAAGTGAAGAAAAATAGGTGTTGCCACCAATGAGATCTTGGCTTCCTCACTGACCAGCAAACCCCCCACCCCGATGTTTGATTTCTTTTTGATTTTTATTTTATTTTTTGCTCCCGCCCTCCTCCCTTTCGGAATATCTGTTGTTGTTTAAAGTCAGACAATGAGGCGGCGGGAAACTCCCTTCAGCAGCCTGGAGGGAGGCGAAGAGCTTTAGCACCCACCGCGCAGAAAGGGGGGGGGGTGCGGGTTTCCTGCTCGGTCAATTTCAGCCCGCAGGGGAAGCTCCCGTCTGCCTGGGCTCCCCGATGGTTTTGCCTGGGCTCTGGGAGAGCTTCAGATTCCGTCGTGCGCACCTCGCCCTCCTGAGCTGCTTCTGCACTAGAATGTTGCGGCAGGTCTTGCACAGGGGGCTGAGAACGTCTTTCGCCAGACTCGGCCACTTCGTTGCCAGCCACCCGGTCTTCTTCGCCTCTGCGCCCGTGCTCATCTCCATCTTGCTGGGGGCCAGTTTCAGCAAGTACCAGATCGAGGAGAGCGTGGAACACCTGCTGGCCCCCAAACACAGCCTGGCCAAGATCGAGAGGAACCTGGTCAATAGCCTCTTCCCAGTGAACCGGTCCAAGCACCGGCTGTATTCCGACCTGCAAACCCCAGGGAGATACGGCAGAGTCATCATCACATCCTTTATCAAGGCGAACATGCTGGACCAACATCACACGGATCTGATCTTAAAGGTAAGGACCAGCAGTTCCTGATGAGTCACCTCTTTCTTCTCCACCACGTTGCTGAAATCCGTTCTTCGCCTTCCTACATGGATCCTTAAAAATGTGTAGAGGTAACTGGCCAATGGAATTTCAGTCATTGTCTGTTTGAGTAGCTGTAGCTGTTCTCTGCTCTGATCTGCAATTCATAGTTCTGCAACAGTTGGGTTAACTAGGGGTTGCAGAGGAGAATACCTGTGCAGATTCCCTCTCCTTTTCAGAGGTGATAAGGGAGGGGAGGGTTGTGAATGAAAGAATGGCACTTTTTTCTTGTTCCTCCTGTATAAGCTGAGTTAGTGACAACCACATTTACTAATTTGGAGTTCAACCTAAACTTCAACATTGATGGGTAACACTTGTAGGTTACTCTTAGCTTAGTCAAGAGGATCCTTTGATTACAATGGCTATACAAATTAATTTAAAATTAAATATGGGGCTGTTTTGTTTCTAAAATGTTTCATAGCATTCTAATCACATAATTTTGAAAAATGCTACTTTTACATGCACAAGATTTGAAATCAGAAGAAGTCATTGTTTATATAGTTTCTTTGTGTACTGGGTAATGTAATGCAGAAATTTTTACTGAATTGTTCCTGAGCTGTATAAAAGGTCCTGTTTATTGCAATATTTTTGTCAATATTGTCTTATTTTACAATGGTGGCATACTTCTCAGTACAGGTTTGAGATAAAAACATGAAAAATGCATGGATGGAATCCAGATCAAGTTGATGAAAAGAAAGTATAGAGAGGGCTTTGACCATCCACATTTACTTTTTAACATTAAACAACATTTTTATAAGCTTTTATGACATACTACAAAATAATCACAATCATTGGACCTTTAGTATCTCTTGCAATGAGAAAATACATATTTATAGAGAATCCTTCCAGTTCCACGAAAAAAAATTGCAATGGAATCCATGATATCAGCCTTTACAGATCATATATCTCTCTCTCTTCTTTTCTCTCTCTTTCTCTCTCTCCTTTTTTCTCCCTCTCTCCCTCCCCCTCTCTCTCACACACGTACAGAGACAACACACACACTTTCTCTCACCCAGAGAGAGACACACTCGTAGTAGTTATAACCAATGTCTTCATATGGAAAAAAAAATGTCAACTAAGAAAACCCTCAGAAATATTATATTTACTCTGAAATACATTGCAAGCAGATGTCAGTAAAGATTTTTTTTCTGGTGTGCTATCTCAAGAAACCCAACCACAATTATAGTGATAAATAACTATCTTTTTTCAAATAAATAAAATTGTAATAAAACCAGTAATTATTGAAAAGAGATTAATTGAAAATTGCATCATTTTCAACATAATCTAAAATAGTTATTGTTAACTGATAAGATAATGGTCAACTATGCACCATTATTATTTCAATACCATCAGCTCTTGAAATTGCTGAAGCCATCAGGTACATTAAATGTTACCTTTTGTTCTTTAGTCTTAATTGTCAAAAGCTTGTTTTAATTGCTCCTTTGGTAAATTAATGCCATGTTCTGTCAAATGTAGGGCCTAAGTCTTTGAAAGATGTTCTAGGTTGGACTTAAGCAAGTAGAGACAGGAAAAAAATACAGTTCTTGATAGCTTGCAGCAAAATGATACTGAATTGTGCAGTAAAAGAACAGCGAAAAAAGATATGAACTAAAGTTATAATAACTAATGCTGTTAATTGGAAAGTAACCGACATGGAACAAAATAGAATTTACTTCCAAATTACACACATAACATTGTGCTACACTTGTAAAAAAGATTCCTTGAGAAATGATGGTCTAAATAGAAATTTATTGACTATAATATTATTAAGATTAAATATAGCTTTCAATACTATATTTAATATATTTATATTTAGTATGTTTATATTTAGTATATTTATATTAAGTATATATTCCAATAGTCAGCAACCATTTTCCCCCTTTTAATCAATTCTCATGTCAAAAAAGCTGACATTGGCATCAATGCTGTAACCAAATATTTGAATGTATCTGAAATATCTCAATTGTAAGAGATGAAAATGATTTAGTTTACCAAAATCTGAAGTTACTAATGTCTTGCTTCCATTCCCCCACCCAGTATTTTAAATTTAAATTTAAAAGCCTAAAGCCATTGTGCTTTTTATCTGATTAACAAATTGTGCTATTGTTCCAATAGTTTTGATTCAGATCTGTTTACTGCTGATGGATGTTGATCTTGGGACGTAAGAAAGAACTATTTTTGAAGTAATGAATCAGACTTGGCAGAGAAGCAAAAATGCATGGAAACAGTATCCAAACTTTATCAGCCTTTGAAAGGTCTTCCAGATCAAGGTGGATCTCAGATAGTAATGTTCCATCTGCTGCTTATTCTCCAGTGTTAAATAAAAGACCATGAAATCATGTGTAGGACTATTGAGCTATTCTGGAACGTTGGCTACTAATTTTTGACTTCATTTTAAATATTTCTAAGTATATATTGCTAATTGAAGATACAGGAATGAAGAAATTCTTTTGCATTTATTTTGGTTTTGGGCCTAAGTTAATGTAATTAATTTTTTAAATCTTCATACAGCAATATAATATTGAGAAACATTTTATACCTTCGCTTGTAGATGTATGGGAGTAACTCCTTCACAGCTGATTCCATTTTTTGTTAGGCAAAATGCTAAAAAAGACACTAATTTTAGGGCAAATTTCTCCTGTCAGAGGGTTGTTCTAACAGTAAAACAATTGGCTTTTTTTTAATGAACAACCATATTTCTTATTACAAATGGTCCTTGACTTATGACTGTTTAACAGTTTTTCAAAGTTTCAGAAAAAGTGACTTATGACCTTCCTCTAAGTTAAACCCCCCCCCTCACAGTCATGTGATCATAATTTGGGCATTAGGCAACCAATTCACATTTACAGTGGTTGCAGCATCTTGCAGTCATATGATTGTGATTTACAACTGTCTGACAAGCAAAGTTGATTGGGGAAATCAGAATCACTTAATGACTGCTTGCATGATTCACTTAATAACCACAGTAAAAATGGTCATAAAATCAATTCCAGTCACATAAATTTCTTTCCCAATTGTGAACTATCAGGGACTATCTTATGCATACTTACTCAGAGGTCTCATTGTGTTAAATAAAATCTACTTCTTACTTACTAATTAGTGTGTACTTAGTACAATAATATATTTATTTAAAAAATAGAAGCTCAACAGAATTTCTGAGCAGTAGCTTCCCAATAGAATCAAACTGTTAGAATTTACTATTGCATGACCAAAAATTTTTTTGCTGCTGTCGTTGTCAAAAGCAATTATTGTATCATCACTAAGAGTGAGGTGGCAATTTTGTCTGTTTCTTGTTTTACATTCATTTTAGGGTATTAACTAGCTGAAGAATTACCATATTCTTTCCTATAATCTACCCTGGACAACAAAGGGAGCATAATTGCCCCAAACAAATAGAGATATCATTTGACAACAGTACTTTGAAAGTAATTACCTTGTGTAATATCCGTCTGTCCATCTGTCTGTCTATCTGCCTGCCTCTCTGTATCTATCAGTTTTATAATGTTTACTTTAGATTTGCTTCATAGTACCTTGCTTGGAATTATTTTTATTTTTCTGAAAAACAATTTGCATTTTTGATCAGCTATATCTGACTAAAATATAAGAGGTTTGAAGAGGAGCAATGGACTTAGATAGTTTTTTTCCTATGCATCTAAAAGCAAATAAATATTTTCTCCCATTTCTTTGAAAGAAACCTAGATGGGACTTGTTCTACCAGCTGGTCTTCAGATATGTAGAATTTCAATTCTCATAATAGGCCTTCTAGCATTAACAAGAGTCACCTGCCGTTAGGATCACTCTGATTTGAAATCTTTATCAAAGGATGAAAGTAAGCATATTGTCTGTGGGTGGTTTATTCAATCTGTTCAATTGATTATACTGATTTTGGATATTTGTCAAAAGTTAAAACCAAAATTGGAACAAGAGCCCAATTATTAAGGCAAGACTGAGCAGTTTAGTATCAAATACAGGGTGGATTCTTTATAATCTATGACAATAAATTCACTTTTTAAAGCAGTGTTTTGTTTTCCTTTGCTTATTTACACACTTGTGTATTACTACCAATATATTCAATCTAAATTCTCAACCTATAATCCTCAGAATACTATCCTGAGATCTACAGGATGCTGGTTCTGGTATTCATGAATGATCCTAGATATTTTGCTGCCCAGGAGACGAGAGCTGTGTTCCACTCAAATCAATGTGGATAGGGATCAAGTCAGTGAAGTTATTTTGGCACATGAACAGACAATTCCACAAGCACCTCTGGCAGTAAAAGTAAATCAATTGTTTTTTGTCATTTCAAGATATTCATCTAAGATGATTTATTCCCTTAAACAACAATTACAGTTCATCTTTTCTTCCTCAGAGCAAGCTTTTTATATCTAGAATTCATCTTTAATCCAAGGATTTGTTCATATTCATATTTATCACATATTTACTAAAACTGGATCCCAATCTACTTGTAAAACCCAGAAATTTTAAAGAAACAGCTTGGCAGTACTTACTGTACTCTACTTCCTGTGTTTTCGGCAACATATATATGTTTCATTTTCAAAAATATAGATGTACAGAATTATTAACCACCAGAATTTGAACACTTTTAGCAAAAAAGACCAATTTTTCATGCACTCAAGTGGCTCTGAGTAACAGCCTTTGCTGACATATAAATTGCATGTGATGCAAATCTTTTTTCACACTTAATTGACATGAATAAATTGCATTTTACCTATGGAGACTTCACAATATACAATAGATTTATTGAAATATTATGTAGCCAATGAACCTTTGCTGAGAGAAAAATTGCTAAAAAAAATTCTTGGAAATTGTACATTCTCTTCCTTTTCATTTTTATTAGCATTAGTCTTAAAATTTCAGTCCTGCTGTTCCTGAATCTGCCTCCCGGACATCATTTATACAACTGATTAACAAAAATAGTTTTGTGATTGTTCATAGGAACTTTTTAAAATGGCCAATATGGAAGAGAATAAAATGGTACAATAGATACTTTAAAATACTAACTTCATCTTAAAATTTTAAATCATGTAAAGAAAATGTTAAAATCTTCATCAGATATGAAAAATCTTCTAAATTGTATTGCGGGCACTCCACAATTGTATTCAAAAAACTAAAATGTCTCTGTTTAATAGCCATTCACCTTTACTGAATTAATGGAAACATCCATAGAATAATTTGTGGATCTTAAGATTTGGATAAAAATTTGGATAAATTTGGACCTTAGCATTTGGTAAATGTCTACTGGAAGTGATAATCCTCAAATAATCTGGTATTACATTTTTGTGAGTTAGGTGGCCATGTAAATATGATACATAAATAAAGTAATTCAAATAAGAATAGAAATTGGTGACTAGCAGATATTACTGAACTATTCTCAGCAGCTCAAATCATGAAGGACTTTGGGAGTTGTAGTTTTATCAACATCTCAGTGACAAATGCCTCATCCTGCTAAGGTATAAAACAAAGGTTTTGTGACCAGGAATGTACTTTTTCTTATATATTTAGTAGTTATTATGGCTATCAGGATGTCAGCAAATATGACAATATTGTCATGCCAATATAAGATTGAATTTTTTGGCTTTTCTCCTTGTCTTTTAACCCTGCCCACATTGAGCGTCCTCTTTAGTTCTTTTAAGTATAGGTTGCTCTTTGTCCTTGGTCTCAAAGTCAGCTTATTTTATTTATTTCCCCCACTGAAAGTAATTGAATGCAGATGGTCCCAGGTCCAATCTTCACTATCTTTGAATTTAGAAAAGTGATTGAAACTCAAGAGTCTTTCAGTCAGTTGCAACTACAATGTGCTTAGTGACCAATAATATGACATAATGTAAAGCTCCAGGGAATGTGATTAATGGCCATGAAATTATAGGATTATAAATGACTAGAACCATTTTTTACACTGTGCTATAAAAGAACTACAAAAAACATCAAGCCCTGCATATCCATATATACAGTATGTTTTAATGTATTGGAACATTAATACTGTATATACTGTAGATTGTGCCACATTTGACAAGGCTCGACAGGAAAGAGTATTGACAAATCTAAATGAATTTTGCACATCAGCACAAGTCTAGGCTGTCACGTTTAGGTAATATCATCATCATTGCTTACCAATAGCTATGGATTTTTAAATATTCACAATATACTCTGTCTTGTTCACACTTTTAAACATTTAAAGTAACTATTTAGGTGGCAAAGCACCTAACAGGAGCAAATGTGGCCATCCAAAAATTGGGCAGTAATATCTACATATTCAGAACAATCCAGCTGTGTATACCTTTCTAGGTTTAGTTTCGAAGGAGAGGATTTAAAAAAATTGTAAACCTGTAAGAGTCCAAGATACAGGGATGTAGAGGTAAACTTAGCAGATGAAAAGGAAGGAAAATGCACCTTTAATTGTCCACTTTCCAAATATACATTCCCTCCACTAAAGTTGAAAATGTTCAGATTATGGATTACTAGTCAGTCATTAACCATTTTACTCTGCATATCATAGTGTTGGAAAAAATGTCCATCTGGGTTTAGTTCCACATGGGAAGACAAACACTGGAAACATGGAGACTGCTTGGAAGGATGGTTTAATAGTGGACAGGACCACATGGGGTTTGATGTCCCGGGCAAAATGGAGCGGGGAGGGAGAGGGGGAGAGAGAGAGCTTGGTTGAATCTTGCTGGATGATGTAATCTTCCCAAGTACCATGTAGTGAGATGGGTAGAGGACTAATCCTATCATGTCCTGAGGGCCATATCCCATCACTCTGGAGCTGAAGGTGGGGCGGGGAGCTGCTTTTTCTTTAAAAACATGTTTCTCCTTTTCTCATCCAGGAAAATATAATATTAATATAATATTCTGCCTTTTTAATATTTTCTAGAGTATTTCATTCTTTTAGGAGAGGGGTGGGTGCTGATTTTCGACAATAGAAAGAAAAAGCCTCAGGAAGTAGCAGTGAGAAACAAGAATTCCTTTTCATCTTGTTTTACTTTTTACTTACAACATGTAAGTACATAACTGAATAAAATACCATGCTTCATTTCTAGATTGTCTGTAATCTTGCAGTGAATTCTTTGGTTGTGGCAGTGGAGTGGATTTTTTTCATTGCAGGTGCTAGATATCCATACAGAATCAGATTTGTACAATGCCACTATTACAATAATCAGTGGATTTGTTGAACTGTAACACACTCCCTCTAAAATCAAAGCAATCTATCTATGAAATATTCTCATCTTCTAATTGGTCATTTTTTGCATTCAGGTGTTCATAAATCACCAGGGCAGAAGCCAAAAAATAAATTTGCTTTGAAACAACCTCTTAAATTTTGCATCTGGAACTTTTGCCATTGACATTTGCAACATTTTCCCCTTCAAAGCTCTGAGGAGATATTTTTTTTCTGTTTAATGAGAGAACCTACAGTCTTCTGGTAACAATTGTCATATAATGACATGGCTACAGGGGGCTGAGGCTTTGTGAAGAAAAATATGTTCCATCATGAGAGTTTTTAACCCTGCCCACATTGAGCATCCTCTTTAGTTCTTCTAAGTACAGGTTGCTCTTTGTCCTTGGCCTCAAAGTCAGTTTGTAAACAACTAGAGGACAAAATTTATAGTTCCACAGGGCTGTCACAAGTGTCAGACTGTCATATCGGCAATGTTTTTCTATTCTTGTCAGATTACACAGTCTGCTGGAGCAAAATAAATCCAGTACCCCTAATTTTATATGGTGATCTATTTATTGCCACATGTCTAATGACACACCATAATTTAGAATAACAATGTACTATATTTCCCTGCAAAATGTTTTACACAAAGGATCTCAAAGCAAAAGCAAAAATGAACATATTTAAATCTCAAGTACAGGTAGACTAAAAGAATGAGGATTGGCAAGCTGTTTTTGAAAAACAGAAAACATTTCCCATTCTACACTATTACTGAAATTACCATAGAATAGTTATATATTCATCATTACTAGCTTTAGCCATAACTAGGTCTTAATCCCAGAGTTTTTAATTCTGTACTTTAAACATGGGAATTAGGATATAGATTTAACTGTGGAATTAGTCTAGAGCTACAAGATTTGGGCTTCTTGCCCAAAGAAACTTTTTCTTTGCTTTTTCACTCTTGTTTCTTTATAGCCAGTTAGATAATAGTAAGATGAACAATACCTTTGATAAGCTGATGCTTTAATGTTTGTAAACAGATGACATCATGAGCTAATTTACAGCTTCCCACAACTCTGGCAGATACACATGCACTTTGCCACCTATAAAGTGTTCTTGTTTTGCCTTTTATTAAAACATACAGTTTAGTACTCTGAAATTCCATGGCACGGTTTTAATTAAGCTCTCAAACAACACTTAAGATTTTTTTAAAATTCTGACAGCCTTGTATTCCAAAATAAATCCTGGATTTAATCTAGAATAATACAGACTCAGAAAACTACAGACCAATCAGCCTAGTACAGTGGTGGCTAACTTTTTTTGGCTCCTGTGCCAATAATTGCACACACGCTCGCTTGCATGCGCTCGCATACCAGCACCCAGAAGGCAATGCATGCTGGGGCTCCACCCATGCCCTCTGTACATGCGTGCACAATTCCCCCTCGCATGCCATGTCGGTGCATGCACGCACGATACCCTCAGTGTGGCGATCCCTGCGCATGCGTGGGTGTCTCCTGTTCACCCCATCTGCCCCCTGTGCATGCGCGCCAGATACCCAACAATCAGCTGTCAGGCAGAGGCGCACATGCATGTGCAGTTGGGCTTTTCTGGGTGACCTCTTGCATGCCGGGGGAAATGGCTCTGCATGCCACTTCTAGCACGCATGGCATAGGTTCGCCCCTAGCATCATAGATACTGGAAAAGATAATTTTAAAAAATCTGCCAACATCTAAAAATGACTAAAATAATAACTTGCAGTCAGTATGAGTTTGTTAAAAACAGATCATATTAAATCAACCTCATTTCATTCTTCAGCATAGTGACTAAATTACTAGACCAGTGAAATAATAATATACTTTGGACATAATATACTTTGACTTCAGCAAGGTACTCAACAAAGTAGACCACAACCTACTTCTTGGGAAGCTAGACAAAAGTGGGATAGATAGCATCACCACCAGATGGATTCGTAACTGACTGACAAACCATACTCAATGAGTAGTCCTTAATGGGTCTATGGCTACATGGAGGGAAGTAAGCAGTGGGGTGCCACAAGGTTCCCTCTTAGGCCCAATACTCTTCAATATCTTCATAAACAACTGAGATGAGGGAATGGAAGGGGAACTTACCAAATTTGCAGATGCTACTAAGCTGGCAGGAATAGCTAACACCCAAGAAGATAGGCTCATGATCCAGATGGATCTTGACAGACTCTTCTGGTTTGAGCTTCTTCGGTGACAGACCGAAACCTCGTTTCTGCGAGGCTTCGATCTGTGCTCGCCGCTGGAGTGCCCCGAGCTGGCTGGTTTCGGGGCTAAGCCACCCCATAGAGGTAGTGAGAGGGGAGAGACTGCCTGCAGGGTTCAGGAGAGCCGCATCTCTCCTCCCCAGCCGGCCATTACTCCTTTCCCGAAGGCGGTTGTAGTGGTGGTCAGAAATGGCCACCACAAAGAAGAACTCGACCAGAAAAGAAAGTGCAGGAGGAAGATAAGAAGAGAAAGTTTTGGTTGACCGGGTCAAACAGCAAAAGCAACAAATAAGGTACTCTGGAATTGAAACTATTTTAAAAATAAAACATTGTTCCCTAAGAAGATTTTTAAGCTGTGAAGGAGAGAGAAATGGAAAAGATTTGGGGGGTTTTTCTCCCTTTCTTATACTGACAGCTAAGAGACTTAAGCAAGAAATAGGAAAAAATCCACTTTGACATTAATAGGCATTTAATGCTGAAAATAAAAAGTCAAAGGGATAATAAGAATTTCTGGATAATCAAAAGCTTTTGAAAACAGGAAAAGAGAGAAAAAGAATAAAAGGGCAGGATCTGGAAGGGAGGAGACTGCCTGGAATTAAAAAGAACTTACAGAAAAATCTCAACAAGATTTCCAAAAGATACATTTTGACTGAAATATTGCAACAAAAACCCCAGGAAGAGAAAGTGGAAAAGGAAATAAGAAAAAATAATTTGGGACTTGATGATTTCTGGATTTTTGGTTATTGTATTTGAATGACTAAAATCAATCGGATGGTTGTTTAAAATGGCTCCACTTTTAGAAGAACTGAAAATGGAACTTAAAAAGTACAAAGAAGATGCACAAGAAGGGAGAGATTCTTTTGGCTTCGTATTTCAGTTTTTAGAAATGGAGATTTGGAATTATGAGAAACAACAAGAAATTCCTGCAGAACAAGAAGACTGCGACAAAGAAAAAGCCATCTTTAATGAACAAGTAATCTTAGGTGGGGGGGGGAAAGGAAAGGGGGGAAAGAGAATGAAAAATTTAAGATTGGGAAAAACAACTCCCCCCCCAAAATATAGTGAAAAATAAGTATAAAATCAGAAAGCAACAGAAGAGGGAAATGCAGAAGAGAGAATTAGAACTAGAGAGACAAGGGGTAAAAAGGGGAGGGAGAAGAAGGGAGGGAAGAAAGAAAGGAAAAGAAGTTATAAAAGACAGAAACAAAATATAGAGAAACAGGGCCTATTTAGAGATAATTGGTGAAAATTTAATGGAAAAAGGGATTCTGCAAAGGTACATAAGATAGTATTGTTACATTAGAAACAGAAATAATTTTAGAAAATATGAAACAATGTATGATTAAAATGTTTGATAAAATAGCTATCGTAATTCAGTGGAATGTTTGTCAATAAATAAATGTAACAAAATGAATATTTAATGAATTACAAAACATGTAAAGAGAAATAAGGGAAAAAATTATGAAGATTATATTGTCTTTAAGGAAGTATGATATTTAATTGAAAAGAAGTGTTAAAGATGTTAAGATTTTAATGATTATTAATGATAGAACTGAATTGGAATGGAATGAGGGTTTATAATTACATATATTTATAATCTTTTTTTTTTTTTAAGAATATAGGGCGTATTATAGGAATGTACCAGCAGAATTCGATTGGAAGTATTATATTAAAGGTCATAACCTTTAGGTATATATTGAAGTTTAAATAAGAGTTGAATGGATATAATTAAAAGATATAAAGGTGTCGTTCTCCAATTAGTAACTACAAGAGAAAATTTGTTTAATGAGAAAAAATATGAAATTGAAACAGAACAGACAAAAGTATAAATATAATGATTTGAATTGAGATGCGATAATCAAAATAAAATTGATAAAATTAAAAGAGGGGAAAAACTATATAGAAAATGTAGAATAGTATAAGATATGGAATAGAATACAAAAAGGAGCATGAAATTGAGTTTTGTGTCTGTATAAAGAAGTTCAACCCGGGACCATGCTATTTTCAAAAAAGATGTTTTACTTGTATTTTGTATGTGTGAAAACCCAAATAAAACTTTATTTTTTTAAAAAATGAAATTCAATGTAGAGAAAAGCAAAGTCTTACACTTAGGCAAGAAAAACCAAAAGTACACATATAGACTGGGTGGAACTAGGCCTAATAGCAGTAACTGTGAGAGAAATTTTGGAGTCTTCGTGGACAACCAGTTAAATATGAGCCAGCAGCCAAAAATGCCAATGCAATCCCAAGTTGCATTAACAGAGGCAGAGGTGGTATTCAGCGTGTTCTGATGAGTTCTGGAGAACCGGTAGTGGATTTTGAGTAGTTCAGAGAAGTGGCAAATGCTGCTTCTGACTGGCCCCATCCCCATCTCTTCTCAGACTCCTGAGTCCCAACTGATCAGTTGGGTCTTCTTTTGTTGTCCTGCATAGGAGAAGAGCTGGAAAGTAGATTAATGGGGTGGAGAGGGAATGGGGTTTTACAATATCCTCCTGCCACACCCAGCAAGCCATGCCCAGCAAGCCACGCCATGCCACACCCAACAAGCCACACTCACAGAACCGCTAGTAAAAAAATTTCAATCCTACCACTGAACAGAAGGATACAATCAATATCAAGTGAGGTACTAATACCACTCTATAAAGACTTAGTAAGACCACACCTAGAATACTGCATCCAATCTTGGTCACCACACTATAAAAAAGATGTTGAGACTCTAGAAAAAGTGCAGAGAAGAGCAACCAAGATGATTAGGGGGCTGGAGACTAAAACATATGAAGAACAGTTACAGGAATAGGGCATGGCTAGTATAGTGAAGAGAAGGACCCAGGGAGGACATGATAGCAGTCTTCCAATATTTGAGGGGCTGGCACAGAGAGGAGGGAGTCAAGCTATTTTCCAAAGCACCCGAAAGGTGAGACAAGGAATAATGGAGGGAAACTGAACTAGATTCAACCTGGAAATAAGGGGAAATTTTCTGACAGTGGGAACAATCAATCAATGGAACAGCTTGCCCTCGGAAGTTGCAGGAGCTTCATCACTGGAGGCTTTCAAGAAGAGATTGTTGATTTGTCAGAAATGGTGTAGGGTCTTCTGCTTGGGCAGGGGGTTGGACTAGATGACTTACAAGGTCCCTTCCAACTTTGTTAATGTTAATGAAGCAGAAGAACCATAGTAATTTGCTTTGCGGACAGATACAGCTTGACATTACCATTGGAAATAAACTTTCTAGAGGAACAAATTAGCATATTTAATAGGGGAAGTATTTATTCCAAAGGCACTACCTTCCCTATTTTAAACAGGTGTAACCACATGCAGATAATGCATACTGTTCCCTTGCCCAACCAAGAAGAACTGGTCCAGATAGCTCTTGTCATCTGTATTCAGCCTCTGTATTCAGGTCTGTTCTGTAGCTTCAACCTTCAAAGCAAAGCAAGATCTCATCCTGAAGCCTTCTGAGCAAGACCACTGCTTCAATCTCCATCACCCCTCAGGACATATTTGTTCTGTTTGCTGCTGTTGATGATTTTAGCTCATCAGTTTTTTTTTCCAATCAGGTTCTCTCTTAATTCAGCATCTTTTCAGGCACAGATTCATTCCCAGTGTTGCCAACATTAACTAATTAATGTCAAAGTGACCATTTCTCATTTAAATTTCTGGCCCGATATGTTCTTTATTGGCTTCTAATTCCCAGTTCAAATGTACTGGTGTTTGATCAATCCAAAAGCTACTTACTCTCTCTAGTAAATTTTTAAGTTTTCATTATCGATGAAAACAAGATAAGGTTATTATCTCATGAATAGTACAGTATCAACTCTAAACTTCTAACCTGGTTATGTGTGCTCATAATATCTGTTTTTTCTCAGGATTCTGCTGCAAGTGCAGAGGGCAGAAGCCAGTCATTTGATCCCGAGAAGTGACATGGTGTTTTAAGAAGTAGCAGTGTCCTTTTAATTTGAAGTGATATAGAGCCCTATTATGCACAAATAAATATGCATGTATGCTTTAGCCTGGGACTATACTAGAGTTTATCTTCTTCAACTTGCCAGCCTTTGCATTAAGAATACCAAAATAAACTCTTCTGTTAGCAATGTTGATTATTTGCAGGGGTGGGATTCTATCAGTTTGGACCGGTTCGGGTGAACCAGTAGTTCCGGTGAGCATTTGGCCCCGCCAACCCACCCCTGCTCTTTCCTGTGCTTTATTTTGTTTTTTTTTAGAGCATAGCTGATTTGCCACACCTCAGCTGTTTTATTCACAAGGGCTGCAGGAGAAGGTAAGTATTAGAGCTGAAAATGACCTTTTTTAAATGCTGTGCATGAGCATGCGAAGTGTGTGCTTAGCAAATAGGTTGTTACACCGGTTGAATCGCAGCACTAATTATTTGTAGATATATCTCTCAGACTCTACCTCACTACTAAGCAGAGTGGTGCCTGTGCCAGCCCAAGCAATTTACCACCAGTGTGATCGCCATCCATAATGAACGACAGGGTCATTAACAACAGCCTTTCTGCCTTCTCCATGTTATTTGTTGAATTCCACTGCTCGATTCTACTGTGGTTTCATAGGGTCTCAAAAAATCTCTTACAATATGGTTACACCTGTGGTCAATATGGTCTACCCTGTTTCTCCAACAATATGGCCTCCCCCAATAGGAAGTCCCAGCATGTTTTATAGGCATGAAATGAAATTAAGCCCCTCCCCCCAAATTAAGGTCTATATTAAAACATACGAAATGGTGGGGAAATGATGGGGGGGCTTGCCATTAGGAAGTACTTTTGTTACACACCCGGATATGGTGCTGCCTGCGTTGACCCCGATACAAAGTGCCCCACCAATGCCGAGGTCAACATCCAAGCCATTGCCACCCACCCGAAGATGCAAGTGGGGGGAATTAAGTCATCCCCGAAAAGACGGCCTAGCCATTTTGGGGGGGCTCAAAAAAAAAAAAGAGCCAGCCTTATTATATGAGAAACACAGTAGAAAGTAAGTTTCTATGTAATATCCTTAAGCATATTCTGTACTATAATTTATCACCAGCGACCAACCCAGATTGGATCCTGAAAATTATCCTGGGACACATGCAGATTTGCCTATTTCTTTTGTTCAGATCCTTCTCCTATTTTTTGCTGTGGCCAGCTGCATGATATATTATTACAAATTGAGTATTATCTTTATTTAGTTCCATAGTGCACTACATAAACAGATACAATGCTTCTTCATGAAGAAGTATTTCATACATAAGATGGATATGATTTTGCATTTGAGAGCATTTAGGTAAAAAAAGGTTTGTAAGAAATGGGAAAAAATTGTGAGCAAAAGGAAATATCGATAAAGTATTTAGACCCCAGCATATTCAGGTTCCTGGTTTTCATTATATCCTAAAACTCCTCACAGACAATCAGCAAACAGTTTTCTTCCTATCAGTGCTTTGTATTTCATCTATCTTCTCCCTGCTAAGACTTCGTTTTCCCAACTGATTGTAACTGATGGTTTGGCTTTACCACTGACCTGTTCTTTTTCATTGGCTCTGTTCCTGAAAGAGGTCTATGGTATGTCTCCCTCTTTCCTTTCATCCTTCCTAAACAAGATTTAACCCTTTTCCATATTATAAATTAGGAATGTATAGAACACTATAAATCTCTTTACAGTCTTTATCAGGGAGCATTCTGGCCTGATATCCATTCAATATTTTGTAATTTGCCCAATATAGACAGTTATTATATAAACATAGTTTACACAAGGGAAATTTATGTAATAGAGAACGGAAACAATACAACATACAGTGGAGTAAAAGTCCCTTCTAGCCTGGGTCTATTATTGTAGTTCTATTCTTGCCATTCATTTCTCAGGGGTCATTGTTTCATTCTCAAGTCTGTCATTCAGTATCAGGGGTATCATCCAAAGTTTAACCTACCCAGGTGCTCCCTAAGGACCATAATTCCAGAATTGGACCTATCATTCTAACTCAAAGGATCATCATTTCAGGTCTAGGCCTATTGATTCCTCAGTAGTCATGGGATAAGGGAATGAACTGGCAGTCAGAAATCCATAGACTAGGAAAATGAAATAGCAAATGACTTTGAAGGACAAATAGCACATTTTAAAACCAGTTATGTTTTAATTATTATACCTATCAGTTACATAAGTATTAATTTATCATATTCTTAGTAATTTCTTTTAAACTCAATTATTTGTATTCACTGTTGTGTTTAAATTGCATTTCTATTTAAGGAATTCCTTAGTACCATTTTCTTACAAACACCAAAAGGGTAAAATATTATAATGTTTTCTATTGCTACATAGAATACAGGAAATTCTAGTTTCATTCGTCAAGGCCCTGTTTACCTTGCACTCAATGGTGGGATTCAAAAAATTTTTATTACTGGTTATGTGGGTGTGGTTTGGTCGGCGTGGCAGGGGAAGGATACTGTAAAATCTCCAGTCAGAGGTGGTATTTGCCAGTTCTCCGAACTATTCAAAATTTCCGCTACCGGTTCTCCAGAACTGGTCAGAACCTGCTGAATACCACCTCTGCTCTCTCTGGTCCATCACCTATTTACCTCTCAATTTGCAATGAACCATTTCTTGATGAACTGTTCATTTTGAAAAGTCATTGCTGGATTTATCCAGGTTGCTCATTTAAAAGGTAAATGTCCTCTGCATTTGGTTCAAAGATGACAACACATAGAAAATACCTTTTAAATTGTAATTATTTGTGGAGCATCTAAACAATTGAGTCTGAACAATACAAAAATCCCCAGTATATAATTGAGATTAAAAGAGAAATAAATCAGATTAAAAGCAGCACTATATGCTATAATATAAAACTGGAGTCAAAACAATAAAAACCAACCCATCATCCAGAAAAATAGTCATTGCAATGCAGCCTTCTTCCCCAACCACCTGGCTTTCAACAATTTCCTTAAGACCATGTTAGAGGAACGCTATTCTAGATGAAGGGAAAGTAGCATGTTGGCATGGCCCCTGAAGATGGTAGTCTCTAATCAAGGGGCTCATAGTGTGCTTATTAACCTTATTGGGCAAGAAGATGTTCTATAGATACTTGATGGTCCATAGTGAAGGTAATCTGTACATACTGAGCCATGATGAGCTTTAAACATGGCAGCCAACATCTTGCATTGCACCCAACAGTCAATTGGCAGTTCTTGAACTGAAAATCATGATTGTCTACAGTCATAACTACTTCAGTCATTGTAGACCAGCTGTGGCTTCCAAATGTTTTTCAGTTATAGCCCCATGAACAGCAAACTGCACTAATTCAAATGAGAATGATTGTACCATGTACAGATTAGTTCTTTTTAACAGTGAAGTGAAAACCAGCATTTAGATAAGAATTAAGGGATCCTCACAAAAAGAACTTCATCAATATCAGGAGGTCTGAGAAATCAACGAAGTTTGTGAATGGAGCAGATTGCAAACTTATTAATGTTCTAATAGTATCATTTTCCAGCAGAACCTCAGCACTTATTGCTAGGCCCTGTATTTTTAGGAATTCTGTCCTGAGATTACAAACAGCAGTGGCCCATCTAATGGATGACAAAGGGCCTGGAGCAACCCATCCAACAAAGGGAACCAGTGGCTGTGAGAAATTGGTGGTGTCAGAATCAGTTGAGGGTGGGAAGAAACACAACAACAGAATCAGGAGGCAGGGAGATCATATAGCAGAGATGGGCAGCATAGCAGAAGAGGTGCATCGAAGTACAGAGCTCTGATCTTGTTGAATTGTGCACTGAGCAGAGCAGACTAGATAGTGAAGTTGGACTGACTGGGAAGCTGAATGCAGGCCGAGAGAGCTGACCAGAGTAGAGACGAGGCCGAAAAGACAGAAGCATCGAAAGACAGAGTAGAGCTGGAAAAGATAATGACAAGAGGCCAGAGTAGCAAATAATGGAAGAGAAGGCAAAAAAGTTTGAAGTCCCAATAGGCAGGGAGGGAAGACCCCATACAGAATAAAAATAAATACAGGACAGAAAATAAAAGATAAATAAATAGGCAAATAATGACAAGAGTGGAACATTAGAAATCAAGGAAAAATAGGATCAATAAAGATCAATTAAATAAATAAGGCAAATCTTAAATAATAAGGGATGAATTGGAGCTTAAAAACATTAAAAATATAGAGAAGAAAATAAAGCTAACTTAACAGTAAACAAGTTAAATAACAAGGTAGAAAAATGAGCACAAAAAGGCAGAAAAAAGGATAGAAAAAAAGAAACATATTTTTTTTTTACTCTTAAAAGAACCAGCAAAAAGAAACAAACTCACAGAACAGGTGACTGATTGTGATATGTTCCATGTATGTGCTTATGCCCCCAAAGCATCCAAATTATACATGTATTAAATATAAACTACATGAACTACTAGAGGAAAAAGTAAGGGACCTAGAGGCAACTCTAGCCAAACTCCAACCTACAGTAGAACCAAATCTCTACCCAGAACCAAATAATGAACAAATAAGTCCCAGAGTAAGAGGATTTGACCCTGCTGATAAACCCTTGGAGGAAGACAAATGGGGGTATGTCACACATAGAAGGAAACACAGTAATCTAAGAAAGAAGTATATATTTAACAAACCCCTACTGCCCAATCTAACCCAACCAGAAGCAGCCCCTTCAATAGAAAAGAATAGAATTCTTTATTGGTCAAGTGTGATTGGACACACAAGGAGTCTTGGTGCAAATGCTCTCAGTGTACATAAAAGAAAAGATACATTCATCAAGAGTCAAGAATCATCAGGTACAACACTTAATAATAGTCATAGGATACAATAAGCAATCAAATTATTCTAGGAAACAGTCACGTAAGGATATAAGTAACAAAATTACAGTCATATAGTCACGAGTGGGAGAGGATAAGGAGTGATCAAAACTGAGCAATCAATTTTTACCCTAGATGAAAATACACAGACCCACAACCTCCCTCTCCATGAAAACATGCAGACACCTAGAAAAGAGACAGCATCAAATATCCCTAAAAAGTCACATCAACAAGCAGACCTGAGATAAACAGAAAAGCACCCCAGACTGCAATCCCACAAAAAGGAAGGTGATTGTTGGTGATAGGAGATTCTATTCTCAAAGGAACAGAACCAGCCATCTGCAGACCAGACATACAATCTAGGGAGGTATGTTGCCTCTCTGGAACAAAAAGCAAAGATGTGGCTGAGAACCTAACCAAATAATTAGGTCCACAAATTATTACCCTTTCCTCCTCCTTCACATTGGGATCAATGACACAACAAAAAAACTAAGTATAATACTGAGAGATTATAAACAACTAGGCAGTAAAGTCGGTAGGAGCACAAGTAGTGTTCTCATCAGTATTCCCAATGAAAGGTCATTGGAGAAGAAAAAGAATTCTAGAAATAAATCATTGGCTAAAGGGTTGGTGTTGCCAAGAAAACTTCCATTTCCTGGACCGCGATTGCATTACTTACATGCTCTTGACAAGGGATGGGCAGCTCCTCACAAAAACAGCGGGAAATGTATTCAGAAAAAGACTGACCCAACTCAAACAGCAATTAGGGGATGCAAGAAACATACCGATGGACAGGCATAAAAGTATTAAATGCTTATATACAAATGCACAAAGCTTGGAGAGCAAACATGGTGAACTAGAAGTAATAGTACCTGAGGTTATGTATCAATGGTGGAATTCAAAAAGAATTTTACTACCTGTTCTATGGGCGTGGCTTGTTTAGTGGGCATGGCTTAGGGGTCATGTGACTGGGTGGACATAGCTTGGCAGTTTCATGCACTTACTACCAATGCACTTACTACCAATGCCAAATCATATATATATATATATATATGTGTGTGTGTGTGTGTGTGTGTGTGTGTGTGTGTGTGTTTTCGTGGGTCACAGCTAGGGTTGATCTTAAACTACAGGCAGCCCATCTTGGTCCCAAAACTCTACCATTCTTTACAATTTCAATTCCAATTTTGGATATTTCAAATAGTTCATTTTGGCTCTTACAGGGTTTATGGAAACTATGTGTATCTTGTCAATAAATATTTTAAAATGATTCAGTTGCTTAATATCCTCCAGATTTTCTCCCAAGCATAACCCTGGCACCGTCAGAGCAAAATGCTATTAATTTTTTTTGTAGATAATCTGTAGTAAACCCAACATTTTATAAACTTTCCAAAACTGAAGAATATACTATCTCTGCATCTTGTTTTTCCAATTCAACAAGCTCAACAAAAATTGTTGGTGGGTTATCTGAATCCTCAACTTTTACAAAAACTATCATAACTGGTTTGCATGATAGCGTTTCATCAATAATCAAACATATTCAGATTCTGTTCAATAATGCTAGTTAACATTTTGGTTTAAATTTCTTTTGCATTGAAATCAACTATTTTCACTGCAGTTGACTGTGAATGCAATCCTACTCCCAGATCTACTCCAATTACAGTTTGCAATTCTGCCTGTCCTTCTATGTCTGAACATGGTTTACATCTTTGTGTCAGACTGTAAACTCAAAAATACTCTACAAGTAGTAGATAAATATTTTTCAGACATCTCATCTACTGCTTTTGTTATAGCATCCTATTCCTCTTGTTTTAAGTTATCACTGCAAATAGCATGATCTTTAGATGTAAAATGTTCTTTCATTTTTTCCTAAGAGAAGCTTGCTGAACTTCTTTAGCTGTCCCTGCCACCTCAATATTAAAATGTTTCCACTCCCTTGGACACATGAACACCTTTCTCTACTACAAAGTCATGTTTTGGGCATTACTTACAATCTAATTTTTTGTTTGAAACTTCTAGTCACTCATACTTCTCTTGAAAGCGTCTATATTGCTGCAATATCCAGCAGTCAGGAAGAGTTTCACTTTTGGAGATTGACTTGCTGCTTTCTCCAAGTCAAGTGGTGGCAGTGGTGCTTGTGGTGCTTTTGACCATGACGGTTGTGGAATTGGATCTATTGTATCTGATTCTTTGACTTGTTCTTCCTCTAATTTAATTCCCAGTAAATAACCATATAATTTTTTAATCACCTTCTCATCAGTACCCATCAAAATCTTATCTAAATCAGTCTGCTTATCATAGAATCCCTCCGTTTTAGAATCTTCATCATACCTTGAATGTATTTGCGCATATGAAAACCAATTCATCCTTATACCTTGTTCCTCTAAGTTTTGGATCGATTTAAGTTCACCCTTTTCATCCAATAGTTCCCCATATCTAACTGTTTGTTCCTTCTTATAAATTATAGGATAGGAAAATGCTTCAATAGTCGATAACCAAACTGGAATTTTCAAATAACATTGTCTTTTTATCTTCTCCCAGTTTAACCACAAAGACTCCCGTATATAATGTCTTCTAAAATAACCCTGTGTTTTAGTTCCCTTATACCATAAAAGAAGCATGCCAGCCCAACAGCAAATCATGCCCTTCTAATGTCAACAATCTATCCTTTCTTAATGTTATCCATTCTTTGACCCACATCAAACTTGCAGCTTGATAATACAATTCCCAATTAGGCAGGCCAAAACCTCCTCTCATTCTAGCGTCTTGCAAAAGCTTTAGCTTTATTCTCGCTTTTTTACCTTGCCATATAAACTTCAACATAATTTTATTTAAATCTTCAAAATAGTCTTTTCCAAGCCTAATTGGTATTGTTTGAAACAAAAATAAAATTCTGGGTAAAATATTCATCTTGATTGTTGAGATTCTCCTATTGTATCTGATTCTGATTGTTCCATTCTTGGTTTCTTGGCAAAGAAAGCTGTCACACTGTGTTGCCTTTTCATCCTTGCCTAACAGCTACTACTACAAAAGACATAAAACAATATTGTGTTTTGATTAGACTCGATTGTGGCTGAAAGCTGAGGACTAAAGATAACAGAAGGGACCTCTGTTTTCACCCAACAATGTACAGTCTTATCAGGATGTGTTTGGGGTTCAACAAACAAGAAAGATATAGTTTTTCATCTAAGAAGTTAGATCAAGAAGAATGAATTTCATAGGTACATTCACAGAGCAATGTTGAATTCTTTTTCTGAAATTTATTCCTCAGTTCACTAAATATATGAATTAGGCTCAGTATTTAGGTCAGTATAAGGCAAGTAGCTGTTCAAGAGTTAGTGGAGTCATGGTATAGGAAGTTAGCACCCATCCCTCTCCTAGAAAAATGAAATATCCTGGCAAATATTAAAAAGGCAGATTATTTCCTCTAAAAAGAGTAGAAACTCAGAAGCAGAAACTCACCTCAGAAGCAGAAGCTTACACCCACTTTTGTTTGTGGGCCATTAAGGCCTGGGCCAGAATACTTTACATAACAATGATCTCCAGGTAAAACTATAGCAATTGCTCAAAAGCCCTTTCAGTGCATCATCATCCAGCAAGGCTCAACCAAGCCTGGAAATCAGGACATCCTACCGAGTTGCCCCTGCATGGCCCCATGGGAGTCTGACAACCAATACAAGCTCCAATTCAAATCCCAACGAAGGTTATAAAACCCAAGGTTCAGCACCTCAGCCATTTTTCTTGATCTCTTCCTTCACCTTGAAGCATGTGATCATCCTTCCTTTTCACTCTAGAGCTCCAGGCCATGTGGTCCTGTCCACCATTGAACCTTCCAGACAGCCTTCATGTTTCTGGTGTCTTTTTCCCACTTGGAGCTGAGCCCAGAAGGATAATTCTTCCAAAATTTGGCAACCATGAAGGAACTCCAAGCTAATCTAACCAATGGACCAGGCCCAGGTAAGATTCCCTTGCCAGCAAACAGACCCATTGAGTCTGTGGATGAGTTTTCCTGGACCTTGGCCATTTGGAACAAAGGTTTTAAAGGAGTTTTGAGTGTTGAGCTCCAAGGCTACTTGGAAGGAAAGTGAGTACCTCTAAATTCTAAATTGAAACCATGGGAAATATGTGTATGCTTGCATGTGTGTGAGAGGGCCCTTCTCCCAAACACAATTGGATCTTGCTTCCTCTGCATTTCCTAACTGCAGAAAGACCAAAAGTCTGCAGAGCATGCGGGTTTTGCCAGAGCACAGGACTTTTTGTGAGGGAAGGAGGAAGAGCGTGTGTGTGTGAGAGTGGCTTCATCCTTGGACTAGCTGGATCTCATTTCTTTGCTTGGCCTCTAGCCGCCCTCTTGCTTGTTGCTAGCTCTACAGAGCCATGATCATCAGGACAAGAAAAACAAGGGTGAGCCATCAGAGTGTGGGAACTTCTGTATATAAGAGGAAAAGCCAAGTGGGTTATGATTGAAGGGAGGGAAGAAATTTTTGTTGTTTTTGTTAAGTTTTGAGCATGGGCGAGAAAAAATGGAGACAAGCCTCTGAACGGTGAACTTCAGCTCTTTATTTACATTGTGACTTCCTCATTTCAATAGCAGTTAAACCTGCCTTATATAGGCAAACTCTAACTTTTAACCAATAACGAGCTAGGAGTGCTAGCTCTTATAACCAATAGGAACTCTCTGTTAAGGGCCAATCGGATTCCCCGGAACGGGCCAATCCGGTCCGGCCGCTTAACAGCCAATCAGAAGTGCAGGGCCAGAACCCTGCACTTACTCCAAGCTCACACTTTATTAATCTTTATGCATACACAACACCCCTTCCCCCTGGCTTCTTATTTGCAGGGCGCAGTTACATAGTCCCTTAGGTAGGACGGTTGTTTTATTAGTCTCTTTGATTTCCGTTGTATCGGCTGGCTGCAATCACGCTGAGGTAGATCGTTGTTTGGCAGTGGGGCTGTTTCTGGTTCAGAGTTCACTTTTACATCGTTGCCCACATTCTCTGCAATTCCCTGAGGTGCAACTGTTTCTCCCTCCGGCTCTGCTTCCTGAGTTTCTATCAAACTGTCGTTTCCTTCGAACGGGTTTTCTAGGACTTCATCTTCTTCTGTACCTCCCCCCCCCCTCAGTTTGGTCATAGGGGAGTTGCGGACTGGCCGCTGGAAGCCGCGATCGTAATTGATCGATATGCCGTTTCCAAAGTTTATCGTCAAGGCATTGTACAAGGTAAGTTCTGGAGCTGGTTACACGTACTACTGTCGCTTCCACCCACAACGGGTCGCCCAATAGGTTTTTAGCATATACCAAGTCTCCTACCTGGAAGATGCGACAGCGGCCGCTGGATCCTAGTGGTTTCTCCGGTTCGTAAGCTGGGTGCAACCGGTCGAGGTGGGAGCGGAGCTTTCGTCCCATTAGCAGTTCAGCGGGAGTTTTGTTGGTGACGCTATGTGGGGTGATGTGTTGCAAGAAGAGGATTTGATTGACCTTGTCGTCAATGTTATCGTAGTCTACCTTCTGCAAGGTTTTCTTCACGAATTGGACCATGCGTTCTGCTTTGCCATTGGTCGCAGGGTACACAGGCGAGGTGAGCACATGGAGAATGCTGCAGTCAGCGAGGTACTGCTCGAACGCTAGTGCGGTAAATTGAGGGCCGTTATCAGATACCAGGACGTCTGGTAATCTGTGCGTTGCAAAGAGTCTGTTTAAGATTTTGATAACCACCTCGGAGTTCGTAGTCGTCATGCGATGGATTTCGAGCCAATTCGGGTAAGCGTCGATGGTAAGCAGGAAAGTGTGGCCTTTGGTTGGCCCCGCGATGTCCAAGCGAATTTGGGACCAGGGTCCACGTGGTGTCTCCCATTCAGTAGGCATGGCTTTTGGTGGGGCGTTGCTGATTTCTTGGCATTTGGGACAAGCTTTAACCCACTGTTCGATTTGCTTGTCAATGCCCGGCCACCATGCGTAGCTTCGCACAAGGGCTTTCATTCGCATGATGCCGGGGTGGCCATCGTGCAAGGTTCTTAGCAGCGCTTTCTGGAGTCGTTCTGGGATAACGACTCTATCGCCCCAGATGACACAGCCTTTCTGGGAGAAGAGCTGTTTGTCGAGTCTTGAATGGTGTGAAGTCATCTGATAACTGGTCCAATGACCATCCGCGTTCTACCCAGCTTAGGACTCGTGCTAGGGTGTGGTTGCGTTTAGTTTCTCTCGCGATATCTCGGGCGGTTAGTGGCAGCGAGTTGAGTGCCTCGATTTGCAACGTGGTTACCGTTTGTGCAGGATCGTCGAGAGTCTCTGGAAGCGGTGCTCGGCTCAATGCATCGGCGTGGGGAATGGCTTTCCCTGGGCGGTATTGCAGCCGATAGTTATAAGCAGCTAAGAATTCTGACCATCGGGTCATCCTAGGGGATTATATGTAAGGAGTTGGCTTATCTCTAGCTATTATCCCCAATAATGGTTTGTGGTCAGTCACAATAGTAAAAGCCCAGCCATACACGTATTCGTGGAATCTTTTCACAGCTGAGACAATTGCGAGGGCTTCTTTATCAATTTGTCCATAGTTTCACTCAGTTTTTGAAAGAGTCTTTGAAAAATATGCAACAGGGGCTTCGTTCCCATTAGGCAGTACATGGCTCAAAATGGCGCCCACCCCGAAAGGCGATGCATCACAGGTTATAACTAACGGCAAGGTCTCGTTATACTGCATGAGTACAGAGTCAGAAGTGAGCAGTTTTTTAACATTTCGGAACGCCTGTTCTTCACGGTAACCCCATAGCCAATTTGCTTTTTTAATCTAACAACCGGTGTAACGGTTCAGCGACCGTTGCTTTGTGCGGCAAAAATACATTATAAAAATTGATGAGGCCTAGGAACGCCTGGAGATAGGCCTTGTTTCGTGGCCTGGGAGCATTTTTTATCGCTTTTAGTTTATTTTTGGAAGGGTGGATGCCCTGGCTATCAATCAGGTACCCTAACAACTCAACACTGTCAGTACACAATTTACATTTGTTTTTTTTAACTTTAAGACCGGCCTCTTGAAAATTTTTTAGGACTAATTTTAACTGGTCCTGTAAGATTTTTTTTGTAGGGGCTGCAATTAATACATCGTCAAAATAGGGGACCATGCCCTTAATTCCTTGCAATAACCTTTCCATAAGGCTCTGAAAAATCCCCGGGACTACACTAACTCCGAATTGAAGCTGGGTACATTTAAAGGCACCTCGGTGCATCACAATAGTTTAGGCCTGTGCCGTTTTTTCATCTACTGGTAATTGCTGATATGCCTGAGCTAAATCTAATTTAGCGAAGACTTTCCCACCCCCCAGGGAATGGAGGAGATGCTGCACCACCGGAACTGGATATGTGTTCTGCTGCAGGGCGTGGTTCAAAGTGGCCCGGTAGTCCCCAGAAATTCGGATTGACCCGTCTGGCTTAATGGGTGTTACAATAGGGGTTTCCCAAGGGGAGTGATTGATGGGCTCCAACACCCCTGAGCTACCAGTTTGTCGAGTTGTTCGTCGATTTTCGCTTTTAAGGCAAACGGAACTTGACGGGGCTTTAGGCGAATGAGAGCTATTTTTGGATCTAGACTGAATGAAATCGGGGTCCCCTTGTACTCGCCTAAGCTGTCCGCGAAGATGTCCCTGAACTCAGAGATCAGGTCTTCCTCCCAGTCACCACCGCTGATTCGGTTTATGCCGGCCACTTCAACGCCGAGTGGCACGAACCATTGGAGGCCCAGAAGGCTAGGCCTATCTCTATCGATGACCGTTAAAGGTAAGTATGCTGTGTGCTTCTTAAAGGAGACTCGGACTCGGCAGGAACCGACGAAGGGGATTCGATTCCCTTGGTAGTCCTTGAGGATGAGGCGTTGGGAGCAGAGATCTTGGCGTTGAATTGTGGGGATGAGTTGCTTGAGTGTCTTCCAGGACACCATCGAGAGGGACGATCCCGAGTCGACCTCCCTGTGGCAAGGCTGGTTCTCGATGGCTACCGTGACTCAGATTTTCTTAGTGTCCAAGATTGAGGCGTGACCGATAGTGATAGTATGGTGAGCCTCTTCTCTCTGCAAAGCTCGATTTCTGTAGGAGTGGTTTACTGGCTCTCGCTGTACAGGACGGTTTCCTGTCGATTGGCGATAGTTAGTCCCTTTTGAGGCCTGGCTGGGTCCTGGCAAACTGCGGCAGACCCGTCCGATGTGGCCTCGTTTCCTGCACTCATGGCAGAGTGTGTCGCGGAATTTGCATTCGGACCTGACATGGTTGGCTCCACAGCCAGCGCAAGAGCGTAAGGGCTTCGGGTGATGGTCCCAGTCAGACCGCAGTCTATGGACCCCTTCTTCATCGCTGTCTGACGATGAAGAGAGGTCCTTGTGGTGTGTCATTGTACGCTGTCCTTCCAACTTGGATAAAATGTCGCTTGTTGGTGGTGGTACCGGAGCGTGGTTTCGGCGTAGTTGTGCAGCCGACTTCCTGGTTGCTTCTGCTGCAGTAGCATCGGCGATGGCGTCGGCAAGGCTGATGTCGCCTTTTGCCATCAGCTTGCTTTAGACGCCCGGTGCATCTAGTCCCAGAACTATGCGATCTCTTAGTGCTTCTTCTAAATCGGCGAATCTGCAGAGGCCTCCCAGATTTCGGAGGTCTGCTATGAAGTCGGCCACGCTTTCTCCCTTTTGCTGGCTCCTCTGATAAAACTCATGGTGTCTCACGAGCGTAGGCACGGTCGGGGCGTAGTGATCTTGTAGGAGAGGTTCGAGGTCGTCCCAATCCATGGCCTTCACTTCTCGGGGTTTGGCTAGTGCTTTAGCCATCTTAAATACGGTTGGACCGCAATGCGTTTGGAACACCGCCCGTTTCTTTCCTGGTGTGGCGTCCTTTAAGTTGTTGGTTTCTAAGAACATTTGGAAGCGATCCATGTAGGACTCCCAGTTCTCCTGTACTGGATCGAACGGAGCAGGTGGTATGATGCCGCCGGACATGGTTCCATTGTTGGCGTCGTCTGTCATGTGCTCGGTGTTCTTCGAAGTTTCGTTGGTTCAGATATCTCCTAATCCCACCTTCGTCGCCAGTGTTAAGTTTTGAGCATGGGCGAGAAAGAATGGAGACAAGCCTCTGAACAGTGAACCTCAGCTCTTTATTTACATTGTGACTTCCTTATTTCAATAGCAGTTAAACCTGCCTTATATAGGCAAACTCGGTAACTTTTAACCAATAACGAGCTAGGAGCGCTAGCTCTTATAACCAATAGGAACTCTCTGTTAAGGGCCAATCGGATTCCCTGGAACGGGCCAATTCGGTCCGGCCGCTTAACAGCCAATCAGAAGTGCGGGGCCAGAACCCTGCACTTACTCCAAGCTCACACTTTATTAATCTTTATGCATACACAACAGTCTTTTTGTCCAGTGTATCCCAAAAGCAAACCCCAGGATTTTAGGTAATTGTGTAATTGGGAAGTTGAAATTAGGAGTGCCAGTAATTTTTCCCCACTTGGAACTGAACCTAGAAGGATATTTCTTCCAACAATGGTTAGAAACAACGGTAAAACAACATATGGATTTAAAACCGGAAATATTTTGTTGGGTAGAATACATATTTAATTTTACACATGTTTAACAGCTGCTAGAATTGTATTTGCAGAACAGTGGAAAAACAAAGATATGAAAATGAATAAAAATACTAGAAATGTGCAGAAATGAATAAATTAACAATTGCAAATTTACAATCAAGAAGGCTTCGAATACTTTTTAATGTAGGATTTGTTGTATCAATGACTAACTAACAGAAACAGAGTTAGAAATCTAAAAGTATAAAAGAAGACACCAATTATATAAGGAAAGTTCACTAAAAAGGATAAGCAAATATTATTAGTGTTTGATCATTGTTAATGTGTAGATCAGGAGCATACACCACCCTCCAAAATAAACCTAGGAAAGTGCCAGGAAAACACCAAAAGAATGACAACAGTTTCCTCCCCCCCAAAAAAACCACTGCAGATAAAACCAGTTTTTTTACTTAACCATAAGGACAGGGAAGACAAACACTGTAATAAAAACCATCAAGGCATGAGTGTTCCCCCCAAAGGACCTAAAAACTCACAGCACCAGAAATCTCAGAAAACTCAAGCCAGCCCTTCCACCTTTAAAAAAAATCCCAGGCAAAAAAAACACCAGTTGAAAGGAATATTTAAGTACAGCCATTATTAAGATAACTCACCTGGAAGTCCCCTTTTCCTCTTTCCTGGCAGAATTAGCCACCAGAATAGGAAAGACAAAAGACCCAGGCAATCAAGGAACATGTTGAAACCCACCAAGCAGGCTCAGCTGCAGAAATTTCAACATGTGCAGCTCTCAGCCAGTCCTTGAGTATTGAAAATTTGTCTTTAAATGAATATAAACTCCAGCTCCTCTTGAGGACACTTTACACTGGAAGCATGGAGGCTATTTGGAACAAATAGTTAAAGATAATAAAAAGTTTCTTTCAACATATTAATAACAAGAAAACAGTAGGCCCACTAAAGAAAGATGGTAAGGAAGTAACAGGCAGTAGGGAGAAAGCAATCCTGCTTAATTCATTCTTTGCATCAGTTTTCACACAAAAAGAAATTATAGCCCAGAGTACCCAAAAACCCCTGTAAAAGACAATCTAGAAATAAAAATGAAAATAAGAAAAAGAATAGAGAACACCTACCTGACCTTGATGAATATAAATCACTAGGACCTGACAGATTACATCCCAGAGATCTGAAGGAACTGGCAGATATTATCTCAGAACCATTGTACCATGTCTTTCAAAAATCTTGAAGCACCAGGGAAGTATCTGAGGATTGGAAAAAGGCTGATGTGATTCCAATTTTCCCAAAAAAAAGGGGGGGGAACCAGACCCAAGAACATCTGGGAAGATCCTGGAAAAAAATAAAAAAAACCAGACAACTGCAAACAACTAGAAGCAAATAAAGTTATAACTAGTAGCCAGCACGGGTTTGTTAAAAACAGATCATGCCAAACCAAGCTGGCTAGAATAGCTAACACCCAAGAAGATAGGCTCAAGATCCAGATAGATCTTGACAGACTAGAACACTGGGCCATATCTAATAAAATGAAATTCAATATAGAGAAAAGTAAAGTCCTATACTTAGCCAAGAAAAACCAAAAGTACACATATAGACTGGGTGAAACCAGACTTAATAGCAGTAACTGTGAGAGGGATCTTGGAGTCTTAGTGGACAACCAGCTAAATATGAGCCAGCAGTGTGCAGCAGTCACCAAAAAAGCTAATGCAATCCTAAGTTGTATTAACAGAGGGATATAATCAAGATCAAGGGAAGTACTAATGCCACTCTATAAGCCTTAGTAAGACTACACCTAAAGTACTGCATCCAGTTTTGGTCACCACATTATAAAAAAGATGTTGAGACTCTGGAAAAAGTACAGAGAAGAGCAACCAGGATGATTAGGGGACTGGAGGCTAAAACATACAATGAACAGTTGTAGGAACTGGGCTTGGCTAGTCTAGTAAAGAGAAGGACCAGGGGAGACATGAAAGCGGTCTTCCAATATTTGAGGGGTCAAGCTATTTTCTAAAGCTCCTGTAGGCCAGACAAGGAATAATGGATGGAAACTGGACAAGGAAAGATTTAACCTGGAAACAAGGATAAACTTTCTGACAGTGAGAACAATCAACCAATGGAACAGCTTGCCCTCGGAAGTTGTGGGAGCGCCATCACTTGAGACTTTCAAGAAGAGATTGGACTGCCATTTGTCAGAAATGGTGTAGGGTCTCCCACTTGGGCGGGGGGGGGTTGGACTAGATGACCTACAAGGTCCCTTCCAACTCTGATTATCTGTATTTATCTGTATCTATCTATCTGTATCTATCTTATTTCATTCTTTAATAAAGTCACCACATTAGTAGACCAGCAAAATGCTGTGGACATAGTATATTTAGACTTCAGAAAGTAGACCACAACCTACTTCTTGGTAAGCTAGAAAAATGTGGAATAGAGAACATCACCATCAGGTGGATTTGTAGCTGGCTGACAAACTGTATTCAATGAGTAGCCCTTAATGGTACTACATCCACATGGAGAGAAAAGTAGGCAATAGAGTACCACAAGGCTCCATGTTAGGCCCAGTACTCTTCAATATCTTCATAAATGACTTAATTGAGGGAATAGAAGGGGAACTCATCAAATTTGCAGGTGACACTAAACTGGTAGAAATAGCCAACATCCCAGAAGACAAGCTCAGGATCCAAAATGATCTTGACAATCTTGAACAATGGGCTCTATCTAACAAAATGAATTTTAATGTTGAAAAAAGCAAAGTTTTACACTTAGGCAGGAAAAATCAAAAGTATAAGTACAGATTAGGCATGAACTGGCTCAAAAACAACTGTGGACCTTGGAGTTTTAGTGGATGGAATATAAGCCAATAGTATGCAGCAACAGCTTAAAAAGCTAATACAATCCTGGTTATATAAACAGATGCTTATTTATTTATTTAGCATACGGTAAATACATGGACTTACAGTAGTTCAAATGTTAAACTCTTGACGGACATTCGGACACAATTTGATGGATATTTTGTCGAGGAGCACCACAGTCACACTGAGGGGTAGAGACAAGACCCCACTTAAATGAGTCCTGGCAGACAACATGTTGGGTACGGATCCTGTTCAGAGTTCACCAATGCTGGTGATGAAGCTCAAACCTGGCACCTTTTTTGTAGGGTCATCTACGTAACTGCCTGTATCTGGGAATTCAGCAGCCCATTTGGCTTACCACTGTGTGTTGATGTTAAAGTTGTTAGACAGCTGTTGAGTGAATTGTAATTTTGTTGTTTTCCTTCACAATGTGGCTCAGGATGGGGAGCCATTTTGTTTATCCATTTCCATGTATTTAGAGAGCCAGGATTTCTACAAAGATTCTGACTGCCAACCAGTGGTGGGTTTCAAAAAATTTTCTTACTGGTATGGTGTGAGCATGCCTTGCATGCATGCAGCATTTCAGCTCACCTTCTGCTGTGTGTAAAACTTCTGATGTGCGGCAATTGGCTGTGCTGTGCCAAGCAAGCTGTGGTTGAAAAGCAAGAAATAAAGGTAAGAATAGAGCCAGGGCAGGCGGGCAGGCCAGCAGCTGATTGTCAGAGTGAACCAGTTCGCTCACAGATGCTCCTCGGAGCTATACCACCACTGCTGCCAACTGTTGTTAACTGCCAATTCTTCAACATAGTCTTGCTGCCAATTGTTGCAAGTTGTTTGGTTCACACTTCCGTGCTATCCAAGGTGCATCATGAAGTGGCAAACTAGCATCACACCCCAACAGAGGCATAAAATCAAGATCACGTGAAGTATTAGTACCACTTTATAAAATCCTAGTAAGACTACATCTGGAATACTGCAACTAATTTTGGTCACCATACTATAAAAAAGATGTTGAGACTGTTAAGCACTGCGCATGGGTGCAAGGAGTGGAGACGAGGCAGTGAACAGTGAACTTCAACTCTTTGTTAAGCATACTGAACAGAGCAATCACCTAGGGCAGCAGCAGCCCTTTTATAGGGTTGGCTGCTGTCCTATTAGCCAATGAAAACATGGAAGTGTTAAACCCTTGAACCAATGAGAGTTGGCCTGTTAACAGCCAATCAGATGTCCCGGAAAGGACCAATCCGATGTCGCTATTATCGGCCAATCAGAAGTGCAGGATTAGAACCCTGCTTTTTACTTAAGGTTGTTAAACTTTATTAAACGCCTTTATTAGTTCATAACACCCCTCCCCCTGGATTCCATTTGAGGGTGCAGTAACGTAATCGCGTAGATATGCCGGTCATTTCAATTGCCTATTAGATTTGCGCTGTCCCACCAGTTCCTGTCTGTAGTCTGGTTCCGGTGGAACATTTTTTGATTTATCTGGTATAGGCGGTTCCGCACTCCCACAGGATGATTCGGCGCTGCTAATTCTGTCATCATTGTCCTCCGGTTCCTGCGGGCTCACCTCCGTTGAAGTGTTTCTCTATGGCGAGACATCACCCCTCCCTGATTCTTCTTCAATGAACGCACCTGGCTGCTGACTTTCTTTGATTTCGTCATCCAGCATCTCGAATTCGGTTCCCTCGACATCCCCTCCCCCCCTCAGTTTGAGAGTCACAGGAGTCACGGGAACTGGGTTGCAATCTAGAGCGAAGCTGATCAATATGGCGTTTCCATATCTTTCCATCCAATGTTTGCATGTGGTACGATCTGGGCCCGGTGGTTTGGGTTACGGTTGCTTCGACCCATAATGGTTCACCGGAAAGGTTTTTAGCGAAGACTAAGTCGCCTACCTTGAACTCACAGCATTTTCCGCTAAATCCACAGGGTTTCTCTGGCACGTAGGACGGGTGGAGACGGTTGAGGTGGGAGCGGAGCTTGCGTCCCATCAACAATTCAGCTGGAGTCTTGTTGGTGACGCTGTGCAGGGTGATGTGTTGGAGTAGGAGTATTCTGTTTAGTTTGTCGTCAATGTCCCCATAGTCCATCTTGTGGAGAGTTTTTTTAACAAATTGGACCATGTGCTCGGCCCTGCCATTGGCCGCAGGGTGCGCCGGCGAGGTTAGCGCATGGCGGATACCCCGGTCCGCTAAGTATTGTTCAAACGCCAGGGCGATGAACTGGGGTCCGTTATCGGAGACTAGAACGTCTGGCAGTCCATGTGTTGCGAATAGTTTGTTTAATTTGCGGATGACTGAATCGATTGTAGTAGTCTTCATCTTGTAGATTTCGAGCCAGTTGGAATAGGCATCCACTGTTAGGAGGAACCTATGTCCCTTAGTAGGTCTCGCAAAATCAATGTGGATGCGGGACCACGGCCCCCGAGGGGTTTCCTACTCCGTTGGAGTTGCTCTAGGTGGGACACTGCTGACTTCTTGGCACTTTAGACAAGTCTTCACCCAGGCTTCAATCTGCTTATCGATACCTGGCCACCATGCGTAGTCTCTCCATCAGACTTTGAAAAATCCCTGGGGCTACGCTCACTCCAAATTGGAGTCGGTTGCATTTAAAAGCATCACAGTGCGTTACGATCGTCTGTGCTTCCGCGGTTTTTTTATCTACAGGCAGTTGTTGGTACACCTGCGCTAAATCCAATTTAGTGAAGACTTTTCTGCTCCCCAGGGAATGGAGAACGTGTTGAACTACCGGTCGATCTTTGGTTTTAGGACAAAAGGTACCTGACGAGGCTTAAGGCAGATGTGGGCTACTTCAGGGTTAAGGTTAAATGATATCGGGGTCCCCTTGTACTTGCCTAGTTTGTCTGCAAAGACGTCCTGGAATTCCTGGAGGAGGGCCTCCTCCCAGTCGTCGCTTCTGGTTTGGTGAATGCCGGCTACCTTGATCCCAGGTGGGGCGAACCATTGAAGGCCTAACAAACTAGGCCAGTCGCAGTCAACGACGGTCAGTGGTTACAACACAGTACGATTTTTGAATGATACTTTGACTTGGCTGGAGCCGACGACTGGAATTCGGTTCCCCTGGTAATCTTTGAGTATAATTCTTGAGCTCTGAGGTCTTGATGCCAGACGGCAGGGATTAACTGTTTAAGAGTCTTCCAGGAAACCATCGAGAGGGACGACCCTGAGTCGACTTCCATCACGCAAGGTTGGTTCTCGATGGCGACCCTCACTCGGATCTTCTTTGCATCTAACGATGAAGCGTGACCAATGGTAATGGTTTGGTGTGCCTCTTCCTGTCTCGTTGAATTGGCCAGTGGTTTATTTCTGTCGGAGTGTTTGTTCCATTGGTGGTTCAAGTGTTCCTGACTCACAGGACGATTCCCTGTGGTCTGGCGGTAGTTGTTTTCTCTCCGAATTGGACTGGATCCTCACTTGCTTCTACAGACCTTCCCAATGTGGCCTCTCTTCCCACAGGAATGGCAGAGCGCATTGAGGAATTTGCAATCTGATCGCGGATGGTTTGCCCCACAACCCGTGCATTGGTGTGGTAATCTTCGATTCCGCGGGTTGCGTTGGTCGCGTTTGGACCGGAGCCGGTTGACTTTCTCTTCATCACTTTCTGATGGAGATTTGAGGTCCTCGTGGTGGGCCGCTGTTGTGTGCCTCTCTAGGCGAGGTGAGGTATCGTTGGCGAGTCGACGGAGTGGTGCTTGGTGCGGTGCATTCGGGCGGCCGACTTCCTGGTTGCTTCTGCTGCAGTAGCGTCTTTGATGACATCAGCAAGATCAATGTCCCCTTTGGCCATGATCTTGCTCTGCGCTGTTTGGTCATCTAATCCCAGAACTATTCGGTCTCTCAGAGCTTCTTTGAGGTCTGCAAATCCACAGAGGCCTCCCAGGTTCCAGAGGTCCGCGATGAAATCTGCGACGCTCTCTCCTTTCCGTTGGTCCCTCTGATAAAATTCATGTCTTCGGACAAGCGTTGGTATGGCGGATGCATAGTGGGCCCGTAGAAGGGGCACAAGGACGTCCCAGTCCATGGATTTCACCTCAGCCAGTTTCGCTAGTGCCTTGGCCATCTTAAAGATGGCAGGCCCGCAATGGGTCAGGAACACTGCTTGCTTTTTTCCCGTAGTTGCGTCTTTCAAGTTGTTGGTCTCCAGAAACATCTGGAACCGGTCTATGTACTAGTCCCAGTCTTCTTGTGTTGGGTCAAATGGAGCGGGTGGTATGGCGCTGCCGGACATGTTTTCCGTTGTCGATGTGCCTTCAGCCACGTGCTCTGTTTGGTGCTCTGTGAGTGTTCAATCAGCTCAGATGTCTCCGCATCCCACCCTCGTCGCCAGTGTTAAGTTCTGCGCATGGGTGCAAGTAGCGGAGACGAGGCAGTGAATAGTGAACTTCAACTCTTTATTAAGCATACTGAACAGAGCAATCACCTAGGGCAGCAGCAGCCCTTTTATAGGGTTGACTGCTGTACTATTAGCCAATGTAAACATGGAAGTGTTAAACCCTTGAACCAATGAGAGTTGGCCCGTTGACAGCCAATCAGATGTCCCGGAAAGGACCAATCTGATGTCGCTATTATCGGCCAATCAGAAGTGCAGGATTAGAACCCTGCTTTTTACTTAAGGTTGTTAAACTTTATTAAATGCCTTTATTAGTTCATGACAGAGCCTTTGGGAAAAAAATTCAGAGACAAGCAACTAAAATGATCAAAAGCTAAACATATGAAGAACTGCTGCAAGATTTGGGTTTGGCTAATCTAAAGAAAAGACAAATTAAGGGTGACATGATAACAGTATTTCAGTATTTGAGAGGCTGCCACAAAGAAGAGGAGGTCAAATTATTCTCGGAAGCACCAGAGGGCAGGAGAAGAAACAATGGTTGGAAATTAATCAAAGAGACAAGTAATGCGGAATTGAGGAAAAACTTTCTGAGAACAATTAACCAGTGGAACGGCTTGTCTTCAGAAATTGTGGGTACTCCATCACTGGAGGTTTATAAGAAGAGACTAGATAGTCACTTATCTGAAATAGTATAAGTTCTCCTGCTTGAGCAGGGGCTGGACTAGAAGACCCCCAAGCTCCCTTCGAGCACATTCTATTCTAAAGTATTTAATCTGTCTAGCCTTCATCCATAATGTTCATGGCACAACTGCTATCATTCATTTCGTCAAATAAAAACCCATTCAGATAAGACTGGCATGGCCACTGATATGAGCGGAGTGAACTACTGTTCTCCAGGATCCCTTCGAAAAATAGAAGTTTGAAAAGACTGGAGAAGCATGAACTGAAGGATAGGAAGGAAAAAAAGGACCTGTGACAGTGGGAAAATGAGAAATCTGAAGCATTGACATAAGAGCTCCCTTGTGAAAGAAAATGAAGCTTTTATAGATTTCTATCAAGTTACTATTAACACAACTCAGTGATTTCATGGGAGGAATCTTCTTTGCAAGTCCATTAATTATCAATACTTGGTATTACAAAGACAAGCTGGCATTTCAGCCAATCCACCTCCATTCTTTTTTAGATCAGGATAAAAAGAACTAAGAAGAAGTATCCGTTGTGAGCAAGCTTGTGCAACACCTTGGCAGGTCGTATTCATGCACCAGACTTAATTAACCTGCCATAAAGCATATGTAATAAAAGAAAAAAGATGAAATAAGGAAGTATACAGTATTCAGTAATTGAACCTATAAACTCATTGACTATTCTTTATAGTAAATAATCTCATACAAGCTTACATAGATATGGTGTGTATGTGGATAAAATTGCCCTACCTGATTTTCATAGCAATGGAGGCATGCTTCAGCAAATTGGCAGCATTTTTTTTAAGCAACAAGCAAATTTTATTATTTAGTTTCAGGACTAACATCTGTACCAGTGGTTCTCAATTTACAACAGTTCACTTTGTGACTGTCCAAACTTACAATGGCACTGAAAAAAGTGACTTATGCCCATTTTTCACACTTACAACCATTGCAATATCCCCTTGGTCATATAATCAAAATTTAAATACTTGGCAACTGACTCGTATTTATGTTTGCACTATCCCAGGATCATGTGATTACCTTTTGTGATTTTCTGACAAAGTCAATGGGGAAGCCAAATTCATTTAACAACCATGTTACTGACATAACAAGTGCAATGATTCACTGAATAAATTTATCACACAGCAAGATAAATTTTGGGCTCAACTGTGGCCATAAGTCAAGACTATGTGTTGTTGAAAGAAAAATCCAAGCTTGGAGAAAGATGCTGGAAATAAAAACGGAGACGGGCTGAAGAAAAAAAAAATCTCTGTTTATTTGGTAGCGAGAAACTAGTGACTGCAGAATGTTTCTGACAAAATGGGGTTGAGAGTAGGTGGGTTTTAATACATTCTTTGGGGCTTTGTAATTGAGATGCCTATACCTATGAAATAATATGTCCTTTAATATTTTAATGACTGTTGTCAGATTCCTATGGGATCATGTAGGCGTCATGGCTGGCTCTACAGCAGAGGTGTCAAACTTGCATCGTCACAGTGTCATCATGTGACATATCACAACTTTTTCCCCTGGGTGTCGGGTTGCCCAGTGCATGATGCATCCGGCCCAAAGGGCCATGAGTTTGATAGACCTAGTCTACAAGGAAAGGGGGAAATGCAAATCCTAGTGTTTGTCTGAACTAATCTTTTCAGGTTTGGCTTGCCTATTGTACTGCTTATTTGGAGTCTCATTGCTTGTGAATAGATTGACCCAGTCTTTCTGATTGGATGCAAAATCTCCTTTCCTAAAGACCAGCCCCTTCAGGCTGTTTTTCTATGGCAGGAAGACTGGGGCTGCTTTCTGCCTTTGTTAAGGTTTTTCTCCTTTGGAGAAAATATTTTATTCTGCCTCTTTTTGATATTCCAAAATAAAAAATATTTTAATCTGTGGGGCAGGGGGACTTCCTACACTGTACTTGGCCTGCTTTGGCACCACCCACTATTGCTTTCTTTTCTGCCAGGCTTACCACACTGAGTAACACCCAATACACACAGGGGTGGAATTCTATCAGTTCGGACTGGTTTGGGCAAACCGGATGTTAAATTTACATCTGGTTCACTGAACCAGTAGTTGAACTGAGTAGCTGGCCCCAGTCCTCCCAGGAGTCTCCAAGTGGCCCATTTTGGATGCAGATAAATGCAGAGTTCACGTGGAGGCTCTGGGAGGGCGAAAAACAAGCCTTTCAGAAGTCCAGAAAACAGGCCTGTTTTTTTGGCTTCTGGAGCCTGGGGGAGGCCATTTTCACCCTCCCAGAGGCCCAAGGGAAACCTCCAGACCCTGGGGAAGGCAAAAAACAGCCCTCCTGGAAGTCCCAGTAGGCCATGTCCACCCAGCAACCAGGCAACAAACTGGTTTCTGGGATTTTTGAATCCCACCCCTGAATTCACAGATTTCTTCTCTTTATAACATTTTGTAATGCTCCCAGCCTATCCACTTTCAGAGATACCATGAAAAAAAGTGGATGATGGAACTTCTTCTGGTATTATAACTGCAGGCAGATAAATCTGCCAGAAACCAATAGAAAGGGAGTCTTATAAATCTTATAAGACTGGGCTCAGCCTTTGGATCAATGCAGTCTTGACAGTAGTCTAAAATGAGAGTATGAAGGGAATGATGTTAAGGGAAAAAATCCCACACTATGGCTATTAGTGCAGATGGATTGTACTTGGCAATGTTGGGCTTGAGAATTACAGTCCCTCCCTCCAATTCTATATTACTGTTAAAATGAACTCGTCAACACAATGCAGCTTGTAGAACATGATAATTTTTTTGCTCACATATGTATTATATAATAAATATAATCTTTCTCAGTCAATTATCCTAGAGTGTACCTGCCATTGTTACTAGTCATTAGAGTCAACAATGTTGTAAATGAAAGATGATTTTTTTAAAAAAAAACACTTTAATATACGCTCAGAAATTTGCCATTTGACCCAGGATAGCATTATCTAGCATTAGGTTTCTGCCTACACAACTAGAATCTAGATCAGGGCTGTCAAACTCCCAGTCTGTGAGCCAGCTGCGTCATGCGCTGGCCACATCCACACCTGGTTTAGCGAAGGGGAAAAAAGTCCCGATATGTCACGTGACGCCGCTATGATGATGTGAGTTTGACACCCCTGATCTAGATAGCTTTTTCATTAGCATTTCCAAAATGAATCAGACACACAAATGCATTGACTATTTTGTTACCTGTACAGATAATCCTGAACTTCCAACCACAATTGGTACTGGAAATTCTGTTGCTAAGTGATACAATTATTAAGTGAAATGCACCTGATTTTGCAACCTTTTTTGCTGCAGTCATTAAGCTGATCTGGTTTCCTCCATTGATTTTGCTTGTCAGAAGCCCCTTGGGAAGATTTGTAAATGGTGATCAGATGATCCCAAGATGCTAATGTATCATAAATACATGCTAAGTTCCCAAATTTTGATCATAGGGCCATGGGGATGACAGTTTTAAGTATAAGAATTGATTGTAAATCAGTTTTTTCAGCATCATCTTAACTTTGAATGGTAATCAAACAAATGGTTATAAGTTGAGGACTACCTGTAAACCAAACTAAAATCTTGAATCTATTTCAACGTGATTGAAATAATCTGCAATATGAGAAGCACTACTATATATTTTTGTATCCTATTTTAATTTTCCCCAATGTACAGATCTGCATATGGCTCACTGCATGGTACTGAATATACCACATTGCTCAATTGGTGTCTGGGTATTTTATCCTTGGGATGGGCAAGTTTCTGCCTTAGTGTATTCTTGGGTTTGAAGTGTGTTGGCTGAAGATCCTCCTGAGCTTGGAATGACAATGTTGCTTCATTTATGGCTCTCTTCATTGTCTGTTATGGAGGAGTTCCTGTAGAGCCTTTTTTGAGATTTGATGAAGGCCATTTGGAATAGCAACATGTTCTGAGGGCTTCCTTAGTGTGTTATAGTTTTTTTCCCCTTTCCCATCTTTGCTGGTAGGCAGGCCTTTAGCTCGGAGGTATAGGCTTCCTATTTTGCTCTCCAGTGGGTGGTAAAAACCAAAATGTAAATATTGAGCTGTGTATATGGATTTTCTGTAAACTTCAGTGTTAAAACTTCTGTCTTCCTTAAGGTGTACTGCACAGTCCAGGAAGGCTAGATTATTTTGCTTAACATCTTTCCATGTGAATTTAATGTATGTTCACAGAGTGGATACGTTTGATGAACATTTCCAATTCCTGTGTTTTGATCTTGATGCAAGTATTGTTCATTTACCTATACCAGTGTGTGGGTGGAATTCCTATGAGGAAATGTGGGGCCTTGGTGTCTACCTCTTCCATGTAGAGATTGGCCACAATGGGGGACACAGGTGAACCCATGGTATAGTCGGCTTTTTGCCTGTAGAATCCTTCATTATATTTAAAATAGTTAGTGGTCTGGCAGAGGTCCAGCATGGCACATATGTGGTCTGGGCTGAGGTTGGTTCTGTCATCAAAGGTGCTGACTTGTAGCAGTCATTTCTTCACTACCATGGCAGTTTCAGTTGTTGAAATGCAGGTGAAGAGGAAGTCACATGATAGGAAACCATAATCTCATCTTGGTCCAGTTTTAGTTTCCAAATCAAGCTAGCAAAGTCATGTGAATTGTTGAAGTGATGGGTGATGTTGCCAATTAGAGGAGCTAATAAGGTCATTGATTTCTTGCAATATCTACTGAAGGACAATACCATGGACAAGTCACAATATGACTGTCTTTACTCTAGTGACACTATCCTTGCATACATGGATGCCCCCAAATCCATAAAGAAGGAACTCCACTCATACCAATTGTCAGCAGCGTCAACTCTGTCACCTACAACATTGCAAAACACCTAACCACTTAATTGCTCCTCTAGTTGACCACCCCACCCATCACATCAATGATTCACAAGACTTCGTCAGCAAGATTTGCAAACTAAAACTGGACCCAGATGAGATCATGGTTTCCTATGATGTGACTTCCCTCTTCACCTCCCTTCTAACAACTGAAGACTGGTTCTTGTTTTCATCCCTTGCCTTAATAACTCAATGCTTTGCAATTGTATAGTAGTCTGAGTTTAAAACTAAAGCCTTTAACCAACTCTCTTTGCTTGGGTGTTTAAAACAGAATTGGAAGCATTACATCTCTGTATCTTATTTACTCATTGTTTTCTACCTTGCCTAAATTTTCCTTTGAGTCAATAATGGTGTGTGAATGATAGATCTGGTATAGATAACTGAATATAATCTCTAGGTTTTCAATTGCCCACTACTGGACAATGCAATGTTTACTCTTCAACAAGAGAAAATATTTGTTAAAAATAGGAAAGGATTGCCCTACCAGTTCTTGCAATTACCTCATTCCTAGACAGTATTTTCACTGTAAACAGACTTTCTGTTGTTTTGTCTCCAAAATAATTAAGACAAAATTGCCCATGATTTTAAATAAGAAAAACAATCTTGGTTTAATTGGGAACAATGTGGAAACGTTCTGGACATCCTGGTAACTAGTAATAAAGAGTCTTCACTGCTGCAGTGCATTTAGTGAAAATGCAGTGTTCTTGACTCTGAAGTTACTTATATTGTGCAAGCTGTCAAATTATGAACAATGACTAAGGAGGAATAGCTGCTTTTTCCCCCTGTACTTTTATAGTTACAAGTTTCTCAAGCAGATTAGATTATCCATTATTTTTTAAAATATAACTTTTTGTTCATCATGGTTATTCAATTTAATAAAACATCTTAATCAAACTAACCTGCTTTTTCATATTAACCTACTTTTCTGCATCCTTTTTCAAACCTTACATTCACATTTAACAATTCTCAATAAGCTTTCCTTAACATTGTTCTAATGAAGCATCTTTTACTGTTATCAAATTAAAAAGTTTCCTTGGGAATTATTTTAATATACTATGTTCAGATGAATTTACATTTAATATACTTATTCATATTTATAATATTTTCATGTTTTATATTATAAAAGATAAAGGTATTACAATGAATTCCTTGAAAAATTAATTACTGAAACCAAAATAATGAAAATTAAGTAAGTATTGCAGATGTGAACAATGCCAAGAAATTAGCCCTGTGAGTTTCAAAACTTTTGGGGACCTTCATAGTGATAGCGAGATCTGACTACTGCTACTTATCGGGATTCTTCAGATTTCTTATGAAACAGTCTTTCATACAACTGCAAATCATATACAGAGAAAGACTGCAATTTATTGGCATGGGTAGAGTTTTAACATACCTATTTTTCAATGAGATAAGAGTAAAGGTTCATTCTCCGAGCTTGTGGGTTGGTTTCTGAATATTTCAGTACCAGGCTAGGTAACATCTTCAGTGGAGTTTAGGGGATGTCAGTGTCAGTGTTCTACTGTTTATAAGGGCTTCAGGTATGGGTGTGCCCAGTGCTGGTCTTGTGATGGGTTACTTGTGAGTCTTGGGATGGGTCTTGTGATAAGGAGATTACATCTGGTCAGGATCATTGGAAGGTGAACTGCTGGTAGCGGGGTTGTGTGGTTTGGTTGTGCAACTGGTTTGGATTCTGAGGGGTTTGTAGGCTAGTTGTAGGTCAGTGTGTCTGTTGATGGAATTGCTTGTGGAGTGCCAGGCTTCAATGAACTCATGAGCTTGGCGGGTAGTCATGTGGCCAATGATTTTTCTGTTGCTCCAATTGAATTGGTGCTGTATGGTATCAGTGTAGGTAGAGAATAAGGAGATTAAGATTAATGGCATTTGTGTGGTGGACTCCCATGGAAAGAATGAGACACAGAGGCTGGTGTACTCGGGATGGGAGTCTAGAGCAAATTCTAGTGCCCCCTTTTATTGAGAAATTCGTACATAGTAAGCATTCACATTGTGGATTACAATAATTAGATATAGCACACAAAACTGTTTACAATTGTCTGAGCTGCTTAATTGTTTCTGGTGTTTGTTTTTAATTTCCTTGCTTATCTCAGTGACCCTTAGGCAGACATGTATGTATAAGGTCTTAGACTAATCATTACCCAATACTGAAGTCAAAATTTATTCCCACATCTCCCCTGTTTTAGTTTTTTGATGATCGCGGATGCCTCAGTAGCTTTTCGCCATCTGCAACAACAGTTCTCCTTCCGTAGGCTTCACCCGACACATTCCTAAAAGTCCAGGGAGACATTGGATACAACAGCATACACAAAGAGAAAGTATAAAAAGCAATATCACTCCAACAATTAGGTGACGAATCCATGAACCATCTGGCAACCAGAACCAAAGTGCAGACCACACGTCCAGTCCCTCGTCCTCCGATTGTAATGGATTCTCACTCAGGGTTTGTTCCATATGCTGTATAGTAGCTGTAATGTTTGGAGAATAATCAGAGATATACATGCAACAATGTGTATGAATCACAGCGCAAACTCCCCCTTGCGCAGCCAAAATAGTGTCCACCGCATATCTGGTTTTCAGGACAAAGTCAAGGATTTTTCCTTGTTCTTCTTCAAGCAGCTTTAGCGTTTTAATGGTGTCTTTAAACATAGTAACTGTCCAATTGTTTAAACGATGCAAATCTCTATAGTTCATCATGACTCCTAAAGGAGGAATAACTCCCCTTGATATCTGTGTCCAGTAGTCATGATTCAAAACAGAGTTTACTTCCGTTGCGGAACGCGCATTGCGGATATGAGCAGTCCCCAAAGATTTTAAAATGACATGAGATGGGATTACTTTCCCAAAGGTGCAGACTCCTTTCCATCATGCTGGCATGCGATCATAGGCCATCTGTCCACACAGCAACCATAGATTTGCTCCCAGGAGATGACCAACCGTATTTGGTTCAGCATAGATTAATCGTACAAAAGATTCCATTAACATAGCCAAATAAGTGGGCGGTGGTGCGTATTTCCCATTTGCACATTTGGGCAGCTGGTTTTCTATCATGATGGGACAACACGTGGAAGGGATAATTGGACACCCATTTTCATTGATCAAAGATATGATATCAAATTTAGAAATATTATGTACAAAGTAAGTGAGATTTTTTAGTTTTCATGTCATCCGGATAAACCCGACTTCCATTGCCAATAACAATTGTTATTTGGAAACAAATTCATCTGGGTAATCTCATCAGACTCCAACTTCCCCTCATTGAAAGCCTGATACATCATGGCTTGAACCTTTCCCATTTTTGATTGGATTTTATCATTCACAGGAATAGGAGCTGTTGGAAATGATAAAGCACACTCCAGTTTAGGAGAAGGAGGGTGCAATACAATTCCTTTATGAGGAAGAGGTTCTACTAAAGTTTTTAAAAGAGGTTGTTGCTGGGTCTCTAAAGCAGTCATAACAATCTTCCAAAATATCAAAATTTCAGCTGTTGCCCGTGGTTCTTCATGAAGGATATTTCCAATTCTCCTCCATGTGTCTAACTTTAAAGAGCCTTTCTCTGGATACCAGGAACATTGCCGCCAGATCTCTTGCAGCAGCTCTCTCACATTATCTTTTGAAAGAACTATTTGCTCCCCCGCGGAGGGTTTAAAGATAAAGTAGTTTGTCCTTGCTAACTTCTGCAACTCACTAACATGCCGTTCCTGTGGTTGAGAGAGTTTTCCCCCCATGCTCCCTGAATAATCCTATTGTCCAGCAATAGTTAAGTACGTACTTTACCTATTCCAAGCGAGGAAACACGGAGGTCCGGACATGTACCACCTGCAGTGGATCACGTCAGGGTCACCACTTGTGGTGGACTCCCATGGAAAGAATGAGACACAGAGGCTGGTGTACTCGGGATGGGAGTCTAGAGCAAATTCTAGTGCCCCCTTTTATTGAGAAATTCGTACATAGTAAGCATTCACATTGTGGATTACAATAATTAGATATAGCACACAAAACTGTTTACAATTGTCTGAGCTGCTTAATTGTTTCTGGTGTTTGTTTTTAATTTCCTTGCTTATCTCAGTGACCCTTAGGCAGACATGTATGTATAAGGTCTTAGACTAATCATTACCCAATACTGAAGTCAAAGTTTATTCCCACAATTTGACTCCAAGCCAATGTTTGTGGATCCTGGTTTTTAATTGACAAGATGTTTATCCCACATAGAATTGGTTGCAATGGTTACCGTTGATTTGGTAGATTGCATTGTTTCTTTTATCCTTCTGCATTTTGTCCTTGCTTCTGGATAATTCCTGGCGGAGTGTGGCTGTAGGTTTGTTATTCCTAGGAGTTGGAGGATTCTGGCTGTTGTTTTTGACACCCCTTTTGTGTATGGTAGGATTAATTTGCATGGTGATTGGCGGTGTGGTGTGGTTTGGGTGTGTGTTAGAATATAAAGTTTTTGGGATAGCCATTATGGAGAAAGACATCGAGCAGTCATTTATGTTCTGCTTTTCTTAGTCTTGTGGTGCTGCAGTGTCCTGGCCCTTTTGAACAGGGTCTGGACACAGCTTTTTTTGTGTATGGTGGGGTGGTTGCTTGTGAAGCTGAGGATCTGATCCATACACGTGGGTTTGCGGTAGACATGAATTTCTAGTTCTCCATTGACTAGTCTCCTTATGTCAACATTGTGGAACACATGTTGGGAATCTGTTATCTGTGTCAGCCCTGGAGCCATCTTTAATGGGAGTCTTCAGGGCTGCCACAGCAGTGGCTGAGCAAGATGTGGGAATGGGAGGGGGAAGGCGGAGATAGTGTAGGGTGTGTAATTCATTCCCCTGAGAATCAAGGATGTCTCACCAGCACCTGGGGAGGCATGACTGGAAGTTAACCAGAGTTGGGATAGTGACTGGATTGGACCATGTGATGCACATGTGAATGGAGGGGGAGGAATTTTAACTTTACTTTAGGTGGGGAAAACGTGGGGCTTTCAGATTCAGGTTTTCCCCAGATGTGCCAATATGACATATCTAATAAATCTGAGGAAGATGCCTGCCTTTGATTCTGTTGGGAATGTTACTTGGAACCCTGACATTCTGTTTCCTCTTTGTGTGTGAATTTGATCCCAGGGAATATGTTATTGAGTAGGTGGTATGTTTCTTCAATTTGGGAGAGTTTGATGATGACAAAGGTATCATTGATGTAGCATGTCCAGAATTTTGGTTAGATGGTGGGTACAGCTATGGATTTGAGTCGTTGCATGACTGCTTCTGCTATTAGGCCTGATATGGGTGATCCCACAAGGGTATCTTGTATTTGCTTTTAGATTTTCCCATTGAACTTGAGGTATGTGTTGAGGCATAGATTCAGGAGTTTCATGATGGTTTCTGTGAACATGGATTGTGTTTTGTGGGTATGGTGTTTAGTGAGTAGGTTGTGTATGGTGTGCTTAGCCAGGTCAATGTCAATTGAGGTGAAGAGAGCAGTGACATCGAAGAAACCATAATTTCTTCCTTATTTATTTTGGGGTGTTTGATATATTGCAGAATAAAGTCTGGGGAGTTTATGTTAATGGGATAGTTTGAGAATGTGTCCAGGTCAAATCTAGCCGCTCAGAGGAGATCTTTGGAAAAGAAAAGATAAATTTGAGAATTATATTGTTTCTCTGCTTAGCTGTTTGGTTTCCTTTCTTTCTTCATCGTTTGTGACATGATTCTTCTGGGAGAATACTATTTAGCCACAGAAAGAAAAGTCAATCAAGCCAGTGGTAGGGAGCAAAAGGCCTCAGTAAGACTACTAATAGTGAAGAAGGTACAGCAGAAGTGAAAATTGTCCCAAGTTTTCTTCCTTAAATCATCTGATTTAATCAAGAACAAAGATCCTGAAGGACTGATCAGGTGATATATTTAACCCAGCCTAGGAAATATTTTTGATGTTTAACACCCATGGTCTGACTTGTTCAGTATTGTTGACAGATTAACAAATAGCAATAGTATTTAGACTTATATACTGTTTCACAGTGCTTTACAGCTCTCTCTAAGTGGTTCACAGAGTCAGCATATTTCCCCCAACAATCTGGGTCCTCATTTTACCAACCTTGGAAGGCTGAGTAAACATGGACCCGTACAGAATCAAACTTCTGGTGTGAGCAGTGAGTTAGCCTGCAGTACTGCATTCTAACCATTGCACCACCATGGCTCTAGTAGTGATGATTAGAATTACTATTAGTAGTGATGATTACAATTACTATTATTATGGTTAGTTGCATAGTCAGTCAGATGTTTAAACTGGATTTAGCATTTTTATCCATCTCTCAAAATTGAGGAGTGTCTAAATAACACACAATTTGGTTTCAGAAAAAAATTTGGAACACAAGCTGCCCTATTCAGCATTCTTGCACAGCGTTGTAGAGATGTCAGTGTCAGGCTACAGAACTTTTCCCATTCAATCAACTAGAATGAACTTCTGAAAACTAAACGTATCAAAAGAAATTCTTTATTGAGATGAGACAATTCATGTAAGGATTAAAAGCAGCATCTAAGGTCTCTCCGGCATGCAGAGATAGATAAGGGAGTTTAAAACTCCTCCCCTTATCTTGATGTGTTTTGAGTAAAACAAAGAGCCAACATGTTAATTCCCCCACCCCCTTCTTAGAACGATCTTTTTCAGAGGTTCCCAGGGCACATCTCACTGTCGAATTTTTATGGTCTCTTCATCCCCTGGCTGTCTCTTCCAGAAGTGATAGATTTCCAGGCATCTGGTTTTTGTCCCTCCATTGTATCATGTATAGATTAAATATATTCAGGTTATATCAAAAAGGATTTCTTTATCAGTTCCCCCCCCCCTTTCTTCTTCCATTGAAGAAATGACAGATACATGGATCTGACATCCTGCCCTCCTTAAAAAGCAGATAGATCTACCTGGAAAAAACAAAAATCATGCATTACATTTGCAGTTAAGGATGGTTTATCAGGATATTTTAGATGGAACTTTTGAAATAATGTGCTTTAACATGATGTTTGGCTACCCACTCATTTTCCGAGGAAGGAAGGTATTTCCAAGCTACTAAATATTGTGTGGATCCACGGTGAGTGCACAAATCAAGAATATCTTTAATTTCAAAATGTTGTTCCCCATGTACCATGATGGGAGTTGGAGGTGTGGGAAGTGGGGGAGGGGTCTGAGGTTTGAAGTGATCTCTAGTTTGAGCAAGCTACAGTGAAATACTGGATGAATCTGCCTAAGTGTTTGGGGAAGTGGAAACTCTACTGTCACGGGGTTAATAATTCTGGAGATGGGGAATGGGCCAAGGAATTTTGGCCCAGTTTCTTTAAGGGTTGTAATGATTTTAAGAATTTTGTGGACAAATATACACAATCCCCAATCTTGAAAGGTTTAGGATCGCAGCATTTTTTGTCCACTTGAGCTTTAAAAACTGCTCTAGCTTCCTGTAAAGATAATCTTACCACTGGCCACATGGCTTGCAAGTCATTAATCCACTCCTTAAGGGAGGGGATTTCAGGTTCTTTGATGGGTAGTTCTGGCATGGGGTTGAATTCTTGGCCTGTGGCTACCTGGAATGGGTTGAAACCTGTGTTGCTGTGGACCGAGTTATTGTATGCTACCTCTGCAAAAGGAAGAAGGTCAGTCCAATTGTCCTGTTGGTAATTAATAAAGCATCTTAAATATTTTTCTAATACGCTGTTAATTCTCTCTGTTGATCTGTCCATCTGGGGGTGATTTAATGATGACAACCCTTGGGTGAAGCCTAATAGATTTAAAAATGCCTGCCAAAATGTGGATGTGAACTGGACATCCCTATCTGAGATAATCCATTGGGGAGCTCCATGAAGATGATAAATGTGTATTAGAAACATCTTTGCCAAGGCCTTGGCAGTTGGGATCTTTTGGCATGGAATAAAGTGAACCTGTTTGGAAAAAAGATCAGTTACAACCCAAATGACAGTATTTCCAGCACTTTCGGGAAGCTCCACTATAAAGTCCATAGAGATCTCTTTCCAGGGAGCAGAAGGGTCTGCTCCTGTCTGTAAAAGACCAGGTGATTTTCCTTGACTTCTCTTTGCAGCAGCACAGATGGGGCAACTCTCAACATAGTTTTCAATGTCCTTTTTGAGAGATGGCCACCAAAATTTTCTTTTGATGAGGTGCAGGGTTTTTACAAACCCAAAGTGTCCCACTATTTTTGAGTTGTGGCAGCGTTTCATGGGGTCCATGAAACCTTGGCTTGCAGGGACATAAAGTTTGTTTTCTTCCCAAGCCAGTCCATCTTTGAGTAATCAAGTGTTTTTGTTAGCCTGGAGCCAGTCGTCCTTAAGTAGTGCCTCCTTAAATATTGACATCATTGTGTCTTCAGTCAGGGATGATTTTTTTTTCTATTGTGCCTGGGTGATTACTTTGGCTGCTAGTTGGGTCAGTTGGATCATTGGTTCAATCTTTTTGCTGTTGTATTGGGGTTCTCTGGAAAGTGCATCTGCTAAGAAGTTCTTTCTCCCAGGAAAATATTTGAGAGTGAAATTAAACCGTTTAAAATATTGAGCCCACCTTGCTTGTTTTTCAGAAAGTTTCTGTGGAGTTTTCAGGGGTTCCAGGTTTTTATGATCAGTCCATACTTCAAAGGGGGGTTGGTTTCCTTCCAGGAAATGTCTCCATGTGAGGAGTGCCCATCGCACAGCATATGCCTCTTTCTCCCATATGGCCCATCTTTGCTCGGTTTCCATCAGTTTCTTGGATGTATAAGCGTATAGTTGTAATTGTCCATTTCCATTCTTTTGGAGGATGACTGCTCCAACTGCAACATCACTAGCGTCTGCTTGGATGACAAAAGGTTCTTTGGGATCTAGGTGCTTAAGGACCGGTTCTGCTATGAATAGACATTTGACTTTTTTGAATGCCTCTTGGCATTCCATTGTCCAGATAAGGGGTTGCCTTGGTTTGGGTTTCTCCTCCCCCCCTTCATTTTTAGCAAGTTTGCGATGGGGAGGGCGATGTTTACAAAAGCTGGAATGAACTAGCGATAAAAGTTCACAAACCCCAGGAAGCTTTGCAGTTGCTTGCGGGTATGAGGTGGTTCCCAATCGATAACAGCTTTTACTTTCTGTGGATCCATCTGTATTCCCTCGTGGGATATTCTATACCCCAAATAGTCTTTTTTTTTGTTTCTTGGTGGAATTCGCATTTAGAGAGTTTTGCATATAGTTTAGTTAACATCTAAGAGTTTTGTGAGGACTGCATGGAGTAGTTTGATGTGTTATTCCATCGTTTCCCTGTAGATTAAAATATCATCAAGATAAACCAGAACCCCTCATATAAAAATTCATGAAGGGTCTCATTGATCAATTGCATAAACATGGCAGGCGCTCCTTGAGTCCAAAAGGGAGCACTTTAAATTGGTAGCATCCAATTTTAACACCCAATGGGGTGTTAAAAGCTGTCTTCCACTCATCCCCTTCCTTTATTCTGATGCGGTAATATGCCTCTCGTAGGTCTAACTTTGAAAAAAAAATTTCCTTTCGAGAGGTGAGCTAACATGTCCTTCATGAGGGGGAGTGGATACATATTCTCTATGCTAATTGCATTTAATTTTTTGTAATTCACACACAGACGCACGGAGCCGTCTTTCTTTTCACAGAATAATACTGGGACAGCTATTTTTGGTCGGGTGGGTTCGATGCAACCCCTTTCTTGATTTTTATCGATAAATGCTCTGAGTTCTTTTAGTTCTCTGGGAGACATGCAGTACATTTGTGGTTTTGGGAGTTTAGCCCCTAGTAGGATTTTGATAGTGCAGTCTGTGGATCGATGGGGTGGGAGTTCATCACAAGCTTCCTCGCTAAATGCTTGGTCTAGATCCTGGTGCACGTTGGGGATGTTAATGGGTTCAGCTGACTGTCCAGTCCTGGCTGACTCTCTGTTCTCCGTTCCTTTCTTTATCCTTTCCTCTGAGCTATTTGCAAACAATACGTCTCTCTGGAATTGTACGGTTCCTCTGCTCCAATTTTCTTTTGGGATTCCATTTCCGCAGCTATATGAGATCTAGGACTTGCGGCTCTTCCATTACTGGGGCTACAATGAATGTGAGCATCTCCCTATGGTTCCCTAGTCTTATTTTCAATGGTTCTGTGGTAAACCTAGCTGGCTCCCCCCACACACACACACTATAGTTCCATCTAATTGGCAGAAAGCGATGGGATTTTCCATTTCTTCCAGTTGGATTCCCAATTTCTCAGCAAGGGAGGGGTTGATTAGGCATTGGGTGCATCCCGAATCCAGCAACGCTGCAACTTCCTCCCCCTTCCCTTGGCTGGGGATAAACAGTTTCAGGGGTAAAGTGATTGGTTCAATTGGGTTGCTTACCAGTGAGTCATCTTCCAGATCTCTTTTGGACTGGCTCAGGTCCCTTCGGAACATTGGGGATTCTTCCTCTGGGTTGGGGGGGGGCTTCTCAGGCCAGTTTCCTTTCCTTAAGGGCTGGATGTTCCAGGTCTCCCCCCATTGGGTGATCTGGCTTTCTGGCAGGGGTTTTCGAATGGCATTCTGCTGCGTGGTGTTCCTCCTTTCCACACTTAAAGCAACCAGATGTTCTTGGAGTCATGGTGGTTGGGGGTTTGAAAATTTCCCATTCCCCTGGGATGGGGATCTTTTCCAAAACTTGCCACTGTGATACCGGTTATGAGTCATGTCTATCTCCGCCTCCTCTGCCATCATGTACCATTAATGCAGAAGATTTGGGGCTCCACGGGCCAGGCAGGCAGTATATGGGTCATCATTGAGTCCATCTTTGAACCAATAGACTAGGATATCCTCTGGCCAGTCGACTTGGCTGGCCAGGTCATGAAATTCCTCAGTGTATTTAGCTACTGGGCAATGGCCTTGCTTTACAACTCTGATGCGGTCGCGGGCTTTTCTATCGGCGAGGGGGTCTTCGAAGCATCATAGGGCCATCATGAAGTGGTTGAGGTTTCTTAATTCTGGGGCATTGACATTGTGGAGTGTCACCATCCATCTGGCTGCTACCCCTCCAAGGGCCAGGGTGACAGCTGGTACTTGAGACCCCTGTGTTGGGAAATTTCACCCATGTTCTTGCATGTACTTGCACCAGGTAAAATCCCAGTTTCTTGGAGTCCTCGTCGAATTTTACTCCCGGGGTGGGACCTTCCTCTGCAGTTGTATGTCTCTGGGTTGGCCAGGGTTAATCCCCTGTACTGGGGCATTTAAGGGTGGGATACCTGGTATGGCTGCTGGTTCTTTAGCTTATCCCACTGTCCGATCATTCTCAGCTGGATCCGGGGTGGCGGCTTGGATTCTCTCATTTTCTGGTTCCCTCACTCTCCTGCATTGGCGTCCTGGTGCATCCCTCACCTCGAGGTTCTCCAGGGCTTCCCTCACGAGGTGATTTATGTACCATCTCAGTTGGTCGTCAGCCAGTGGCTCCTTGCCCCATTCTTCCTGATCCGATAGAGCCTCCAGCTCCAATTTCCACCCGAGTTTATGATCACCCTGGGTGAGGGTTACTCCCCTGGTTCGTCTGTCCCAACTGTCTCTCTTTCCTATGCCTACAGACCACTGGGCTTTGTGGAGGTTTCGTAGGCAGCTTTGCTATCTTCGATGGGGTGCACCGAGTCAGTGTCTGGCTGGGTAACTGTCGATGTTTCTCCCCAGCATTCGGCTTCCCTTTGGTCCTTGCTGTTTTCAGACACTTTCCTTTTTTTTTTTTTTGCAGGGTCCCCTTGGTAGAGTGAAGGTTTTTATAAAAAAAAAAAAATCCTCTCCAGGATCACCTCTATTGCAGATTCTGCTTTATGTCAGGCTACAGAACTTTTCCTATTCAATCAACTAGAGTAAACTTCTGAAAACTAAATGTATCAAAAGAAATTCTTTATTGAGATGAGACAATTCATGTAGGGATTAAAAGCAGCATCTAAGGTCTCTCCGGCATGCAGAGATAGATAAGGGAGTTTAAATCCCCTCCCCTTATCTTGATGTGTATTGAGTAAAACAAAGAGCCAACATGTTAATTCCCCTACCCCCTTCTTAGAACGATCTTTTTCAGAGGTTCCCAGGGCACATCTCACTGTCGAATTTTTATGGTCTCTTCGTCCCCTGGTTGTGTCTTCCAGAAGTGATAGATTTCCAGGCATCTGGTTTTTGTCCCTCCATTGTATCATGTAGGTTATACAAATTTGATATAAGATTAAATATATTCAGGTTACATCAAAAAGGATTTCTTTAATCAGTTCTCCCCCCTTTCTTCTTCCATTGAAAAAAATGACAGATACATGGATCTGACAGTAAATCACAGTGTTTACATGTGCTTCATTGATTTTGGAAAAGCATTTGATAAAATATGATCAACAAATTATTACAAATCCTGAAACAAGTGGGACTAGGTGACAAAGACATCAAAATCATAAAAAAATCTATATTGGCAACAGATAGCAATTATGAGACTAGGCCAAAAATACTCAGATAATGCAGAAATATGAAGAAGGGTAAGACAGGGCTCTATTCTGTCTCTGCTGTTGTTTAATATCTACTCAGAATCAATTTTCAACAAAGCACTTGAAAACTTAAATGCTGCCCTTAAAGTAAACGGTGCTCGAATCAACAATTTAAGATACGCAGATGATAGAGTTCTGCTTGCCAGTAAGCAGTTCCTCATCAACAGTCACAGAAATATCTGAAAAATACGGCTTGAAGCTTAACACCTCAAAAACCAAGATCATGGTCATCATCAGCAAACAACCCATTAATTTACCACCGATAACTTCGGAAAGAATACCACTAGAAAAAATTTAAAGGATCATGTACCTTGGTTCTAATTTACATAAAAGCTGGAACATGACCACTGAAGTAAAAACAAGGATAGAGAAAGCTTGAGCCACATTCTTCAAATTGAAAAAGGTCTTCTGCACTCACAACATAAGCCTAAGATTGAAAATCAGGCTTGTCAGATGTTACATATTTTCTATCCTGCTCTATGAGAGTTGATCTCTGACAGAAAGTCACTTCAAGTGACTAGAAGTATTTGAAATGTGGATTTACAGGCAGCTGTTACCAGGGGTGGGATTCTACCAGTTCGCACCTATTTGCTGGAACCAGTTGTTAACATTCTAAGCAGTTCCGAGAACCGGTTGTTAGAAGAAAGTATTGGCCTAATCCTGTAAGAAAGGCAGGAAGGAAACATTTTGGTGTTGCTTACAGAAACTGCCTCTCTGTTAACCATTATTACATTCTTGGCAGGACTAGACTTCTTGTCTCTGGAACTTCTCTGGAGTTATTTTTCCCTCCTTTGCTGGTACTTTGCTTGTGTGGAGTGACCATTAAAAGTTACAATGGCACTGAAAATAGTGACTTATGACCATTTTTTACACTTACAACTGTTGTAGCATCCCCACAGTCATGAGAGGCCAGGTGAGGAGATGTGTGCCTCAATGTGAGTGATATTGAATTGGCCATGCCCAGTCAATAACATGACCACCAAGCCATGCCAACCAACTTAGCCACGCCCACAGAACTGGTTGTTAAAAAATTTGAATCTCAGCCCTGGCTGTTACGTATAAGTTGGGTTGACAAAATCAGAAATGAGGAGGTGATAAGCCATGTGGGAAAGCCAAGGGAAATAATCAAAACCATAAAAAAGTGAAATTTAGAATATTTTGGACATGTGATGCGACACCTGGAAAAATAAGGCATACTTCACTTAATCCTCCAAGGAAAGATTGAAGGCAAATGAAGTCCAGGCAGAAGAACATCATGGCTTCAAAACCTAAGGGACTGGTTTGGACAAAACTCAACAGCACTTTTTTGTGTGGCTGTTGATAAAAATAGGATCACCAACATGATCGCCAACGTCTGATGACAGATATGGCACAAGAAGAAGAAAAAGATCCATCTCTCAAGTTCTTCCCAACAACCTCAGATTAGCATACATTGGTGTTTGATGCTGTCAAAGATATTGTGGCAGGATGTAAGCTGATACAAGTAAATCTCCTTTTTGCAACTGTCTTATGTTGATTTTTGTCAATGCCAATGGTGTTTAAGTGGTGCTTCAGTTATTTTGGGATTGCACCCAAGGTGCCTATTACTTTAGGTATTATCTTTGTTTTCTTTTGCCACAGTCATTCTATTTCTTTTCATTATGGTTTGTCACACAGTCAGCCAGATATTCAGATTTTTTGTCCACTTATCAAGTCCTTCCCAAAGACCTGGGATAGGTAGATGTGGATGTTTGATGATGTTACAGATATTGTTGCAGGATGTAGCCTGTTCCAAATAAAGCTTCCTTTTGCAATTGACTGATGGCGAATTTGTCAATACCGATGATGCTTAGGTGGTGCCCCAGTTGATTTGAGATTGTACCCAATTCATACTAGCTTTGCTTTCTTTTGCCACAGTCATTCTATTTCTATTTACAAGTCTTATATTTTTGTTATCTTCCCTGGTCCTTTCTGTTCTCTTCTGTACTGCCATGTCCATTATCCAGACTTTTTTGTCTGGGGTATTGTGTGGCAGGCGCCTGTCTGTTTGAATTCTAAAGTCCCAGAGCAATTTAATGTCTTCATTTTCTATGATTTTCTCTATTTTCACACCAGTTCTAACTTGCAGACAAATTGTATTTTTTGCAGATGTACCATTTTTGCTACTTTTTCATGCTATTGCTGTGAAGAGATTAAACGTCCTCTAGTTTTTTTTATTAGATATTCTTTTTTTAAAAAACAAATTTTATTGATTTTTTTAAAGACAAACAAAACATAGGACATAAAAGCATAAAACCTCTTTTCTAAAAGTTACTTATAAATTTTAACAAGGCAAATAATATTATCACATTATCACATTTCCATTTAAGCACATATATATCTTTTCCGAATTTCTCATTGTTTCTCCCTTTAGTTTTATTCCTCCTAGGTTTTATTAATTCTCAATCAAACATAGCTAACCAAAATACAAAACATAAAACTTCTTTTTGAAAAGTGGCTTAGTCCTGGGTTACATCTTTTTTTACAGACCTAAATCAAATTCATGCTCACCTTATATACCATTCTTATCTTATTTACCATTCTATATTTTCTATAAAACTTCTCCCTTCTTTTCACTCTCTTAATTATATTTTGTTTATTTCATCTTATTTTAAAATCATTATACTTGTATCTTTTGTCCGTTCTTTTCCAATTATCTATTTATATCTTCTTTAACAGAAAATTTCCCCTGTAATCACTTTTAAAGTGTGACGCCTTTCTATTTTCCCCTAAATTAACACTTAAAATAATACATAATTTCCATTCTGATTCTGCTTAGTACATTCTACCTGTTGCATTTTAAAATAAAGGAATAATAAATTTATAATATAGTTAAATATATAATTTCCATTCTAATTCTAATTCTACTTAATACATTATTTTAAAATAAGAAAATGAAATAGTAAATTTATAATAACATTAAGACAATAACAAATTAAACTATAACTAAACATTAATCATTTTACACATTCTCTTTAATATTTTATTGAATATTGAGATCTATCATTATTAAACATTTTAATATTTTAATATTTTGTTAAATCTTATAATATTCCAATGGACTCTTTCAAATGCAAATACGACAATACTATCTTATGTACTCTTGCAGAATCTTTCTTTAATTATACTCTATCTTTTATCTCTGAAAAAAATCTGCTTTTTTACATCTTGTTTCAGACCTTTGTGGCTTTTTTTTCCCTTTTTCCCTCCCTTACAGTTAGTTGCTGGACTTATAATCTTCAAGGCGTCTCCTCCAACAAATTTTTAAAGATTTTTTTTTTTAGTCCTCTCCTTCCCACTTATAACAAAGAGCTTATTTTTACCTTAAAGAAGCAGATTTTTCAGTGCTCATTTGCTTTCTCTGTAAGGAAGGGGAGTGAACTTTCCTTCCAGCACTTTCGTCGCTTTAACAACTTCTTTGGGAAACAAATGTATCAATCCAAAAGTCAGGTTTCCAAGTATCTTAATGTCCCGGTTCAGCCAAGAAAACTTTCTCCTTCTGATTCTTCCTCCTGCACAAATCTTATCCAGTTGAAGATTCCTTTGTGGCTGCCGTTTCTGACAGCCACTCCACTGCCTCAGGAAAAAGAAGTCTAGCTGGCTGGGAAAAGGGGTCGCAATGTCCCCAGACCCCTGCCCGGATCTCCTCTATCTTCCGCTGCCCCTCCGGGGTAGCGACAACCCCCAAATCCAATTGGATCGGGCGTACCTCAGCGGCGAGCGCAGCAGGGACCCGCAGAATCACGAATGCCTGCTGCCGCCGAAGCCTGCAACCGGAAGTTCCCTATTAGATATTCTTATTATCGGTGTTATATATGGTTATTTTAGGTTGATTATTATGATAAACTACTGAGAGTTAATTTTTTTATTTATTTATAATTTAGATTACAAAAGCTGCTCTACTCAGCATAGATTTTGGGAAGCTTTATTGATGAAAGAGAGATACCTACCGTATCTGAGCCACACTGTAACTTTTCAAAAAACACTTTCAACAACAAATTAATTATTACAAAATATTATGCTTTATATGTGATTTATATCCAAACTAAATAAAATCTTTGATTCAAGATTTAACACAATGGCACTTGATTTTAATAGGACTTACTTAGAGAATCGTATATAGGATTTGAATCTGAAAACACTGCTAGTGTTCAAAAGAAATATGTAATTGGTGTGCAATAATTTCCATTAATCAGAAAGGAAGCATACTTTATTTATGTAGATTTCATGTAATTGTCTTCTTTAAGAAAGAGTAATTAAATACATTTAATGCAGTAAGATCAATTGAGATATAAATATCCAGTTATTTCCAAAGCTTATTATGCTAACTGAATGAGGTTCAACATAAGCAGAAGTTTAAAAATAATATTTACCATTTCTTTTTTGTTCATTAAGGTTTTATTTTATTATATAAAATATAAAGAAAAGAAGAGAAATAGGAAATTAAAAGAAGGAAAGGCAGCAGGGAAAAGGGGTGTGAGATAAAAGGGAAAAGAGAAAAAGGAAGAAAAGGGGGCATTGACTTCCAACTCTTAGCACACAATATAAGATAAACATACTCCAACCGCAACTTTTTAATATATAACTAGCCATTCCTATAACACCAAATCTTTCTAATCAACAAAACCAAAGTCAAAGTTTCTTTTAGTTTTCTTCACAAGCACACATTCCAGAAGTGATATCCAAATAAAAGCATTTTCCTCTTTGAATAAAATAATCAATTTAACCATTCCTGCTTTATTTTCCTTGCTAAGGAAATAATGTGTATTTTTATTTGCACTTAGTAATCTTTGTAAACTGTCACCATTTTTATTTACAAAATTCATTGTATTCTTTTAAATTCTTTGACCTTACTAAAAAAAAAAGGGGGGGGGGAGAAAGCCTTTTTTCACCTTTTGTTTTCCTTCAAAGTACTAAACTTTTTTATTTAAAAAACCACTTATTTTTAATCAAAACTTTCTAATAATCTTTTTCTTTGACTTCTTAACATACAAGCTTTCAGTAGTACATTTAGATCCCTCCCTCCAAACTGTCCTTATAAAATAATATTTTTTCCTTTTATAAATATCCTTTTAAAAACAGAATTTCTTTAAACTCATCATTTTCTTTAATTTTCTCTTAATACAGGTACTCTCAAATACATTTTCCCTTGTAAGGCATCGGCAGGTCAGGATGGGTGGTACTCTTCCATAGCTGTTTAGGACTGAGTCTGTGCAAAAGGCTTATTAGTCTAACTCCGCCCACTCTGGGTGACTCCTCCCCAGTTTATGCTCAGTCCTTAGCAGCTAAGGATGTGGGTTTTGCCTCTCCTGCCTTTGGAACTTCTTTTCCAAAGACAGCCTTCTAACAGAAATTTCCCTTTAAGGGAGAAAAAGCCTCCGTTTGCCTTTTATTTTTTCAAACTTGGTGCTCTGCTTCTCAGCTGCTCAGCGGGAGCCGCCAAACAGCTGAGGACTGCTCTGGGGATCCAGAGCTGCCTGAAGAGGCCGTGGGAGCCGTTTTAAGCCCTCCAGGTTGAAGAGAACAGCTCAAACAGCCGGAGGGTCATTAGTGCAGGGCAGAGGCTTCCGCCCTATCTATGGAGCTGCGGAGCCGTTTTCTCGGTGTTCTGCAGTGAACAGTTGTTGCTTGGCTGGGCAGCCATTTCTGAGAACGTGGGCATCAGCCATGCTCCTTCCTTAGCTGAAGGGTTGAAATTCTCCCCCGCGGTGAAACAACCAGCCATGTGATCCTGTGGCTGTTTTTCTGCAGTTTCTCTGCATTTACAGAGCAACAAAATATCCAAGAAGAGTCAGTTGCTCCTGGATGAAGATAGAAGCCTCGTGGATAGTAAGGTGGCCATCTTGAAGACTCTTCGTGGCCAGTGGCCATTTTGATTTCCACTGTTGGCCATTTTGAAACACAGGCATCCATTTTGACCAGGCTTCATCTTCTTCATCTTCCCACCACTTCTGTGCCTATTGTCACCACCAGCTTCTTCTCCTGTTATGGACGACATCGAAGAGTAGGCACTAAATTTCTCTAATTTCCTGGTGGGGGGTTGTTTCTCTGTCCTGAAGTAGACCAGGACCCTTGGCTTCCGGCAGGGCCTGGTTTCTCCATATTGCCCTAACAGACCCAGGAGGGCCTGAATCCCAGTAGGAAGAGAAATTTTTCTACTGAACTACATTTGGGCAGAAGAAAGTGGTGGTTGGTATGGGGATAGAGAAGATTTCCCCTGAAGATAATTCATAAATCCCTTTGTGTGCTCTCCTCCTGCCACAGATTTGGCCTTGCTGATACACCATGTCTGAAGTCCCAAGGGAAACCAGAGCTTCTAAAGCGACCAAGCCTCAAAAAGTGGCTTCTGCTGCTTCCACCAAAGGGAAGCAACCTGTAAAGAAGGCCTCAAGGACAGAGGAGAAAGATGCTTCCGGGCGCCATCAAGCCATCAAGAAGCACATTGCCAAAGTGCATCAGGCCTCTTCTCATGCAGCGTCTGCACGCCCCTCTTCTCCTGCTGCACTCAGTGAAGTGGATTTAGAGGAACCTAGACCTTCTTCCATACCTGATTTCCAAACTTGGTCCCCTAATATATCCAGGCGAGGCACATCTCCAATCCTTTCTGAAGGCGACAGTCATGCTGAGGATCTTCAGGAAAATCAGGCACCTTGGTGGGAGCATGGATGTAGTGGCCAGGGGATGGAACTCCCTTTCACTTCTACTGCTTCACCACCCCTACCTATAGACCTTTCTGATCCAGATGTCCCACTGAATCTACAACTCCTGATTGACAGAGTGATCAGGAACGTCATATCAGAGGTTTACAGAGAGTGACCTGACATTCAAGATGTTCTTCTGTCAGAACATGGTTCCCTTTTCCAGGGATTGGTTTCTGGATTGGCGGAGGACCTCGCTCCTTCTGCCTCTGTGGCTTTTTCGTTGGTGGGGGAAACTGATCAGCCAGAATCCAATATGTCTGCGGATGAGGGCCCTTCACAGGAAGTTCCTGTGTTTTCTGGTTGCTTTAAACACACTTTGTTTAGTCCCTTGTTATTCAAGGCTAGAAACACCGCCAATTTGAAGAACGTGGATGATGAGAATGTGGACCGCCAATTTGAAGAACGTGGAGCTCCCACTCTTCTCCCTGAGGAGTCAGGTGCGCTGTTCGATCAACCAGAAGCCAGGAAGGAGGTGCTTCCCTCGCCTAAGCTGTTCCTCAAGATAATTAAGAAACAGCTTGAAGCCCTTGCCACGGGGCCCAATCCTTTGGCCACTGATTGCAGGTTCTTCAATGTGAGACCGGAGCTTACCAAGACCCTTCAGGTCCCTACAGTTGTTGCTCCAGTCACAGTTTTGGCCTCATCCTCCCCTTCAGATCTGGAGGAAGTCCTCAAGGCAGAGGAAAAACAAGTGGAACAGTCACTGCAGCGGTCCCATTTGGCCACTGCTTCAGCTGTCAAGATTTCTTCAGCGGCTTCTTTCTTCACAAGGACCTTGGTGAAATGGCTGAAGTAGCTGTGGCAGAGGATTCCCCCATTGGATGTCTGAGCCCACCAGGACATCAACAAAATCTTGATGGCAGCTTAGTTTACGGCAGATGCCATTTTACACAGCGCCAGTTTTGCTTCAAAAGCCATTGCTGCCTCTGTAGCAGACAGGCACATGTGCTGGCTTTGCAAGTGGCAGGCTGATGGCAGGCACAAGTGGAAGTTAGCGTCTGCCCCCATCCAAGAGGAAAAGCTCTTCAGTGAGATCCTTGATCCCCTCTTGATTGAAACCAATTGACAAAAGGAAAATCCTGCCTTCACTCATGAAGAGAGCAGAGCATTGGACCCCGCCCTATTTCAAGCGCTCTCAGGCCAGAGGCAAGTCTTCTTCAGGGTTCCAGTAGCCATCAAGATCTGGTTATCAGTGTCAAAATCCACCTCCTGACCGCTCAGGCAAGGGCAGGTAGCAGTTTGCTTCTAAATAGCCCTTTTGAGGAGTAGGAAGTCACCTGTACCATCGCCAGCACATTTCTCCATTCCCATTGGTGGTCATTTAGCAGGGTTTGCAGACCAATGGGAGGGTATTTCTTCTGACGCCTGCGTTCTATCAACCATCAGATCTGGTCTTTCACTCGAGTTCTACTCCACTTCTCTGAGGTTTTTTATCTTCTGCCCAGTATCCAGGGATGCTGGGAGGCAGAGTTTGATGGAATTGGCTATCCAGCATTTGCTGGACCTAGATGCCATACAGGAGGTTCCCCTCAATCAACAGGGGTGGGGATTCTACTCCAGAATTTTTGTGATTCCCTAAGGCCTCGGGGTGGGTGGGTTGGAGGACTATTCTCAATTTGAAACGACTAAAGAAATATGTTGTTTACAGGCGTTTCAAAATGCACACTCTTTTTTCCATTCTAGAGAACATTTGGCAGGGGGACTTCCTCGCATCAATAGACTTGATGGAAGCCTATTTACATGTTCCTATTTGTTCCTCCCACAGGAGGTTTCTTCGGTTCTGTTATCAGGATAAACATTTCCAATACAGGGCCCTTCCCTTTGGGTTATCTTCTGTCCCTAGGGAGTTTACCAAAATTCTTGCCCCTTTGGCAGTGCACCTCCACACCTTTCCGGTGTGTCTTAAATGTTATCTGGATGACATATTAATAATGTCTTCTTCTTTTCAGAAGGCTCAGCAGTTTACCTGAATGCCACTTTTCCTTGCAGGCTACTATATCAGTGCTGCAGAACCTGGGGTTTTCCATTAACAGAAAAAAAGTCATTTCTCTCCCACAAAGCGTCTTCTTCATTTGGAAGCCATTATTGACACGGGAATCCAATCCCACACTGTGCAGGAAATTTGGACTATTTCCGAACAATCACAAAGCATCAACCCGTTGGAGCTGCGAGCAGTTCACCTGGCATTACGCAGTTTTCTACCCCTTTTCCAATCATGCCACATTCTGATCTTGACAGACAATATCACAACCATGGCCCATGTAAACAGACAGGGGGGTACCCATTCCAAACTTCTGATGCTGGAGATGGCCAAGTTGTTCAAGAGGGCCGAGGCCAATCTGTTTTCACTCAAGGCAGAACACATAGCAGGGGCCTTAAACACACAAGTGGACTGGCTCAGTAGGGCCACGATAGATCAGGCAGAGTGGCACCTACACCCATCTGTCTTCCAGGAAGCAGTGCGGCGATTGGGGCAACCAGTGATCGATCTATTTGCCTCAGGTCGATCCAGAAGTTATTGGAGGAACGAGTGGAATTGATATTGATTGCCCCTTACTGGTCCAGGCGAACGAGGTTCGCAGGCATATAGGACCTGTCGAGAGAACAACCTTGGAAAATTCCACCGTCGAAGGTTTCCCTCTCCCAAGGGCCAATACTTCACCCGAACCCACAATGGCTCAGTCTAGCCGTATGGAAGTTGAGCAGAGCTGTTTAAGGGCCCAACAGATTTCAGAGGATGCTATTGACACCATTCAAGCATCCAGACGGTCCTCAATAAATCGTATATACGAGGCCACTTGGTCCACCTTCTGTCGCTGGTGCCAGGGGTCTAAGATCGACCCAACTGCCCCATCAATAGGACAATTATTGGACTTTTTACAGGAGGGTTTGACCAAGGGCCTATCTCCAAATACTTTATGCAGACAGGTGGCGGCTTTAGCCTTGGTGATAGCCTGGGGTGACCTCTGTTCCATAGCGCACCTTCCACATGTCTGCAGCTTTCTTAAGGGTGCTGCAAACTTACGACCTCCTGTAATTCACCGCTATCCCACTTGGGACCTCAATAAGGTGTTAACCATACTTACAACTGGCCCGTTCGAGTCTTTAAGAACCGCTAGTCTTAAATTCCTGACATATAAGGTGGCCTTCCTAATTGCAATCACATCAGCAAGGAGGATTTCTGGATTGGCAGCATTGTCAATGAGAAAGGACCTGTTTCATGCGGACAGAGTGATTCTCCGATTGGATCCATCATTCACTCCTAAAGTAAATTCAGCCTTCCACAGAGTGCAGGAGTTGGTGCTTCCATATTTTTGTCCGAAACCATCTCATAGACTGGAGCACCAATGGCATCGACTTGACGTTCGAAGGGCCTTAAGCATCTATCTAGACTGCACAGCGGCATTTTGAAAATCTGAGGCTCTATTTCTATCCTTCAACCCATCCACTTTAGGGCAAAAGGTGCCGTCGATGACCATCGGTAGATGGTTGAGAACCACCATAGCTAAAAGTTACGAATGCCAGTCCATCTCAGTTCCTAAGGGCATTACAGCCCACTCAACAAGGAGTGTGGCAACATCAGCAGCATGGGCCACACGGGCTTCCATAGACAAAATTTGCAGAGCGGCAACTTGGGCTTCACCATCTCCCTTTGTCAAAAATTATAAAATTGATGTCTATGCCTCAGCGGATGCTTCATTTGGCAGAAGAGTCCTGCAGAGGATCCACAGAGTTTAGGAGTAGATTTCGATCCACACAGAGTCCCTCCCTAAGGCCAGGCCAAGCTTTGGTATGTCCCACTTCTGGATGCTCTGAACAGCTCATGGGAGAAAGGGCATTGGTACTTACCTGATACACCCGTTCTCTGTGAGCTGTCAAGAGCATCCAGCCCCACCCATTTCTTTCCATCTGGTGGGGTTCCGTTCTAGTCAGGGATCTAGATTAGGTGATGAGTCCCAGACTTTGGCACTCAGTCTTTGCAAAACTGGGGGACGCTGAGGAGGTGTTCCGTGGAGGAGGAAGAGCGTCCTGGAGTTTTAAGCCCAGCCTTTCCAGAAGAGACTGAAGCACCTCCCACTTCTGGATGCTCTTCACAGCTCACAGAGAACAAGCGTATCAGGTAAGTACCAACAGCCTTTTTCTTTCAATTTGCCAGAGAGATCTTTGTGTAGCCATGCTGGTTTCTTCTTGGATTTCTTGTTTTTCTTTCTCAGTGGTATTGTGCTGGTCTGGGCTTCTATGATCATACTTTTCAGAGTTTCCCAAGATTCTTGAGTTGTTTTCCCCTTTAGGATTTTCATCCATGGAATCTTTCCCAAGTTCTCTCTGAGTTTATTGAAATCAGCTCTTTTAAAATCCAAGACTCTGGTGTCATTATTTTCTGTTGCTTGTGTTTGTGTAATGTTGAATTTTAGTATGACATGGTCACTCTCACCCAAGGTTCCTGCAGTTTCAACTCCCTCTATCACTTCTTCTCTGTTTGTAAGAATTAAGCCCAGTATGGCTGTCCCTCTAGTTTCACCCTCTACCTTTTGGACAACAAAGTTGTCAGCTAGGTTGTTTAGGAACTTATTTGATTTCTCACTTGGTGCAGAATTAGTTTTCCAATAGATATCAGGATAATTGAAGTCTCCCATTTCAATTGTTGTGTGTTTCCTGCATATGTTTGTTAGTTGGTTAGCAAAAAGGACATCTATTTTTTCTGCTTGATTGGGTGGCCTATAATATACACCTAGGGCCATGTCATTCTTTTTTTCTTTTATATTGACCCATATGCATTCTAGGAGGTTTTCATCTTTGGTTTCATGCATTTATGTAGCAATATAGTGGTCCTTTACATACAGTGCAACTCCACCTCCTCTTTTATGGTTTTTTTTTAATAGTTTGTATCCTTCTACCAGCATGTTCCAGTCATGGGTTTCATCCCAAGTTTCTGTTATTCCAAGTATATCATATTTACCTTCATGTTTTCGAAGTTCGAATTCACCCTGTTTGTTCCCCAGACTTTGTGCATTTGTATATAGGCACTTGAGATCTTTATGTCTGACACTGTCTGACACTGTGTTTCCTGTCTACATAACCTCAACCTTGTTAATGTCCTTAAAGAAGAAGTTGCAAATTCGTCTTCTTTCTTTCAGTTGTGTTGAGAGGTTTATATTTGAACCATAGTAGTGAAAGTTAATATCAAGTTCTTCCAAAACTGTGATAAACTCCTCTGCATTTCAGCTACTTGTGAAATTGCCACGGCAGTGTGGTAAATTCTCCACATGTTTGCATCTCAGAAGTAATTTGAGAGGATTTTTTTTATCATTAAAGAACTCCTGGGCATATTTTATTTAGAGATCTTTCAAATATATCTCTAATACTTTGTTCTACCATCTTGGTTTCCTCTTTTAATCAGAATAATATTTTAGCTACCCACAGCTAAGAAGATAAAGCTACCAGTTACTGAAATAGTAAACTAAAATCACAGCTTTCAAATTTTATCTTTCTCTGTCAAAAAGAAATCCCTAAAATGATGCAAGTCTTCAAAAAGATATAGCTGGCTGTAGGTAAAAAGAGCCTCTTTTTAAGTTGACTTTAACAAGATTAAAAGTGATTGAAGGTGATTATGAAGAGAAAGGCATAAGTTACTGTCCATTTGAAAGGTGAATTTCAAAATGGCAGCTTCTTGAACTCCAAACAGATTGCAGCCCCTCCCCTCCCAGCTTTTGGCATGCAGATAGCTTTGCAGTTCAATTCCAGAAGCCATTTGCTGGCTTACAACTGTATTGGAGGGTTCAGAGGGGAAGTTCTTCAACACACCCTGGCCAGGTGGGTAATAAAAACTGATGATATGGGACTGGAAGTGACGTCGCAGTGATATCAGTCACAAGGGAATTGAACTCTCCATCCCTGTGCTGGCTTCTTCGTGATTGTGGGCTCCAGAAGGAGCCAAAACTGCTTTGCAGGGGCAGTGAAGCCAAAGAAGTGAGTAAAATTTCTAGATTTTTAAAACAGAAGGAAAAGGAGGAAAAAAGAAAATTTGTAAAAATACAGAAAATTGGACTTTTTAATTGGACAAATGTTGACTGTGGATAGGCATTGTAAATTGCTGGAACCACCTATATAAAAAGTTGATATTATATTTTCATTTTGGAGAAAATGAGTAAAATCGAATAAGAAATGAGAAAGATAAAGTGAAAACTGATACAAGAGCACCACCTGCTGTCAAAGGAAGTGTAATCACTGGACTTTTCCCCTTCAACTGAAAAGAATGAACTTCTGGAAATAAGCATTTCAAAAGGAATTCTTTATTGAAAGGAAATGATCCCAGCACTAGTCAAAGCAGAGTCTAAATACTCCCAGGCATGCAGTAATAGTTAGGACCCCTCCCCTTATTTAGATGTGTATTTTGTCAAACAAAGAACCAACATGTTAATTCCCCCCTCCCTTTCTCTGAGAAGGTATCTTTTGAAGAGTTCCCAGGGAGTATCTTCCGGAGCTGGAATACATATGTCCCTTCTCCGCTTGCTATCTCTTCAAAAGGTGACAAATTTCTGGACATCTGGCTCCAATCCTCCAGTTGTATATCATGTGTAGGTTATATAGATTCAATACAAGATTTAATATATTCAGGTTACATCAAAAAGGATTACCAACTTTCCCTCCGCCCCTTCTTCTTCCATTGAAGAACGGATCTGATCGGAAGGCACAATATATTCCCAAAATTCTGATAAAGGCCTGGCATTGGAAGACTCAAAGGGGAGAATAAGGAAAATATTACCATTAAAAAGACCCCCAAAAGTTTCAATGTTGACTGATTTTACTTTTGGATTATTCAGAAGAACAGATTGACCAACTTGGGGATACAAAGACTCCTGGACATTGGACATTGAACTCTTTGTTTGAGAAGTGACTTTGGCTTGAATAAAATATTGTTGGATTATTGGACAAAAAGAAATAAAAGAAACAAACAAAGATAAGTGGAATTTGGGAAGAAATCGCATTAGAAATTCAGGATATGAAAGATACTTTGACTAGAAGATGTGAGAAGATCTTGAATAAAATACAAAGCATGGTTGTAGAACTGGAAATTAGGACACAAATGACAAAGAAAAAACAGGATGTCCAGGAAGAGGAGAAGTTAACCGAAAGAGCAGTTGGAAAACTACAACAAACAAAACAACAAATAAAAAACCCAAATGATAAGATGGAGATAAAAATAAAAACAATAATGATTGAGGGAAGTATATTTTAAGTGAAGTTAAACAGGAATTGGAATTGCAGGGAGCTTCCTTTGGGAGAGAGACAGGGTTAAAAGTAGATAACTTGAAAATGAGACAATTGAACTTGGTAGAAAAGGGAGAAATGTCCAAGAGGATGGGCCAAAAAGTGGTAGCATTTAGAGCAGGGGTCTGCAACCTTAAACACTCAAAAAGCCATTTGGACTGTTTGGACCCAGAATTTAACCACTGGGTGCCACAAAACCTGGGCGGGCGTAGCCAACTTGATCTCACTCACTCCCACACAGTCATATGACCCCCCATAGCCATGCCTACTCAGCCACAAAATCCTTCTCTCTCGCTCTATGTCTCTCTGTATCTCTCTGCCCCTCTCCTTCTCTCCCCCTCTCTCTGTATCTGTCTTTCTCCCCCCTCTGTATCTCTCTTTGTATCTCTCTCTCCCCCTCTCTCTGTATCTCTCTCTCCCCTTTCTTTCTCCCCCACTCTCTATCTTCCCTCCTCTATCTCTCTCCTCCTCTCTTCCCCCCTCTTTCTGTATCTCTCTCTCTCTCTCTGTATCTGTCTCTCCCCCCATATCTGTTTCTCTTTGTATCTCTCCCCCCCCTCTGTATCTTTCTCTCCCTTTCTCACTGGGGGGGGGGAATGACGACATGGCACGGTGATGGCCAGAGCCTTAGTGCAGGAGAGAAGCTGCATCCTGTTAAGGCCCTCCTTAAGCAAGCAGCTGCCCTCTCTGTGCATGCTTTGCTACACTTTGGTGCTCCCTTAAGGAGGGTCTCCCTATGTGTGTGCACCCTCCCAGCCCCACCACAGCCCCCAGTCACAAGAGGAAAAGGAGGGGGAGGGTCGCCCAAAGGGAAGCCTCTGCTGCAGCTGGCTATCATTCCTAAGCCAGCCCAGATTTCCAGAAAAAAGAAATAAAAGGAGTAGCCAAGAGCCCCAAAGAGAGCTTGCTGGCTTGTCCCAGCCATGGCTTTCCTAGAGAGAAGAGATGCAGAGACTGAGACCGGGAGAGAGATACACACATACAGAGAGAGGGACGAAGAGAGAGAGGGGAAACCGACTCACAGGCGAGCATTTTTGGCGAGGGCACTCCATCTTTCTTCAAGCCTGAACCTTGGGTTGGGGTGTTAGGTTAGGCAGGGCCAACTCCCTTTGTTCTGACCCAGGCTTCATCAAACTTAATAAAACATAAACTGAAATTAAAAGTAAAATCTATTTTAATGCGATGCTGGGAATTACTTGAATTCCCAGCCAAAACTAATTATACACAGTTCCTCCAGATAAGAGCACGCTTTTCAGTGCTGTAGAATGCTGCCAAAAAAACAGAAGTCCAATTAAGGCTAACATAAACTAACCCCAAAACCCAGAAAAAAACCAACCAGAGTATAGAGCTTCACAAAAGACTTGGAAATTACTGAACTGCTTTGCTTTCTGCAAAGCTTTTCATCATTCATCTTTTATCCCTTATAGGAGGGGCAATCACCTCCCAGCCTTAGTCCCAAGTCACCCCTTCTGCTTCAGCTGCTCTTGCCTTCTAGCACCTCTGCACACATGTGCACTGGGAACAGGCTCCCCGGGGTCCTCTGCTTCACTGCTGCCAGACTCCAAAGGCTCCGAAAGCAGAACCCCACTCTCAGATGGTCCTGGCCCCATCCCTGCATCGGACGCAGGACCCTCGTCCAAGTCCTCTCAGACTCCCTGACTGGTTCCCTTTCATCTTCCCTGTCCAATACCTCTGCCATCTGCACTGGCTGCCAGCGAACCACAACACCCTTTTCCTGCTGCCCTGAGCTTCTTAAATCCATGGCTGGGTGCTGTGGGCCCATCACCCTTTCCGTCATCCCCTCCTCCCAGATCCCATTCCCACCCTGCCAGCTCTCATGTTAGTGAGGCCGGCGTCAGTTGCAAGGCATGCCCAGCACCAACAAGGGCCAGAAGGCATGCCTAGCACCAACAAGCAGCAAGGGTGAGGTGCCGGAGAACCACTTCACCATCCCCTGCCATCGTCCTTACCTTCTCAGACCAGACAAGGGAGGATGAGGGGCGGGGTCAGCCAGTGATGGGACAGGGAACCACAGCACAGGGCCCAAGGAGTTGCATGCGGCTCCGGAGCCACAGGTTGCCGACACCCAATTTAGAGGTAAAGATCCAAGAGAGGAATGCAGGAGACAAGCTAAGAAACGAATAATCCAAGCCTTATTGCAAATGAGAGATGATGGATAATAAAAAATGGCTAGAAATTAGAGAAAGGGGATTAAGGGAATAGAATTTTTACATTATAAGATGAATTAATAACAAGGGAATTTAGAATTTCAATGAGAGTAATTTTGAACATGTTATATGGAATAATTAAATAATTAAAGGATACAATCTAACAAATATGTGTATAATTAATCAATGTATATAAGATTGTTGTAATAAATATGAATATTAACATTTTATTTGAAGGAAAAGGAATGACATCTAGAATTTGGTTGATATAAAAATAATATATTGAAATAAGATAATAATGAAAGATTATAACTTAATAAAACAATTGTACCATTATTAGAATTATATAGCTTGTCAAATGTAAATATGATGAATACTATTTTATTTGCAACAAATAAATTGTACAATGTGAATTAGAAAGGGAATATTTTTAAATATAATAGTGGTATAGTTAAAAATCAGAAAGGGATAAATAATGGAAGATTATAACCCAATGTGAATTTTTATTAGAATTATATGTCTGTTAAACACCACAAATATAATAAATGTTATTTTATTTGTAGTTAAAAGAGAGATATTCAGTATATGGAGATAGACACAAAAATTTGAAATTGAAATTTTGAATAATCAAAGGATGAAAGATTACAATTTAACAAAATATGTATATCAATATTAAGATTGTCAACTGTATAAAATATAAAAATATAAAAGAATATTGTCATATTTGTTCTGAAATGTAAGACACTCTAGTGCCACACTGGTCACACAATGATATGTTTGTAAAAAAACAAGAAAAAATAAAAAATAAAAAAAAACCTGAAGGGATACCAGTCCCTTCAGTTAGAAGGCAGAAGAGCTATACCCCAGGGAAAAATCCTTCGGATATCTCTCCCCAGACATGTGTTCAGTTAGCCATCTTCCCAGAAGTGAATATTTACCATTTCTGATTTTTGTACATTAGTTTTCCACAACTATGATGTAAAACAAAATAGAAATAATTGCTGCTGCAGTAAATAAGTCTGGGTTATCGATTTCAACAATATCTTCTGTTTGTTATCTGCATAATCTAGAAATAAAATAATAATTAAGAAGTCTATAAAATGTGTTAAACACACTAGATGCAATGATTCATTTTCAAAATGCTTCCAGTTCTTTGTATTCACATTTGAATTCACATAGTAATATAACCATTCCATCAGAAAATGTGAAAGCTCTGAGCTGCTCTGTTCAAATTAATTAAAGGGAAGTCAATAGAGATTTGGAGGAAGAATGTAGACCATATAAATATGTGCTGGCTATTCACTTAG